>JAQPPZ010016480.1:6015000-7215000 GCA_028583015.1 Wollemia nobilis | reverse complement strand
AACTAAAATGAATTAACTTTAATCTAAAGATTATTTCTATCTAATATATAATAGGTTAATCACAATATAAAGAATAATTTATTTACAACTAAAATAAGTTATCTTTAATCTAGATATTATTTCTATTTAATCTATACTATATTAATCACAATATAAAGAATAATTCACTTTCAACTAAAATAAATTAACTTTAATAAATATAAATAATAATTTATTTTCAACTTTAATCTAAATATTGTTTCTTTCTAATCTATAACAGATAAGCAAAATATAAAGAGTAATTCATTTCAACTAAAATGAATTAATCTTTAATAAAATATAAAATAAATACACTCTTCCTTTTGCCTTTCAAATCATGAAGTCCTCCATCTCTTTAAAACTTATAATACATGCTATGCACTATATCCATAATTATTTAATCATTAATAAATCATTATCAAAAGAGATAAAGGTGCTTTATCAATGTGGAATAATTTCTAATGTTCCCTATTTGATTAAAAGTAAATTATAACAACTACATCAGTATGCTTTTATTCCAGGGTTCATCAAATTACTTGGGGAGTGTCTCGGGTCAACTAAAATAGTCTTGCATGATTTACTAAGTCCTTGACTGCCCATTGAATGCAAGGATAAATATTTAAGGCACTAAAATTTCATAATAACATTAAGGTTTTAGTCATTGAGGGCTAGGTGGATTGGTAAGTGCTTGTCTAGCCAGACACTTACCAAGAAGATACCCAGGTTCAAACCTCGGGGGAAACTTGTTTGTAAAGGTAGTAGTATGATCCGAATCCTTTGAGTGCATACCAAACCAATGATGATAGTGCGAATCCCAAGCTATCGATGATCCCCTTCACATCGAGTCAATGATAACAAGGTGAAATAGGTTTGGTGGAGCAACCCATGTGATTTGAACCTTGTGTTTTTCAGTTACTAAAAATGGTGTGGTTGTGACCAACTCTCCTGTGTAACCAAAAAAATAGTAAGGTTTTAGATTTAATATACCTTAACCCTAATTTGATGCTTGTAAAGGTACGTATGGCAATGTTAATGTGACACACAAGAGCGAGCTGAGCTTACGTCCCCTGCACTACCATCTTGATGTAGCCCAAACTAGGGTATCCAAATTTCTCTTAAAACTATTGTTATAAGGCTCGGTCAAATGTTTGGGAAGGCATGAGTCTGGTGGAGGCAAACTCAATTATTTTTTGAGGTTATTCACTATCGGTTTCCTATGTTGATGTTTGTATCCTCCATGAAACCCTATCAGATGTTACCCAAGGTAGGACTGAATAGTACAAGTAGAAGAAACAAAGAATATAATTTGAAATAAGATATTCTTATAGGCTTATGACTAGACATTTTTTGAATGGCTCATCTTACTCAATAACAAGAAAGTAAATTGAAAATTCCTTCTTCAATGTTGAAGTTGTACTCAACAACTCTATTGGTCCTCAACACCCATACTTCCATTAACAAACACACCACAATGAAAGAATTAGGTTTCCTAATACATCTATAATTTTCTTTACAGACATAGCCCTTCCATGTAATGATTTTAACATTAGATAGAAACAAAACAAGCTTATTATTTTTTGTTCCCTATATATATTTTCTATCAAAGCCCAAAGAAATTATAAGTGTAGAAAGCAACTATTATATTGTACCTACTTGTTCTTTTAGAGGTGCTTGATCATATAGGATCTACTTGCATAATTTTGTTGAATTTTCAAAGTTGCTCTTGCCCTTATGTAATCCAATTTCTTCTTTGAAATCTATAGAGAAAGTGGTCTCTTCAAAAATAATTCTTCCAAGCTTTTGTAGTTCTCTTTTTTGGTCAATCCCTCCCCCCTTTCCATGGGTTAATTTTTTATGGGAGGTTAGGGAAGAAGCCTCTTTCTACGTCCCGAACAGATTTGGTTAACTAGCAACCAATCAACTTGACCATTCTTTCAACCAAGCATTAATAAATTATTTTCATTCATATTTTAATGATAAACATTTAATTCTTCTCCTCTAAGGTTTTTAAGCAAATATATTAAATAATTAATATTTCTCACTTCTAATGTTCAAACCTTTAGTGTCATTAATAGATCTATTTTATTAATAAAACATTATAAATCCTTTGTTTTGTTTTAAAACAAACAGACATAAGGCAAACATTATACATTCTAAGTTACTTTATATCTTTCTAAAGTAAATCAATCTACATGAAGATTGAGAAATGATAACAAGCATTCAAATGTAGGAATGATAAATACAAAATGCAAATATATGAATTAGGTCTTGATTTAGACCATTTTTAATCATCATTTCCCTTCCTTTCATGGAACATTTGCTCTTGGTGGTTAGTCCTTTGCCCACCCATGAGATTACCTATACTTGCACAAGCTCATTTATTAACCACATCATATAAATAAATCAAGCACTTATGACAAATAATCATCATCCTATCGATAAAATAACATGTCAATTTATAGGTCTATCATATGAAAAAGTTGGCCAAGGGAGGGTCACGACAATAGGCTAGGGCACTTCTTACCAGGATTAAAATTGCAATTGAAAAATGATGGAAATATATGTCAATTAAGGGGATTCACAAATTATCATTAATGTTATTAACAAAAATGGATGTGGAGATGGATAAAAACTAATATTATTGTTGATGTTCATCAACTATTATTTGAGGCAATCTCTTAGAAATGTGAGCATTACTATAGAGATGGAAATTAGGCAATTATGTTGATCTTCATTTTGCTAAATTTTAAATTTTAGAAGGTAATTGGCTAACTAAGATTTCATCTCTTAATGAAAGTGACATCAAGGAGTTAATTGTAGAAACATAGCATTTTGAGAAAAGCAAAAAAATTATTTGATAGAATAAAATGAAAAATATTTATGATAAAAAGGCATATTGGATATGGTTTAATTGACATAACAACAAATGTAATATTTTAGTATTTTGATGGGATGACCCAATAGAAGGCACATAGAAATAATTCAAAATGTATATATATAGTCTATTAATTTATATAATGTATTTTTATTTTGATCAAAATTGTATGGGAATACCAAAGCGAGATATGTACAATGTAAGTACAAGAACAAAATATATAATATAAACTCTAATTTTGAGTTGCATAGATGTAAACATACAAGGTATGTAAGATGTAAGGATATAGGTATGTGAAAGTGCATATATATATATATATATATATGTGTGTGTGTGTGTGTGTGTGTGTGTGTGTGTGTGTGTGTATACATTACTAGATAAAAAGGGGTTGTACTTGGGTCTCCCACTCTTGATAAATCATAACTCTCTCCTTTAGGGCTTAGGAGTTTATAAACAGATCCAATTCTCATCTCAAATGATTTCCTACATATTTTTCATAAAAATTCTAAATTATTGACTTTCATTTTTTGGATCCTCTTCAATTTTTTTCGTAAATAAAAATATTTTAAAATTCAACATTTTCTTCTTGACATTTTTTTTGTGATAACCTTCACAATACCAAAATTCCACCTCTATTGTCTACACACTACATCTTAGTAGAGTAATATTTTCAAAACTTTGTGCTATCATGGTTAGCTTTATTAGATTTGGACTACTAGTTTACTTCCTAAAGCATAAGTGTAACCATAAGAATTGTATTAAATAGTTCAACTTTCCTATATATTAATGATACAAAATTAGGACCCAGGTGTTGTAGGTGAGTTGGAGAGGAGAGGGCAATCCTCCAAGGGAGGTCCCAGGTTCAAATCTCCACCCTACCAAAAAGTTGAATTGGGTATCCAAAATCCAATTGATAATGTTGGTATGGGCAGGGTCGGGTGTGACTCCCGAGTGACTTTGATGGTATAGAACCCCCTGTTCGTGGTCTCTCAGACCAAGGCGGCCCCGCAAGGGGTTTTTCACTTAAAAAAAAAATGATACAAAATTAGGTGATTTTGTGATATATTTTCTAAATAAAAATATTTATATAATTTATAATAAATATTAATAGTTTATTCTTTTAAAAATTTAGGCTTGATTGAAGACTGATATGTTGATTGTAGTTGAAGAGGCCCTCAAAAGGTGTTGGCATTAAATGCCTATGTAATTACACATTTTTAATATGGGTCAAAGTCTAAGGATGAGGTGTTAATGTGTATGTAAGGATGAGGTGCCACCTTGAATGCACGTGTGAGTTGGTAGTGACAGATGCTAGAGTTTGCCTTGTAGAAGATGTAATATAGTATCTATTTGAGATCGTTAATGGAAAAAAAGTGGAATGTCAAGACATCCCTCAAGGGGGTTTTTCCTTGTTAAAAAAAATGTTAGCATTAAATGCCTATGTAATAACACATTTGTAATATGGGTCAAAGTCCAAGGATAAGGTGTCACTGTGTATGCAAATATGAGATATCACCTTGCATGTACGTGTGAGTTGTGAAGAACACAAGCTTATACTGAGAGGGGGTGAACAATATAAGACCACTTTTTACTTTTCTTTCCCAATCAATATTATGCAATGTATAGATAGCAATATCAACAACAGTAATCAAAGCAATGCACAAATCACCACACACAATAGAGACACCAATTTTACGTGGTTCACCCAATGTGGGCTACTCCACGGAGAAAATATTTCACTAAAATTTTCTCAATCAATCTCTTTGGAATCCTTTCCCTATTACAATGTTTATGGACCTCTATCCAAAGGAGACACCAATCCCCTAATCAAGTTCATGGATCTCTATCCATAGGAGAACTCCTTTCTCCTTAGCTCTAACTAGTGATCTTCTAGAAGAACTATTGCCCCCACTACTCTAGCTAATGGATCTCTATCCACTGAAGACACCTATCCTCACTACCCTGGCTAATGGATCTCTATCCACTAGAGACTATCATCCTCTATACTCTATCACCTTCAAAGCTCTATCTCAAATCTACACTAAACATAGTCCTTCGATCTAGCATAAATATGCTCAATCTCTATCTCTGGTCTAGATAAACCTATCCTCAAATATGCAAAAAAAATTAAACATGTTTGTCTAGCACAAATCTATCCTCAATATTTTCTAAAATAGTCCTTCCGATCTAGCACAAATCTATCCTCAATATCTATCCTCAAGCCTTAACACAAATCTTGACTCAATCTCAAATCAACTCTACTAGATCTGCCCCAAACCTTAACTCAAGGTTTGAACAAATCAATCAATCAACTTTGCTCTCAAGTCTTCTCAAAGACTTACCTCAAATCTACCTTGTAAGCTTCCACAAAAGCTCACACTAATCTATCCACAAGTCCTCTCTAGAACTTGTCCAAATCTGCTCAACAAGTCCTCACTAGAACTTGTCAAATTACAAGTCCTCACTAGAACTTGTCCAAATTTCAAATTCACTAGAATTGTAAATTTCAAAGTCCTCACTAGAACTTGTCCAAATCTGCTCAACAAGTCCTCACTAGAACTTGTCCAAATCTGCTCAACAAGTCCTCACTAGAACTTATCCAAACTCATAGAAACATAAAGAGAATTGTTAGAGACTCAATATGCTTCACACTTATTTCAATGCTCAATTACTTTCAATCAATCTTTTGGAAACATATAGAGAATTTTTAGAGACTCAATATGCTTCACATTCACCACAATGCTCAATCACTTTCAATCACTCCTTTTACCATGAAACATATAGAGAATTTTTAGAGACTCAATATGCTTCACACTCACTAACTCTCAATCACTTTCTCAACTCAATTTAGAATATAGAACAATTTGTTTCATAGAACTTGAACAATCACTTTAACACATTCACTTGACTAGGCTCAACCAACTCTACTCAACCAATCACTCAATGAAATAATCCTTGCTCACAAACCCTAGTCCAAGCATATGAACACTCACTCAAATATTTCCAACAATGCTTATCAACCAATCTCACATAACAATGATACTCATGTTCTTTTCAAACCCTAGTTCAAGTTCTTCACTCAACCATTCACTTCAACAACAATGCTTATAAAAAAATCTCACATAAAAATGATACTCATGACTTTGCAAACCCTAGTTCAAGTTCTTCACTCACTTCAACAACAATGCTTATAAAACAAGGTTTTATCAACAACTCTTTATTCCAGAAAACCTTGAAGCATTAATTCAACACACTCAACAAGGAAAACCTTAACCAAATCCTTTTCACTCCAACTTAGCATTCACAACATTCAACAATCACTCACTAGGAAGAATATGCCCATACCTTTTGTTTGATGTAGAAGTGCCCTTGGAAAACCTGTCTAAATCACAATTTCCTTCTTTCCAATTTCAATGGTTAGATGACAAAATATCACTCCTAACACTTTCTCAAAATATTCCTTAGACACAAAAATACTCAAATCTCAAATACACCTTATTGCTCCTACTTGTAATTAACATTCATCAAATCATGCACAAAAATAATTACTTGGATACACCTTATAATCTCCAACTTAAAATAATATCCAACACCACAAAAACCACAACCAATATTTCTAAAACACCTTTATTTCCTTTTCAAACCCTAAAGCAAATAATACCAAAAATTTATTTTGCAATAACCTTATAACTCCCCAAAAACCTCATATACCAAATAAAATATGCAAAAATTAATTTTCAAAACCTCAACAACCTTCTCCAAAAATTTTGACACTCAAACTTTAATGCATACCTTATTATTCCCCAAAAAGGGTTTCGGCATGATTCGATCCACCGTCTCCCCAAGCGCCAAGCGCCTTAGCACTTTGGAGCCCACCACATGGGCTAGAGGCACCCACATGAAGGAAGTCAACCTTCCTTCCCTTTCAACCTTACTCCACCATGTTTTCCAACAAAAACAAAATGATCCTCCATGGGGATTCGAACCTACGCCTATCGCTGCCCTAATGCCTTGCCACTATCGCGGTTGCCAACTATGCTACCAGTGGTTGGTGACCAAGGCTCCCTCCTTGGTGGATGATATGATCTCGCCTCCTCTTAGCACTTTTTAAAAATTAAAAACTCTTTGTTGCACACACGATTCGCATGAAATTCACATAGCATATGATATTATTCGAAAGCATTGGGGGTTTTGGTAAGGTGGGTAATCCCCCTTTTATACACATGATAAATGTTCTTCCCACGTCGACGCTAGAAATTCGAATTCAAATTTTGAATTAATTTTAATAACCCTCCTTAGGGTTAGTTAAAAATTAATATAAATTAATCTTATAACTAATATCAAAATTAATTAATAATTAATTTAAATAACTTAAGTAAATTAAATTATAAATTAATTTATAATAAAAATTATATTAATTAATTTATAATTAATTTAAAACTTCCCTTTATAATATTATAAAAAATATTATAATATTATTCACTTGGGCTTTTTGCACTTTAGACCACATCTGACTTCCTGAAACCGGGTCTTGATCAACTGAAACTGGAGAACCTAAAACTGATGTTGCCCACTGAAATTGCCATTGATTGGTGTTGAAAGCTTGACATCAATGACCACTCACTCTTGACATCAATGACAACTTATCTACTCAAAATGTCCAACAATCTCCCCCTTTGTCATTGATGGCAACCCAAATTCTTTTTACCAAACACTTGACCTTTTTCTTGTTCTGCTCCCCCTGGGACATTGCTCCCCCTGACTCAATGCTCTCTCCTTAAACCAAATCTCTCCCCTTACTCAAATCTCTCCCCTTTGACATCAATGGCAAAGGGTCACCTTTGGGGCTCGGGGCTAAGAATGAGTCTCTTAGCTTAGCCCCTCCCCCACCTCCTCTTGAGGTGGTTAATTCTAGGGTGGGAGTATTTCTACTCCTAACAAGCATTGGTCTTTACCTTTGTCATATTTCCTTCTCATCTGATCCTTCTGATTCCTTTGACTATTCTTGTTCATGTCCATGTTCCTGTTCCTATTCTTTTCCTGTCCATGTCCATATTCCTGTTCCTGTTCATGTCCATGTTCCTGTTCTTGCTTCCTATTCCTGTTCCTATTCTTGTTCATGTTCCTGTTCATGCTTGATTCTGGAATGTCTGCTCTACACCACTTTGTTGTATGTCCATCATTATTGCACTTATAACACTTAATGTTATTATTCCTTGGTGGTGCAAATGTCTTGGGATTTCTCCTGGTGAAGCCATATATGTTCTTATCATGAACCCTGCAATTCATTGCCTTATGACCAAACTGATTACATGAGTAGCAATACCCATGGAAAAGTTGCCTACTTCTGAAATTCCCATATTCCTATCTTTCATGTGTCCTACACTGTGAAGCCATGTGCCCAAACTTGTGACATGAGAAACATCATCCATTGAAATTTCCTTGCCTTGACCTCATAGGTCTCTTAGTCTCTTTTTCTTTATGTTGGTTCCTATTCCATCTGTTTCTTCTTTGTGCATTGTTCCTTTCCTTGTTGAACTTTCTGTTGTCCAACTCATCCTCAGAAGTCTCACTTTCTCTTACATTATCTTCTTCTGAAGTTTCTTCTTCTTCAGAACTTGAGGTTGACTCTTCTTCTTGTTTCTTTTGAGCTTGTTCAAAACCAAGACCTATTTTGTTTGTTGACCTTCTTTGTACCTTGATCATCTTATCCAAATTATTTGAACTCTTTCCAAACTTGTGTAGCTTATCCTTGGACTTTTCTAACTCTTCCCTTAGTAGAGCTACTTCTTGTTCTAACTTTTCACATTCTAAGACCTTTGCTTCTAGCTTATCCTTGAACTTCTTTGTCTTAGCCATTGACTTGTTTAGATCCTCTATAAGCTTTCCTCTCTCTTCATCACATTCTTGAAACTGAATCTCAAGTTGGGAGTTTTGCTTTCTTACCTTCTTTAAAGTTTTAAGAGCATAAATAAGCTCTCCCTCAAGATCAACTCCTCCTTTCTCTGATTCTTCCTCTATTTGTTTACCTTTGTCAACATCTTCATTTTATTTTAACTTGTCTTCTATAGGATCACCTTCTTCTTCTTCTAGTGCCATTAGAATATTCTCTTCTGGTCCTTCAAATGCATCCTCATATTCATCATCACTAAAATTGAAACCATTCCTTGTACAACTATCTTCAAGATGTCCAAAATTACCACATCTAAAACACTTGAGAATTATTGGTGACCTTTTCTTAACTTCTTTTTCTTCAATCAAAAATAGGACTTCATATTTATCATTACTTGAAGAACTAGCATCACTATCACTTGAGTACTTACTTGCCTTGTCTGCATAGTAACTCCTCTTTTGTCTTTGAAAGAACTTCTTTCCTTGTTTGCCTTGTCCATCCTTGCCTTTCTTTTGGTACCTGTATCTTTCTGATTCCCTGTTCTTATGATCCTATTTTTCTTCATCATTACCATTTCTAGCTTCTTGACAATCAGTTGCATAGTGACCATACTTTCCACAATTGAAGCATCTAATGGATTTTGCATCTTTGAACCTTCTTGAATCCTTATTATTTCTGCCATAATTAGCTTCTTCATCACTGGATGACTCATTGCTTGAATCTGACTTCTTGCCCTTTGTCTTCTTAGTAGCTTTGAAGGCTGCTTCCTTTTTGATATTAGGTTCCTCTTTTGTTCTTATCTCAAAAGTTGTAAGAGTACCAAGCAACATGTCTCTTGTCAAAGTATCACCATATTTTGATTCTTCTATAGCAGAAATATTTTCACTAAATCTCTTTGGAAGAGATCTTAGGACCTTATCACAAACATCTGATTCTTCAACCTTAAGTCCAAGTCCTTGCATAGCATTAACAACCTCATCAACCCGAAGTAGATAAGTACTAATGTTTTCCTCATCCTTCATTCTTAATTCTTCAAATTGTGCTTTGAGATTTTGAATCTTTGCCTTTTTGACACTTTTATCTCCTTCATATATGCTTTGCAACTTATCCCAAATTCCTTTTGCATCTTCACAATGCATAACTTTTATGAATTTTATTCTATGCAAACCTCTCAAGATTGCATTCATTGCTTTTGAATTGTAATGTTGTAGAAGCTTACCTTCCTTATCTGTAGGTGGATCAATTGGTGGTATGTATCCATTTTCAACTACTTCCCATATTTCATTGCCAAGTGCCTTTAAGTGAATCTTCATTCTCATACTCCAAAATATATAATCACTTCCATAAAATATTGGAGTAGAATTATCTGAGGACCCATTCTTAGATTCCATTGTGTTCTTGTAAGCTTTTCCTTCAAGTTGTTAAACTCTTTCGAAGGAACCCGCTCTGATACCAATTGAAGAACACAAGCTTATACTAAGAGGGGGGTGAATAGTATAAGACCACTTTTTACTTTTCTTTCCCAATCAATATTATGCAATGTATAGATAGAAATATCAACAATAGTAATCAAAGCAATGCACAAATCACCACACACAATAGAGACACCAATTTTACATGGTTCACCCAATGTGGGCTACTCCACGAAGAAAATATTTCACTAAAATTTTCTCAATCAATCTCTTGGGAATCCTTTCCCTATTACAATGTTTATGGACCTCTATCCAAAGGAGACACCAATCCCCTAATCAAGTTCATGGATCTCTATCCATAGGAGAACTCCTTTCTCCTTAGCTCTGATTGGTGATCTTCTAGAAGAACTATTGCCCCCACTACTTTGGCTAATGGATCTCTATCCACTGAAGACACCTATCCTCACTACCCTGGCTAATGGATCTCTATCCACTAGAGACTATCATCCTCTATACTCTATCACCTTCAAAGATCTATCTCAAATCTACACTAAACATAGTCCTTCGGTCTAGCACAAATCTGCTCAATCTCTATCTCTGGTCTGGCACAAACCTATCCTCAAATATGTACCAAAATCTATCCTCAAATCTATACTAAACATAATCCTTCGGTCTAGCACAAATCTATCCTCAATTTCTATCCTCAAGCCTTAACACAAAGCTTGAATCAATCTCAAATCAACTCTGCTAGATCT
Source organism: Wollemia nobilis (assembly GCA_028583015.1). NCBI lineage: Eukaryota > Viridiplantae > Streptophyta > Pinopsida > Araucariales > Araucariaceae > Wollemia > Wollemia nobilis. Next base: position 7,204,047 of record JAQPPZ010016480.1, on the reverse strand, counting down.
ACCCCAAACCTTAACTCAAGGTTTGAACAAATCAATCAATCAACTCTACTCTCAAGTCTTCTCAAAGACTTATCTCAAATATACCTTGTAAGCTTCCACAAAATCTCACACTAATCTATCCACAAGTCCTCTCTAGAACTTGTCTCAAATCTGCTCAACAAGTCCTCACTAGAACTTGTCCAAATTTTCTCAACAAGTCCTCACTAGAACTTGTCCAAATCTTCTCAATAAGTCCTCACTAGAACTTATCCAAACTCATAGAAACATAAAGAGAATTGTTAGAGACTCAATATGCTTCACACTTATTTCAATGCTCAATTACTTTCAATCAATATTTTGGAAACATATAGAGAATTTTTAGAGACTCAATATGCTTCACATTCACCACAATGCTCAATCACTTTCAATCACTCCTTTTACCACAAGAAACATATAGATAATTGTTAGAGACTCAATATGCTTCACACTCACTAACTCTCAATCACTTTCTCAACTCAATTTAGAATATAGAACAATTTGTTTCATAGAACTTGAACAATCACTTTAACACATTCACTTGACTAGGCTCAACCAACTCTACTCAACCAATCACTCAATGAAATAATCCTTGCTCACAAACCCTAGTCCAAGCATATGAACACTCACTCAAATATTTCCAACAATGCTTATCAACCAATCTCACATAACAATGATACTCATGTTCTTTTCAAACCCTAGTTCAAGTTCTTCACTCAACCATTCACTTCAACAATAATGCTTATAAAACAATCTTCACATAACAATGATACTCATGATCTTTTCAAACCCTAGTTCAAGTTCTTCACTCACTTCAACAACAATGCTTATAAAACAAGGTTTTATCAACAACTCTTTATTCCAGAAAACCTTGAAGCATTAATTCAACACACTCAACAAGGAAAACCTTAACCAAATCCTTTTCACTCCAACTTAGCATTCACAACATTCAACAATCACTCACTAGGAAGAATATGCCCATACCTTTTGTTTGATGTAGAAGTGCCCTTGGAAAACCTGTCTAAATCACAATTTCCTTCTTTCCAATTTCAATGGTTAGATGACAAAATATCACTCCTAACACTTTCTCAAAATATTCCTTAGACACAAAAATACTCAAATCTCAAATACACCTTATTGCTCCTACTTGTAATTAACATTCATCAAATCATGCACAAAAATAATTACTTGGATACACCTTATAATCTCCAACTTAAAATAATATCCAACACCACAAAAACCACAACCAATCTTTCTAAAACACCTTTATTTCCTTTTCAAACCCTAAAGCAAATAATACCAAAAATTTATTTTGCAATAACCTTATAACTCCCCAAAAACCTCATATACCAAATAAAATATGCAAAAATTAATTTTTAAAACCTCAACAACCTTCTTCAAAAATTTTGATGCTCAAACTTTAATGCATACCTTATTATTCCCCAAAAAGGGTTTCGGCGTGATTCGATCCACCGTCTCCCCAAGCGCCAAGCACCTTAGCGCTTTGGAGCCCACCACATGGGCTAGAGGCACCCACGTGAAGGAAGTCAACCTTCCTTCCCTTTCAACCTTACTCTATCATGTTTTCTAGCAAAAACAAAATGATCCTCCATGGGGATTCGAACCTGCGCCTGTCGCTGCCCTAACGCCTTGCTACTACCGTGGTTGCCAACTGTGCTACTAGTGGTTGGTGACCAAGGCTCCCTCCTTGGTGGATGATATGATCTCACCTCCTCTTAGCACTTTTTAAAAATTAAAAACTCTTTGTTGCACACACGATTCACATGAAATTCGCATAGCATATGATATTATTCGAAAGCATTGGGGGATTTTGGTAAGGTGGGTAATCCCCCTTTTATACACATGATAAATGTTCTTCCCACGTCGGCGCTAGAAATTCGAATTCAAATTTTGAATTAATTTTAATAACCCTCCTTAGGGTTAGTTAAAAATTAATATAAATTAATCTTATAACTAATATCAAAATTAATTAATAATTAATTTAAATAACTTAAGTAAATTAAATTATAAATTAATTTATAATAAAAATTATATTAATTAATTTATAATTAATTTAAAACTTCCCTTTATAATATTATAAAAAATATTATAATATTATTCACTTGGGCTTTTTGCACTTTAGACCACATCTGACTTCCTGAAACCGGGTCTTGATCAACTGAAACTGGAGAACCTAAAACTGATGTTGCCCACTGAAACTGCCACTGACTGGTGCTGAAAGCTTGACATCAATGACCACTCACTCTTGACATCAATGACAACTTCCAACAAGTTGGCAGCGACAAATGCTAGGGTTTGCATTGTAGAATATGCAATGCAGTATTTATTTGAGATTTCTAATAAAAAAATAGGAATGTCTAGACATTCCCCAAGAGGGGGTTTTGCCTTATTATTATCTTGTTTTGTGTTTGCATATTTATTTTTTTGCCCCTTGTGATGTTTAGCTCTCTTCATTGATATCAATGTCATGTTTAGTTTTAAAATTTGGTATCAGGGCCTATGGTCTTGAACCTAGATAGTTTATGGCATTGTATGAAGAGATGCAAAGGTTTATGACTTACGATAGATTTGGTGAGCTTCGATAGCAATAGATATGGTGAGCTTCAACAATGATAGATCTAAATTAAGGGTTGTTCATCCTAAGGTTTTATATTTAAATCTTGTTGAGATTTAATAATTGTAGATCTGGTGAGCTTCGACAACGATAATCTAGTGAGCTTTACCAGTGATAGATTTGGTGAGCTCTAGAAGCAAAAAACCTGGTGAGCTTTGATGGTGGCACTAATGTTGGAATTAAATGCCTATATAATCACACATTTGTAATATGGGTCAAAGTCTAAGGATAGGTTTCACCTTGCATGCACATGTTAGTTGGTAGTGGAAAATTCTAGGGTTTGCCTTGTAGAAGATGCAATGTAGTATTTATTTGGGATTGCTCTCGAAAAAAACTGGAATGTTTGGACATCCCCCAAGGGGGGTTCCCTTGTTATTCTCTTTATTTTGTGTTTGTATCTTTATTTTATTGCTCCTTATTATGTTTAGCTCTCTTCATTTCGTAGCAATGTCATGTTAAATTTTAACAAAAGGAAGGCAAAAATAAGTGAAATCAACAATCACTTTTATTAAATTAATTCCCAATAAAGACAAAATAAAATATTTTGATAATTGCCATCTAATAAGCCTTTGTAATATAATTTATAAGATCATTTAAAACTATGGCAAACAGGTTGAAATATATTTTAGATTGTGTTGTCTCAAAGGAACAAAGTGGTTTGTTTATGGTAAATAAATTCTTGATGGTGTAATCATTGCACAAGAGTCCATATATTTTATTTATTCAATGATGAAACTAGGCATGCTTATGAAAGTAGATATGAACTAAGTGTTAGGAGGCAAAATTGTCGAATGCCTGTGTTCTAAGGTGTGTGTAATCCTTTGTAAGCATGTTGCTCTTTGTTGGTTGTGGCCTCAGTAGGGGGCCAAGGACAGACTATCCCTATTGAGGTCTTGTTCTGCTTAATATTTGTGCTATTTTTGTAATAGGTTTTGGGTCAACCTATAAAACCCGATTGTAATGAATTTGTTCCTTATTTACCAAAAAAAAAAGATATGAACTAAGTGTATAATAGGGTTTCATAGAATTTTCTACATGATCAACAAGTTTAGTTTTTATTACAATTGGATTGAATAGATTAAATGATGTTATAGCATTGAAATATTATATTTTGATCAATGGTTCTCCTACTAGTCACTTTACTTTAACTCATCTTGTGAACTCCACCAAGGTGATCAAATATCTCCTTATCTATTTATTATTCTTGTGGAGGCATTAGGGAGAGATTTCACAAAAGAAAACATGGAAAAAATAAATAACAAAGGTATTCAAGTTGCAAAAAGTGATCCCTTTGACCAAGGTGTATGATGATAAAACTAGGGAAGGTCTCAGTTTAAGAGTTCTTATAGATACAAATTTAACTCTAAGGGGGAAATAATTTGAAGACTTTGCAAAGAGAGTCAAAGATAATGGGCAAGAATTATTCTAACTATGTTGAGCCCAATGACCTAGGCTTAATATTTACTACATTCTCACTACCAGATGTTTTTGCAGTATGGAATGGTTTTAAAAAATCAATTGATCTAGTGATTCAATATCTAAGATGGGTGATGGGGATTGGAGAAAAACATTTATATTTGGATGGATTCTTGGTGTGATGCAAAACCACTCAATATAGATCCAATTTTGAAACCATGGAAGAGATTACTTTAAGATAAATATGGTGATAGGGTTTCAAACATTATGTACAAGGAATAGAAAGGAATATACAAGTGGAAAAAATATTTTTTACAAGTATATTGGACATTGTTGCTAGGAGATAGTTGAATAGAAATATAACAATAGTGATGATTTTGAGGGAATCCGAGGATAAGTTGATTTGGAAGTTGAATAGTTCAAGAGAATACACAATAAGAAGCAGATATAATGTAAAGCACCAATAACATGGGAACATTGCAAGAATATGGAGATATATCTAGGATAGCCTAAGCATTCCAAAATTTAAAATGTTTGTATGGATAGTAGGTCATAGGAAATTTTTTATCTTGGGATAACCTAATGAAAAGAGGTTTTCATGGCCCCTCACAATGTGTTCTATGTAAAAGGAGAAGGAGAGTATAGACCATATCTTGGGAAACTATTCAATAGTTTAGGAATTATAGCAATGGATTCTTAATATGTTTAGTAAGTGCATGATGATGAATGGCAAAATTGAATAATGGTTAAAGTAATGGTAAAGCACTTTTAAAAGTAAGGCATTAGAGACAATTTGAGATATATCAAAAGATATGATACTTTGGACTGTATGGCTAGGAAGGAACATAAGAATATTTAAAGGAAAGAAAATTAGTTTAGAGGTAATGAAAAGGAAGATTTGATTAGCCATAGAGGAGTCTAAACCAACCCTATCAACTCATCCAATCCCTAATCTTGAAGCAAAGAGCCTTGATAGATGGAGTCAAGTCATCAAATGGAATTATGTTATTGGATACAGGAGAAACAAAAGGAAGGAAAAGAATATAAAATGGAAACTACTGGAAGTGAAGTTGGTAAAATTGAATTTTGATGGAGAATCTAATAGATGTAGCAAGTGTGAACATCCTCTCTAATTTCTAGATAATTAAGTGGCTAGACTAGGTTAGTTGTCGGCAAATTCTCAAAGTTTTAGTTGAATATCCCTTATCCCTCCATTCTCTCCTTTATTCCCTCTTCCCCCTTATCACTCCAACCTCCCTTCATCTTCTCCTCCGACTTCCTCCCTTCCCGCTTTTCCTCTAACCTCTTCTCCCTTTATATAAATTAGATGAGTTTTTCCATAGTTATGTTGAACATTGTAATAGCTCTGCGAGATTTATTAAATAAAGATTTGTTCTATTTAGTAAATATATCATATTTTCTCCTGATCCATAAATTATATTTGGTATCAGAGCTTGGTAGGCGAGGTCGTGCTGGGCACGAATCTCGAGGTCGCACGATGATTAGCTGGCGAGCATGTTGGGCACGCGTCCCAAGGGCGCATCGTGATCGAGGAGCTGGGCAAGCGGATCGAGGAGGTGGCAGAGCGAGGCACATTTTTTGAGGCGGAGCTGAGAGCTGACGCTGAGGTGGAGCACTAAGATGCGACACGTAGTCCGAAGTAGGTGCTGAAGTGGCTGGCTGAGGTGGCACGGACGTTGAGGTGGCACAGAGGCGCGTTGAGGTGGCAAAATGAGCCGACTGCGACACGTGGGCGTCTGCGTGCAGGGGTGCTACGGTGGCATCCGAGGGTTGGCGGTCTCCATCAAAAGGAGGGCAAGAACGATTGCCCGAAGGCAATCGTTGTTTAACGTGAGCCTTCGCGTATATAAATGCCCCAACAGTTTTCATCCTAGTCCATGTGGGACAAAGGCATTGTTTTTTGTTTTAAAAAAAAAACGTGATCGCGATATATAATAAATATAACTGTGCATTCCTTTGTAAGCACGCCAGTGGGCGTAGCGCGAGCGGCGAGGGCGGTTGAGTTTCAAGGCTGAGGTCCCGGGTTCGAAACCCGTCGGGGACGCCTGGCGCAAGGTTTAAATTTTTTTTTTTTAAATCGTCAATATTGCAGGATAAAGGCCGTGGGCGCATTTGTTGTTTCAAAGAAGCCGCGGGGGCGCATTGGTCAAGACTCTTGGCTAGGCCGAAGGAGGTTGCGAGTTCGACTCGCTCGGCTGATTAAAGGTTCATTTTTTTTAATTTGTTTTTTAAAGTTAATTTCAACTTTATTAAAGTATTTAATATTAATTTAATAATTAAAAAAAATATTGCTTTATAATTCTTTTTAAATTTTTTAAAAATAGTTTTTAAAGCAATCTTTTTTAATTATTAAATTAAAAAGTATTAAAATACTTTATAAAGATTGATTTTTAAAACTTTAGAAAAATTTTGAACCTATTGTCCTAGAGGCAAGTTGTATAATCGCCCAAGGGGTTTAAAAAAACCTTGCAAAATTGTGTAATAGCCTAGGAGGCAAGTATTGTAAAAAAGTGACGGGAAGTCTTCCGGAACGCCCGTTTAGCAGGTTAAATATTTGTTTTGTAATAGCCTCAGCGGCTGTAAAAGGGTGAAAATTTTTAACCATAGAGACTCTAATGAAGTTGTTTTTTGCATTGATGAGTAGATGATCAGATCAACTGGATGCTATTATGCGTTGCTCTCTCTGTTGAGAAGAGAGACTCCTGATTCCTTTGACAGGAAAGTCCAGTAGAGTGGACTTCATACAGTGTTTTGTCAGTTGGAAAACCAAGTGATAGCACATCAGAGAAAACCAGATTCTGGATACGAGGCGGATTACGAAGATAATATCTTCGGGCAAAGAGTAGTTGAATCCGAGACGGTTGAAACAGTACCTGAAGGACAATCAAGTGACAGTTATACTCCTGCAGTGCCTGAAGTTGAAACGAGTGAGAGCTATACACCTCGCTCTCCTGATTCAGAACCAGAAGAAGCAGAAGCAGAAGCAGAGGAAAAAGAACCAGTGGAGGTGAAACCTGCAATTGAAGAACGAGTTGTTCTCAAAAGGCGTCTTGAGCCAGCAACAGCAACAAAAGAAGTCATTATAATCAGTGATGACGAAGCAGACAATTTCACCTTTCCAGTCTTGGGAAATCCTCAAGAAGAAGAACGCCAAATTAGTGAGCATTTTAAGAAAGCTAGATTTGATTTAAATCAGTGATCTATTTTGTACTTCTTTGTACAACTTGTTTGAAGTTGAAATAAAATTTGCTTTCTAAAATGGCTTCCAATACTAGTTTACCAATCCCTGAGTTCAATGGTGGTGATTACGAGTATTGGTCAATTAAAATGAAAACTCTGTTGATTGGCAAAGGTCTTTGGGATGTGATTGAAGAGGGATATATTGAACCTATCGCTATTGAGTGGGCAGTTTTGAGTGTTGCTGATAAAAGGGCTAAAAAGGAAGCTCAAAAGAATAATTCTTCCGCCCTTTATCACATTCAAGCCGCCCTTGATAGAAGTATTTTCCCTAGAATAGCTTCTTTTACAACAGCTGAATCTGCTTGGAATGCTTTAAAAGAAAGTTATAGGGGTAGTGACCAAGTCAAACAAGTTAAACTCCAAACCTTGAAAAGAGAGTTTGAAACTCTTAAAATGCAAGAAAATGAAAAGGTTGGTGATTACTGTGTGCGAGTGAAAGCCGTAGTAGATAAGATGGTCACTTTAGGAGATGATGTAAAGCCTGAAGTTATAGTGAAGAAAGTGTTGAGGACACTTCTTCCTAAGTGGAATTCGAGTTGCAATAATTATAGAGGAATCTAAAGACCTAACTTCTCTGTCTTTTGAAACCCTCATTGGCTCACTTCTCTCACATGAGGAGAGATTACAACCAACTCCTTCCACAAGTTATGGAGGAGATGATAAAGCCTTTGCTTCTCAAGAAGGCAGAGGTAGAGGTCGTGGTAGAGGAAGGTATAGAGGAAGAGGCAAAAATAATCAGAGAGGTGGAACTCCTAATAGAGGAGGAAATCAGAACAGAGGAGGATTTTCAAACAATAGTGAACAACATAATAGAGGAGGACAACAAAATAGAGGGAAACAATCAGCGAGAGGCAAAGGAGGAGATAAGTCAAAACAATCTTGCTACAATTGTGGCAAACTTGGCCATTATGCTCGTGATTGTTGGACTAAGACTTCACAAGGAGCTAGTAGCAGCCAGAGCAGTCAGTTTGGAAACTTTGGAGAAGAGGAAGAGGCCACAAATCTCTTTCTCTCATATGGTCAGGCAGATCAGAACATGAATGATACATGGATCTTGGACACTGGGTGTTCAAACCATATGAGTGGCAAAGAAGAGCTCTTTGCTACTCTAAACTCCTCCTACAAATCCAGACATCAAATTGGGAGATGATAAATCATTGGCGGTTGAAGGCATTGGAGCTATGGCAGTTCCAACTAAAGAAGGAGTCAAACAAGTAAGTGATATCTATTATACACCCCATCTCCAACATAATATTTTAAGTGTTGGTCAAATGTTAGAAAAGAACTACAAGTTGCTTTTTGATGAGGGTAAATGCACTATTTTTGATAAAAATAACAATAATAGAATCATTACTCAAGTGCCAATGACAAAGAATAGATTGTTTCCTTTAAAGTTTGGCCAGCCAGGGGGAGATAAGTTAGCAAGTGTTGCTATTTCCAATCCAAGTGTTCTATGGCACTTGAGATATGGCCATTTGAATTCTGCTAGTTTGAAAATGCTAACTTCCCAAGCCATGGTCACTGGACTTCCTAAAGTTCAGGATAGTAAAGAAGTCTGTGAAGGGTGTGCTCTTGGGAAGCATGCCAGATCAAAGTTTCCTCATGGACAAGCATGGCGGGCCAGCTATCCACTCCAACTAGTGCATACCGACATCTGTGGTCCGATGCAGACACAGAGTCTGGGTAACAACTCTTACTTTCTACTCTTTATTGATGATTATACTAGAATGTGCTGGATATATTTTTTGAAACATAAGGATGAAGCATATGAATGCTTTATCGATTTCAAAACAAGAGTTGAAAGTGAGAGTAGATATTTTGTAAAATGTCTTCGATCAGATAGGGGAGGAGAATACTCCTCTAATGAGTTTGTGAATTTCTGTAAGCAACATGGCATTAAGAGGCAGTTCATCGCTGCCTACACTCCACAGCAGAATGGTGTCACAGAGAGGAAGAATCGCACCATTGTGGAGATGGCAAGGTCTATGCTTCAGACGAAGCATTTGACTAATTCATATTGGGCAGATGCGACCAGGACCAGCGTATATATCTTGAACAGAAGTCCTACTTCAAGTTTGGAAGGGCAGACACCTTACCAAGCTTGGTATGGTAAAAAGCCAAATGTTAAGCATTTCAGAGTGTTTGGCTCGCTGGCCTATTCTCACATTCTTGATGAGCTTAGGAAGAAGCTCGATCCAAAGAGTCAGGCATGTATCTTTGTAGGATACTGTGAGAATACAAAAGCTTACAGACTCTATAATCCCCGGACTAGAAAGTTTGTGATTTCCAGGGATGTGATTTTTGATGAAGGGGGAGAATGGGGTAAGCCCCAAATATTCAGTGATGTTGAATCCACTGATGTAGTTTCTAAGCAGGTGCAACAACAGACACCACAAAAAGGAAAGCAGTCTCCTCCCGATCCAAGTTCATCTTCTGATTCCACTTCTTCACCAAGTCCTTCTCCACAGCGATCCGTAAGTTCCTCACCAATGGACATTGATTCTCCATCCAAAGGTAAGAGAACTCTACAGTATCATCCATCATATCAGATGTTGGATAAAAAATTTTCAAGAAGATACACTAGGAGTCAAGCTAGTGAAATGGATTCTGTTTTACATAGATTAGAAAGTATGCACCTGTATGGTGATGATGTCTCCCAATAGGAACCTAGGGGAGATCAAGTTAACTATGCTTTGTTAACTAGTGCACAGCTTGAACCTTCTAGTTATGAGAAGGCATGTACTCAAAAAATTTGGCAAGATGCCATGAAAGAGGAGATAACCTCTATAAAAAACAACGACACTTGGGAGCTGGTAAAGCTTCCTAAAGGCAAGAAATGTGTTGGATGTAAGTGGGTCTACAAGACCAAGTTTAATGCTGATGGTAGCATTGAAAGGCACAAGGCGAGACTAGTTGCAAAGGGATTCACTCAAAAATATGGAGTTGATTATGAAGAGACTTTTGCTCCTGTAGCCAGACAGGAGACTATTAGAACAGTTCTTGCCTTAGCTGCACATAAGGGATGGAAAGTCCAACACATGGATGTGAAAAGTGCATTTCTAAATGGTTACTTGACAGAAGAAGTGTATGTTGAGCAACCACAAGGATTTGAAGAGAAAGACAAGGAACATCTTGTTTACAAACTGAAGAAGGCACTTTATGGCCTCAAGCAGGCACCACGAGCTTGGTACTCACGCATTGATGGGTACTTCAAAGAATTTGGGTTCACCAAAAGTAGAAATGAACCCACCCTTTACTACCTACAACAAGGAAATGACATCCTCATAGTTTGCTTGTATGTGGATGATCTCATATTCATGGGTAGTAATGAAAAAATGAATATGGAGTTCAAACACTCCATGATGAAGCAGTTTGAGATGAAGGATCTTGGCTTAATGCACTACTTCCTTGGAATGGAGGTTCATCAATCGGATACGGGGATCTTCATCTGTCAACATAAGTATGCTCGGGACATGCTTAAGAAGTTTGCTATGGAGCATTGCAAACCGAGTTGCAACTCCGAGTTGGACATGGGATCCAATTAAGCAAAGATGATGGAGCATCAAAAGTTGACGTGACCACTTTCGAAGCATGGTTGGGAGTTTGATGTTTCTCGCCAACACCGGACATGATATTCAGTATGTTGTTTCTCTTGTCTCTCGATTTATGTCTAACCCTTCTGAGTTGCATTTGCAGGCAGCTAAGAGAATTCTCAGATATGTAAAGGGTACATGGGATTTTGGAATCCATTACCATAAATGTAACACTATCAAGCTTGTAGGCTTCAGTGATAGTGATTGGGGTAGCAACATTGATGACAGAAAATCAACCTCAGGGAACTGTTTTAGTCTGGGATCGGGACTAATAACTTGGAGTTCCAAGAAGCAGACAGTAGTAGCACTATCTTCAACAGAAGCTGAGTATATAGCGGTCACTCATGCTAGTACTCAAGCTCTATGGCTACGAAAGGTATTAGAAGAAATTGGAGAGCAGCAAAGTGGTCCAACAAGGATATTCTGTGACAACATTAGTGCCATTCAGTTGGCGTACAATCCTGTCCACCATAGTAGATCAAAGCATTTTGATATGAAGTACCACTTCATCAGAGATATGGTGGAAACTGAAACTGTTGAGCTTCACTATTGCCCCACTTTGGAGAATGTTGCGGACATCTTCACCAAGGCACTGGCTAAAGCTCAATTTGTAAAGCTGAGAGACTGTCTTGTCAGTCCTCTCATATTTAAGGGGGAGAATGTAGCAAGTGTGAACATCCTCTCTAATTTCTAGATAATTAAGTGGCTAGACTAGGTTAGTTGTCGGCAAATTCTTGTCGACAAATTCTCAAAGTTTTAGTTGAATATCCCTTATCCCTCCATTCTCTCCTTTATTCCCTCTTCCCCCTTATCACTCCAACCTCCCTTCATCTTCTCCTCCGACTTCCTCCCTTCCCGCTTTTCCTCTAACCTCTTCTCCCTTTATATAAATTAGATGAGTTTTTCCATAGTTATGTTGAACATTGTAATAGCTCTGCGAGATTTATTAAATAAAGATTTGTTCTATGTAGTAAATATATCATATTTTCTCCTGATCCATAAATTATATTAGAAATCCAAGACTGACATGAGGGGGAGAAATAATTAGAAATAATATAGGTGATATTTTGTCACATTATGCTTTCATAGTGGATTCAAGATAAATAATGAAGTTGAAGCTTGGGTGACTTTGGAAGGGTTAAGAATATGCAGACAAATAAAATGAAATAGAGTATGGATGGAAGGTGATTCACTAATAGTATTTAATGCAAATTTAAGGAAAACAAAGGCTCCATTGAACATATAAGAGATCATTGTGGAAATACAAGACCTTGATATAGAGTTTAAAGAAACAAGGTTTACACATATGTTAAGGGAATGGAAAAAATGTGTAGATAGATTAGCCAATAGATAGGTTTTAATAGAGTATCATGAAGTTAAATTCTCTTTTCTATTGTTAGAGGAAGTAGTAAGTCTAGTTGAAGCTTATAATAAAATGTTGACTACCTGAATCAAATAATGATTAAGATTTCCTTTAGTGTTTTCTATTAGTAATATTTATTGTATTTTATAACATTAATGTGTTTTCATATAAACTATTTATTACAATTCTTGTTGTTTAGCTTTTGCTTTAGGAAGGAAACTAGCAGTCCAAATCTGGTAAAGTAGATTATGATAGTGAGAATTTTTGGAAATATTACTCTACTAAGTTGCAATGCGTAGATAGTATAGGTGGAGTTTTGGTATTGTGAAGGTTGTTGCAGGATAACGTCAAGAAGAAGGATGTCAAATTTTGCCATAATTGTATTTTCAAAGAAAATTGAAGAAGATTTAGAAAATGAAAATCAAGAATTCATTTTTTTATGAAAAAATGTAGATATCTAGTTATAGCAACTTAGTTGATATGAGAATTGAATGTTTTTACAAACTCTCAAGCTCTAAAGAATAGAATTGTGGTTTATCGAGGGTTGTGTTGAGTGTATATTTTTCCCAATTGCAAAATACCACCACATGTAGAGTATTTAAGAGAAAACTCTCTCTTGAAAATAAACCAAATGACAAACATTCAACTTCTCCAAGGTTACGTAAAATATTTAAAAGATTACAATAATGACAAAAATAATTCAATGATGCATGTGACCATAAACAAGGGGCCTTTGTTGGTTCTAAACAATGCTTAGTGATTGAAAGATCTAACTAAAAGCAAATGTAAAATAAAAGTAGTTCTTTTTAGGGTTTTTTTTAAATTGGTGCTACCCTGAATCCTTGTTAGTAAAGTATTTTATCTTCACTTAAAAGGTTTCAAATGATAAAATGTGGAATTTTCCACCTTATTTTAATGCACGTGCCTTTAAGATGAAGTAAATTTTAGATAGTGGGTTCATTTTATCTTCCTTATGTTGATGCCACTCCCTGTGTGTAATTGTAGTTTTTTTTCTTATCTTATTAATGGAATTTAGGTTTATCTTTACTGTGTTTATCGAAATTTAGATTAATGAAGTTAAGATAAGAAGTGAAAGCTAACTTTGCTAACATGCTAACTTCTACTAATCACTATTAGGGTAGTGGCATCAACATAAGGAAGATAAAATGAACCCACTATCTAAAATTTACTTCATCTTAAAGGCACGGGCATTAAAATAAGGTGGACAATTCCACATTTTATCATTTGAAACCTTTTAAGTGAAGATAAAATACTTTACTAACAGGGATTCAGGGTAGCACCAATTTAAAAAACCCTAAAAAGAACTACTTTTATTTTACATTTGCTTTTAGTTAGATCTTTCAATCACTAAGCATTGTTTAGAACCAGACAAAGGCCCCTTGTTTATGGTCACATGCATCATTGAATTATTTCTGGCATTATTGTAATCTTTTAGATATTTTACCAGAACCTTGGAGAAGTTGAATGTTTGTCATTTGGTTTCTTTTCAAGAGAGATTTTTTTGTTCAATACTCTGCATGTGGTGGTATTTTGCAATTGGGCAAAATATACACTCAATATTTTTGGCACTAGAAGGAGGGCCTTCTTTTATGCTTTGTGATTTAGTCCTTGCTAATGCTAACGTGGTCAGTTTTGATTCAACAATATTGTGTTTGTAGGTGCAACATGTTACTCTTGACTAGTTTGTGAGAAGCCTTAATAGAATAGATTTAAGTTTCCTAGGCTGGACCCACCTAGACGCATTGCTACTAGGTCCAAAACCACTGAGGAAACCATTTTTCAAAGTCTTTCTCCCAAACCTAGGAAACCAAGATACAAAATCTAGGGGATCAAAATCCCGTCTGAGCCTTCTGATACATTAGGTTTAGAGAGGCTTTGCCAAGATTTGGAAAGGCTAGCTCTTAGACCTCTGAATCTGAATACCTTTAGTGGGTGTGCACCCATTAGTTCCACCGCAAGAGCTACATCAAGTGTACCCATCTTCGTCATCTCGAGTGTGTCAACTACTTTAGTAGGGTCATTACCTTTGGTTAATATGGCCCAACAACAACAACAACAACAACCAGTTCCCTGGTTTGGTACCCAAAGTTCTCTGTTAAGTATACCTAGGGATGTCCATGACATACCTAGGCACCTTGAGAGGTCTATCCCTAAGTTTATCCATGATGGTCCCATTTTAGCTGAAGAGCACGTTCAAATTTACAAGGATCACATGATTAGGTAGGGAGTCAGTCATGAAGACGTCGCTTGTCGACTCTTCCCTAATAGCTTTGACCAAATGGCTCATGAATGGTACAGGAATCTTCCTGTAGGGTCCATTACATCTTGGGCCCAGTTGGAAGCTACCTTTGTTAATCAATTTAGGTCATTGCTAGATCCTACCATCATGTATAACCAATTCATGTCATGCAAGAGGTATCCTAATGAACCTATCAAAACATTTAATGCTAGATTCCAAAAGCTTTACACAAATGTGACTCGTCATTTTGTAATAGATGCTATTGTGGCATTGCAATTATACCTTGCAACCTTAGACCCGATGACAACCATGTTTACCAGGAGAAATCCTCAAGTTACAATGTTGGCCTTAGCCTATGCTGAAGCCATGACTATTGAGCAGCAAATGACACCGCAAGGTGGCACTATGCCTCAATTTCCCATGTTAGGGCAATATGGCCCTTACAATCAATTTGCCATGATGAATCAAGTTGTGACACCTCAGATGCCCATGATGAATGCTTTGCCATATCATCAGTCATACCCATTCGCTCCCATGCTTCCATATTTTTTGACATACCCTAGTGCTGCCATTCCACCCACTCTGCAAATAATGGCTGCTAATCAGATAACCTTGCCAGGATTTGAGGCGAGTAGTACTCAAACCTCAAATGCATATCCCATGGTTGTACCTCTTCAGGCCAAGGGTCCATGGTGGACCCAAAACACCTAGAGTCAAACCTTAGTGCCTAATCTAGAGGTTGCTAATGTCAAAAATGTCAGTGGATCTGGGGCTATCATGTCCCAGCCACAAGGATCCAATTCTAAGCTGGAAGAGCTCAAGAGAATGACCATCAAATAGGGCAATGACATCATTCGATTATAGAAGCAAGTTGCCCAAAATCCCATGCCCAATCGAAACCATGGCCATAGGAGAACAGGACCGTACAATACACAGCCTAACAATGGGT
This sequence comes from Wollemia nobilis, assembly GCA_028583015.1. Classification (NCBI taxonomy): domain Eukaryota; kingdom Viridiplantae; phylum Streptophyta; class Pinopsida; order Araucariales; family Araucariaceae; genus Wollemia; species Wollemia nobilis. Next base: position 7,188,555 of record JAQPPZ010016480.1, on the reverse strand, counting down.
GCGTACCCAATTCGGTAGCCAATCAGGCCGATGCGTTAGGGGATTGTGATGAGTCAGAGTCATGTGATGAGGAAATGCATCACTGTTGCCATAGAAAGTTAGACACTTTGGTGTCTAAAGTCATCCATTATTTAGAAAATGATGAGATGGAGGAAGATATGAATGTGTTAGGAGAGGAAGAGGATGAAGCCTTGGAAGCCCAGGACGCTAGACATTTTGGGAAAGCTAATCACAAGTATTTTACTAGGAGTTCTAAGGATCCCAAAACCTCCTCTACTCCCCCAAACAACCCTTTAGTTCCTCCTGATACAAAAGGTGATGTGAATCCACCACCTCCATTGTTGGAAGCACCTAGGACAATGCCAAAAGTGTCAAATCCTGGAACATCCACTTATGACTTGGAAGAAGACATGAAAAGGACCAAGGCCAATATCTCAATGTATGAGGTCTCTCAATTGTTGGGGCAGGATAAAATCATGGGGAAGAGATTGAATTCCCCGAGTCAAATTCATGAGGTTAAATCTGTAGAACCCCAACTTGCTATGATGAAAGAGAAACCAGAGGTCCCCCATTTTCTCATAACTGTTAGGATCATAGGCAAGAATTTACACAACTATTTGATTGATTTTGGTGCCTCGACCAACATCATGCCTCTTGAGATAAGCCAAAAGCTAGGACTTAAGCCTGTTCATTCGAATAGCAAAGTGGTCCAATTGGATAGATCTATGGTGGATGTAGTAGGTGTTGTAAAATATGTCCTAGTTTAGATCAACTCAGAGCCTAGGGTCCAACATTACATGGATATCCTTGTGCTAAATATTGCTGCCAAGTATGGCATGGTTTTGGGCAGGGATTGGAGCAGAAATCTCAATGGTTATGTGGTGACTGATTCCTCCCATATGTGGTTGCCATGGAGAGGAGTTGCAAACCAAATCTGGGTAGACAGAGAGCCCAGACTTAGGGAGATGATTACAGAGTATAATAAACCCAATGAGATTCAATTTACTGAAACATAATTGGGGGTTTACAATTTTGACATAGAGGACATAGCCGAAGGGTCCCAAAATGATAATCTTTACCATTGTACTTTGGAAGAAAACAAGAGGGTGTGGACCCTAAAGTTTGATGGGTCCAAATCAAAACAAGGTGCGGGAGCTAGGATAGAGCTCACATGTCCTGGTAGTAAGCCTTTGCTTGTTGCCTACAGATTATAGTTCCCAGCCACCAATAATGTGGCGAAGTATGAAGCCCTAATTTTTGGACTTCAGTTGGCCCTAAGAGAAAAGGTAAAATGCCTTAAGGCATCGGGAGACTCAAGTTAGTAGTCAAATAGGTCAAGGAGCAGTATACCTGTAGAGACAAGAGGTTGAACCTCTATAAAACCAGAGTGAGGGAATTAATTAATGAGTTTGATGCTTTCAATATTTCCCTCATCTCAAGAAAAAATAATAAAATGGCTGATTCATTAGCCGTAGCGGCCAACATGCTTTCACCTGATGACCATAAAAAATGTAAAAAAATTTCCATAGAGCTAGTGCCTTGCCCCTCCATACCAGACAATGTCATGAATTTACAGGTCTTTGATAGTGATAGACACATTTTTAGTTTTGTCACTAATTCTGGTATATTTGAAAATCAAGGTTATAGACGAAGAAGAGAGGAGGCAAGTAGAAGTAGGAACAACCGGAGTATGGAACGAGATGCCAAGTGATAGGGCCTCTCTAGAAAAGTTGTTTGATATTGGATATCAAAAGAAAAAAGAAAGAAAAATACCATCCCCCAAGGAATCATGCAATTTAGTCAATTTGGGGAGTGCAGTAGATCCACGTGAAGTGTTCATTGCAAAGGCATGCACACAATGAGAGAAGGAGTCAATAGCTCAGGTTTTAGGAGAATACATTGATTGCATAGCTTGGAGCTATGAAGAGCTGAAAACTTATGACCTGAATGTAATCATGCATACTATTCCTTTGAAGCTTGATTCCAAGCCTTTTAGACAGAGACAGAGAATGGTTAACCCAATCCTAGAGCCCTTGATAGAGAAGGAAGTGAAGAGGCTACTGGAAGCCAAAATCATCTTCCCTATTAGGCATTCCACATGGGTGGCTAATATTGTCCCTGTTAGGAAGAAGAGTGGAGAGATTCGGTTGTGCATAGATTTTAGAAATCTGAACAAAGCTTGCCAAAAAGACAATTACCCATTACCCACCATTGATGAGATACTCCAAAAGGTAAATGGGTCTGAAATGATGTCATTCTTGGATGGATACTCAGGATATAATCAAATTCTCATACATCCAAATGACAGGATGAAGATGACCTTCACCACGAAGTGGGGAACATTTGCCTACCGGAGGATGTCGTTTGGTTTGTTGAACGTTGGAGCCACTTTCCAAAGAGCCATGGATTTTGCATTCAAGGGGCTCAGTGGTAAGTGCATTATTGTCTATGTGGATGATATTCCTGTCTTCTCCAAGAAGAGGGAAGATCATGTTAGAGACTTGAGGAAAGTGCTCCAAAGGTGCAGGGAACATGGAATTTCCCTAAATCCAAAAAAGTGCATCTTTGGGGTAATGGAGGGTAAGTTGTTAGGACATGTCATTTCAAAATATGGGATTGCTATAGACCCAGAGTGGATAGCCGCTATCCGGGATATTCCTCATCCCAATAGCAAAAAGGAGCTTAGGTCCTTTTTTGGTAAGATTAACTTTGTGAGAAAATTCATTTCAGGTTTTGTCGAGATCGCCAAGCCCCTAAATGACATGCTGAAAAAATATGTTCAGATAAAGTGGACCAATGAGAATAGGGATGCCTTCACAAGCATCAAGGATGCTATTTCCAAAGCCCCTATTCTCATTAGTCCAGACTATGCTAAACCATTTTATGTTTACACATTTGCTTCAGATCATTCTTTTGCAAGTGTGTTAACTCAAAAAAGTGAAGACAACATTGAAAATCCTATAGCCTTTCTGAGTTCTCCTTTGAAGGACATGAAACTGAGGTATTCTGTCCTAGACAAGCAAATGTATGCCTTGTTTAAAACTATTAAAAAATTTAGGCATTACATTGTGCATAGTAAATTTTTTGCTATAGTTCCTGACCCTGCAGTAAAGTCCATGTTCTTACAGAGTGAGCTAGGTGAAAGAAGGGGGAAATGGCTTTCCACCCTTCAAGAATTTGACTTAGAGATAAATCCCATGAAGATAGTGCGTGGACAAGGTTTGGTCAAGGCTATCACAAAAATTGACCCTTCAATAACGTGCCAAAACTACGAGGTTAATGATATCACTACAGAGGAATGGTACGTAGATATTGTATATTTTTTGTTGCATGGTAAGTGCCCTTCTCATTTGAATTCCACTCAGTGCAGGGCACTGCATTTAAAATCAGCTAGATTTTGGATTAAATCTGGTGTGTTGTACAGGAAGAATCACGAAGGAATTTTCCTTCGTTGCATTACTCAAGAGGAAGCAACCCAAGTACTCAAAGACTTCCATGGTAAGTATGGAACTGGACATGGGTCAAAAAACGCGACAGCACACCAGATTATTAGAGCTGGGTATTATTGGCCCCACTTGTTTAAAGACGCACATGCACATGTAAGAACATGTCACATATGCCAAGTGGCAGCCAACATAGAGCGGAATGCAGCAATGTCATTGCAGTTAGTGGTAGAGACGAGACCATTTGCACAATGGGGATTAGACTTTGTTGGGGTGATAAATCCTAACTCGTCTGATTCCCATAAGTTCATCCTCACCGCTACTGATTACTGCACGAGGTGGACAGAGGCTATACCTACTAAGAATGCCACCTCCGAGGTTGTGATTAGATTTCTAGAGGAAAACATAGTCACTCATTTTGGAATGCCTAACTCCATAGTAAGTGACAACGGTTCTGCATTTTCCTCTTTAGAATTTGCAAATTGGGCGTACGACAATAAGGTGAGTCTAAAATTCTCTTCCAATTATTACCCCCAAGGCAATGGTTTGGCGAGAATCATCAAATAAAAATTTATTATGCATAATCAAAAAATTACTTGAAAAGAACCCTAGAGATTGGCATAGTAAGTTAAAATTTGCCCTTTGGGCAGATAGGACCAGAAGCAAGGAGTCAATTGGGACATCTCCTTATCACTTAGTCTATGGGAAAGACCCTATTTTTCCCACTAATCTGAAGTTGCAAACTTTACATTTTATAAAAGACTATATTGGGACTGATAATAAACTTGAAACCAGATTAACCCAATTAATGCATCTTGATGAGAAGAGGGAGGAAGCCATGCTCCATTTCAGCAAACATCAAGACATAATCAAAAGGTGGTTTGATAAATGGTCCAAAATTAAGGTCTTTAAAGTTTTAGATTTAGTTTTGTTGTGGGATAAAAGGCATGAGAAAAAAGGAGAACATGAAAAGTTTGATTGCTTGTGGCTGGGACCCTATCTAATATCCGAAGTCCTAGGTGAAAATAGTTTCAGATTAAAAACCTTGGATGGAAAATATTTGGCCTTACCCATCAATGGCCTTCATTTAAAGCATTATTTTCAGGCCTAAGGGTAGAGTCATTGTATTATATGTACACTAATCAACTTGTTTGATTGTTTGTCTTGTCTTTTTTATTTCCTGTTTATTTGATCTTGTTTCTTTGATTTCAGGAGTTTTTAGTATGTCAAGGTTGTCCAGTTTTGGATTTGATTGTAGGAGTAAGAGGTCAGCCTATGTGTATACGAATGTCAACCAAGACTAAAAGGATGTGAAACATTGGAATCATATGGCAAAAAGGCTTGAACATGTGAATATTGGTTGCAGCTCATGAAGCATGAAGTCTTTGATTTTGCATATCATCCACCCATGTCTCAAAGGCACATTCTTATTACATAAACATCATGACCAATCCACCTCCATATGCTAAACCCAAACACTGAAAGTGATGTCCAATTATCTTGGGATCAAAGGCACAAAGAACACTAAGAAGATCTTAGGTTTGGAAGTTGTTGCCGAAGTTGCCTTGGGTCTATCACATTTCTGTCCATGTCCAACATCTTGGGTAAAATAATATGAAACCATACTTGGATGGGGATGTGAGGCGAAAAGGTAATTCTGGTCTATCCCACCTTGCACATAGTCCATGAATAGTGGTTTTTATCACTACAATATTTATGCTCATAAAATAGTGGTTATCACCACTAGCATGATTTACAAATCAGAGTAGTAAGGATAGGGTCAAATTCTCATCACACCTTGGTTGAGAATCCGATTCCCCAAAACTCTAAACTGAATTGTAAGGATCGTACTACTTGCCCCCTCAGAAGGATGGGTAGTCATCCCCAAAATTCTTTAAAAAAATATATATAGAGCAAAGCCAAGCAAAGAGGACTGGACTATGGGGTTAACCTCCACCGGGGCTATAGACGCTTGACTGGCAGTGGAGTACACTCATGCCTGGTGACATGACTCTCGTAAGGTTGAGATTTATGTCCGCCATGAGGATAGATTAGTCTGATGACCTCATCCATAACCGGTTTAATTATTTTGGTCAAAGATGAGAGCAGTAAAGGATAGGGTTATATTCTCATCACACCTTGGTTGAGAATCCAATTCCCCAAAGCTCTAAGGTCCACTTGCACACACTGGTCCTTGATGATGACGGCTCATAACCAAGCCCCAGATCTGGTCAATGAATTCATCGCACACACATTTGATCCTAAGATGGTTAGACATTTTGAGGTGTTTGCTCAAGCCACCATAGAATGTGTTGCCCATGCTATAAAAATTTTTACCCTCAAAGCTCTCCATATTCTTTGCAATAATTCTAGTCAAGTAAAATTGGTGATGCAATACCGAAAAGTTACAAACAATAAGGTGTGAAGTGCTTCACACACACAGAGCTAATATTGCATGATTCTAATGTTTTGTTGTTCTTATGAGTCTATTGACATTATTCATGCATTTGCTGACGCTTGTTGCTTCTTGGTTTGGAGTGTGTTTTCAGATTTTCTTTTTGGGTTCTCACCGAAATGCTCAGGAGCATTTCCCAGCAGAGTCACCATTTTGTTGTGGAGTTTCCACAACTACCCCAAACTTCTTGGGGACCCACTTGTCATGTTTTGGTATTAAAGGTTTTTGGTTTTCTTTGGGCTTATAAGAATAGTGATGTTTTACCATTTTATTTTAATGATTTTTTTTAGTTAGTTATTTGATATTTAAATGATTAATTAATCTAGGCATTAATGCTTAGATTAATTAAAATCCATTTTGATAAATAGAGTTTAATGTTCTTCATATTGTCTAAAGTGATGGAATGTGTTCAACAAAGCAAGGCCTGACCAAAACATTACCTAAAACAATAAGAGAATGCAAAAGGGACAAAGAGATTGAGATAGAAAGTAATATGCTATTATCTACATAATATAATTGCATTAATTATATTATGTACATAATAGTAATATTATTAAGATTATATTATAATGTTCTAAAATATTATTATTATAATAATATTATTATATTGTATATAATAATATTATTATAATATACTTTACAAAGGATATGATAATAATATTTAAGGTAATGTTTAATCATATTGCGTGTGATTGCAGGAGAAGGTGATGGTGGCCATTCAAAAATGTTCGAAGGCAAGGGTGGCTATTCCAAAAATGTTCGATGCCATGGCGGCGTGAGACGTCATGGAGTAACGTCGACAAGGAAGAAATCCAAAGATAGCATTAGGGTTTCAGGAGGACAACATGTAAGGTGCCAAATTTGATAGTGAAATAGAGGCATGCCATCGAACAAGGATAGAGAAGCGTTATTAGGGCAACCTGTAACCCTAATCGATGGAGTTAAAGGCCTACCTCGAGTGCATGGAGATTTTTTTTGTTGCACAGCGTGAGTGCGAGCTCGACAACACCATGGTGACGTGAGGTTGGCAGCGCCATGGCTGCATAGATCGATGGCAGTGCCATGGCTGTGTAGATCGATGGCAGTGCCATGGCTATATGGGTTTAACAGTGCCATGGCTGCATCATTCGTAGCACCATGGCAACGCATTGGACAACACCATGGCTACGTCGATCGCATCACCATGGCAACGCATTGGACAATGCCATGGCTGCGTCGATCGTAGCACCATGGCGACGTATTGGACAACGCCATGGCTGCATCAATAACATGATGGCATCATTTGGTTATGTGGACACCAAAGTGCCCAGGATGGGGAATGCCATCCCAGTCCTTGGGCACGTGGGTATGGCTTCGAAGGGATACCATCGGGTCTTGGTTTCGAAGAGCAACAATGAAAATTTTGCTGAATAAGATTGGCCTACCTTATTTTAATTTATGTGAATGTGGTTTGATTACATTCAATGTTTTAAAGGAAGTTTAAAATCGTAGGGGTTATAAGGTAGAGTTAAATGTTTTTTTTTATCATTCGTTTTGATGGATGCAAAGGGGTGTTCTTGGGTAGAATGCTTATGTGATAAGAGAAAGGGGAGACATAAGGAGTCATGCAAGGCTATGTTTTTTGTTGGTTTTATTATTGTTTAAAAAAAATGTTTAGAAGTGTTATTTTTATTGTATTAAATCATAGAAAATGATGATGGATTATCTTCTTATATCCATTCATTATTTTGATTGTGAAAGAAGCTGAAGCGAAAGGACTTCCAAGCATTATTTATACCTTGCTATCCTACCTTTTTAGAGGGGGCTGGAAATGATGTAACATTCCGAAAAGCAATAAGAAAGAGCATTTTCAAATTTTGAAAGAGTAGCAAACTTTTGTGAGCAAAATCAAAAGGAGGGTTTTTATCATAAAACTAACGTTTTTAGTGTCTTATCATTTCTGCATTTTAGTGACTTCTAGCCATTGTCTTATGCCATGAAATGGGTTGCAATAGGCGAAGGTCAAGATGATGCAGTTTCTCTATGTTTCCTTTGAGTCTCGCACTTGATTTAATGGTATTGTGCTTATGTTGCAGGTCCATTAATTCAGGTTGTTTTATGATTACCTCATAACTTGGGATTTTGCAGGGAGGAGCTTGCTAAACTGATTCAGAATTTGACTTTTTCAGCTAACCAAATTTGCATTTTTATTTATTTATTTTTTTTTAAGTTCATTTTATTTCAAGCACTCAATCATTCCATTCTGGTCCATCCAGAATTTCATTTTCTTTTTATTTCCATTCTGGTCCTTTTCCAGAATTTTTGCTAATTTCATTTCAGTTTCATTTCTATTCTGGTCCATTTCCAGAATTGTTAAGCTTTCAAGTTGTTTTCATTCTGGTCATTTTCCAAAATTTCTGCACCTCCAAACTTCATTAATCTAAATTTTTAGATAAAACACATGGTTTAGGAGGGATACTAACCTACAATTTCACATTAAGTTAAGATAAGAAGTGAAAGCTAACTTTGCTAACATTGCTAACATGCTAACTTCTACTAATCACTATTAGGGTAGTGGCATCAACATAAGGAAGATAAAATGAACCCACTATCTAAAATTTACTTCATCTTAAAGGCACGAGCATTAAAATAAGGTGGAAAATTCCACATTTTATCATTTGAAACCTTTTAAGTGAAGATAAAATACTTTACTAACAGGGATTCAGGGTAGCACCAATTTAAAAAACCCTAAAAAGAACTACTTTTATTTTACATTTGCTTTTAGTTAGATCTTTCAATCACTAAGCATTGTTTAGAACCAGCAAAGGCCCCTTGTTTATGGTCACATGCATCATTGAATTATTTCTGGCATTATTGTAATATTTTAGATATTTTACCAGAACCTTGGAGAAGTTGAATGTTTGTCATTTGGTTTCTTTTCAAGAGAGAGTTTTATGTTCAATACTCTGCATGTGGTGGTATTTTGCAATTGGGCAAAATATACACTCAACGGGTTGAAAACATGAATACAACCCTTTTTTTTAGCAAAAAAAAAGTGGTCCCTTTGAATATCATCTCCAATTTGTTAATGATACTTTTCTTTTAGGACCTCCTTCAATTAGTGAGGCCATAAAGTTTAAATCAATATTATCATGCTATGAGAAGACTTTTGGAAAGTTGGTTAATACTACAAAATCTAGGATTTTGTTATTAATATTGTTTTAGATTTACAACAAATTATTATGGGTATTTTATGGTTTAAAGAAAATAAAAGGGACCTTTGGATCTCTTATTTGGATAAAATGAAATCTTGTTTGGTTGGTTGTAAAGATAAGTTTTTAACTATAGTAGGAAGGCTACAACTTTTAAATACAACATTACAATCCAACCTTATTTATATGATGTTATTTTTAATATTGCCAATAGCTATAACATCATAAATTGATAAACTTCAAAGAGACTTTATTTTGAAAGGATGTGAGAAAAATGTTAGTTTTTCTCTTTATAAGCATGGTTATGCACAGTGATGAATATTCATTAATAAGCAAATATTAGCATTTTTGAAAATGCAAATTGGCAAATTTTGGGGACCCTAGACGTCGGCCCATTCACCCAAAAATTTTGGGCCAAAAATTTTTAGGGGTCGGTTCATCACGCATTGATAATAATATTACGTATTTTTTTAAAAATTCACCAGCACTCCCACCTAAATCGAGGACCCTTTTCACCTTAAAATTATAAAAATTTTAAATTATCCCGCCAAATTCACCTATTATACCAGTATATATAATTAACACGCCAACGATACTTTTTCATGTAAAACATTCAAACTATTAGAAAATTGAGCAACAACAATGAAAAGTAAAACCTTCCAACAGAAAAGACAAGAACAAAAACATTCGATCTATTGCAGAATTCTACCAAACTCTAGTCGATCCAGATACAACTTCTAATCGAACAGGAAATAGAACCATATCTGCACCCAAACTGGGATGGACCTTGTTTTACACCCAGACTGTGAGTCAAACTTTTTTTTGCACTCAGGTCGAAAAGTGGACCTTTTTTTCATTCGGATTGAGAGCCAAACCTTGTTTTGCACTCGAATCGAGAGCCAAACCTTATTTTGCACTCAAAATGAGAGTCGAATCTTTTTTTACACCCAGATCAAGATTCGAATCTTGTTTTTCACCCAAATCGAGAGCCACACCTTGGTTTGCACTCAAACCAAGAGCCACATCTTATTTTGCACCTAGATCAAAAGTCGAACCTTATTTTGCACCCGAATCGAGAGCTAAATCATGTTTTGCACCCAAATCGAGAGCCAAACTTTCTTTTGCACCCAAACCAAGAGTCGAACCTTATTTTATACTTGGACCAAGAGTTGGACTTTTTTTTGCACCTAGATTGGAAGTCATACCTTGTTTTGCACCAAGACCAAAACTCAAACCTTGGTTTTCACCTAAACTAATTGTCGGACCTTGCTTTGCATTCGAACCGTATCTGGATCATGCGTCGCTTGTGAAAAATAAAGGTACAAAATTTTACCTCTCTAAATTCTTTTTAGAGAATATGATTTCAAGTAGTTGTAGTAGTAACATGTGTTTTTTGTAGTAGTTATTCTCTTCTTGCAGGTTTATTTTTTGTTGTTTTCCTCTGTTTTTCCCTATTTTCCTCTATTCCACATTTGAGTGTTTTGATGCAGTTGTAGTAATAAGATCTATTTTTCTATCATCTAATTGCAGGTTTTTCTTTTGCTATTTTTCTATCATTTATTGAAAATATGTCCATGCTTTGTTTCCCATGTTTTTCCCTATTTTGGTTTTTTTTTTTTTTACTTAGTTTCTCTTGATATGTGCTTTTCTATCATAAAATTGTAAATAGTTAAATGCTCTGTTTCTCTTAAGACATTGTTATTCTTTGTTTTTCTTGATTTTTAGAGAATATGAGTTCAAGGAGAATATGTTTTCCCCTGTTTTCCTCTGTTTGATGAGTGACTATTTTCAAGGATTTTTTACCTAGCTGAACTTCCCTTAAGACACTATCATCCTCTATCTATTCCACTAATACTATGAGTTTCTAGTCCATTTAGTACTATAATTTGATATTTTTCCATATTTGTACCTCTAATTATATTTCGTATATTGATTATATTTTTGCTCTTAATAGTTACAAGTGCTATCTCTAGAAAATAGAGTAGTGGCATGCACTGAAAAAATCATGATAAAGCCTACCTGGAAACTGGTATGTATTTTCTACCAACCAACCATCTGTTTATTCTAGTTACAATATTATCTTGAGGCCTCATAGTAGTAAGATCTCTTCAACATTTTATTAATTTTCTAAAATGAAAAACATTTTCTTTACAAGTAAAATGGCACCTACTAGCGATGGAAAGAAGGGAGGCAAATATTCTACTGAAAAGAGTATCCTCAAATATTTTAGCCATATATCGAAATCCAATGAGCCATCGACATCTATGCAAATTCAAGGTACAAATGATTTTTACCTACTAAACAATTAGTTTTGTATTCTATAAATTATTTAAAATAATGCTTTCTTCCTCAAAAAGTTAATTTTTAGTATGTGGCTCTAGCCATATTGCATGAAGATATGAATCTTTTTTCTATTTGTAAATTTTTTTGTTAAATCCAAAAATGATAAGGAATATTATTGTATGCAGAATACTCTATTGACCCTGATATACCTCCACTTGAAGATATTCCTCACCAAGAGATGCCTTCTAATGAAAATTCTCTTAACAATGACATCCAACAAACACTTGAAGATATTCCTCAAAATGACATGCTAGTTGAAAATGAAAGCGATAAATCAAATACAATACAAAATTTTGGGGAATCTTCAAGCATTAAAACTAAACGTAGAAAGTTATCTAGTTGGACTATTGGAAGGTCATTTCAGGTTGAATGGGCATCAAAATTTTCCTTTATAGAGCCAATCTTGATGGATAACAACAATGATGATAAAAAAGAATGTAGATGCAAAATTTGTAGTTGGAAACTAGGTAAGGATCATAGGATGCAAATGAAGATAGATACAATAGAAAAACATTGTGGTAAAGTTTATTCAAAAGTTATAGAAAGTGATGGAACAGTTAAGAAAATAGTTAGGTGGAAGAATGAATCGGAATGTATGCATGTTAGATATGCAAAAGAATATGATAATCATATCAAGCTACAACAATCTCTTGTTGAGAAAGGTGGAACGATTGAAGCCCAATTTCATAAAATTCATAAGACCACTTTAGCTTCAAAAAGTTTACAGTTTGTTGTTGTATATAGTATTCTCAAAAAGGGTAGACCCATATCCGATTTAATTGATTATAAGCACCTATTTCAACTAGTTGATGTGCAAAACCTTCCTAGTTCCCATTGGTCAGATCGAAGTGGTTGGAAAATTGTAAAATATCTATCATTGGTTGAGAAGGAGGACCTAAGGGAGAAAGTAAAACTTGCCAAATTCATTTCACTTTCAATTGATGAGGTGACGGTTGTGGACAACACATCTTGGATTTGCATGCATGTGTACACATTACAAAATCATGTAAGGCAACCTAGTTTGCTAGGATTACATAAGATGGTGGAAAGTTCTAATGTAGAAAATATCTATAATGTTGTTGTAACTAGTTTAAAATATATTGCGAGAATGAATGATATAGACATAGCCACAAAGTTAATATGCGTTGGAGCTGATGGTGCTACTATAATGCAAGGACATAGGAATGGTCTTTGCATTCGACTCTAGACATCAGTTGCCCCATATATGATACCCATTCATTGCATGGCTCATAGAGTGAATCTTGCATATAAAATCGTGAGCACTTTTAAAAATGTTGCGAGAGTGGAAGACCTCATTCATGAAATACATGCTTATTTTTTGTGCAGTCCAAAAAGGTTTGCAGAGTTTCAATAGTTTGCACTAGGAGTTACAGAAGGGAAAAAGTTGTTAAAATATGTGGATACAAGGTGGATTTCATTGTATCAACTTGCACACAGAGTTTTTAAAGAATATCAATCGTTAATAGGGTTTATGTACGCAAATCGTAGGGCAGTTGATAAGGCAAAATATTTGCTATTCCATTTGATTGACTTGGAAACCCTTTTAACATTATGTGGTATTCTTCCAATGTTACAAGAAATGAATAGATTGATTAAACTTGCACAAGAAAGATCCATCTATATTGTTGATTTCATGAGGATGAGAAAATAAATATGTATGATTATTGATAGGTTATATGTCTTCGAAGGAAATTTTACAGATCCCTTGTTTGATAGTTGGAGAATATTAACTAATGTGAATGATCCACAAAGCTTTTTGAAGTTTGACATCAATGATCATCTTTGTATTAAAGTTCATGAAAAAATGATACCTCTATATTGTTTTGAAAGGTGGTCAAATATAGTTATGAATGATGTTGAACAAGTTCCCATAACACATAATGGATTTGAAGTTGTTTTACACAATACTAAGATTAAATTGTTAAAAATAGCAGAATCATTGACAAGTGAAATAAGAGATCAGTTTCAAAGAGATGAGTTGCTTGAGGCCATGGGTGTGGTTAACCCTCTATTTTGGGGTCCTTGTATTGACTACAAATCCACACATGAGTTGTTTATTAAATATATGGGTATACTTAGTAAGCATTTCAGTAAAAGTGTGGAAGTCAATGGTGTTGAAATCAAAGGTATTCTCAACAAAGAACTTTTAAGACAACAATCATCACATTTTGGAAGTACAATGGTTGAGCAAACATCACTTTTGAGCAACATCCATGAGCCTGGTTCCATTGCACGTTTGTGGAAAAAATTGTATCCAAGTAGTGTCTTACAAGATATAATTAGTGAATACTTTTGTTTATATGAATTATGTCAAACAATGATTTTGGGATCTATGGAAGATGAGAGGGTTTTTAGTGCACTATATTTTGTGAAATCTAAACTTCGTAATAGGCTGGATAAAAATTTGGAAAATTGTTTGAGGATTTATGTGTCAGTGTATGAGTTGGACAAATTTCCCTATGATAGAGCATTGGCATACTGGAAATCCCTAGTAGATAGAAGGTGTATCACTAATACGCATGATAAGGAGGATAATGATGGTTGCAGTGATCAGATAGTGGAGACACAGATATCCGCTATGCTTAATAGTGATTCTAGAGAAGTTGAGAAGTGTTTGTTTCAACTACCTGAATTGTAATTTTTCCAAGATTTCACAACATTCATAAATTTGACTTCATTTGATATCATATTTCAAAATATTATTTCAAATTTATTAGATTTCACAAAATTTGTTTATTCATAAATTTTATGTTTTATATCACATTGTTGTTTTAAAAATTGTATGTTTTATATCATAGTGTCTCAACTACCTTCATTGATAAATCCTTATGTTTTATATCATAGTATTGTTAATGTATGAATATTGATGTATTGGCATAATTGAGGTCTTTTTACTTTGCAAATAACTATTAACCAACAATAATATTTCTTTTGTTGTTTGAGATGAACATAGTAAATATTATTGGATAGACATAAACTAAAAAAACAACACAAAATTATAAATGGAAATAACCATTGAATGATGGAAGACACAAAATTAGTAAATACCTTTTTCATTAATTCGATTAAAAATATATTACATTGTACAAAATTGTTGACTGCAATCAACTAGAAAATATTTCATAGTTTTTTAAATATCTGATTGGGGGTTTGCTACCTCAGTTTCTCTTGGAGTTGCTTGTTCCTTTCCTTTTTGTCCTTCCTCGACACCTTATGCTGGCAGTGCTCCAGATCTGACTAGGCTTTCCTCTACTTTCTCAATACTCCCCACCAATGCAGCTTCTTCTTGGGTTGGATCTTCTAGTATTGTTGAAAGTGGTTCTTTCACTTTCTGCTCTTATAGTATGAGATCCGGATCTTGGTTGAGTTTTTCCTTGATATATCTTCTTAAAATATTATTATCCCTCACTTTTGTTTGCATTTTTTCTTCATTTCCATTGCATTTTTTAAAAATTTCTTTGTCGCCTCGATATTAACTTCCATGTTGTTAACTTGTTTTTTTAAGTTATCAAAATTTGACTGCAAAAAGAAAATGAAAACATAATTCAGAAGAGTTATATGAAAAAATTTAACTTGTTTTAATAAAATATTAAAATTTTACTGCAAAAGAAAAATAAAATATAAAAAAAAATTGCTTACCTCAACCACATCCCTTGTAGCCTCAGTAATTGCAATGTTTTTCTTTTCGGAAGCCCATTGGTTATAAAAGGCTTGGGCTTCAACATTAATATTCTCTATTCTACTAACCATAATATTTAAAACATCATCATCATACAAAATAGTGGACTTCACTGATCTTGATGTGGCTTGATCTAGCAGGCCACCAAGCTTTTCTGGTTCATACTTAACAAAAAAAAATTGATTCTCTTTTAGAAAAATTCTTATACCGGGCATTAATTTCCTTTATAAGGACCTTGGCCCAATATTCCCAATCCTTCATCACTTCCAAATCTTGAAGCACAATATATTTTATGGTTGCTTCAGTATTTTCAACCATTAAAACATTTTCATCAAAATTTACTTTGTCATCCTCAGTTTGAGGATGAGGGTCATTTCTTTGAGGAGATGGTAATGATGTCTATTGAGCTATAGGGGCTTCTATTTGTTGTGCTTCTCCTTGTGGATCTTGAAGCACATATATTGCCTTGAAGCCTAAAATGTTGCCCTACAATAGATAATCATCATCGAGTTGGATATTATCTAATCTCACGGTTGAAACTTTTGGTGCTTGTGAAGTTGTGTTAAATGTAAAATATGAGAATGCATGCCCACTCTCACTTGGTGCTGCCCCCTACGATCTCTGTGAAAATAGTTGTTTTCCAACTCCAACCCACATTTGACCTCTCATTTACATGGGTTGTCGTTGTTGTGGTGGAGGTGGTGGCGACATCATATGGCCTCTCACAGGTTGTTGTTGAGAGGCTTTTAAAATAGTAAAAAATATTTTGCTAGAATTATTCAAAAAATAAAATAGAAAAAAATAATATATGTTAATTCAAAGTAAATACACATTGATTTACCTGAAGATGATGAGATTTGATGTATTTGGGTGTCGATGGGGGTGGGGCGCAATTCTGAAAACATATGAAAAAATTTAATAAAAATTATTATAATTTTAATTAAACAAAAATATAGAGATAAAAGGTCAAAAGAGAAACTTACGTGCACTAGGGGTGGCCTCACTAGATTCAGCCTGCACATTTTGTGCAAACCTAGGTGCACGAGAACCCCTAGGAGAAGCAACATGCCTCAAACATTTATGCGGCCTCTGCAATGGTGATGCTTGTGACGCAGTGTCTTCAGAATCACCAGTTTCCTCTGGCCTGTGACCCCTTATGGCAACATCCTATTTATTCCTTGTGGTGGCTGCCCTACTCTGCATTTAGATGCAAATAAAAATTAAAAAATGAAAACATGCTAAAATATAAAAACTATTTGATGGTCAAAGATGGACTTATTACCTTCAACTCCTGGGGTGTCATGGCAATGGTGTGTAGTGTTGGATGCACTACAGTTGGTACAAGAGTATTCTATAAATTATGAAAACTTTCAAAATATAGTGCTAAAATATAATTAACGCTGCCCACAATGGATGTTGTGCTCGTTTGGATGCCATGCAACTCTATTATGATACGTCTAGAAATATATGTGCATCATGTCAAACTTTTGGCCATTGTATTTCTTGGAATAACTCAATAATGGCCCTCAGGTTGGATGTTCAATAGAGGTGATTGTTAACCCTCTTTTTGACTTAGCGATAGAAGCTACAAAAAAAAATTAGATAACAAATTACAAATTTTAAATTTTGAATATTAATAGAATCTAAGTAACAAGAATTATACCTAACAACAATTCCATGCTGAGATTGTACATCATCTCGAGGTAACCTCTATCATCTGGAGACAACACAAATTTCGATGTCATTAGAGGATAACCCTTGTAAGGAAGATCTTTCAATATTAGGATGTTTGTAGGCATGATTGTAAATGACAAATTTCTATTTTGTAATCGCATGTTCACTATGGCATGGTCATGGTCATAAGCGGCTATGATATTATACATAAGGACTTTATTGAAGAACATAATTTTATACTGAGAGGGGGGGTGAACAGTATAAGACCACTTTTTACTTTTATTTCCAATTCAATATTATGCAATGTATAGATAGCAATATCAATAGAAAGAATCAAAGTAATGCACAAATCATCACGCACAATAGAGACACCAATTTAACGTAGTTCACCCAAATATGGCTACTTCCACGGAGAAAATATTTCTTATAAATTTTTCTCAAATAATCTCTTGGGAATCCTTTCCCTACAATGTTTATGGACCTTTATCCAAAGGAAATGTTGATCCCCTAAATCAATTTCGTGGATCTCTATCCACAGGAGAACTCCTTCTCCTCTATTTTGGTTGGTGATCCTCTAGAATACTATTGCCTCCACTACACTAGCTTGTGGATCTCTCTCCACTGAGACTCTTGTCCCCACTCAGAAAACCTATCCTCACTACCCTGGTTGATGGATCTCTATCCACTAGAGACTACCGTCCTCTCTACTCTGTCACCTCCAAAGCTCTGTCTCAAATCTACACTAAACTCAATCCGTCAGTCTAGCACAAATATGTCCTCGATCTCTGTCTTTGGTATGGCACAAATCTATCCTTAAATTTGCACCAAAATTTTCTCTAACAAGTCCACTCAAAACTTGCTTAAATATACTCAAAAAGTCCACTCAGAACTTGCCCAATCTAATCAAAAATTCCACTTAGAACTTGCTCAAATTTTCTCAACAAGTCCACACATAACTTGCTCAAATCTGCTCAACATGTCCACACAGAACTTGCTCAAATCTGCTCAACAAGTCCACACAAAAATTGCTCAAATATGCTCAACAAGTCCACACAAAACTTGCTCAAATATGCTCAACAAGTCCACACAGAACTTGCTCAAATATTCTCAACAAGTCCACATAGAACTTGCTCAAATATGCTCAACAAGTCCACACATAACTTGCTCAACTCTGCTCAACAAGCTCACTCAGAACTTGTCCAAATATCATAGAAACATAAATATAATTGTTAGAGACTCAATATGTTATACACTCAATGCTAAATCACTCTCTCAATTCAAATTAGAATATATAATAGTTTGTTTTATGGAACTTGAACAATCACTTCACACATCCACTTGAATAGGCTCAACCAACTCTACTCAACCAATCACTTAATGGAACACCCCTTTCTCACAAACCCTAGTCCAAGCATATAACCACCAACTCAAAATATTTCCAACAATGCTCAACAACAGATTTCACATAACAATGATACTCATGTTCTTTTCAACCCTAGTTCAAGTTCTTTGCACAACTCACTTCAACAACAATGCTTATAAAAAAATCTTCACATAACAATTATATTCATGATCTTTTCAAAACCCTAACTCAAGTTCTTCACACAACCAATGGCTTCAACAACAATGCTTATCAAACAAGGTTCAACAACTCTTTACTCCAGAAAAACCTTGAAGCATTACCTCAACACACTCAATAGGAAACCCTAATCAAGTCCTTTTCACTCCAAGCTTATTTTCCAAAAAACAAATCAATCAACTCAATTATGTAAAAATGTGCTCATACCTTTTTATTGAAGATGAAGAGATATCATAAATATGTCACAACCACAAACACTTCTATGCCAAGCTCAAAGAGGTTAGAAGATAAATCTTTCTCACAATATAATGTAAATACTCAATTACACCTTATCACTCCACCTTTCAAAAATAGCTATCAACATAGATAAAATATTTATCCAATAACACCTTATAAACTCCCAACTAAAAATAAATTCAACATCCACCAAAATAACTCAAAAGCTCTTAAATAAATTTTAATGGCAAGAAGAACTTTGACATAAATTAAATACTCTTTCTTTTAAAAACCTCAATAACATAAATCACTTCTCAATAAAATAATTTTTCAAAAACCCTTTTAACTCCAAATAGCACAAATCAATTTCCAATAAAATAATTCTTCACAAACCCTTATAACTCCAAATAGCACAAATCTTTTATCAATAAAACAATTATTCACAAACCCTTATAACTCCAAACACAAATCAATTCAAAATAATTCTTCACAAACCCTTATAACTCCAAATGACCCCTTAAGAAAAATTTTAGGCAATATAAAATTTAATCACAAATTACCTTTGCCACTAGTGGGATTCGAACCCACAATCTCTACCTCTGCGAGCACTCTAGCCGTGTACCTTACCACCACGTGCGTTAGGCACACGCTTAACAATCCATGAGCACCTCGTGCTCCTTCTACCACATCTGGCACTCAACTCGAACATGAATAAAAACTTTTCCTTGGCACTCAAGTCGAACATGCTAATCGTCCACATGAATCGATCATGGGCTCCTTCCACTCCAACGCTTTCACACAAAATGTTGTACCATTGGACCATCGTGTCCAATGTGGGCCACACCATGCGCTTACACCTTTCATATTCTTCTTGTGCTAAGAAGACAAATAAGCTCTTTGTCTTCTTCCTCAACGTTCATGATTTGCATGAATTCCTTTAGCTTTTTCGCATAAAATTAATTCTAAGAGGGATGTTTTTGAATACCTCTCGGCATCTTATTTATACACGATTTCACCTTATACCTTAGACGTCGACGCTCCATTTTATTTGATGATGTCGGCGCATTTTGAAACCTTTTATAATTTATAAATTATTTAAATTCTAAGGAATTTAAATTTTATAAATTATATTTATAAACTTTAACTTTAAGGATATTAAAGCCTTCCTTGGGTTTAAACTTAAACCTTTAATTTGTAAATTATTCTGCCACCGTGGGTCTTTTAAAATCTTAACTGCCATATCAATGTGTGAGGAGACTTTTATATCCTCATAATGATTTTAATAAAACCATTTAATCTTCCACCATGAGTTTACCATAAACCCTCATAAAACGTTATTTTGCCAATTTTTTCTTCAACTCTTCACATTGTCCCTCGTGCTATTGATGGTGTGCTCCATGGTATTAATAATGTCTTCATATTTTTACTTTGGCATCAATGACGACTTTTCACCTTGACATCAATGACCACTAAATGAGCTCAAAATATCCAACATTTATCTATCTTGAATTCTGGTATTGAAATCAAATTATGCAAACTTGCATAATTGACCAACATAAAATCGTAACCTGGAGTGGTTAAAAAATAATAATATGAAATTGTAGAGCAAGAAAGGTTCTTGAATATAATTTTTGTAGAATGGGTGGAAGTGGTGACCATTGCTAGAAGTTATGGAAGCATGATATATTGGATTGGGAAGGTTGCAAGGTAACAGTTTGATTTGGTCAGGTGTAGTTGCAAAAATGAAAACTGGAAAAATGATAGTTGATGCCCTTTTATAGATAGAATAGACTAGGGTGGATATGTGGTTGCATGTTATTGGACATGCAATATGGGTGACCGATCATGTGACACATGGTAGTCGTTCCATGAGTGAAACCTATTTTGCAACCGATCAATAATCAAACCTGATTTTGCACCCGATACACGATCGGACTTGATTTTACACCCAGTCCATGGTCAGACCTAGTTTTGCACCCAATCCGCATCCGAATCATTTTTTGCACCTTGTCTACATTCTAACCATTTTTTGCACTTGGTCTACATATGAACCTTGTTTTACACCCAGTTCGACCAAAACTTTCAAATTCATCACTATTTTATAATTTTTGTGAAAAATAAAGGTAATTCGCCATGTCTTCTAGATGAATTTGGCCAGGATTCACCTGGATTTCGATATTGATTTACCTTTTTTTTATAATTGTATTTTGAGTCTAATCCCTTATGCATAAACCTATTTGTAATAGGGATAGAGTTTACTAAGAAAAGAATATTGGAGGAGCATGCTTAGAAATTATAGACTTATGAGTTTGGCCTTAGGGCCAAAGCTTGGGTGGATATTATTTAAAGATCAAGAAAAGAATTGGACAAAAATGTTACTTCAAAATATATAGGTTCTCTTGATGCAATGAAATTATTTAGGAAAAGAACCCTATCCAAAGGATTTTCAACATGGAACTTCATATCAAATAGTTTGCAATTAATCAATAAACATATTAGATGGTCAGTCAATAAGGGGAATTATGCAATTTTTTGGTTTGATGTTTGGTTTAAGCCTTATCCTCTTATCTTTGACTCAAAATAACAACCATTAACTTAGGCATGCCTAACTTGTAAAGGTCCAAAGGTAAAATATTATATTAATATGAGAAACAACTCTAGATCATGGATTTCTATTAGTAACCTTGTAAAAGGAAAGCAACTCAAACAAATTGTAGATGAACTTGAAAATATGTTTGAAGAGTTTTATTTAACAAGTTTTACATGAAAGGATGAGTTGGTTTGGACTCCATCAAAATATGGTGGATACTATATCAAGTCGAGATATGGGAATTTAGAGCAATTAAAATTTCCTACTCCCAAGTATTTTTCTTGGAAGAATGTTTGATCATTAGAGGATCTTCCTAAGGTCTCAATATTCTTTTGGTTGGCATTTTAAACTAAGATTCTTACAAAAGAGAGTCTACAAAGAAAAGGATATCATGGATCTTTCAAATGTGCTTTGTATGAGAAGGATTTAGAAACATCATATAATTTACTTCTTCATTGTCCTTTGCTCATGCCATTTGGGGTTATTTTTTTTAAATATGAAAATATATTGGATAGCTCCATCAACATTGAAAAAGTTAATGAAATGCTAGAGTAATTATTTTAAAGCTAAAGCATTATGTATTTTATGGAGGATTGGTCCTACCATTATTTGTTGAAATTTATGGCTTGTAAGAAAATATAGAATTTTTAATCTCAAAATCATACCCAAGTTTGGAACTTTATTATTGTCTCTCTTACATAATGTTTATAGATACGACACTCATCATGGGAAGTCTCAAGTGCAAAAAAATAAGTGGTACAAACTTGGTTACATAATTTGAATATATATGAAAGAGTCATATGCAATAATGTCATTAAAACAAAAGTTCTACATTGTTCTAGGGTAAAATGAAAATATCCAAAATTTGGATTTATCAAAATTAATTCTGATAGTGTTTCTAAAGAAAATTTGGAAAAAGCTAGTGGAGGTGGTGTTTTTCGAAATTATGAAGTCAAATTCTCCTCACTTACTCAAAATCATATGGAACTTCAACTAACAACTATGCATAGGCTAGGGCACTTCTTATAGGGATTAAAATTGCAATTGAAAAATGATGGAAATATATGTCAATTGAGGGGATTCACAAATTATCATTAATGCTATTAATAAAAATGGATGTGGGATTAGATAAAAACTAATATTATTGTTAAATTTCACCATCGATTATTGCAGGCAATATCTTGGAAATGTGAGTATAACTATAGAGAAGGAAATTGGGCAATAGATAATTTAGCCAATCATAGTGTTGATCTTCATCTTCCTAAATTTTAAATTTTAGAAGGTAATTGGCCAACTAAGATTTTATCTCTTTATGAAAGTGATGTCAAGGAGTTAATTGTGGAAAAATAGCATTTTGATGAAGACAAAAAATATATTTGATAGAAGAAAATGAAAAATAAATATGATAAAAAGGTATATTAAATATGGTTTAATCTTTTAGTATTTTGATGGCATAACCCAATAGAAGCCACATACAACTTATTCAAAACACACACACATATATAGTCTATTAATTTATATAATATATTTTATTTTGATCAAAGTTGTATGGGAATACTAATGCAATATATATAGTCTATTAATTTATATAATATATTTTTATTTTGATAAAAATCGTATGGGAATACTAATGCGAGATATGTACAGTGCAAGTATAAGTACAAAATATATGATATAAACTTCAATTTTGAGATACATAGATGCAAAGATACAAGGTATGTAATATGTAAGGATATAGGTATGTCAAAGGCATATATATACTAGAGAAAAAGGGGTTTACTCGAGTCCCCCATCCTTTAAAAATAATAACTCTCTCCTTTAGAGCTTAAGAGTTTACAAACAAATTCAATTCTCATTTGCATTACCTCTAAATTGCTTAGACTCCTCTATAGCTATACAACTCTTTATTTTTATTACCTCTAAATTGCTTTCCTTTCCTTTAAATATTCTTTTATTCCTTCCTAGCTATACAATACAATGTATTGTATCTTTTGATGTATCCCAGATTGTTTGAAATGCCTCACTTTTAACAATGCTTTGCCATTGCTTTAACCATTCTTCACTTCTACCATTCATCACCATCCATTTACCATACATATTAAGAATTTGTTGTCATAGTTCCTAGATTGTTAAATAATGTCCCAAAATATGGTCTATACTCTCCTCCTTTTTACATAGAACACAATGTGAGGGGTCATGAAAACCTCTTTTCATTAGGTTATCTTAGGATACAATTTTTCTATGACCTACTAGCCATGCAAACATTTTGACTTTTGGAATGCTTGGGCTATCCCAAATATCTCTCCATATTATTGCGGCATTCCTATTTTTTTGGTACTTTACATTATATTCGCTTCTTGTTGTGTATTCTCTTCAGTTATTCAACTTCTAAATCAATTTATGATTGGCTTACCTCAGAATAATCATTATTATTATCGTTCTGCTCAACTACCTCCTAAAAACAATGTTTGGTATACTTATAAAAAATTATTTTTTCCATTTGTATCTTCCTTCCAAATCCATATACATTATTTTTGAAATCCTATCACCATATATGTCTTGAAGTAAATCTCATCCATGGTTTCAAAATTGGATCTTGATTGGGTGTTTTTTTATCACACCAAGTATCCATCCAAATAGAATTTTTCTAGTTCCCACCACCCATCTTAGACCTTTAGTCACTACATCAATTGATTTTTTAAAACCATTCCATAGTGTAGAACCATCTAGTAGTGAGAATGTAGTAAATATTAAGCTTGGATCATTGGGATCACTATACTTAGAAGAGTTCTTGCCCATTGTCTTTGTCTCTCTTTGTACAATCTCTAAATTACTTTTTTCTCTTAGAGCTAAGTTTGCATCTGTAAGAACCTTTAAACCAAAACCTCCCCTAGTTTTATCATCACACACCTTGCTCCGTTTCACCAAAGGAAATTTTCTTTTATCATGTAATATTCACCACAAAAATGACTGCATAATGTAGATTAAACTTTTTTCTACTGATTTTGGCATAATATACAAGGACATATAATATGTTGGAATGGTTTGTAAGACTGATTTAATTAGTTGCACTCTTTTTGCTAATGATAACCATCTACCTTTCCATGTCGATAGTTTATTCTGAACTTATAACTGGATCCCACAATTCTATCATCATTCTCCCTTTAAATAAGTGCATCCCTAGATATGTTGTCAAATTTGCCTCCTCCATTTGAAATAACTTGCATATCCTTTGATTCTAGCTGAAGCTTTTATGAAATAAAATTTGGATTTTGTCCTATTAACTTTCTTTCTTGAAGTTATTTCATATTTCTAAGTTATTCAAAGCTCTAGCCTCATTTTTATTGCCTTGTCAAAAAGGGTTGTATCATCTACAAAATTTTGAATTGTTGTTGATGTTATCACTAGCCTTAAGTATGCTTATTAATCCATCTTTGTATGCCTTCTCCAAGTTTCTTCCTAATACCTTTGTCATAATAATGAACATATATAGTGACTAAAGATCTCCTTTGCCATAATAATGAACAAATATGGTGATAGAGGATCTCCTTGTATAAGACCCCTTTTGGCTTTAAATGATTCTATTACTAACCCATTAACTAGTACTGAACATAATAGTATAGAGACATAAACTTTAATCCATCTAACCCGTTTCTTCTCAAATCTAAACGTTTCTAATATTGTAAAAAGAAAATCCTGTTTAACTTTACAAAGGCTTTATTTATATCAAGTTTTAAGATCATTGCTCTTTCTTTTCTCGAATCTCTTAAATACATTACTTTATGGACTATTATAATCCCATCCCCCCTCTCTCTCTCTCTATATATATATATATATATATAAACACTATTGACATTTACTCAATTTATAATCATTAAAATGGAAAATTAATTCTTTAAATTTATTATATAATTATAATTATATATATATATATATATATATATATATATATATATATATATATATATATATATATATATATATATAATTCCGGTGTTGTAGGTGAGTTGGAGAGGAGAGGGTAATCCTCCAAGGGAGGTCCCGGGTTCGAATCTCCACCCTACCCAAAAGCTGAATTGGGTACCCAAAATCCAATTGATAATATTGGTGCGAGCAGGTCGGGTGTGACCCCGGGTGACTTTGACGGTGTAGAACCCCCTGTTCATGGTCTCTTAGAACAAGGCGGCCTCGCAAGGGGTTTTTCGCTTAAATATATATATATATATATATATATATATATATATATATATATATTTTTTTTTTTTTTTTTTTGATGAGGAACCTTTTATATACAACATATCCGCAACATGTGAGGGGAGAGATTTGAACCTGGGCCTCTCGATAACTGGAGAGTTTTAACTACCCACTTGCTCTCCAACTCCTCTACATGAGCGGATATATATTTTTAATTTTATAAATTTAAAATATACAATTTACAAATTGATTTTTAAAATTTATATGGTAAATTTTTTTATTTTTATTTAATTTTTTTTGTTGGATTTGGTTAGTGTGAGAAATTGATGCTTAGGTTTGGGCATTCCCATCCCATCATAACCTCTCATAAGGATAAGAATTGAGCTTATCAATAAGAAATTTAACACACAACCACACACACTCCGGTTTGAACTTTGGATCTCTCAAAGAAGAGCCAAAGTCCAAATTGTTTTGTCTCTTAGGACTATAAAGATAAATTTTTTGTCTATCAGACTAGAAGCGAGTCCTCTACGCTCTATTCTTAAAGCCCAAGTTGCAATTCTTAAGCACGAGCTTAAAAAAATCGAGCTTTATGAAGCAAGGGGAGCTTAACTTCATGCTCGACTTCACTGGTTGAAAATTGGCGATAGGGTTTCAAAAGAATTTTTTCAAAAAATAAAGCCCTTATAGGGTTTCAAAAGAATTTTTTCAAAAAATAAAGCCCTTGAGACAATCCATTCAATTCAATGTTATTCAGGATGTAGGGGTTCATTGGACTTCGCTTCCTAATATTATTAAAAAAAATTGTCAAGCATTATCGGAAAGTTTTTGCTTCTTAGGAGTTAACTCCTGAACGATAGGCTGCAATTCAAGCTTACTGTGCAGTTTTCCTGAGAAGCTTTCAGCTCTTCAAAAGGAAGCTTGTGAGCGTCCTTTGTCATTGGATGATCTTGTTGAAGCCCTATCCGGGATGGCCAATGATAAAGCTCCAGGATTAGATGGATTTCCTTGTGAATTTTATAAGGAGTATTGGGACATGGTTGGCCCAGATTTACTGTATGTTTATCGAGAAGCGATGGTTGTTGGCTCTTTAGGTTCTATAATTAATAAAGGCAATATTAAATTCCTCCCCAAGCAGGGGGATCCAAAAGTGCTCACCAACTGGAGGCCTATTAATTTACTCAATGTGAGTTACAAAATTATTGCTAAGGCTTTGGCCTTACGCCTTAGACCTCTGTTGCCACTTATTATTCGTCCTGAGCAAACTGGGTTTGTGCAGAGTAGATATATTTTGGATAATGTAATTGTTGTTTAGGAGGGCATGAAATGGACTAGAGCCACTCAACAAAATACTCTTTTCATCGGGATTGATTTTGAGAAATCTTATGATAGGATTGAATGGAATTTCATCCTTACCATGCTTCAAGCTCTTGGTTTTGGGTCACATTTTTTGAGCTCGGTTAGTATGCTTTTTGCAGATGCTTTAGCTATGCTTACTTTGAACAATTGTCAGTCTGAATCAATTGGATTGTTTAGATCTGTCAGGCAAGGTTGTCCATTGGCTCCTTCTCTTTTCATATTGGCAATTGAAGCTTTTGGATACCTTCTTGCTAACCAAATGAATCAAGGTAATATTAGGGGTATTTCTTTACCTGGAGAATCTTCTCAACTTATAAATGGACATTTTGCATATGATTCTTTTTTGACTCTTCATGAGGATGAACACTTTGTCAAATAAGCTCTAGATTATCTGGATATTTTTTTCAATGCATCAGGATCTAGCATTCAATGGAGGAAGGCCTCATGCTATAGGCAATCCTCTTTGGACCTTCCAAGCTAGCTTGAAAGCTTCCAGTGGCATTGGATCCAACCATGGGAGATGTTTAAATTCCTTGGCATCCCATTTTCTTTCTAGAGTTCCCCTGTTGTCTTGTGGAATTATGTTTTACAAAAAGTAGAGAAAAAAATTTCCTTTTGGATCAGCCAAAAACTTACTCTAGCAAGTAAGTTTCAGGTGTGTTCCAAAATTATTGCTTCTACTCATGTGTACTATTCATCTTGTTGGGTCCCTTCTCAAGCCTGCTATAAAAAGTTGGAAAAGCTTTTAAGGGATTTTATTTGGGCTAACTCATCACATAAACGAGGGTTTCATAGAGTTGCCTGGGAAATCTACTGTCTTACCAAAAAATCAAGAGGTATGAGATTGCATGATTGTCAAAGACAAGGTTTTGCTTTATCTGCTAAATGGATTCTTCGAGCCTTAAGTGGTTCTGAAGCTTAGAAAGTTCTCATTCGACACTGCATCTCCACTGGTTTACCTCTTGGCAGGAAGGCTTGACAAGGTATGAATTTTCAATCCCTCATGGTTGCTCCTATCCCAGTTAAAATTCAAGGCTTTTTTGTCATTCAAAGCATATGAAGGGCTTGGGAGAAAATTAATCCCTGGTTGAGTTGGCTAAGGGATGGGCATCGGAAAGGTGCTTATATTTCCACTTATAATATTTGGTGGTCTCCTTTTATTACTCTTCAAGGTTCCCTTCTTGCTTTCGTGCAATGGATTCATGCTCAACGGTTCTTTAGGAAAGGGATTTCAACAACGGTAAACTTTTTTTCAAGATATTCCAGGGATTGGATCCCATGGGATGATTTCAGGAGATTGTTTGGTTTGCGGCCAGATGATAAGATTACTTATGACACTATTTTGGACTGTATCCCCTTTTCCCTTTGGCCCATGATCTATAGACATTCTCAAAAGCCTTGGTGGTTTGATTGGGGATGGTTTAAGAAAACCCCACTTCTTACTTACAAACCTAAGTTAGGGTATGCTTGGCTTACTCCCAATGTCCCTATGGTTCAAAGACTCAATTCCCGGTGGGATCTTCTTTTCACTCAAACTCGTTGGAGTCTAAGATTTAAAATGGCTTGGGCAGGATATATTGAACCTAAATAGGTTTTCTTTGCTTGGAGCCTCTTATCTTATGGTCTTCATCTTGGACAAAGATTAAACTACCTTGGAATAGAGAATCATTCCTGTCATTTTTGCGATGCTCCAGAAGACCCACTTCATATTTTTTGGCAATGCAGGAAAGCTCGAATGGCCTAGGATTGGCTTGAGACCTTCTTTCGGCCTCATATGACTAGTTCATTCACCTGACATCATGTTTTGCTTGGCGACCCACAAAATTTTTCCTTGCCCTTGTTGGAAGTGTGGAACATTCTTCGCATTAGTGTGCTCTTTCATATTTGGAAAAATTGTAACAAAATTCTCTTTTCTTAACAACATAGTTCAGGTGAATTTTCAATTGTTGATAAGTGCACAGTTTACTCTGATTTTTGGCTCCATATTTTAGTTCAAGTGGAGAAAGTTCATATAGGGGTGGAGCATCTTTGTGCTCTTATGCAACACTGGTAATGCCCCATGTACGGTCATCCGAGTGCCTTCTATACAACCTTATCGATCTTGTCTTTGATGGCATTGATGGTTTTGGTACAAGTGATAATGTTGGCATGCCTGGGGAGGATGGGTGGTTCATTTCCATTCCTTCTAATATCGGTTGTTAGCATCTGGCAGGTGATGGACATTCATCTCGTGAGCATACCTCCATGATTGACATGATTTAATGCATGGTTTTTGGTGCTATGGTTGGTGATGGGTTTAACCCTGTTTTTATTGTTTTGAGTAACGCTGCCTAACTCCACCTGAGTTAGTGTGACTACATATTGGGGTGTGCCTATCCACCTATTTTTTGTAGTTGTAAAAACTTGGATTTTTAAATTAATTAAAAGTTAGGCCTTTACATTCAAAAAAAACTTTTAAGTAAAAAGTTAATTACCATAGATGCATTTATCCCTTTTCATGTTTTAACTATTAAACTTGTAAAATATACCAACTTGAGGTTGGTAGTTCCAATCCTTAGCCCCTTTGGATCCCCTTCACATGAAGTAAAAGTTTATTGAGGCAAGGGTATAATGGTAGCTTTCCAGATTTGAAACCATACCCTCAGAAAGAATACGATGGAGATGTTGCGAATTCTTTTATATAATAATAATAATAAAATTAAATATTATTATAATATTATTATTATAATAAAAATAATATTAAATATTTTTCAACTTACCATATAAATATAAATATATTTTTTGAGTAATACTTCTTATACACATCCACCCTGGGGATTGAAACATCACTGATAATGCAAGTGGCGTCCTTATATTTTATAATATTGAAAAGCAATGGTTATAAAATTTTAAAATTGTGGATAAACAAACCAATATTTTATGTATTTTTTATAAGCTAATATTTTATAAAATTAATAAACAGTGGTCACAATTTTTAGGGAGTCACAACAGACTATGAATTCCATACTTTAAAAATTGATTGGTATTAGGTTATATACATCCATTATATAAGATTAAAACATGTCTTATCCATATTACATCATCGTTACCACATATTAATATATTACAATAAAGTTTGGATATTATCTTTCTATAAGTTTTCCTCTTTAAATGTTAACAAATCTAACCAGTTAAACTAATATCATTTAAATTATATAATTATAACAAACATTTAAAAAAATTTGCGTACATCATATTAAAAAACTATAAAATTTAAATAAATCAAATACACGTAGGGAAATCAAAAAATAAATTTGTCCCAGGCTAGGATTGGTAAATGCTTCTCTGGCCAGACACATACAAAAATAAAAAAATCAGTTTGTTCAAGTTAGGTGGATTAGTAAATGCTTCTCTGGTCACGCACATACAAAAAGGGCACCCAGGTTTTAACCTTGATGACAACATGTTTGTAAAAGGTGTTTGATTTGAATATTTTAAATTACTTTAAAAAAAAAAAAATAGTGTGGTTGTGACCATCTCCTATTGTATAAAAAAAAAAAAAAAATTTGGCCTACAACAAGCCCTTTAATTGTGGGGAAATGCCACCTCAAAAGTGAACCTTGATAAGTTTGTCTTCTAAAAACAAGAATCAGGTATAGCAGCTTGTTTGTAAAGGTCTGATCTGAATCTTTTTTTTGTTACCAAAAATAGTATAGTTGTGACCATCTCCTATGCAAAAAATAATAATAATAATAATAATAATAAAAAAATCAATTTTGGTCTACAACAAGCCCCTTTAATTGTGGGGAAATGCCACCTCAAAAGTGAACTTGATAAGTTTGTCTTCCATGTTTGGATGACAACTGATATGTGGAAATTCCGAAGGAACACAACCCTGAACGAGATCGCCATGACAGCGATGGAGTTCTAAGGTATGGTCAATAAGGCCGATATATTTGTGGCTGGAGTACAGAAAAGTCTTAAAGTATTAGACTAATAGTGTATGCCCTTTTAAGGGTATTAGAGCCTTGTATTTATCTTATGGGCCAGTCGCTGCTTGGGACCTAGGGCCTAAGCAAGTTAGGTGGTGGATCTGTGAATTTTGCACCAGAACAGTTTATGTGGCGGCTCAAGCGAGGTTGGTATTACTTAATCTCTGCAGTTGGATGTCTGATTGTTTGAGTTTGTGGATAAGCTAATTTGAGAAATGAATTTTTGGTATAATGTCATTCCTGGGTTGGTAATTTTTAATACATGTGTGTGTTAAATTTTCTAGGTCAGATTCATAGCACAGAAATAGTGGACGAGGTTTGGATTCCGTGATTAAAAAGATGGTTTAGTTTTTGATCACCATTTTTTTAAGAACTCTTTTTGCCATCTGGGGTTGTTTCATGGTTTCCTTACGTGGTCATATGCATTTTTTTTTAGTTTCACCGCTTTTTAGGGTGATCTGGATCACCCTCATGGCTGCATCATGCTATTGATCTTTCAGTTGGAATACCCACTTTTTGTTAGTGTTGTTTTTCTTGTTTTGAAAACCTCATTTAGTTATTCGACTTAGTTTTCATGTTTGAATCTTTGAAGTTTAGATGCCAAATTTTGTTTTGCTGCCCATTTCTCTTAGTTTGGACACCCAACTTTGTTTAGCTACTTTTTGTGGTACTTGCAATATCCAGTTTTGCATAAGAGCCATTTATAGTGGTTTGATTATTCAATTATGCTTTGCAGGCTTTTGTCTTATTTTAAGTATTCGTTTTTTTTACAATTTCTTTTAGTTTGAGCACCCATTGGGACTTTGTTGCTGTTTTTCTTAGTTTGAGTACCAATTTTGTGTTGCTGCCATTTCTGTAGGTTTAAACACCGAATTTCGTTTTGCAGCCATCTGATTGAGTTTGAATACCCAATTTTATTCGTCTGCTTTTTCTCTTACTTTGATGCCTAATTTTGTTTTGTGGCCATTGTTTTAGTATGAAAACTTAATTTTGTTATGCAGCCATTTCTTTTCTTTCCAAAACTCTTTTTTGTTTTGCCGCTGTTGCAGCTAGTTTGGATATCCATTTTTGCTTTGTTTTTATTTCTCTTAGTTTGTATTCCCAAATTTTGTTTGCAACCATTTCTCTTAGTTGGAATAACCAATTTGATTCCACCTCCCTTCGACATTATTTTGCTATATATATATATTTTTTTAATTTTTTGAAAAAGGTGTAAATCTTATCTTTGGCCAGCCCCAAGATCCTAATAAAACTAACTCTAACATCTTCTTGGACCACAAATTTCTTAGTGCGATCCAAAGAGCAGAAACTCCTATCCTGATTACAATTTTGGTTAATACTATTCCAGAGAGCCCGGATTAGCTTCTCCCTCTTGCCATGACTTTGGGGGCTACCCCAAATTGGGACTAAGAGCGCTACAAGCAGCAGCGTGATGTCGGACCAGAGGCTAATCATCATAATCATCTACCCTGGTCCAACACACTTCATTGCCTAAATCCTTGTTGGCTAGTAATAAAACTTGTTGGTTCACCTCCATCCAATCTACAGTATCCCTATTCTGATCAGATTTCAACAAGTAACCAGCAAGATGCTCGCTTCCCTTTTTAGCCAAAAAGTCAGCCGCAACATTCTTCCCTCTGCCTACATGAACCGGAATGGCATCCTCAAACTGCTGCCAGATGGCTTTGATCTGACTCACTATGTTCTTGATCCGCCATGCACTCGGTTGAAATTCCTAATCTCATCTAGCGACCCCACCAAAATTTGTGAGTCAGACTCCACTATGATCTTCCGAACTCCATTCTCCCAAGCATTGAGAGAGCCTTGTCTGATTGCCAAAGCCTCTGCTTCATTATTTGTTGCTACTCCTAGGCCTTCCAATTCCCAATGAAGGACCTTCCCCTTGTAGTCTCTTCTGAGGAAACCAATGCCCGCTGCCCTTGGGTTATCCTTGGCTGCTCCATCCGTGTTGATTTTTTCCCAGCCTAGGGGTGGGGGTTGCCAAGCCCCATGAGTCCACCTCATGGCAGCGTTCTCTCCCTCTTGGTTTTTCTTGCTCCCCCACATGAGCTTTTACTATTTTTGTAACCTTGTTTAATATTTTCTGCCAAACTAGCTCTATCAGAGTGTATTCCTCTCTAAAAATTCTGGCATTTCTTTCCAGCCATATGTGCCACCAGATAAAGCTCGGACCCAGAGACCAACCCAACTGAACTGATTTATTTTTTAACCTTCTTCGTTTCCAGACCTCCCATATATTAGTAAGTGTTAACTGCTGGTTGAGACGGGCCTTGAAGAGATCAACCCATCGGCTCCACAACTCCAGGGCAAAGTCACACTGGAAGAGCAAATGATCTATTGTCTCCTCTTGGGTATTGCACATGATACATTTAGAGGGGCCATGAAAACCTCTCTTTTGTAAGTTATCATAGGTGAGGAAGCTCTGATGCATAACTTGCTAGGCAAAGAAATTAATTTTTGGCCAGCCCTTTGCCAACCATACTCTATCCCATGGAACATCCAACAACATCGGTGGGGGAGGGAGCAATTCATTATAACCTTCCCGAACTGTATAGATGCCTAAATTCCCATGACCCCAAGCTATCTTGTCCTCTTCCTCCTCTCTTGTAAGGTGGCGTTGCTTTAATATCCTCTCTAATAGCGGCACCAAATTTGGAGAGATTGGGACTGGCCACTCTTCCCACCGCTTTAGTTGCATAAGAGAGAAGGTCCCAATCTACCTTGTATGTAGATAGCATGCTATCTTGATCCAACCTCTAGCCTCAAGGCTTTGTTGAAGGGGCTGCAGCTCTAGAAATTCTGAAATTAAGGGGGGTATTGGTCCCAAGAATCGGTCCAAAAATTCGCTTTATCCCCTCTACCCACTTTCCAAAATAGTTTTGGTTTTACCACTTTCTCTCCTAATTTCAGCACCTTCCAAACAATAGAACCTTGGCCACCCATAGGGATGCGACCTGCTTCCTCATGGGGAATGTTACCCAAATACTTACTAGTAATGACTTTGCTAAACAACGCTTCCTGATTGGAGATCCATCTCCAATAAAGCTTGCCTGCTAGAGCTTGGTTATTCAATGCTGCTTTTTGAATTCCTAATCCTCCACTTGTTTTAGGCTGGCAGATTTTGTCCCAACTTACTAGAGCCCATCGCTTACCCATCCTTGGGCCATCCCAAAGGAATTTTTGCATGAGCGAGTCCAGCTCCTTCAGGATTCCAATCGGAGCAGCAAGGATAGAGAACTTGTAAACTGACATTGCTTGAACCATTGATTGAAGAAGAGTCACTCTTCCTCCAAAAGAAAGCCAATGGTGCATCCAATGATTTATCTTCGCACCAATTTTGTCCACCAGTGTTTTCCATTCTGCCACCTTCAACTTCTTATAGTGGAGTGGAAACCCTAGGTAGTCCAGCAGGAGGGAGCCTTGAGAGAAGCCTAAGATGTTTAGAATCTGATCTTGGATCCCCCTTTCGGTATTAAAGAACACTACCTTGGACTTGGCTGCATTCACTTCCTGGCCTGTGGCTTCCAGATATGTATTTAAGGCAGCTTTGAGCGCTCTTGCCTCCTTGACATTGGTTGCCCCAAGCAACCCTGTGTCATCCACAAATTGTAAATGGGTCAGATTCATTGCTCCCACTTGCACTCCTGAGATAACTCCTTGTTGCTTGTTCCTTTGAAGAAATCTGCCCAATCCTTCAACAAGAATAATAAAGAGGTATGGGGATATAGGATCTCCTTGCCGAATTCCTCTAGAGGCCTGAAAGGGAGCCGAGGGAATACCATTGATGAGGATTGAGAAGGAGGCCGAAGAGACACAACTCATGATCCACTCTCTCCAGCCCTGAGAGAAACCAAAGTTCTCTAACATTCGATCCAGAAACTGCCAAGGGACTCTATCATAGGCCTTAGACATGTCTAATTTGATAAACATGCCTCTTCGACCTTTCTGATGCAATGTGTGAACTGCTTCTTGTGCCAAGATTACTCCATCTAGAATTTGTCGGCCCTCCACAAATCCTCCTTGCTCCGGAGAGATAATACTATCCAGTACCTTCTTGAGCCTTTCAACCATCAATTTGGTAATGATCTTGTAGACTACATTGCAAAGTGCAATCGGGTGAAAGTCTCCAAGGTTGGAAGCCTCTCCCACTTTAGGAATCAAAGCAAGGAAAGTGTGGTTCATAGCCTGTAACATGCTTTTATTTGCACGAGATTCCTCCACTGCCTTGGTTACATCCTCCCCTATGTCGTCCCAAAAAGCCTGGAAAAATTCAATCGGGAACCCATCAGGGCCTGGGGACTTTCTGGTTCTCATGTTGAAAACTATGTCTCTCACCTCCTCTAGATCCACAGTTCTGAAGAGGGCCTGGTTTTGTTTGGCTGTTATAATCTGTGGGATACAATTAAGTATCTCTTGTTGCGCTGCAAGATTAGGATGGGTAGAAGCAGAGAAAAGATTTTCAAAGTAGATATTTGCAGCTTGCTGCATACTTGGGATAGTGTCCATCACATTACCATGAAGGTCTTTTAGGCTGTGCAGTGTGTTGGAGTGTCTTCTTGCCGAGGCCGAGCGGTGGAAGAACTTAGTGTTTCGGTCCCCCTCTAGCAGCCAAGAAGTTCTGGCTCTTTGTTTCCAATAGATCTCCTCCTGTTTGTCTATACTCTCTAACTCTTTTTTGACCAGCTCATCTTCCTGTTTCAAGTTTTTTGTGCTTGTTTTAGTTCAAAGAGTGTGGTCAGCTCCTCCATCCTAGCAACTAGCGGAACCTGTTGAAGCTGAAAGTCTGATTTATTGTTTCTTTTCCAGATTTTGAGTTGGGCTTTGACATGTTGGAGTTGTTTAAAGACTCCAAACAATGCTGTCCCATGGGCAGGGCGCCCCTTCTCCCACCAAACTGGGATTTTATCCCTAATCTCCTCCTTTTCCAGCCAGAAATTCTCAAACCGAAATGGTCTAGAGAAAGATTTATGGCCCATATCCCATTCCAAGAGAATTGGAAAGTGGTCTGATTCTGTACGATTGAGGATTTCCAGCCTGAGTGACCATCGCAGAAAAGCCTCTTCGGACACCAAGAATCTATCCAGCTTTACCTTCCTGTTTGCCAACCCCGCTTGTTTGTTTGTCCAAGTATGAGAAGGCCCCGCATACTGGACATCAATCAAATTGAGCTGATTTACTTTAGAGATCATAAATCTGTCCCCCTGATCCAAAGATGGGATGCCCCCTTCCTGATCCCTAGCTGAAAGCTTAGCATTGAAGTCGCCAGCCACTATCCAATTCACCTCTTCCTTTCCTATCCTACTTGCTTGTAAAACTGCCCATTGGAGGCGTTGCTCCCCAAAATTTTTTGAACCGTAGAAATTTGAAATCAACAAAAGTTCTCCCGAACTCTTACTCTTGAAGAGAGATGTGAGAACCCCCCTTCCTGCAACATGATCAATTGCTGTCCAGTTTAGAGGGTTCCACAAAGTCACTATACCCCTTGAAGCACCTTGGGATGCTACAACCATATGCTCTGCCTGTCTCCATATTTTCTTGGCTATTCTATCCATCACTTGTATTGAAGATTTCGTCTCTCGAAGGAGAATGAAATCTGAATGATGACTTTCAATTAAACTGTGAACAACAATTTGATGAGACCTGCTGTTTAAGCCTCTAATATTCCATGATTGTACAATCATTGGGAACCTAGAACCCAGTAAGTATCAATCTGCTTTACGCTCCCCTGGTTTACTAGCTGGTCACCCTCCATTGCCAGCTGCTCCTGGTTTGATTTTCTTCCCACACTCTTGGCTTGGGTGTTTTTTAATCTTTTCTCTGCTTGCTGAATTCCAAGAGCAGGCTTACCTCTGTCTTTATCTCTGTCTTTCATTGAGACATCCCTATCAACCAAGACCATAGCAAGGTTGAGGTTCTCTGAAGTTGTTATGGCAATATGGTTTGGGGTTGGTTGGATATTGGTCTCCAATGTTGGTTGAGTTATCCTCTGCTGGACTACTTCTACATTTTTGGAGGGCAGATTTTCCCCTTGGGGTTCCCCCATTACAACTATCTCATTCTCCATGTCCATTAGGGTATTAAGAATTTCATACCTGTTTAGGTTTCTCTCTTCTGTCTGGTTTGATCGTGCCTTCTTCTTCTTTTGCTTCTTCTTCCTCTTAGGTGCTTCAAAACCCTCTTTTGGTGTATTTAGGCTCGAGGTTGTGGGCTGAGCTTCTGCCTTCTTCTCAGGCATCTTGCCGTCATTGCCATTAGCCTCCGATGGGATGGGCTCCTTCTGGATAGTCTCGGGGCAGAAACGGGCAAGATGTCCGTGCTTATGACAAATCCTACACCGAAAGGGGATCGCTTCATAGTCTACTTGTTGGATCCAGGTTAAATCCCCCATATCTATTTCTATTTCAGCTGGCAGCGGGTGATTAAGATCCATCTCAACACAGATCCGAGCATAAATGGCTGAAGCTCCCATCATCGTATCTCTGGCTACTCCCAGATAGCGTCCCAAGAAATTGCCCAATCTCTCAAAAACTGGTTCACACCAATATTCCATTGGTAGAGCATATAATCGAACCCAAACAACCATTGCAGTGGGTTCCATTCGTGGATCAAATCCTAGCTTCCAGGGCTGCACAAAAAGACTTGCTGCTCCATAGCTTCTCTTCCCTGATTCAAAAGCTTTGTCCCTGTCTGCTCTTGAAGAGAAACTCACTATATAGTATCCATTACTGATGAGGAATATTGAAATATCCCCTAAAGGCTCCCAATTCTTTCGAACCCAGGAGGTCATAAACCCTAGAGACGGTCTCATGCCAATAAATTTGCAGATTAGATCATGGTTACTCCTGTACAAAATGTTTTCAGCCACCAGACTTTGTTCAATAACAAGCTTGGGACGGTGGGCAGCCTGGGGAAGACAACCATTAACTCTGGACTGGAAACCTTTATCCATTGGCTTCTTTTGCGGCAGCAGCAGAGAAGATGGATTTTAAAGCATCACTTCTCAAAGATTCATCCTCAGCTTCTTGTCTCTCCCTCACTGTGTCTGCAAAGGACCGCTTGGGAGAAGGGGGCAGAGGGAGGGCCCCAAAAGGGCCCTCACATGCAGCCATGGGCAGGTAGAGAGCAGTTTTGAACCCTACTTAGAGCATTGCAGCGAAACCCTAGCAGAGCGTTACCAAGACATCCATGTTTCCTGCAACCTCTTAATTGATAAAGCCTCCATTTTGCTACTATTTTTCTTAGTTTGAATATCCATTTTTGTTTTACAGCTTCTTCTGAATATGAAAATTTGTTTCACAGACATTCCTCTCAGTTTTCCATAGCTGATTTTGTTTTGCTTCTATTTTTATTAGTTTTAATATCATTTTTTTTGCTGTCATATTTCTTAGTTTGATTTTGCATCATTCCTCTTACTTGGAATGCTTAATTTTGTTTTGCTACTGTTTCTCTTAGCTTGAATTGCTAGTGCTATTTCTCTTTGTTTGATTAGCCACTTTTGTTTTTCAGTCATTTATCAAATTTTGAAAATCAATCTTTATCATGCAGCCATTTTTCTTAATTTGAATGCCCATTTTTGTTTTGCAGCTTTTTCTCTACATTTGATTACCTAATTGTGTTTTGCAGCTGTGTGTCTATACTTAAATTGGTATTCTTCTTTTGCTGCCATTTCTCTTGGTAGATTTTTTTCTTTTGCAGCTATTTCTCTCAGTTTGAATGCTTAGTTTTAACTCTGAATAACCCATTTTTGTGTTGTTGCTATTTCTTTCAGTCTGACCCATTTCTGTTATGCCACATTCGGCCAAACTGGTTTTGGCTTTAGGCAGTAGTTGGCCAGAGTTCTCAATTTGAAGATTTTGACAAGAGTCCAAAATAACAACTCCGAAAGCAACAACGAGCAGAGAATAAAGGGAACTGACTTGTATTAGATAGCTCAAATGGGCGAGGCAGAAATTGAAGTTGCTGTTTCAAAAAAGCGAGTGGCAGGAAGGCAACTATCAAGGGATGGTGATTTTGACACCGAGGATGGGGATGCTTGTGAGCAGCAAAAAGAAGGTTTTCAGAGGGCTAGTGATGAGGTCTTAGCTACTAGAAAAATTGTGAAGGTTCATCAAACCTTGTCTGCCACCAATGAGGGAGCCCCTAATCCATTTTCAGCCATAAATTTGGTTCCACCTGCTGCTGTGGTGCAAGAAGAAGAGGCTCCTAAGGTGACGGACGAATTTAATATTCAGGCTGGTCAGACGGTTGAGAAAGAAGCCATCGAAGTCGGTGAGTTCGCAGTTAAGGAAGTTAATGAAAAGGAATGGTTGGAAGTGGGATTAGTAGACCTCAATTCCACAGGTCTTAACACGGAGGAGCCCAACAATGAAAAGGAGGATTTGCAAGCAGAATCAGCAGACCCCAAGCATAAAGAGCTTTATGTGGAGGAAAGCAACAAAGAACAAAATGAGAAAGAGGAGAAAGAGGGTGAGGAAAACCCAAAAAAGAAAACTTTGGAGCGAAAACAACGTGCTGCTGTCAAGACGTTCCAACAACTCTCTACAGCACAGAATGCTTTTACAGGACTTTCAGGCACTGGCTTTTCATCCTCCTCTTTTTCCTTTGACACTAAAATAATTCCATTTGGATCAACTCCAAAGTTTGGTTCCTTTAGCACAGGATCCGCTTTTACTTCTGCATCCAGCACAGGGTCAATGGGTGGCACAGGATGCTTGTTTGGGACAAAATTAAATACTGATGATTTGGCTCCACGTGCTTCTTTTGGGAATACAGACAATAGTTATGCTCCTCTTCAGCTATTTGGAACTCCGGCAACTGACAACATTTCAAGATCTGGAAGTGGCTTTGGGGCTCTTCCGGAAGTACCTGTTGAAACAGGGGAAGAGAAAGAAAAACCAGTGTTTACAGCTGATGCTACTCTATTTCAGTATATAAATGGAGGATGGAAGGAACGGGGAAAAGGTGAACTTAGGTTGAACATCCCTACAGCAGATACTGGAAGGGCAAGGCTTGTGATGAGGGCCAGAGGTAATTATAGATTGATCCTCAATGCCAATATTTATCCGGATATGAAATTAACTGGAATGGAGAAACGGGGTTTTACTTTTGCATGCTTTAACAATGCAGGCGAAGCCATAGAAGGCCTTGCCACATTTGCACTGAAGTTTAAGGACAGTTCAATAGCAGATGACTTCCAAGCAGCCACAGAAGCACACAAAGGTAGATCATTGACTGAGTCGAAAACACGGGAAAATTTGTCAATGACTGGTGAACCTCCACTGAAGCTGAATGAGGCTAGGGAATCATGAGATCAAGGAAGCTATGTCTTTTCATAGATCACCTACAAAAGGAAATAGAATTTTGGTAAATAGGAAGCAATGGTGCTTCTATTTTCCATGTCTACAATCATAATTCACATTTCCTTGTATGGTGCTCTAGCTCTTTAACTTTTTTATTCTTCCCTTTTTTTGAACATAACTGCTGCTTTATCCATAGCTGCTGGAATAGCATGGGCAGTTTTATGCTGCAACCATGGGCCATCAAGGCCACTGGGGCTCATAGTCAGTCTTGGTTGGAAATTGTGAAGGGAAGTAACTGAAACCAGATCTTTTGTGCAGCAAGTGCTTAACTTGCTACGAGAATACAGCCTGATGGACAGCTTTAGCTCTTTAAGTGAGTTTTCCCTCAAAGTCCTACACTACAAATACAAGATTTTGTGGCATGTAAAGTTCATGCATTTGATGGTGAACCGGAACTTGTTTTCGATAGACTCTTTATGGAAAATTTTCTAAAGAAGACCAGGCAATTGCAAATGTATTTGCAAAATTTTGCTTTGTCAAAGTTCTTCACAACTGTGTCTTTTTCTATTTAGCTTGTCCCAACTTTCAACAGTGGTTATTTTCTTCCCAATATTAATTGAAAGTTAATATGCCGAGAAATACTTATAGTGAAATGCGCTAGTGATTTAAGTTAAATCTTTACACACGCTGATGCATGAAAGGCACACATTGATAACAC
The DNA here is from genome assembly GCA_028583015.1 of Wollemia nobilis. Lineage (NCBI taxonomy): Eukaryota > Viridiplantae > Streptophyta > Pinopsida > Araucariales > Araucariaceae > Wollemia > Wollemia nobilis. The sequence continues at coordinate 7,147,802 of JAQPPZ010016480.1, read as the reverse complement.
AAAAATTGAAGCGAAGTTACTAGGTTTAAGTTCGTACTCGACTTCGACAAGAATACAAATTAAAAAAACCGTCATTGAGAATTAGCTATAAAATTCACCATGAAGTTCAAAAAATAGAGATAAATAGTTCTATTATTTTAAATGTTTAAAGTAAATAAATGTATTAACTATATAAAGAACGTTATATATCATACAAGAACGAGGTTGACTTACAAATGTCTTTATCAATGAGTCGTTCTAATAATGTTTTGTCATGTTGAGATTGTATTAACATTTTCCTTTATTGTACTTTAGTTCAACCTCTAATTTTTGTAAATAGGGGGAGTCACATACATGTGGGAATGAATTATGTAAATGGGAGAAGTTTAAAAAAAAAAAAATTGCTTTTTAAAAATCTTGTTTTCCATTGATTGCTATTTTTCCCATTGTGTTTGCCAAAAATTGTTTGTACAGGGTAGAAAACTGCTAGAATTTGGAATTTTTTTATAAAACTTAGCAAATCTTTAACTATGATTACAATAGATAATATAAATAATTGACAAGGTAATGTGAGGCCTTCACCACGCTTTAAAAATGAACCTATGTACAATTATTTACTACAGTTGTGTTACTGAAATCCTGACTTCCTTTCTACTTGTAAAAGAAGTTTATAAATCTCTCTCACCATTTGTTTGTATAAAATGTTATAAGTCTCTCTCACCAGGTGCTTGTATAAAATGTATATTAGGCTCTCACCATGTAAACATTTATGTGCATGCATGCATATGAATTGCTATAGTTCTTGGATAATTTTATTTTTTTGGTCCCATGTCCTTCCTCTACTGATTTTAGCATTCCAACTATTCGTTGTTGGGGTGAGCTTCCCCGTGATAATCTAATCCACCGTCTGAGTTACTTACATGCAATTCTTGACTACCTAACTTAATGGTGGAAGACTTTTAAAAGGTTTCATGTTTTTTTTTGTTACTGTCCATATCTTAGTTAAGATGTTAGTCTAAAGTAAATATATGTATTAACTGTATAAAGAACTTTACATTTCATACACGAATCGAGTTGACTTGCAAATGCCTTTATGAATGAGTTGGCTTAAGATTGCTTTTTTTCATGTTGATATTGAATCAACATTTTTCTTGACTGTCCTTTGTTTGAACCTTTAATTTTTGTGGATGTAGGAGTTGTCAAGTACATGTGGGAATGAATTATGCAAATGGGAGAAGTTTTAGACTAATTTTTTATTTTTTGTTCTTTTTTTTTTAAATCTCAATTTCCATTGATCACCATTTTTCCAGTGGAGTTCCCCAAATTTGTTCATAGAGCATAGAAAATTGCTAGAATTTGGACATTTTTGATAAAATTTGGCAAATATGGGAACTGTGATTACAATAAATAGTAAAAGTATTGACAAGATAGTGTGAGGCCTCCACCATCTCTTAAAATTGAACCTTTACACAATTATTTACTACATTTGGGTTACTAAAATCTTGGCCAATTTTCTATTTGAGAAAGAAGTTATAAATCTTCCTCACCATGTGGACATTTATGTGCATGCATGCATGCGAACTGCTATTGTTATAGGATAATTGATAATTCTAATTTTTTGGGTCTCATGCCCTTTCTCTACTGATTTTAGCATTCCAGCTACTCATTGTGTGGCAAACTTTTCTGTAATAGACTAATCCTCTCTCAGAGTTACCTACATGCAGTTCTTCGCTACCTGACTTTATGATGGAAGGCATGTAAAATGTTTAGTGTTTTTTTTGGTTACTCTCCATATCTTAATTCAGATGTTTTTGAAGGGTTTTACTCTTCAAACAATGCAAACATGTTCCAAATGCTCTTCTTCAGATATATACTGTGTCAGTGGTTGCTAGGTTTCTTCTTGAGATATATTCTTGAGGAGAGCAGCACGATTACATGCTTCATCTTGAGTTTTTAGTGTTTTACTACATATGCGGTTTTTGTTTTTGAAATTGGTTATATGAGAATGAAACGGGTCCCACCTGTACTACATCATGACTGTTACCAGGGTATTTCAATAAACCACGCAATGATATTTGGCAATTATGCATATATCATCTGGCAAGATTTGAACCTGGGTCTTGGCCTTGAAAGTCCACCTCTTCAACTACTTGAGCTCATGCCATTTGATTTAAATGTTACAGATTCACTCAGAGGATTGAAACCTTTGTTTATGGTGTGAAACTCTTGCTTCACACCACTTGCCCCAAACCTGTTGGGCTGCTACAAACGCTAGTTTGTTCTTTAGGAACAGTTTTAAAATTTGACAATTCGTCTAACATGCTATGATAGATTTTGATTATGATTTCCTATGACATGAGCCATATTGTGGGGTAAATAATAAATGCATATTTTGCATTCTTGATGTTTATAAATCATTTGGAAATATATGAGCAATAGGATAAGATGATTGCTCATCCTAACTCTTGCATTTTCCTTGTCATCTATCTTATCTGATCTCTATATCACTAATTTGTTCCCAAGATGCAATTCTTTCCTATTCTTTATTGATTCTGTTAATTATTTGGCATGGATTTCACAAGCGGTGTCCATCTTAAGTGAGATGAATCAAAAGCGGTAACACTGGTCTAAACCACAGTTATCTATTTGGTTCTACTAAAGGTAAATATTAATTCTAACATCTCTCCTAAATGTTTATGTGGGTAGGAATAGGATTACACATGTTTTTATGCCTAAAGAAGGAAGAAAAGAGAACAACAAAGGAGGTTAATGTTATGCCTAACATCTCCCCTTCATAGGAATTCTCTATCACCATAGATAGAGGTCCAGTCAAACCTGATTCAGTCTGGACTGAACTGGTTCAATTTGGTCCACATCTTTTTTTTTTTTGAAATTGCTTTCAAATTCATATCAGCCAAAATTTCAAGGAAACAAGTACAATGTAAAGGCTAACAGTGGTCTTTTTCTATTATTATTATTTATTTGTTTTTTAAATTTCAAATCGAACGATACGTGAAAAAATGATGAGTACCTTGAATGCCTTTGCTCTTTGAAACACACTCATGTCCATTGCACTCTGTTTTTGCTGGGAGAACTACACTTTGTTTGTACTAAACTGCCCCCATTGTTATGGATTCACAGTCAAAGATGGTTGTTCTTAACTAAAGACAACAATCTCATAACCACTGCAGATGTACCAGAAGTTAGACATAGAGGTAGAAGTGGTGTGAAACATAGCCCAGTTCAGTTTTCAAGGATCTGCAACTGTTTTGAACTTACATGTTGATGGTATTAAATTTCAAAACTATGGAATATATAATTTTCTGTTTGTCTATATTTTTTTATATTTTTCATGAATATTTTATTTGGTGTATTTCATGTATATTTGTAAAATATTAATTATTTAAATTTTCTGACACAGCTGAAACTCTTTGAGAAATTGAACTTCAGAACCTTTTTCTTTTAAATTATTATTCCTTTGGCCTTCCATTGAAACGCCCAAAGGTATTTATGTCTGTCACTATACATCAAACTAATATCTCTGCATTCATTATGAGTTGATGAAGCATTCTCAATCAGTCAGTGAATGTCATCATGTGAAATGGAAGCTGTGATCATAAACAATGTGGGTCCATTGATCTTTGGGTATGCAGAATCTGGGCTCTGAGTCACTTTGCATGGGTCTTTATGGAATAACATTTTTCATTGTTTGTGGGCAAGCAGAAAGATGGGGTTCATGGAATAAAAGAATAATTATACTCAGAATCTGGGCTAAAATATTCACAACTAACTGAAGTGATAGGAGATGTCACAACTGCAGATCCATACCAACTTCTTTCTCAGGAATGATAATGTTTATGACAATATGCACACATTTCTTGAAATCAACACGACTTGGAATATGATAAGTATGTCACCATAACCACAAATGGCAAGCACAAACATTCTCCAGAAGATTGATTCTGATTATTACAGTGATTGCACTTATGTTTGAATCAATGATCATCTGCCAAGTGGTTCTTCATATCATAAAAGCCACAAAGATTTGTATGCCTATCAGATCTAGCAGAATTTTGTAAACCCTGTACTCTCATATGTTTGGTAATTGAGTTTTTCAACTCATCAGAATTTTTTTTTTTGCTTTTTTCTTTTACTTTTCCCCTGTAGACATCTTTTCCAACTTGCTAGTCATACTCTACTGGATTCGGAAGGATGTTAGTCTCCAGTACACCAGATGCACATGGATCTCTCCTATTGCCCCTCTTTCCCCCAAGCTGTCTTTCTACCATGAGCACTTCTTACAGATACAGGAGGGCAGAATAGTTCCTCCACAATACCTTCAGCAGCACACAATGCATAGTCTTCGAATCACTATTGGGCAACTCAGGGTGTGTTCTCACCAACTCCGGATTGAGTCAGATCACCATCTTCTGACGGAGGAGCGGATTTGCTTGTTTTGCTCCATGGGTGAAGTTGAAACCCTTCATCACTTTATTTTTTATTGTCCCATTTATTATGAGATTTGGGGTAGGTTTCATTGCCTTTTCAGGGACAACTCTTGATCTGTTTCTACCTTCTTCAGATACCTGGACCAGCGTTGTCTCGCACTCTTTCTTAGGGAGATAACTCAGCTTCGACAACAAAAAAGTTCTCCAAATGGATCTCACCCTCCTCATCATCGGCTCATCACAACATACTTCACCAACTCCGACGGACCAGGTGACTTCGATCGGAAACGCCCCACATCATCCAGTTCGAACAGAAGCAGGGTCACTAGACAGCGCACCAACAATTTGTCAGGGTTCCGAACTAGCAATGGGCAGAGACATATCATGGACTTCTTCAGCTCCAATACTTTGGCCTCGACTGTTAGGAGAGATTAGTTTCTGGGCTGTTCTCTGAGCTTGCTCCTCCTAGGCTGCTCCCTCCCCCCTCCTTCTCTCTCTCCATTCTTCTTGGCGTGCACTCCTCTCTGTTGGACTGCAGCCCTCCCCCCTCTGCTCTCCCTTTTCTTTTCTTTTCCCTTTCTCTTTGGCCCGTTTGTCGGGTTTCATCTTGTATTTATCTTAGTTATTTTCTTTGTTGGGCTTTTTAGCCTGCTAGCTGGCAGTCATTATTGTCCTTCTTATAGTCCCTTGGGTCTTATTTTGGCCCACCGCGGACACTAATAATATTTCATTTCATTCATTTCTGCAGTCAGTTGTGGAGAGTACCATCCAATGTACTAATTTTAAAATAAAAACATAGCTAGCATTCAGTTGATTTTGCGAGGCATTCTTCTCAAAGACAAATGTTAAAACCTCTCATGTGACAGTCTACTATTGTCATCAAATGAGCAAGAACCAGACCAAGCAAGAGAACTATAGTCATCAAACTTATACACAGCAAGAATACCATACGTCACTACTTTGGAGTTATCATTTGTGTCTTTGATCAAGCACTTATTTGGATAGAGCTCTACATTCTCATATTGTTTAGTCATTTGAGAAATAACAAGCCAATTGATCTTAAGACTTGGTACAAGCTTCACATTACTGAACATACCATCTTCAACACCCATGACACCAATGCCTTGAACTATCAGCTAGCTAATATCACCCAAGAAGAGGATTTTCCTTAACTTTATAAAGTGCAAGAAATGGAAGAATGTGTTCTGATTGTGATGCTGAATCACCTGGTCATCTTTTGAGGCATCACAAGCTGTGAAAGCAACATAAACAACTGCCTATATTTGGGCCTGTATGTTTGTTGTGGTTTTTGTCGAGTAATTTTCAGCTTCCCTATATAGTGCTTCCTTTTGAAGCAATCTTTCAAATAGTGTCTTTACCTACCACAATCCCGATAATATTTAAATATTTTATGGTATTATTAACATAATTTTGTTAGAATATGTGTTTGTGGTAAACCTGACTTTGGGCCCTGTAGAGTTTATTTTATGGGTCATTGTATTTATCCATTTGATTGAATTTTGTCTCATGGAGTGGTGATTTGTGGTCCCTTAGGATCATTGATTTTGTGATTTGGGGTGCATTAAAACATCTAACCATCCATGGCACCGAGTTCTTGTTATTCTTTGATCGAGATTTGTGTCATCCATGTCTTTATTGTGTCCATCGACATTGCCTCATGCCTATGATCTGTTGCTTATTTTGCTCAAGAAGTCACTTTTGATCCATATCTTGAAATGCTAAAATTCAACAGAGTATAAGAGTGAGACTAGGGATTCTGAGCTCTTAATTTTTATCTGATCATGGAATACAACATACTGCAACACAATTCCATTACCACTTAAATAAACAAAATATACAATACGAATTACTTACAATTACAATGGATATACTGCGCGCACAACATATATCAAACGACCTTGTCAAACAGTTAGACGACCTTGTAGACTAGTTTAGATGGCCTGGCACATCGGTCAGATGGTCTAGCAGAATAGTCAGATGACTTGGCATGGTAGTCAGACGGCCTGGCACAACAGCTCAAATAGCCCAATGTTTGTTTGATTTCACCCAACTTCTATTACCATGTGCAATGCCAACATACAATACCAACCTTTGAATGAATGAGGGAGGGGTCTTATTTATACAACTAAGGAGGTAGTTGCATCCTCCAACTAACTACCTGACACCTCATCATTTTCTTAAATTACATTTGACATGCACTTGACTTACAATTACATTTCATTTCATGACTCACTTTATGACTTTATTAATTATATACAAATGTTGTCAAACACTTAACGTTAAGAACTACAAAATAACAAAAAATGACAAAACGATAGAAGCATTGAACACCATATTGGAATCTCTCATCACGCTTTTTCCTGTTTTGGATATCTTCTAGAATTGGCTTCATTCAATCTGCTGCCAACAAAACATTATTTTCTGATTGCTCACTCCACTTCCTGCATTTGACCGTATCATCAACATGACCAACATGACAGGCAACGCCTATTGCCACCTTTGTTAGGGGTCGAGGGGATGGGAGCCCCCTTGCAGGGTCAAGGTGCAGCGCCCCTAGTGGGGTCAAGGTGCAGCGCCCCTAGCGGGGTCAAGCAGTAGCGCCCTTCCCTTGTATCCTATTGCAATACAGGGTGGGGTCGAAGGGCCAACCTTTTGTGTTAGACGGCCTTGGGCTAGATGGCCCACTTCCTATGTCAAATGGCTTGGCACTAGACGACATAGCTCCACATAGCCCTTGCTCAAACGACCAAGCTTTGATGTTGTTCCTTATGATTCGTACGATGTTGTTCAAGCTTTGGATGACCTTCTCTAGCCCTTGGATGGCTTGACTCCTCGTGCAAGTTTCTCCTTTGCAAAACACGTCCTTGTCGTTGGGTATCTCTTCCTTTGATTATCTGAGCTTCCACTACTTTCGACACACAAATTCCTCCAACACCCTAGCTGGTTTTGCCAGCAAGGGTTTGGAATTGCAACTTCCTCCTCAACAACTATGTTTCTTCACTACAAACGTCTCACGTGCACCCAAACTTGAAAATTTTGGGTTGTTGGACAAGAGTTTTTCACAAAATTCTTGTTTTTGCTTGTCATGGCATGCCCTAGATCTAATGCTCTAGTGCAATCCCCTTTTGCAGCTGGTTCGCCCTTCTCCTTTGTCGCATTTGGATTTTGCATGTTGGAATGTGATTTGTTCGCTTGCTGGATGTCTCGATGCATGCCTAGGTCATACTCTAGTTGGTTCAGGTTTAGCTAACTGGTGTGCTCTCCTTTGGCTACTCCATGTTGCTCCTGGCTCTGTGCGTAAGAATGAGTAAGTGAGAGCTTTTCACCTCTTTTTATAAGTTGAGTGAGGTAGGGGGACCCCTCCACTCCCTTAATGTCACTTTAACATCGGTAACTGCTTTACATGCAAATGCTCGTTCTATTGTCGTTTTTGTCTTATGTGGTTTCCGCACCTTTTTTCTTCTTGCACATGGTGGGTCTACTAGAAAAGCATGTGTGCCCCATCCTAGATTGCATTAGAACTTCAGCGTAAACGGCCTAGGGGTCTAGACGACCTGCTTGGATGTCCAAACGACCTAGTTTGTCTTTGTCTGGACAACCCAGGGAGCCAAACAATCTACCTGGTCATCTAGATGGCTTTGTCCCTTGTCCTATTACACCATCATGAGTTCCATCCTACTCATGTCTTTCTTCAAACTTCCCTGCTTGTTCTCCTAAATAACAATCTTTGTCCTATACTTTGGATGACTCATCCTCTTCCTTGGACAACTCTGTATGTTCTTCAGATGGCTTGACATTATCTTCCTCCTAAAGTAGGCTTGTAGATGGTCCTACATGACTACCAACTGGTCGTGATTTATCTTTGGATGGCTTGGGGTGTTCGTTTGACAACCTGGAGACAGTTTGAGGCTCATACGACTTTTGTAGACGACATAGGGAGGGTCCAAACAACCCTCCCCTTGGGATAGACGGCTCAAGGGCTATCTAGGGGCTTCTTGTCCTTGCCAGACGACTAGGGTCCCGACTCAGATGGCCTAAGCCCTAACAGGCAAGGCTTGGGTTCAACCAACCTAAGTCTAGATGGCCAAATGACCCTAGTAGATGGGTAGATGCTAAACAACCTCTCTTTTTGTCATTTGGATCATTCATTCCGTCATTTACATCACTTCGTCGTTTGCATTAGCCACTTGTGCAACAACCTCTTCTTGTGTAGTTTCAACTATTTGCTCCATCTTTGCCTCCTTGATTGTAATCAAGTTCACTTCCTCAATTGCAATCAGGTTTCTCAAGTTATCTGCTTCCCAGCTAGGGTTGACTCTTCTTCAATGCTTCGAATTGTCCACACATCACTGGTTCTTCTTGAGTCGAGCATTTTGACATTCACATGCGAAGTGCCCCCACAAATGGCATCGCCAACATTGCACAATGGGTTTGCCCTCAGTATCATACTCAATTCGACGTCTTCTAGTTTTCTGGTGGTTGTCACAGACCACACCGTTGATGACATTCTTCTTTGGAACAATCTTCCTTTATGTTGCAAATACCTGTAGCATTGATCTTATGTTCTATTGCACCCATCCTCAGAGTCTTTGTTCTTTTCTTTAGAGTCACTTCACTTCTTGACCTCAACACTTGGATGATGAACTACTCTCATTCTCAAAATCATCACTCACTGCCAAATTCCTCTCAACATTAGAGTCATTTTCATCTTCAAGGTCACTCTCGTTCATATTAACACGACCCTAAACGTAGGAAGAAGTCCCTCCGCAAACCACCTCTTCTTCAATGCATCTGATGGATCTTCCTCCAAATGGGTAAACAACCCACTCAACCTTTGGTTGTATGAATGAACAAACTCTTTCTCACCCTGTTCCATTCTATAAATTTCAGCAATGACCTCATTGTCATTGTGGAACAACCAAAATTCCTTCACGAATGCTTCGTGCAACTCTTCCCAAGTTTGGTACTCGCCCTTTGGCAATCTCATGTACCAGTCCATTGCAATTCCACGAAATGTTGTAGGGAATAACCTCCTCCATTTTGCATCATATTTTTGCCCATTCACTTTCCAATATGGCTTGTGTCCTCCACTTTCCAATTTTACTTCTTGTAGGGAATAACCTCCTCCACTTTTGCAAATGATGTGATAGGAATGATAATATGGCTTGTGTCCAAGGAAATCAGTTTTCACACTAATGATCTCCTTCATTCAACAAAATCTAGAACAAACTACAATATATATATTTGACGAGGTATATCAGAATGAGGTTGTCTATTTAAAGGAGGAACTGATGACATTAGCTCCTCTTAATTATGATTGGAAGGAGTTTTTTTTTTGCTCACATCAAGGAGATGAAGCAAAGTGAACGAGTGTGTAAAAGCCTTTCTCAAGCAGGAATCACACCTAATTGAGATGGTAACAAGAAAATCAAAAGGACCTTATGAGATGATCGAGGCCCATAGGGACATATAATTCAAATGCAAGTGGAGAACAAGCAAATTACTTGGAATATCTCCTTACCCTTCAACAAATATTACAATTGCAGCTCTTATTGTAAAAACTTAAGAGATTGCATCTCACTAGAAGTAAGAGCTCTCATGAATTCGATAGAGCAAACTTCTAAAAGCAATCATATGGAGAAAAGAAGAATGGTGGATGTTGGTAATGTGGCAAAACTAAATATATTGCCTAGAATTGTCATGTCAAAAAGATGAAGATGTCCGAAAAATTGAAGCTGAACATTGACAGAGGGGAGTATAGTCTTGGATACTAGGAAAATAGGAACAATGACAATAGAAATAACGGTCAAGCATTTTCTTTCACATGCACATACCTCTAGAAGGGATTCTTGATTTTGGATGCTTGCATCATATTGCTAAAGATGGGTCAATATTTGTTTTTTGGTAAAGCCAAAGATAATAGGTTTTTTTTGTGGCAAATAACTTTGCCCTACTTAGTAAAGGTTTTGGTAATGCCAAATGTGAGATTAGGTTATTAGTGATATCTATCATGTTCCTCAACTGTCTTATAATTTGCCATCTATATCTTAAATCACCTAATCCAACAAAAAGATGGAGTTTCGGTTTGATAGATTTGTGATCAAGGATGTTAGAAACTGATATGCAATTGTGACTAGTATAGATGTATAAATTTGTAGGACACAAAGAGAAGAAAAGAAACTTTGCACTTGCACTAGAGTTGATAACATGAGTAGATGATGTCATGAAAGATTTGGATATTTGGATTCTAAAATGTTGACCTCAATAAGAAGGTTAGAAAGGGTAAGAATTCCAATTGTGGTCCCACAAAGAGTATGTGAAAATTGTGAACTTGGGAAGCATCATTATGAGAAGTTTGAAAAAACAAAAGCATGGAGGGAAAGGAAGAAATTGGAACCTGTTTATAATGACGTTTGTGCAATGAAGAAATTGTCTATGATGTGACAAGAACATCTCTGTAGCATAGTAGTGGTATTCTGCATTTGAAGGAATAGAGAAAGGATGATAGGGGGAATCAACAACACAGAACATCAACATGCAGTAAGGAAAACAATCAAACAGTGTTGTATTTCCTTCAGATGGCCTACACAACAGAGTCATATCATACCTGACGACCTCGCACACACAAAGAGGTTAGACAACCTTGTCAAGAGTTTATATGGCCTTGCTCAACATTGGATGGCCTAATGGTCTAGTTCAGCAGTCTAGACGACCCAGTCTAGAGTCGGATGGCCTTGTCTGTTCATCTACAACAAATATGCAAAGGTGGAAATAGTTCAGATGGTCAACTACAGCAATAACAATCATTCACAGAAATATGCACAATGCTCACAATGCAATTATCTTCCCGATGCATACACATGAACATACAACTATACCATGTGTCCCCCAATGAATGAATGAGGGGTCTTATTTATACAACTTGGGAGGTAGTTACTCCCTCAACTTCCTACAACTACCTACCTGACACCTCATCATTTTCTTGAATTTCATTTGTCATGCATTTGACTTACATTTCATTTCGTGACTTATTACATGACTTATTAATTACATGTACTAAATTTTTTAAACACTCTTTGTATGTATAACAAAACAACTCAAAATATCAAAACTCATATGTAAAAAATTGCATGTGGGTGTACTTGACTTCCGATGCACTACATTATATCCAAGGTGGCACTAGAGATGGTGCCATGTCCGAACTAGCACTTACATATGCCCTCCACTTTAGTTTCGTCCACATCCTTGTCGATGACTACTGCTGCTTGAGGGCTCTGACTTTGTTGTGGTTGAGGTGTTAGCGCAAATACTCCTCCCAATTGCTGAATGTGCATTTTCAAGGCTTCAATTTCCCCATTTGGTCTCTTTGCATAGGCTTGGTAGTGAGCTTGTTGGAAGCCATAGTGGTATGACTTTTGCTTGATTTCATCAAGCCTATTCTTTAACTCAACTTCTCTCTTGGCTGTTTCAACCTCCTTTGCAGCTTCTGCTAGTTGCTCGTCATGGTCTGCAATCAACTGGCCTGGTGAGTGATCTCATTGTCCAATTCTGTCTCCATCCACAGGTGCCATAGCCATCAACTTGCTCTTCATCTTGGTCCCAAGCCATCAATTTGTCCAATTAGATATCCATCCATAGGTGCTATAGTTGCCATTCTATAATACATCCTACACGGAACACTTATCTCACCTTGTCAAACAATCAACTCACCACCTCAAAAAATGTATCAACTTGCTCATTGATCCTTTCGTTGTGAACTAGAGGCTGCCTCAAATTAGGCACTTCAATAAGAAAATGCTTGCTTGTTTCTTTGTGCTCCAGCTCATAATTCATGTCATCTCCAGTGGTGGTCTCTTCGATTTCTTCTTCACCTTGATCCTTTAGGTTGATCTTTGCTTTGGCTGCTTTTCCTTCTTGAATTCTCATTTTCTTCAATCCTTCTGCATCAGTTTACTATTGGCACTATTTGTTGTCTTCTTGCCCTTGTCTAGCTCATCCGTTGGTGGTTGATTGATCTAACCCTTTTGACATGATATGTGTTCTGATTCAGACAATTTCCTTTTTCTGCCTTTGCTCCCTTTCGACACTGATGAAGTTGGTGCTATATTTTGCATTGTTGTAGATGCAATTTCAACTGGTATGTGCTCATCCAAAGAAGGCGAACCACACCTCTCAACTTCCTTTGCAAAATATTGCAGTGGTGTCGTGGGATAACTTTCCTATTAGAAAGTTGGTGTATCCACGTTCATTTATTGTTATGTCACCTACATATTCTTTTGAGTGTATCATGGGTCCTTCCAATGACAGTGATGCCTCCAATTGCATCAACTGCAGTTTGCATGTCCTCATCTACATCTATGACTACTAGCGTTTCCTGTGCTCCTTCCTATGTAGTTCTCCTTCCTTTTGGCTGCTGCACTTCCTATTTTGCACACCAAACCCCTTGTGTAGCTGCTTCTGCTTGCTTCGGCTGTTGTCCTCCCTTGGCAGTCTGTTGAAGCCATTTTCCCAGTAGCCACAGAGGCACTTGCAGTGCCTCCTTGCACAGTCTGGCCTCTTGATTGTGCGGAAGTGCCCAATGAAACTACAACATGTCATCCCATGCAGTTTGTAATGTTGACCCCCACCTGTCCTTGCATATATCCGCTAACTATCCCTACATCGGTGGCATCTTGTGGGGATCCCCAAGGTGGAAATACTCTGATATTCTGATCAGTGGCTGATATTGAGGTTGTTGCAGCTGCTATCCCTGTAGAAATGAAATTTAACATACTTACACTTAATTCCATTTCTACTTAAAGAAATCTACAAATCGACAACCATTAACAATAACAATACACAAAAAACAACAATAATAAATGATATATAAATGAGCAGATTTGTATTAACAATGGCATGTAAAGTTATAGCATTACAATCTACAAACCCTATGCAAAATACTCTTCATGACTGCATACATGACTTGACTGCATCATACCCTACACACATATGCACCAACATTCTCTCTGATGTACCTATGCTTCTCCTTGAATGAATTAGAGGGACTCATTTATACAACTAGAAATTAGTTGCACCCTCCAACTACCTGACACCTCATCATTCTTCTAAATTACATTTCACTTACATTTAACTTGCATTTACATGACATTTCCCACTACAGGACAAACAAACTTATGACTTTGCTGACATACATGACTTAACATTACATTATTACATACAATATTACATTGCCACTTCATAACATTATTAAATATATGTATGCACATTTTGTCAAACACTTTGCGTGCAACTACAAAATAACACAGATTGATAATACTAATTCACTAAATGCAGACATCTCAATTTGCCTGCCTACAGTCCCATCTACTGCCCTTGTTGCTCCAATTGCTTTTGACGCTTCTCTCTTATCGACTCCTTGGCATGGCAATTGTTCCTCCGCACCATCAGAATCTGCACTCTCCTTAGTCAGTGCATCAATGTCTCCTCTGTCTTCTTCAAACGACTCCAATGATAGGACTTTCGCTATCATTCTCTTCTTCATTGTTGCCTTCCTCCCATTGCTGCTTTTTTCGTTGGTCCAATCTTTATCTGTGGGTCTACATGTACCCAAGAGAAAATAGTGGGCGATCCTTCTGGTATCATCCGAGGAAGATTCAATCCAGGAAACTGAATCTTTTCATATGTTGTGGCATCTAGAAGTAACGCAATGGCGTGAAACACCATTGAAAAATTCGTTGTGTATCACAACAAAATATTTTGTATGCAATATGATAGAAAAGTTACCCAACCATATTTTTCTTCGGCCATAACTCCTTCCGTGTATGGTATGAGCCAAATGGGCATATTCGAGGCTCTTTGTTCATCGAATAACCTGGACATGATTACATTCATTGCGCACATTGTACTACGGTGGTGAGTTTCCCAATGATGGATGAACAAATTTAGAGGCCAAAGGAGACTATAGTCAATGCAATTCTGCAATACATCATGCACTTGTACGACACCAACTCTCCTACACCCTTACGACAAACAATAATTGCTTACTTGTATGGTAAGTACTTGTATGACAAGTACGATAGGTTGGACTCCACTTGAACGACAAGTGTACAACAATGTTAGCTATACACTTGTATGATCTTCTCTCACTAGAATGGCACAAAACAATCCACTAAAACGACACAACCAAAACTCCATTTGTATGGTGGCGTTCGTATAACGTCCTGGACTACAACTCTCTCGTATTGTGATCTAACTGCAACACTTCCACACCTGCACACAAAATTCAATGCACACACAATATACCAACTAACAACATCAATATCATGCACAAAACATACACATCACAGGAATAAGGGATGAATTATCATTGTATTACTTTGTTGTACAACATGTACATCACAGAGTATCTCTCACAACAATACAATACACAAACTAGATGCTCTATGTACATACTCTCTCCTCTCCTGGCGCACAGTCTATGGCATGATCTCCTTAATGACACAAGATACTCAAACAATTGAATGGGGGTCCTATTTATTGTTGGGCCTTGGTTGTTGCCAACAACGGTCTTCTAGGACACCTCACCACAATTGTTTCCCCCTTCGCATGTATGTGACACACCTTAATCAGACATTATAGTATATTGCAACATATCAATGATGATGTCACCACTCTTTGACGTCTCTTACAAAATTGCATTACATTTGGATTTCATTTCATTACATGTGCATCTAATTTTCCATTCCCATTTACATCTGACTCTTATTACTACTATATACGCTAAGTTTTTGACTTGACAAAATTAGCTTCTACATCTACCCCCCTTTAGCTTAGTCAATGTCCTTATCAATGATTGCCTTTGCTTTTGGGGACTCGGGTTATGCTGAGGAGTCAAAATAGTAATACCTCCAAGCTCATGGAATTGTAGTTTGAAAGCCTCATTTTCTCCCTTCAATCATTTGGCATAGGCTTGGTATTGAGCCCACTTCATGTCGTATTGACTTGCCTTCTGCTCAATATTTGCCAACCTAGCCTTCAACTTCGCTTTCTTCAGGGTTTCCATAGCCAACTGCTTGTCCTTTTTTGCTATCAGCTGATCGCGATGTTGGTCCTTATTCTTCATCTC
Source organism: Wollemia nobilis (assembly GCA_028583015.1). Classification (NCBI taxonomy): domain Eukaryota; kingdom Viridiplantae; phylum Streptophyta; class Pinopsida; order Araucariales; family Araucariaceae; genus Wollemia; species Wollemia nobilis. Next base: position 7,132,229 of record JAQPPZ010016480.1, on the reverse strand, counting down.
TAACAGCTGCTCTCTGATTGAGCATTCTAACTTCAGTTGCCCGATCAACTGGTCCTACTCCTACATCTTAGTCTTCTCCTCAACCTAGCCAGCTCTGCTTTATCATCCTCCTACACGTATCGATGTCGTCCTTCAAATTCTTGTAGCTGGTTAGCAAATTATTCGCTTGCTTTATGGATTTTCTCCACTCTTGTGGCTAACTATTGAATCAAGTATGCCAAAAAGTTTATTTTGGCATACATCTTCACCAACTTAGATGCAAGTTTAACATACTTGACACCTGCTTCATCTTTTGGGCAAGTTCTCATGTTTCCTTCATCAATGTAAAATTGTGTTGGTTGCTTATATAATGTTTGGGTTCCTTCTGGCATATTCTACACATCAATCATGTTTCTAATGCTGCCAGTCTCTAACTCCCATAGATGCGTTTGATTTATGTCAACATGTTTCTTCATCTACTCCTCATCTTGAACCCATTGTATCAACTTGCCTAATGTGTTTTCTATCATCAGCTGCCATTTTCGCCATTTTCCCACACATCTGAATTGGAACTCCAATATCGCTCTATCCAAGGCTCTAGACATCTTGAAACATACATCAACCTGCTCATTGATACAATCCTCTAGAGTTGGTGGTTTCCTAAAATTTGACACTTCTATTAATAAATGCTCACTCGCATCCAACTCCATGTCTATATCATCTCCTTTAATGGTTTCCTCCACATCCTCTCCACCTTGTCCTTATAGGTTGATCGGTCTTATTGTTGCCTTGCCTTGTTGCATTGGTTGTTTTGCATTAGTTGCCATTGTTTCCTGCTCTCTTTGGCTCTTACTCCAACGATTGGCTATTATCTCCTCTACACATCGCTCTAATCTTTGATGCAGCCTGATTTCCCTTTTCTCTTCTCTTCTGGCACAACTGGTGTTCATACCGTCTCAAGTATTGTAGATGGGATGTCAATTTGCACCTCTTCATCTAGTGGGGGTGAACCACATGGATCCATCTGCTATGCAAACTACAATTGACTGTTATCCAAACTATTAGGCGTATGGACATTCTCCACCCTGAAACTCCTTGCACCTTCCTCTCGTGCAATGTCCACTATAGTCTATTCCTTTGCATCCACATCCACCACAATAGGTATCTGCGCTTGCTGCGCAACTCTCTCCTTCCACTCTTGCGCTCTTATCTTCGTTCGTTGCTCCATCTATGCAACAATATCTTTTGGCTCTTGTACCCCTTGCACAACCTCTTCTTGAATCATCCTCTTCTCTTTAGCATGTTCCTGCACAACTTGACTCTCCCGAGGTGCAAGAATTTCCCTTTGCACTACTGTGTATGGCATTCCATGCTCCCTGCTTCTAGCTTCCTCCATCTGTCCCTTTTTGCCACTTCCTTTTGGTGTGGTTTGCTATGAGGTTTTTACCTGTGACCTCTGCTGATGGTGAGGTTGAGCTTCCATCTACTGTTGCTGTAACCTCCTCCACCTCTTTTCTATTTGCATCAACTTTTCCTTTTGCGGTTGGTCCTCAAATTCCTATGAATCTACACTTTCCTCTTTCAAAGGCTCCCAATCCATCCTCTTCCTCAACTTACCCTTCTTTTTCTTGATGGGGGTAGTTGGCTTGGTCAGTGGCATTGAATGGAGCCATCGCCATATGGTTGGCTGATGCTCCAGAATCACCCTTGGCAGATTCAACCTAGGAAATTGCATCTTCTCCTATGTCATGGCGTTCATCATGAGAGCAATGGCATGGAAAGCCATTGAAAAATTCCTAGTATACTGCATTAGAAAGTTCCTAATGTGGTATGCCAAATATATCACCCAATAGGCATCTTTGAAGATCTCTGCTCCCCTAAGAGTTTTGACATCACCACATTCATTGCACGCTGCAACTTTGGTGTCTTGAGTTGCTCCATCTTTAGCCCGTGATTCCCATGCTTCAACAGTTTTCCTTTCATGCACTCGTTCTACAATTCCTTTCCTTACAACAACTTCAATCTTCATTGCGTGAATGTTATCTTGACTGTAGCTTTGGTTTTGGTGGAGCCTTCCGCTACTACTCCACTCGGTGTATCCTTTCTGCGATACCCGGTCGCTTTTGCATCCTTTCGACTCTAAGCAACTCCGACTATGACTGCAACTATGTTTGTATGGCACCTATTGTACACTTAGTCCTCTTGTACGATAAATTTTACTTTTGCTTGTACGATGCTACTGTACAACTTTGCTTGTTTGGCAGTCTTCACTTGTACGACACTATTGGAGGTTGTTGCACTTGTACAATACCCTTTAGGCCCGCACTTGTACAACAATGTTTATACGACATAGTTTCGATTGTTCACTTACCACTTGTATGAGATGGTTTGTATTGCAGCCTGAAGACAACCTCTGCCCTTGTGAGTTGCCTGCATCACCTTGCCGTCCGTAAAACTGCAACAATTTTCCAACCCTTTTCACTTGCAACTGGAAAAATATTCTTCCCTCTGTTTGTATGCCTCCAATTCTACTTTCTTTTGCTACAATTCCACCTCAAATTCCACCTCGGTGCACATGCATTCAGTCTTCTATTAGCAACTTCCTTCCACTAGCAGTTATTTGTGCCTTCTACAACTCACCTTCCTCCACAACTACTTCGTACAATTCACTCCTTTTCAATGTTGTGTCTTCTCTTTTGTCTCCTTTCATACGCACTGCTTCTTTTGCTCGCTCTCCGTTGGTTCTGAATATTGAATGTTGAAGCTTCTACCCCAATGCAGCTATTTATAATGCTAGTGGAGGGAAAAATCCGTTGGTGCCTTCATGCATTAATTTCCCAATAATCGTTAGTTCATCGCCTCGCCACCTTTGCATGAATTGAGTGGCGTGTTTTTTTCGTCTTTTTCAAATTTTATATTATTATATTTTTAAGGGATGACATGTCTAATGTTAATTTCATCGTACAATTTATATGGCCACCCCAACTACCACTTCTTTTACCATTTCTGGCAATGGATCAACCTCTTCTTGTTGATAATGTCCTTTCGACTGATTTATCGTTTGACCTGCATTTGCATGACAATCTTCTCCTTGGGATGCATTTGTACGGTCCTCTATTGTACCATCACTTCCACCTGTAAAGCCTCCCTCACTTGAACTTGTTTGACCTCTATTTGTATGACGTGCACCATTTGTATAACCTGCTTTATTTGTACGACCATCCGTTGTACGACTCCCACTTGTACGACAATGTGTTGTACAAGTGTTCTCCCTTCATTTGTATGGTCGGTTGCACTACCTCTTCTTTCCATATCTTGCCATGGTAGATTCAACTATTCATCATTTCTCCTTTGTCTTTGTTGTTGCTTTCTTCTTCTTCTCCTTTGCAACGATCCACCAAGATTAGGCATGTTTCTTTCTTCATTTCTTTCCTCTGGGCAGTCCTTGACTTGGGATTTCCTACCACTTCCTCCATGTTATTTGAGGTCTGTTTGTAATCTCCTTTGATTCCTTGAACATCTATTTCTAAGGTGTCTTTGGTTTGGACGCAAACCAAGCGACGGTCTTGACAGGCCATCGTGATGGTTATGTTGTAACTAGTTGTTTACAATGCCACCAGAGGAAGGTCCTGATGGGCTATCTTGCCGATTGCGAAGCCTAGAGGTAGCTAGAGATAAAATTCTTCCTCTCAAACTATTGGTAGGGAGACCAACCAAACTCCTCCCTTGGCCGGGCAAACTTAGGTGGCTGAGAAGACCTGACGGCCTTCCCAAACTGTCTAAGTTGCCTATTCCCTCTACTAATACTGGAGTGTCTAGTAGTCCTTGTGAACTACTAGGACCCCCTACTTCATCAATTGCATTTACTGGCGTGTCATCCAATCTCCTTATCCACCTTCTCTCCTCGGAGTTGGTTTGTTGGTGATTCCCCTCTTCCATCTAGGGAATTGTTTGGGGTCTTGGTGTGCTTCTCCTTACTCATCTTTTGAGTCGCGATCTTGAGCTTGAACTACTTGAAATATTAGAACTTGTGGAAAACATATAATTGGTATCCCTTCGCCAGTTCCTTCCATCTCCCTCCTAAGATGTAGGTGTTTCAAAAATGTCCTTCCACAATATATTGGTTGCCTCTTCTCTTCTCACTCTTTGTTGCTCAAGATTATTCAACACTTCTTGCCTTCTTATCTCTCTTGCCTCCAGACCCTCTATCATTATTACAGTTTGTTGATCAATTTGCTCCCTCATCTGTGCATTAGGCCTTTGGACTCACTTGCATTCTTCTTGTAATTGTTGTGTCTCTAGGCGTATTTGTTGGTGCTGAATACCAACTTGTGCAAGCAGACTCATCCCCTCGTACTCACTGCCTTCGCTCTGAGGTTCATGATTGGGTGGCTCTCTTCTTGCAACCGCCATTCTTTTTACATCTTCATCACTAAGTAATCTCGGATTTCTTTCTTCCCTCGTGTTTGGAAATCATACATGCACCCATATTCACCTTTGCTTCGTGGGAAGGGGTTCCAACTCTTCTTGTTCAATTATGGGCTTCTCTTCTCCCACATTCCCAAACAACCAATCTAGCCCTAGATCACTCTCTTCTTCTACACCATCTTTCCCTTTGATTTTTTTTTTTTTTTTCTCTTCCCTCCTTTCCCCCTTCCTCCACTTCTTTTTTTCCTTTTTTCCTAGTTCGCGCCCAACAATTTTTTTTTTTTTTTTTTCCTCCGCCCCAGGAAGGGGGGGAATTACTATCTCATCTTTTTTTTTCAAGCTTCCCCCTTGTGTCCATCATTTCCCCCCCCCTTTCTCCCCTCCGCCCCCCCTTTTGTACAACCACTCTTAAACTCAGTACTAAGAATTCCACTCACACTACTACTTCCTGTCCATACATAAATTGGAAAGGCATGTGGTTTGTTGTCGGCTTAAATGTAGTTTTGTATGCCCACATAATTGCTAGCAATCTCTCCTCCCAATTAGCACCCTCAACTCCACAAGTCTTGTACATGATGGAAACCAAGATTTTGTTCATTGCTTTAGCCTACCCATTTGTTCTAGGATAATATGGGCTTGACAACGAGTGCAAAATCTTGAATTTTGTGGTCAACTTCTAAATGATCTCATTGATGAAATGTCCACTTTTGTCACTTGTCAACTGCAAAGGTATCCCAAACCTCGTGATCACTTGTTCATACAAGAAATGAGTTGTACTTTTTATAGAATTATCAGGCAATGCCCTTGCCTCTACCCATTTCGTCAAGTATTCAATTGCCACCACAATGTACTGACACTTTCCTCTCTAGCTTGTTTGCAAAGGTCCAACAAAGTCAAGACCCCATCTTTCAAATAACTCCTATGGTTGCAATGGGTGTAATGGCGTAAATTTCATGTGCAACATTTTCTGTGTTCGTTGGCACGTATTGTGTGCCTTCACAAACACTTTTGCATCATGATAGAGGGTGGGCCACCAGAGCCATGCCAGAAGCACATTCCTTGCCGTCACATTTGGCCCCATGTGCCCTTTTCCAATTCCTCATGAGCTTCTCTCAATATTGCATTCACTTCTTCCATTATGCACTTCTCAATATCCCATCAAGCCCCATTTTTATATAGCAAGACAACAATCAATTGGAATGGTGATTTGATGATGATTTTTTTCCTCTCCGCTGCCATCATCTCCTTTGGCAACTCCCCTATTGATAAGTATTCACCAATCAACTTGTACCTCGACGATAGCGCATTGATTGGAAATAAATGAGCATCAAGAAACTCGTTTGATTCTCCTTCAATAGGTTCTCCCGAGCGAGTCCTTGACTGTTAAACTGCTATTACATGTTTCTTCCCAGGTCTCACCACCACCTAGAATACAAACACCTGTAACGTGATGAGCCACCTGCTAACTCGCCTGTGAATAGTCAATTTATTGATCAGATACAACAATGTTTGATGATCTACATAAAAAGCAAAAGGGTTGGCCAACAAATAATGCCTAAACTTCTGGATTGCATAGACCACCCTAAAGCTTCCCTCTCTATTTTGTTGTAGTTCTTTTCTGCCCTTAACAACAACTGACTAGAAAAATAAATGGATTGATCCAACCTGAATTGGCCCTCTTGGGCCAATGCACATCTAATTGCAAAATTGAATGCATCAACATGGATATGAAATTACTTGTCACAATCTAGAAACACCAAAAAGGGTGTGCAAACCAACTTTGCCTTTAGCTCCTCGAAGACCTTATGATGCTCCTCTGTCTATCGAAAAGGAACATTCTTGCACATCAAAGCATCTAATGAGTGGGATACTTGGATGAAATTCTTGATAAATCATCGATAATATCCAACTTGTCCTAAAAAAGGACTTCAACAAGCTCATGTTGTATGGTTCCTCCATACTCAGCACAACGTGAATCTTGTCAAGATCCATCTTCAGCCTCTCACATACTACGTGTCCCAACAACTTACCATACGGTACCAACAACTTGCACTTCTTGGGGTTCAATGGCAATTGAACATTGATGCACTGCCTCATGCACTCTTCTAGCGCCTTCAAATGCTTGTCCTTCTTCCCATGTAATGACCAATCATCCAAGAAGACTTTAAACTTTTTAGTGGACATTTGTTAAAAAATGTATAGAATTATTCTTTGAAACATGGTTGGGGCATTACATAGACTGAATGGCATTCAATGATATGCATAGATGCCATTCTCCATCACAAATATTATCTTCAACTTATCTTCCTCGGTAATGCTTATCTAATTGTAGCCGAAGAACCCACCCAAAAATGAGTAAATTTCATATCCATGTACCTCTTCCAAGATTGAGTTACTGAATGGAATTGGAAAGGGATCCTTAATTGTTACAATATTAAGACTTCAAAAGTCCACACATATGCGGATTTGATTTGCTTCTTTCTTCAAGGTAATGACAATTGGCAACACCCACTCACTCATTGTAACCTTGAAAATTATGGCAGCATCCAACATATTTTGAATTTCTGCATTCACCAAGGTTGCATACTTAGGATTCATCCTATATTACCTGCTCCTTATTGGTAGTGCACCTGGAACCAACTGAATCTGATACACACATTTTGGGCAGTATCCCTTTCAAATCCTTGTATGTCCATGCAAAGACTTCCTTGTATTGCAAAAATAGTTTGAAAGTTGCTGCTTTCAATACTGGGTCCCACTCATCTCTGCAATGCATTATCTTTTCTTCCCCTTCACCGAGGTTTACTGGATCTATTTTTGGCCCCTCATACTTTACAATGTTAGGTTCATTTGCTGCTTTAACCACGTGCTACGGGTGAGTTGGCTTTTCATCAATCATCGCATCACCAACAATATACTCTGCGAAGTTCTTCGGGAAAGTCCACTTTTCTTTCTCTTCATCTTTTGGTGCAGATCTTTCCTTCTTACTACTTTCACCGACCTTTTGTTTATCATGGTCTTCATCATTCTCCTCTACCTGAATACAAAGATAATTTGGCAGAAACACTTCATAATCCTCCATCTGCCAATGAAGTTGGTTGCCCGAACTCTCTTCATCCCCCATACTTCCAACTGCAACACTTCTTCATTTAGTTCATATCTATTGCCTTCATCTCAAGATAAACTCCCTGACTTGTCGGTTGTCGTGAGATCCTTGCTCATGGATTGATTCTTCAAGTTAATCATATACTTGTGCTACCCCTTTTTGAATGTTAGTCGGTCCTCCTCCCAATTGTGACTTACCTTGGCCATGTGTAGCCAACCTCTTCCCAACACTGCATCATATGCTGGTTTTTGCATTGTGATCACAACAAAATCCATAATAAACTCTGGGTCAACTATTTTTACTTTTTGAGCCATTAAGACTCCTTTAATTTCAATCCCATACTAGTCTGCACCATACAATTTGAAATTTGGAGACCATATGAATGGTGCTCCAATCTCTCGTCAAGTCTTCTCATGCAGTACATTGACACTTGACCCCCGTCGACGGTCACCTGCATCAACTTATCTAGAAAATTCAATATGAATTACTGTTGGCTTTTTACCAACATCAATCATTAATACTGTTGGATCAATAAATTGATCTCTTCTCCTCATAGTTGCTTCTTGCTAGCACTGCGACTCTACTACTCTCCTTGGCCACATCATTTCTCCTATTGTCGCATAGAGCTTCGATATGGTGCTAAGTAAGCTTGAGACTTTGACTTCTACCATCATATATAGTTCTTGTGTTGTTAGCTCATGTGTGGATGACTTATCTTCTTCTATGGTGACTAGCTTTTCCAAGGGGTTGTTCTTGCCTAGCCTTTTTCATCTTTTCTTCTACAACATTGTGTGCTTCCTGCCATCTTTCCTTCTCTACGATAGGATTGGGGTATTGTTCATCTTTCTTTGCTTGACCCCTCGTAACTATGAGCACATTATTCTTCTTTTTGTTGCTTGTCTAGTGGAGGCTCCTCTATATCAATAAAATTGATGTTTTGCAAGTTACTCGAACTTGCCTTCTTCGGGCTATTTGCCTCCTTGTGATTGCCTAGAAAACACCATCAACACATCAATCCATTTTACCATTTTTGGCATTATCCCCAACTAACTAATTTTGACAATTTCTTGCGAAGTGCCCACACTCCTAACATCTTTGACACTGTATAATAGGCCTTCCGTCTATATCATATTGCAATTTACTTTGTCCTCGTATTTGCAGTTGTCTTCCCCCTTGGCGATTATTTCTGTATATGCCACTTGTTGTAGTTTGCCCATTTTTTGACATACTTGGTTTCTCTTCTTTATCTTCTTTTTGCACGGACAAGGTTTGGTGCTTTGAGCTTCTCAAATTAAATAGGCAATCTCCTATTGCATGCCCTGCAACCTCATATATTACAAAAGGCATTCTTTGGACAAGTGATATTTGTATGTCCTTTTGTCTTATAGTCCGAACACCAAATTTCTTGTCTCTCCTTTTCATCCTTTGCATCTTATACCATTATCTCCAAGTCTTTTCTCATGGCCTGGATTTCCACATGTAGACCATCATGGTCACTATCGGAATCTAAGTCCTTATAGTGACTCAAGCTTGTTGCCATCTATTTTGCTTCTCTTTCCAAAGTGATTGCTCTATTATATGCCTCCTCATATGTTGGTGGAGCTACCTTCAACTTCTTGTACCTCAATAGCAACTTATCTAGGAATCATCGTCTTTGTAGATCATTTGTTGGTTGTACTTCCATCTTATCGATCAACTCCTTTAATCTTCTATTGTAGGATTTGACATCCTCCTTTTTTTTGTGGTGTAGATCTCTTTGATGATCTCGATGTCATCTCGGAGTAGTCAATTCTTTGATAAATTCCTTCGTCATCTCCTCCCATGTATTGAAAGGATTTGTACATTGTCTTTTCAATTGCCAGTCCATTGTGATCCTTCGCAATGTCATTGGAAATAGTATCAACCAGGATTGCTTGTCGTCCACTCCATTTGCTCGCCATATGGTCACACATGTCCCAATATGGCCTTTTGGGTCTTCCTGTCACCCAAAAACATTGGGCACTTTTGCTTGCCCATCGTTTCTGCAATTTGTGCAATTTTTGCCATTGGTGGTTGTTGTTCTTGAGTTTCCTCACGTCTTTCTTCTTCACTTAGTGCTTCTTTGCTTTGCACGTTGTCACTTGCAAACAATATTTGACCAACTTCTAGTGCATCCAATGCTTTGCGACCTCCTTTGCGAATATACGAATGTTGGTTCTCGTCTCCTCGCCCAAGCACTCTCTTGCAGTCACCCTTGTGCCTAACTCCCGTCCTTCGCACCTCTTGGCAAAATCCCCTGCTCTTGTGTCGACGTTACCAGTTATTTGTCGTCGTTTTCACATGCACTCTCCATGTTGGCTCTTCCACTTGCGCAAATGTTCTCCATGGTCTCTACTTCGTTTGCTTGTGCATCACCTTGTACTTCCGTTGTTAGAAACAACATTTGCCACCTCTCGTGTGATTCACTTAGATTTCCTTCATCTTGAGGATTCCACACATGTTCAACTACTAGCTCTTCAAGTTCTGTCTCCCAAAAAATTGAGTACTTTTTGTAGTGTCCAACCCCAATATGAACTCCAAAATTTTTGCCCTTGTTTTTTTTTGAGTTTTGTATTTTTTTTTATGTTTCTGTGCAATATTAGATTTTTTTTTGTATTTTTGCAACAATAAGGAAATACTGGAAATGAAATGCAGCAATAAAGAACTATCTCTATCTTCCAAACTATCACTCCGATTGAATTGAAATTTAAGCACAATCTTCTACTAATATAAATAATGAATCCATTTTGAGCAAATATGAGAATAATGAAGTACCTGGGTAATAATGAAGTCTGAATATTTCTGGAATGTACACCAGCAATGGGTAAATCACTTATATTCATCAAATGATCAAGAAATTACAAGTCTCCATCAAACAAAGAGCATATTTGAGCACCCTCTATTGAGGCGACCCCTTCCCAAGCATAGAAATCTGTCCAAGGGAGGCGTTTGAGTGAGTTGCAGCAACACATCCCTTATGGAGGATGTACGGCCTGCTCAAGGAGGAGTACGGCTGCCTTGGAATTAGCTAGAATCTGCAAAATAGTCTTCACAAACCCCTCAAAGGTGTACGGCTGGAGTGTATGCAACAGTTCGCCCTCAAATCCTCAAACCCTAGCTGGTAATTACATCACAATCCTCTCCAATAAGCTCTAGATGGTACGGCCTGGCTGTGTAATGAAGAATAATTAATTTGCAACTGATAACTTCTTCAAAACCCTTCCAAATCTGCTCTTCCAATGTTGTAAATGTCTTCAATGCAAGCACAATTGCACCCACTGTGTGCGAATGCCCCCAAACCACTCTGAAGATATCTTTCAACCTCAAGAATGGTGCTCCTGCCGGAGGTTTTCGTCTCCAAACAAGCTACAAACCCCTGCAAATCCAATCTGCAAGTGCTTCTCCAGAATGACTGTGAAAATAGAATGCCAAAGATGTGAAAATGAATTCAACTTCATTCTTTTATTTCCCTCTCACAATTGGGTCGGCCAAGTTTGTTTTTTTCCTTTAATTTCATTTGCATTTAAATTTATTAAAGAGCCCCAAGGGGGCCCAAACTAGAGAAACATCAATAAATAACACTATGACCCCAAAATCCCTTATAACCCTTAATAAAAAATAAAGCCCAAAAGAATTTTAAAATAAAAATATACAAATAACGGGATAAAATAATAATCTCAAGGGGACAAAAAAAATATGGAAATGGAACCATTTGTGAAAATCCATCGTAAGTGTTCCAAGATATTGATGATAAAAAAAGTAAGTCCCTGAAATGTGGAAACGGTCGAAAGTGACCACACTAAAATGAAGTCCAATAGTAACTCCACAACACTGGAGGTCCCAAACACAGACATTCCTAGGGAACATTGTATAGGCAAGTCCATATGAATAGTGGTAGTAGGAAAGGGAACATTATAATCCTCCCTCCCCAAAATTGTTTGTTCCCAAGCAATTGTCAACACCTGCTCATCTTCCCAAGTGGCATCTTCTACTGGCAGGTCCTTCCATTTGACCAGGTATTCCTTAATAGTTCTGTTTCTGAGCTTCCTTTCCCTGGTGTCAAGTATAGCCTCTGGAACCAATATTAGTGCCTCTCATCCAATGTGGAGAAGAGATGGGTGATGTTATGTCCTAAGCCTTTAAGGGAGAGAAAAAAAAGACCTACTATCTGTGGAAGATCAATTCGTAGGCTACCTCCCAATCTTCCTTGTTATGAAGGACCATAAAATGAGGTTCAACTTCCTTCCATCTTCTTGAGAGTGGATTGCCTGTATGGCTGCAAACGAAGGTACACCATATCACCAACCTCGAAAGTGTGTTCCGACCTATGTTGATCTGCATATTGTTTTTGTTGGTTTTGTGCTTGTTGAATGTTATCTTTCAAGGTTCTCAAGATGTCCTGGCTATCTTGTAGCAACTCCTGTGCCTTAGGCACTATGCAACTGAATCGAAATCAATGAAGTTTGGTGCATGTATCCATAGAGCCATAAATGGAGTCATTGAAGACATTGATATGTGGTGTATAAAATACTCACATAAGTTCAACCATTTTATCCATGCCTTTTGTTGCCCAGAGATGTAATTACGAAGTAGCCTTCCACCCATTTGTTTACAATTTTTGTCTGCCCATCTGTTGTGGTGATAATGGTGCTCGAGTAAGTTGTGTCCACCAATCTAAATAGCTCTCAAAAATGGCTCATAAAGTGGTTGTCCCTATCATGACTATAAACTTGGAAACCGTGTAGTTGAATACCTCCTGAAAAATAATTCTGCTACTGTTGTGAATAAGTGGTGAAATGAAAAAGTGTGCAAACTTTGTTAATCTGTCAACCATGATGTAAATACAATCTCTCCCCTGAACTGTGGGTAGTCCTGTTATAAAATCCATTGATATACTTTTCCACTTCCTATCAGGAATGGGAGGGCTGAAGTAAACCAGCGGGCTTAGTGTGCTCATCCTTGTTTTGTTGACACACTGCACACTCTCGTACATACCTTAGGACATCATCCTTGAGTCCTCTCCATGTGAACCTCTCTCTCACCTGCCTGTATGTTTTGAAGAATCCTGGATGCCCTGCTAATGGTGAGTCATGAAGAGCCCTCAAAACTATCCCCTTAAACTGTGAATTTGGTACCAGAAATATTTTGTCCTTGTGCATGATCAAACCATTCACCACCGAGTACCTGTCATCCTGTCTAGTACCCTCAATAATGTTGGTTGCCCACTCATCCTTTGCATAATCTGCTATAATATGCTCCTTCCAATCCTCTGAAATTGCACCCAAAGAGCACAAATGTGGCCTTCTCGAGAGAGCATCAACAACTACATTCTTCTTCCCTTTTACATAAACAATTTCAAAATCAAATGCCTGAAGTTTGCTCACCCATTTTTGTTGGTGTTCATTCAAATCCCTTTGGCTCATGAAATACTTCAAGCTATTGTGGTCGGTTTTCACTGTGAACTTACCTCCCACCAAGTATTGCCGAAATTTGACTAAGGCATGCATTATAGCAAGCATCTCCTTGTCATATATAGAGTAAGCTCTCTCTGCTCCTCTAAGTTTTCTGCTCTCAAACGTGATAGGGTGCTTATCTTGCATTAGAATGGCCCCAATGCCTTCCCCAGAGGCATCACACTCTAACTCAAAAGGTCTACTAAAATTTGGTATGGCAAGTACTGGACTAGAGCAAACCAACTGCTTGAATTTGTCAAAACACTCCTGTGCTGCATCTGTCCAAATAAAGGCTCCCTTCTTCGTTAGATCAGTGAGTGGTGCTGCTACCTGTGAGAAGCCCTTAACAAACCTTCTGTAGAACCCACATAAACCAAAAAACCCTTTGAGCTATGATAAATTTGTAGGAGTGGGCCATTCCATAATTGCCTTCACCTTATCTGGGTCCATCCTAACTCCCTCTGCACTGATTATGTGACCCAAGTACAACAATTTTGTCATGCCAAACTTGCATTTGGATTCCTTGGCATATAGAGACTCACGCTCAAGGATACCCAATACCTCATCCACATGCTGAAGATGCTCCTCCCATGTCCTACTATAAAAAAATACACAAAAAATATAAGTACAAATATACGTAGTTGCCCTCTAAAAAACCTGTTCATTAATGTCTGGAAGGTGGTTGGAGCATTGGTGAGACCAAACGACATAACCAGAAACTTGAAGTGTCCATAGTGACATCTGAAGGTTGTTTTCTCTATGTCACTCTCCCGCATCCTTATCTGGTGATAACCAGATCTAAGATCAATCTTGGTGAAAATGTAGCATTGTGCAGCTCATCAATCAATTCATCTATTCTAGGAATGGGATACTTGTTCTTTATTCTGGAGCCGAACCAGCAATGTGCATGGTCCCATCCTTCTTCAACCAACACCAGAAGATGCAAATGGGCTCTATTGGGAATGTGTCCCATTTCCAAAGGTTCTTTGATGGTATTTTCAATTTCATCCTTCATCCTCTGGATGTCTGTATGGGGTAGTGATGATGGTTTAGTTCCTCCTCTAGCTCTATGATGTGCTTGTACCTCTGGTGGTCTCCGGTGGAATACTCTGAATACCTTATGATGTTTGTTAATGAGAACCTGTATATCTGGATGATATGTCTTCCCTGGCTGCTCCTCTGTTGTAGGCATCAAAATACACTCTGCTGCCCACTCAATCTGCCCATGTCTAAACAACCTCTCCATTCTCCTAAATGAGACTGTCCTGAGGCTACCATCTGAAATTCCCTTGAGTACAACCTTCCTGCCACCTGTTTCAAATTTCATCTCCATACTGTTCGGGTTCATAGTAGATTCTCCCAAGGAGCTCATCCAATGCATACCTAAAATAGCATTTGTATCGCCTATATTCACATAATAGAAATCATCATGCAACTCATATTATCCCAACCTATGAAGTGGGAATCCTCTATGAGCTAATGGTAGTCCACTAGCAAATCACGAAATCCATCAAATGACTCAAAGGTAGCCTCGCTTAACAAAAGGCTCTCACAATAAAGTTATGGTAGCCTGTATCAATGAGAGTGGTTATGCGTTGCCCCTTAAGTACTCCCCGAACCTTAAAAGATGCCACCCTCTGAAAACTGTACAATTGTGCTACTGGCTCATCAGGCTCAGGTGCTGAATGTGATTCCTCCTCACTCTCCGAGCTGCTACTATCACTAACACCCTGTTGGTCAACATCCTCATACTCTGATTCCTCACTAGAAAATTGCTCCATTTGCTTCATTTTAGCCTTGTCACCACATTTATGTGTTGGGTTCCAAGGTTCTTTGCATCAGAAACAAAGATTCTTCTTCCTCAAATCATTAGTAGTATCGTTGTCCTTCTTTTTGAAATTATCTCTTTGCTGGTCACTCCCTTTTGCAAAAGGTTTTTTGTCCTTAAATTTCTTATAGTCACCTCCTTTGGAAATGAATTTACCCATAGAAGAGGTGGTTTCCATGTCTCGTTCCTTCCTAATATAATCATGTAAAGTAGGGGTATTGAAGGCTTTGATAAGCCCTCATAAAGGATCAGCCAATCCATCAATAAATAGTACAATAAATCTCCTCTCAAAATTTTTAGTCACTAGAACAGAGAGCTTCTGGAAATCAGCAATGTAACTATCTACTGATCCCCACTGCTTAAGTTGGGCCAATTCCTTAAACTCTAGTTGATCTTCTATCAAACCACAACAATTGAGTGAATTGCAAGGATGAATCTGATCATGACCAAGGGTTACTAACCCATGGTGCCACCACTCATGTGCCACTCCGTCTAGATGCAGTGCTGCATATTTTATTGCCTCATCCTCTGTCGTCGGATTAAGCTGGAAATAGGTATCCATTTTCTGCACCCAAGCACGAGCTTTGGTCTTCCTGGAACCATCGAAGTTGGGAATAGTTAATTTTCCCACCTTCCTCTGCAAATCATGACCCTGTGTATGTTGTTGTCTGCCTCTCCTAATAGGTTGTTGTCGCATCCTCATGTCAACATAGTCTCGAAAGGACATCCCTGCTCTGAACTCCTCACTAGCCTGGTTCCACTCCTGCGTAAATGACTCCTGCATCTCCTGTATAGTAGGCTCTCTATCCTCCTGTGGAGCTGCTCTAGGAATGAAAGTAGGCATCAATGGCCTGGAACTCTGTGTCCTGTCCCTGTTCGCCTGATTAACTCCCCTAGTGTTATTATTAACTGAACCTTCTCCATCACCATTGTTCCTGTGATTCTGTCCATTATTGATTTGTGCATTAAGGTGCATTTGTTGTGTCATAAGACCTAGGAGTTGTGCCATAGTCTGTTGTATTTGTTGTTGGCCCTGCAGGAACATCTCAAACATCTGCCTATCTGGGTCTACTGGTTGTTGTCCATTACCCCTGTTACCTTCCCTGTTGTCACCCATATTTTCCTCTAACTCTGGCTGATTAACCTGTTCACCGTCATTGAATGCCCTGTTCCTTCTAGTGTAATAGTGGTGACCACTCATCTAATGAAACCCCAATAGGATGGCAGGATGAGATGGCTCTGATACCAATGTAGTGTCCAACCCCAATATGAACACCAAAATTTCTGCCCTTGTTTTTTTGGTTTGAGTTTTGTATTGTTTTTTGTGTTTTTGTGCAATATTTGATTTTTTTTGTATTTTTGCAACAATAGAAATGGAAAAAAGGAAAAAGAAAACTCAAATAAGAAAAAATAAGCACAACCACAAAAATAAAAACCAGAAAAAGAATAAAAGTATGGGATAAAAGTCGAATAGAATGTACAAAAGGTAAATCAAACATCAAAGACAAGAAATTACAAGCCATCAAAAAAAGCAAAGCACTCAAGGGATCCAAGCAAGAAATGTCCAAGAGGAAGGAGAAAATCTAAGATACAAAGAGTAGGTCGAAAAAAGAAAAAGTCAAAACAAAGGTAGGGATAAAAGTCTCAAATCAAACTAGAAAAAAATTCTCAAAACCAGAAAAAAAATAAAAAAAAATTTCAAAACTTCAAATTTCTTCAAAAAGTCAATAAAAATACAGTGAATCCCCAAACAGAAAACCAACCTCAAGAATTGTGGATGTCTCAAACAAAAAAAAACAAAATAAAGAAAAAAATGCAAAGAAAAAAATTCAACTCATTTATTTCCCTCACAATTGGAATTTTTTCCTTAATTTCATCATTAAATAAAAGAGCCCCATAGTTCCAAACTAAATAAATCTAATTAATTTATAAACAACCAAAAATCCTTATAACTAATAAAAAATATAAGCCCAACAAGAATAAAACATACATTAAATATACATAATAACTTGATAAAAAATAATCCTCTAAGGAAAGAAAAAAGGAAATGGAAATTTGGAAAAATCATGAAGTGTTCCAAAATTTGATACTAAAAAAAAAGTCTAAAGAAATGAAAGGACCAGAAAAGAAGTCAAAGTAATCAAAATGGAGGTCCAAAACAGAATTTAGAAATAAGAAGTCCAATGAATAGTCTATTAGGAAAGGGACATTTTTTTTTTTTTTTTTTTTTTTTTTTTTTTTTTTTTTTTTTTTTTTTTTTTTTTTTTTTTTGTTTTATGTTTGATTGGTTTGGTTTTTTTTTTTTTTTTTTTTTTGGATTTGATGACCTAGCTTTGGATAGTCTACCCCCGAACGACCTAGCTTTTGCAATCTACCCTTCACCAGATGGCTTGTCTTTGGATGACCTTTTCTTGTCTTTTCATTCGTATGGCCTCTCGCCAGATAATTTGTACGTCTCAACACATCGACTTTTTACACTTCTAGATGGCCTATTGTATGACTTGTATGGTCGTAACCATAGTTGAGAAAATTGGAATCAGAGCAGAAACAACATAGATAAAGAATCGGAAAAAATCGACAAAAAAAGGAAGAAAATTCAATCTTTCATTGACAAAAAGTTTTTTTCATGCATATCGAATTATTATTATGCAAATCAAATATTAATATTGTAAGTGATACAAGCTTAAACCACACATGAAAGTGGCAAGTGATACAAGCTTAAAACTACACATGAAAGTGATAAAACACATCTTAAATAAAGAAATTTTAATGCATCCAAAATTCTAATTACAAAAAAAGATACATATTACAAAATGTGTCATGAGTCATGACAAAATACCTCAAGATTTTTGAATGCCTTTGACCTTTGCCCTATCAGAAGCTCTAGTCTCTCTTTGTCGCTATGCCTGTGCCTCTTCTTATGCCTTGGCTGCTAATGCCTGTCACCACCTATGTCGGGGGTTGAGGGGTCAAGAGGCAGTGTCCCGAAACCTCAACGACAAAACCATTAATACCTTCACTATCTAAACTGAATTTTTCTTCTTGTTTGCATTTTGGTGCAGAAAGGATGCTACAATTACTAATGTTGGACTTCAACAACTCATAGGCTGAATAAAACACCAAAAATTAACTTAAATGATGATTGCGATTGGTTTTAACTTTTTACTATCTCTTAAGACCCATGTGGTCTAATGAACCTACAAAACAAATAATCACTTGTGCTTTTAAATATTACTCCTATATACAAGCATATTGAGCAATAAGTTTGGACTGATAGTTCAACATCTTTTTATGGAGAATTTCATCAGTTAATAATGTATAGCATTGTTGTTGATGGCTACTAGATTCCTTCAAACTGCAAAAAATCGATTGTTAGGATGCACTAGCATGTTTTGTTTGGTGTGATAGCAGGTAGGCAGACCCCTTTCTCTAGTTTGGAATCGGTAAAAATGAGAAAAAAATTGTGTTTTCTCTACTCGTGCGACCACAACTAATTTTTTGTTGTAAGAATCATGATTTTTTGAAAAAATCATGATTCTCAATTTTTTGGGAAAAATTGGTAGAAATCATTGATTTTTTAAAAAAATCAAATTTTCGCTGCGATTTGAATCATAATTCCTTTTGAATTGCAAAAAATCATATTGAATCGGGGATTAAATCAGGATTTTCGTAACTATGGTCATAACAATTCTTCTGTGCAGCAACTATATAACTTTCACCCCCGTTCCTCTGGTTTCCTTCTCCATTTTGCATAAGGCTTTTTGGTTTCTCCTTTCTTTTGCCTCCAGCGACGCCTTGCTGTTGTTGAATGCTTTTCGCTTGCATAGAGTATAAAATTTTGCAAATGGGGAGGGATTTTCAGCAAAACCCTTCTTGGAACGTGCCCTTGTTTGGTTTCTTAAATGCAGCTTCCTCCTTTGCGGTAAAATGCTCTTTCCTCTTCTTTTTCTCATGATTTGACAAAGTGGGTTGGTTTTTCTCTCCACTCCAAAATTCGTTTGAAGCCATGTTGTACACCTTCCAAAACTTAGTACCAAGGACATTGCTCTTATGTTCCTCCTTGCTCCTCTTTGGCTTTGAGCATTTGAATGAGCAAATGCAAGCTCCTAGTGCCTATTTATAAGATGAAAGAGGTAAGGGGGTACTTGGCAAGCATGCAACAACTCCCCCTTAACTACCACTTCATATTCCATAATTTATTTGCATGCAACTATTTTGCATATTCTTTTTTTCTTTTTTTGGTTGCTCTACTTATTACACCTCGCGCATGGCAGGCCTGTTGGAAAAATGTGTGCAACTGCATTTGAACTTTTCTTCGTTTTCAGCTTGGATAGCTTGCTTGGTTGTCTAGATGGCCTTGTTTTTTGTCCATTTGGGGGGCCCAAGGGCCCAGATAGCCTCTTGTGCAAGCTTGGATGACTGGTTCTGCTAGATTACCTACTTGGCCATCCTATCGGATTAGCACTTCTTTGATCCAGACAACCCAAGTGGCTAGACAACCCAACTCTCCATCTCGACTGCCTTCTCCAACTTCTGCCTTGCCTTGATGGCCTCTTGGGGTCAACTTCATTTCCTTCAACAACTTTATCCTCTGGCAGCTCGTCATCCACTTCCTCGGATGACTTGAAATCACTTTCCTCTAAGTGCACCTGCCTGCTAAATGACCCTCACCTTTCTACTAGTTGGGTTGATGCCTGTGATGGCCCAAGGGTAGTCTGCACTCCGCGTAGTCTCCTCGGATTCCTCCAAAAAACCTAGATGGCCCTGCCTTGGTCCTAATGGCCCAAGGGCCACCCGAGGACTTGTCCCTATTGGATGACTAGGGTGTGGTCCAGATAGCCCACCTTGTTGGCTAGATGGCCTATGGGCCATTTGGGGCAAATTGCTCCCCTTAGACAAATGGGAAAGAGGCCCACACGACCTCCCCCCTTGGCCATACTACCCTAGATGGCCTAGGGGTCTTGACGACCCACCCAAACTGTCTTAGTAGTCTCTTTTGTATGCTCACCTTGAGTCGTAAGGTGGCCCTCATGGACCACTCAGACTTCCCAAGGAACAGTTCAAATTGTTTGGCAGATGCCTATAACTGATACTTAGTCTTATGTTCATCTGCCCCCTATTGCTACTTCTATTTCCTCAAAAGTGTTTTGAGCTTCTTTTCGAGGTACTTCCTGCAAAACAACATTCGACAATGGATTAACATTACTTGTCGGTGGTCAACTTGTTGCCTCCTTGGTGTTCCTCGTCTACCTCTTTTTAATTTTGAGCTTGAACTGGCACTACTCCAAACTTCCTCCTCATTGCTTGAACTCGTTAGGGATACACTATTGGACTCGTTTCCAAGTTGTCGACACTTGTCTCTTCTCTTGGCAATATGTGCCAAGGTACTTCATGAATATCTTTCCATTCAACTTCCGACACTATCTTGGTAGGGTTTTGTTGTCTAGACTATAGTAGTTTTCTTCCAAAAACTCAACTTTGTCGCACAGTCATTAGTAGTTCCCAACACCTACTTATCTATTCTCCTAGAGTCTCTTCTAGACTTATCTCCTCATTGGAAAAACTCCTACCAATTGCTTGAATATCTTGTTGTAGCCTCAAGAACTCTTGTGCATGTTATCTTTGCAATTCGACTATTCGAATGTTCAACTGCTCACTCGTTTCACGCAATTGCTATGTTTCAACATACATTCTTTGTTGTGCATGTCTAAAGGCTGCTAACAAGCTCATTCTCTCGGACTTACTTCTGTCACTCCGAGGCTCATATTTTGGCAATTCCTCCTATCCAACATGCATCGACACCATTCGTTGCATGTTTTCAGCATCAAGTGAACTCAATCTTTGTTCTTCCTCGATATTCAAAAAACTGACATGCACACGCACCCTCCTTTGTTTAGTGGGTCTAGCTTCCAATTCTTCTTGCTCCATTGTCATTTGCATGTTTATCTCTTATTTTCTTGTGGTTTCTTCATACAACTATGCTAGTTGCTCTGCAAGTTCATTTTCATCTAAGTCACTTGTATCTTCAACACCATCATCTTTTGTATGGCTTGATTCTCCAAATTCCCATATTGAGATCCCTTGAAAGGATCCCAAAGATTGACTTGGTGCAATTGTCAATCTGCCCCTACTTGTGCCTTCATTACCTGGCTCAAAGTTTACAAAGATTACCTGCACCCTTGTATGGTTTCAACTTTGAATCGTTAATTGTCTCAGGACATTGTGTTCCATCCACTCTCTTCAATCTTACTTGCCATTACCCATCACTTCATCTACTTGGAAGGGTCCAAGCCACAAGGTCTTCAACTTCCTTGGCTTGATCTCACGACTGCCATTAAATTTCAGCACCAAGTCATCTGCCTTGAGCTTCATCTTCCTCAGGTGCTTGTCATGCCACAACTTACAATGACATTGGGCAACCTCCGTGTTCCACTGTGCCATCACCCTCTTCGTGTCTAGTTTGATAAGTGTCGTTAGCCTCTCCTCTAGGCTCTCTTGGTCACCAAGATGGTTTTGCACTACCACCCTCAAACTTGGGACTAGAAACTACACTGGCACTATTGCCTCTTGTCCATACATCAATTGGAATGTTGTATGATTGGTCATTGGTTTGTATGTTGTCTTGTATGCCCACAAGATTGTTGGCAATTTCTCCTCCCAATTAGCATCTTCAATTCCACACATCTTGTACATTATAGATTCTAAAACCTTGTTGTTGCTTCTGCATCTCCATTTGCCTTGGGGTAGTACAGACTCGATAATGAATGCAAGATTTTAAACTCCGTCAATATGTTCTGAATAATCTCATTGACAAAGTGTCTTCTGCGATCACTTGTCAACTAAAGAGGCACTTCGAATCTCATAATTATTTGTTCGTACAAGAATCATGTAGTGCTCTTTGCAAAATATCAGGCAACTCTCTTGCCTCCACCCACTTTGTCAAATATTCTGTTGCTACCACAATGTACCTGCATCTCCTATGATTGGTTTTCAACGGATCAACAAAATCAAGACCCCATCTCTCGAACAACTCTTGCGGTTGAGATGGATGTAATGGCATGAAGTCCCTTTGCAACAGCTTCCCCACTCTTTGGCATGTATCACATGCGGTCACAAACTCCGCATCATGATAGAGGGTGGGCCACCACAACCTTGCCAAAAGCACCTTCCTCGTGGTCGCATCTGGCCCCATATGCCCTCCTACCAATCCCTCGTGAGCCTTCTTTAATGTTGTATTCACTTCCTTGTCCATCACACATCTTCGTAGAATCCCGTTATGTTCAATTTTGTATAACAAACCAACAATCAATTGGAATGGTGCTGATTTAATTATGATTTTCTTCTTTATCGTTGTCGTCAACTCCTTTGGCAGCTCACTCGTTGACAAGTATTCTCCCACGTACTTGTACCACAATAGTAGTGTAGTGATTGAAAACAAATGAGTATCCAACAATTCATCCGACACTACTCTTGTAGGTTATTTTGAGTGAATCCTTGACAATTGATCTGCTATCATGTGTTTCTTCCCAGTTGTCACCACCACTTGAAACATGAACTCTTGTAATATCACGAACCACTTGCTCACTCGTTTGTGTATGGTTGACTTGTTGAATAGGTACAACAATGCTTGATGATCTACGTAGAAGGAAAAAGGATTGGCAAGCAAGTAATGCTTGAATTTTTGTACTACATATACCATCCCTAATGCTTCCCTCTACTTTGTGCTATAATTTGTCTCTCCTCATGACAACCATCGACTTGAAAAATATATGGGCTGATCTAACGCATATTACCCCTCATCGGCAAGTCCACGCCCAATTGCAAAATTGGGTGCATTGACATGGACATGGAACTCCTTATCCCAATTTGGGAACACCAGAATGGGTGTGCAAACCAATTTCGCCTTCAACTCCTCAAAGGCCTTTTGATGCTCTTTCGTCCACCTAAATGGAACACCTTTGCACATCAATGCATCAAGAGGGTGTGATACTTGTGCAAAATTATTTATGAAGTGCTGATAGTACCTGACATGCCCCAAAAATGACTTTAATGAGCTCATATCGTATGGCTCCTCCATGCTCATCACGAAGCGAATCTTATCAAGATCAGTCTTCAACCCCTCTTTGCACACCATGTGCCCTAGTAACTTCTTGTATGGTGCTAGCAACTTGCATTTCTTTGGGTTTAAGGATAGTCAAGCATTCATGCACAATTGCATGCATTCCTCCAACACCTTCAACTGCTTGTCCTTTCTCTTGTACAACAACCAATCATCCAAGAATACTTTGAATTTATCCATCGATATCTGCTAAAAAATGTACAATTGATTCTTTGAAATGTTGTTGGTGCACTGCACAAATTGAAGGGCATTCGGTTATATGCATAAATACTAGTCTCTACAACAAACATGGTCTTCAATCAATCCTCGACAATACTGATTTGGTTGTAACCCGAGAATCCATCCAAAAATGACTAGATCTTATGGCCTACTACCTCCTCTAGGGTCGAATCAGTAAAAGGTATTGGAAAGGGATCCTTGATGGTCACCGCATTCAGACTTTGAAAATCCACACAAATGCGGATTTGGTTACTTTCCTTCTTCAGGCTGATGAAGATGGGTGACACCCATTCACTCATTGTGACGTTGAAGATTATTCCAGCATCCAACATCTTCTCTATTTCTATGTTGACCAAGGCTGCGTACTTTGGATTCATTCTGTACAACCTTCTTCTTATAGGTTGTGCACCTCGAATCACCAAAATTCAATGCATGCACAACTAGGGTGGAATCCCTTGTAAATATTTATACGTCCATGTAAAGATCTCTTTGTATTGCATGAAAATTTTAAAAGTTGCCGCTTTTAAAATTGGGTCCTAGTTGTCCTCGTAATGAATTATCTTCTCTTCTCTTCTTCGTCAAGGTTCACCTGCATCATCTTCAGTACTTTGTACTTTATGGTGTCATGTTGCTTTATCACTTTTGCCATGTCAAAGGGATGTGATGTCATCATCATCAATCTATGTAGTGTCAACACTATACTCTACAAAATTCTATGGAAAGGTCATTCTTTCCTCTTCGACTTTTATGGTTGGCTTGGTGCTTTGATTGCATTCTTCGATCTTAAACTCACTTCGAGGCCCTTTATGATAGACATCTTCCTCTGCATTTACGCACATGCAACCAGGCTAGAAAACTTCATTATCTACCATTTGCCAATGTAGAAGTCCACTATCTGAGTTCCCTTCATCCTCTGTGCACTCCTCCAACTCCAACACTCCTTTATTTGGTTCTCGTTTGTCCGCCTGATCTTCTTCCTCTGACAATGAGTTGTCGGATTCATCGTATGTTGCCAACTCTTCATTGATAGATTGATTCTTCAAGTTTATTACATATTTGTGTTGGCCTTTCTTAAAAGTCAAGTGATCCTTCTCCTAGTAGTGGTTTACATTTGCCATGTGTAGCCACCCATGTCCCAACAATGCATCGTAGGTTGGTTTTTGCATCACAATTGCCACAAAGTCTAGAATGAACAATTGATCAACAATATTTACCTTCTACGTAGTCAAAACTCCTTTCATCTCATTGTCATACTAGTCTATGCCATATAGTCGAAAATTGGGAGACTACAAAAATGGTGCCCCCAAATCCTTTCACGTCTTCTCGGGCAATGCGTTCACACTCGAACCCTTGTCAACAATCACTTATGTCAGTTTATAATTCAACAACTTGATATGGATCAGTGCTTGTTTCTTCTTGGCATTGATCATCAATGTTGTCGGGTCAATGTATCAATCTTTCACTACTTTTCGTGTCTCTAGTTGGCACTGCAGGTCTACTCTCCTCGTTTGCACTATTTCTCCAGCTATCGCAAAAACTCTGGTACCACGCATAATAAACTAGACATCTTCATGACAACATTTGTATCCAGTACTTGCGTTGCCAATTGCTTTGTTGATGTCTCTTCACCTTCAATGATGACGAGTTCTTTTAACTTCTCCTGTTTGGTCTTTCACATTTCTTTCTCTATTTGTACATGTTCTTCCTTCCATTTTTCCTTCTCCTTGATAGGTTTCGTGTAATATTCATCTTTCGTGCTTGTGCCTATGTCACCACTAGCATGTGTTTGTCCTTATTTACTTGTTGTTGGTCTATTTGAGGCTCCTCTATCAATGAAATTGACATTTTGTAAGTTACTTGTGCTTGCCTTCTTTGGATAGTTTGCCTCCTTATGGTTGCTAGGTCCACACCATCTACACATCATCACGGTATTGCTCCTAGCTCCTCATGTTAGGGCATTTGTACAATTTTGTACGAGGTGTCCCCACTTCTGACATTTGCATTGTATGATTGACTTTTCATCAAATTCATATTTCAATCGTCCTTCACCTCCACCTCCTACA
The DNA here is from genome assembly GCA_028583015.1 of Wollemia nobilis. NCBI lineage: Eukaryota > Viridiplantae > Streptophyta > Pinopsida > Araucariales > Araucariaceae > Wollemia > Wollemia nobilis. The sequence goes on along the minus strand of JAQPPZ010016480.1, from coordinate 7,107,016 downwards.
ATTTGATTCCCTGATTGTGGTTGTCTTCTTTCTTGGCGATTATTCCAGTATCCGCCACTTGTCTCTCCATGTCCTCTCTTCAAAGTGCTAGGCTTCTCCTCTTTCTCCTCCTCCTGCACCATCATTGTCTAGTGCCAAGCACTTCTTAGATTGAACGGACAATCTGCAATAACATGACCTGCAATTTCACAGATATTTTCAATATGCTTTCTTTGGGAAATTCGCTTGGTGTATCCTAATTTGCAATCAAAACACCAAATGACCTTTTCTTTCTTCTTTTCAACCTTCATGTCATTTATCATTCTTTCTAGGTCTTTTCGCATGGCCTGGATGGTTGCACTGATTATCAGAATCATTATCGTGCTCATGGCTCATACTTCCTCTGGATGTTGCTATCTTCATCTCGCTTTCCAGGTTTAATGCACAATCAAATGCTTCCTAGTAAGTGGTTGGTGAAACCACTTTCATCTTTTTATATCGTGGCAACACCCTATCTAAGAACCATCGCTTTTGTAGCCCCTCAACCCACTTTGCCTCCATCTTCCTGATGAGTTCTTTTAGACGATGATTATAAGATTTAATATTTTTGTCCTTTTTTGCTTTATCGAATATATATCTCCAATAATATCTATATCATCTTGAAGTAATCGAAACTCCATGTTGAATTCGGTTTTTAATTTAGTCCAATCTATGAAGGGTTCTTCTCTCTTTAAATGCCAATCAATCGCTACTCTTATCATTGATGGGAACAATCTTAGCGATGCATCTTGATCAGTTACTCCATTAGCCTTCCATATCATTTCGCATGTTCCAATATGGCATTCAGGATCCTCCTTCCTGTCTCCTATGAATTTTGAGCACTTTTGCTTGCCTCTAGCTACAACAATATTCGCTATTTATGGTGGTTGTTCATTGTTCTCTTCTCCACTCAATGAACCTTTCATTGATGTTTGATCGTTTGTAAACAATCTTTGGTTGCTTCTTGGTGCGCTTATGCTCCGCGATCTCCTTCACAAATATACAAGTGTCAGCTCTGGTCTTTCAAGGACACTCGCCCACGGTTTCCCTTGTGCTTGACTCCCATCCTACGCAACTTTAGGCACTTTCCCCTACACTTGTGCTGAAGTCACCAATTGCTTTGCCTTGTCTTGCACATGATCCACGTTGACACTTCCACCACCACTTGCGTTAATGTTCACCTTGGCCCGATCTTTGTTTGCACATTGCGTCTCCACTTGCACGTCATCCTCTATTGTCAAAAACAATGGTTGCCACTTTCTCCACCTCCTTCATCCAAACTTCCCTCCTCCTGAGGGTTCCACATGCGCTCCACTTCTAGCGTGCATATCTCCTTGCAAGCAAACTTCGTCAATACTCCATTGTCAACATGCGAATCTTCCTCACTGACATGTAGCTCCTCGCTACCAACATGCAAGTCTTTTACATGCACCACACGTCCAGGCTCTCCTTGCACTTGCTATTGTGCGATCCTCAAGCTTCTTCTCATCGGGGGATCACTTGTCCTTCCTTGTCCATGTCTCCCATGTCCTTGCATCAGCTTATCTGTCAGTGACCTCTTATGTCTTCAATGTCCACACGGTCATTGGTTCAAAATTCAGAAAACAACAATGCTAGATGTAGCACAACAGTGGTATTTTGCAATTGAAGGAATAGAGAAAGGATGATGGGAGAAATCAGCAACATAGAACATCAACATGCAGTTAGGAAAATAGACAAACAGTCTTGTATTTTCCTCCAGACGACATGCACAACACAGTCATATCATGCCTGACGACCCTACACACACAAAGAGGTTAGATGGCCTTGTTAAGAGTTTAGACAGCCTTACTTAGCATCAAACGACCTGGTTCAGTAGTTTAGACCATAGTTGCGAAAATTGGCTCAGAATCATGATTTGAATTGAAGAATCATGATTATGTGAAAATATGATTAAAATCAGGTTGGAATCAGCCTTTTTGTAAAAATCAATAAAAAATGGAATCACGATTTTTTCAAAAATCGTGATTCTCTAGCAAAAAAATTACCCACGGTTGCACACGTAGAGGAAACGGTATATATATATATTTTAAATTATCTCTCATTTTTCTTCCTCCAAGCTTGAGAGAGAGGTCTGCCTACCTGCTACCACACCAAGGAAAACCCTAAAACACATCCATACAACAAATTTTTGGAAGTTTGAAGGAATCCAGTAGTCACCAACAACCACCAAACAACGGATTGTTTTGGAGTTTGAAGGATCCCGACAGCTACCAACAACCACCAACATCTAGGAATCTACCCAAAGGATTCATTTGAGGTAAGCAAACTGATTTTTTTTTCTTTTTCTTTTATTCTATTGAATCTTATTCCAAATTTTCAAGCATTTTTTTTTTCCAAGTCTAAAACCAAATGCAACAAAGTTCAAACTAGGGTTTACAGTTTAGGGATTTTTTTTTAAGTAATTCTTTGTTGTTATTTGTTGCCTGAAAGTTGAAACATGTATGCAAGTCTATATTTTTAGTTTTCAATGTTTAAAGTTTAGAGTCTTAGACTTCAAACTAGGGTTTAGGTTTTTTTTTAATTAAGTAATTGTTTGCTTGATATTTGTTGTCTAAAATTTGTATGCAAGTGCATGTTTTCGGCTGCCAACGTTTAAAGTTTAAACTTTAAAGTTTCAAACTAGGGTTTAGGGTTTAGTTTTTTTTTTAAAGATTGTTTATTGTTACTTGCTGCCAAAAATATGTATGCAAGTCCATCTTTTCAGCGTTGCAGTTGCACTACAATTTTAAACCTCAAGTTCAAAGTTCAAACTAGGGTGTAGGTTTTTTTTAATTTTATTTTTAAAGTAATTGTTTGTTGTTATTTGTTATTATGTGCAACCACAGGAAAATGTCAGGGAAAAAAGATAAAAAAGATATAGCATGGAAGTATGGAGTAGAACAAGAAGAGAAAGGAAAAATTCTTTGCAAATTTTGTAATACTTTTATACATGGAGGAGTATATCGCTTCAAATTTCATTTGGCAAGGAAACCAGGTGAGAATGTTAGATTATGCCCAAATGTGCCAATTGACATTGAGAGAGAATGCATGGCAGTTATCACTGGAAAAGTGGAGAAAAAAGAGATAAAGAAAAGAACATTTGAAGCCATTTCAACCCCCTCTTCTCAGCCTCATACAACTACTAGTGGGACCAACACCTTTAGGCGATTTCAGCATGAAAGTTCGAGTCCATCAACTGCACAAACACAAGCACAGGCAAGGAGTGGGATGGATGAGTCCAATTTTGGGGTAGGGACACAAGCCACACTTGATGGTATGGCCTCGTGGAACCAAGAGAGGCATAGGGCAGCCAAGAAGGCCATTGGCAATTTTTGGTATTTTTTTGACCTTCCCTTCAATATGGCAAGGTCTCCATACTGGCGAGGCATGGTGGATGCCATCACAACTTGCAACACGAGATTTAGACCGCCAACTTATGATGACATTAGGGGCCCTCTCCTTTATGAATGCATGGATGACATTGAGGTTATTCTTGAGGAGCAATGTAGGGTGTGGAGCACTAACGGTTGCACTATCATGTCTGATGGGTGGACCAATGGTAGGGAAGAACCTTAATTAATTTTTTGGTTTCTTCTGTAGGAGGAGTGGTATTCCTCAAGTCAGTGGATGCATCGGGGCAAGTTAAGAGTGCCGAAATGCTCGTAGGGTTGTTGGGGGAGGTTGTGATCGAGGTCGGGGTGGAGAATGTTGTCCAAGTCATCACGGACAATGCAACAACATATGTAGAAGTTGGTAAGCTATTGGAGGAGAGATTTCCCACCATTTTTTGGTCCCCATGTGCAGCCCATTGTCTCAATTTGCTCCTCGAAGACATTGGGAAATTACCTTGGGTGTCCGAGGTTGTACAAAAGTCTAGGGCAATTACAAAATTTATCTACAACCATTCTTGGGTCCTCAACCTCATGAGGTAATTTACCGATGGGAGAGAGATAGTGCGGCCTAGAGTTACATGCTTCACAAAAAACTTTGTGACATTGCAAAGCATCTATAATGCAAGAGGGTCACTGAAGCAAATGTTTGTGAGTGAGGAGTGGAATTTTGAGCAAAATGCTAGATACCGATTCTCTAATGAGGGGGACAAGATATATGAATATGTGGTTGAGGAGCCCTTATGGAATACCATGGATGAGGCCATCAAGGTACAAGGCAAAGTTTTTAATATATTTAATAATTTTTTTTTAATTTAAATTTTAAAATATTTTCTTTTTGCAAATCTTGTATTTTAAAATATTTTTATAAATTTTATTTAAATAATTTTTTCTTTTTCTCAGGTGATAGAGCCTTTGGTGAAGGTTCTTCATCTTGTTGATGGAGATGAATCACCAATGGCATATATATGAGGCTATGGATAGGGCAAAAGAGGTAATTGCCTTAGTTTATAGACATGTCCAATCCAAATATGGTCCCATTTGGGATATTATTGATAGGCGATGGACATCTAAGCTCCATAGCCCTCTTCATGCAATAGGGTACTACCTCAACCCCAAAATTTTTACTCCAGCATGTTCCATGCTGACTATGAGGTGATGGTGGACCTTCGATTATGTGTTGACCACATGTACCCTAATGAAGAAATAAGTGCTAAGATACAAACTAAGATGCATTCTTATAAGAAATGTGAGGGAATCCTTTTCCCATCACTAATGTGCACTTGATCAAGGTCTGAGGCCAGATAACCCTCATTGAATTATTGTTTATTTTGTATTTTGAATTTATTTTTAAAAATAATCTCAATTTAGGATTTTACATGTGAATTATTAAGTTTTCTTCTTCTTGGTTGCTTCCAGATTTATGGTGGGAGGACTTTGGTGCATATATGCCCCATCTACAGCGCTTTGCTATTAGATTTTTATCCTCAACCGTGTAGCACTTTAGGTTATGAGCGCAATTGGAGTATGCTTGAGCACTATTGGTATTTTTGCCACATTGAAATTTTGTAAAGTTTTGATTGAAATATGTAAGCATTTTGCCAGTAAAACTCCCAAATACATTTTGAGTGTTGTTCACACATTAAATTTTTTTGAAAATTTTTCTAAGTATCTGATGGGTGTAGTTTCGGGTAAAATTCAAGCGAAATGCTTTTTCATTCCCCGAAATGGCTTTTTCGTTCCCCGAAATGGTTGTTTCATTCCCCGAAATGCCTTTTTCGCTCCCAAGTGCAACGAACATTCTTTCTTTTTGGTATTTCGCTAGCGAAAACACTCCCTGGGCATTTCATTGGCGAAACCACCCTACCGATAGTTTCACTCTCATTAATTCTCAAAGAAATCAAGTTTCCAAGATGGGCCCTACTTATGGTAGCACAATATTTTCCCAGGAGAAGTCATTGCAAAAAGACAAGGATTGGGGTAAAATTCCATTTCACACAGGACAAAAATATTAAGTGCACATTCCAAGCGCAAGTCTAGGTGAAAGCTCATTTCGGGCGTAACTTGGGCGAATTGAAGATAAAGGCCCATTTCGGGTGAAATTTTACGTTTTTAGTGCAAATCTTCTTTGAAAAAGAATTAAAGCCAATAAAATTAATTCTTGTGGCGATACAATAGATATATCCGGGATCACTGCTGAAAAACTATGGGATTTAAGTATTGCTCCTTTGACTCCGGTGTAATCTTGTTCATTTTCGAAGCACCATCCACTTTGGTGGGTATGCATTTCCAATGCACCGCCTATCAACCTTGCCAGTTTTCAAAGCAGATTTAATGCTCGATGTACTTTCCTAGCAAAAGTGAATTTCTAAGGCGCAAGGCAAAGCGAATTCAATGACCAAATGCCCAATTTTTAGATGATTTTGTTGCGTCCCGATGCACCAACATCCAAGATTGCTTCAAGCATTTATTCCTATTGACTTCTTTGTGTGATTCTCCCATCAAATCCGGATCGTGGTTTCCTTGTAGAATGTTTTAACTGAAGATGTCACTGATGCCGAGGAGAAAAATATGCACGCTGGTTTTTGATCTACCAACATTTTGTTTGTATATGCATTAAATGAAAGAGGTGTAATCCTCTATAAATACTAAGCATTTCATTGTAAGAAAGGAGGATAGACATTCTGTAGAAAAATACTTTAAGTTTTCTGCATCAATAGAAAGATATTCAGCTTCTGGTTCCTTGAGTAGTCTTGTGGTTGATCACTTCCTGCTTGTCATTTTTGCTTACGTTTATGTTCCTTATTAGCTGCTTTTAAATTTTGCATCTAAATTTAATTACTGTTGGTAAGGGAATGAATATTGAAATGTGTCTTGGATGTTATCTCTACAAACTATGAGTGGTTCCTGTGCTTACTTTTCTATTTTATGCTAATTCAAACTTGAATGTGGTTTCTTGTTGTTAGTTTATCCCCACCACACTTTTTCGGCTTACAACCATATTTCCATCTCTTTCTATCATTTCTCATTTCTTTCCTGTTACCCTAAGCTTTAAACCAAATTAGATTAGTAAGGGAGCCAACCCTCTCTGGAGATCGGCCCGAAGGAATTTTCTCTTTCCCTCGGCCTTTCAATGTTGGTCGGGTCTAGGGCGCACAAGTGATAATACTTTGTACTTAGGCAGATTCGTGACCAATAATTTTTGGCATGCCTGGTGGGACCCCAAAAGTTCCACTTTCAATAGTATTGAGGTTTGATGTTCACCTTCATGTTGTATAGTTAGAACATTTGGTGACTCAACACTACCCAGAAGCCTCCGAACATGGAGACAATGAAAGTTGTACTTCATGATCACAAGATCGAAGGCCAAAAATTTAGAAAACCCCATTGAGTTTTTTGAACTCGACACCCAAAAATTAGGTGAAAACCCTAGGTTAGTCACCCCATCACTTACTTCATCCGCAACATCCTCACAAATAGCTGGTGTGTTTTCCATTCCTTCGAGTCCAGCTAGTACTGCTACTAGTGTTCCACCTCCTCAACCACACACACCAGTCCATATGGCCTAGAATCCTCCACCACAGCAGCCACAACCACCAAGGCTATTCCCAGCATGGAATAGTTCAGGAGCCCTAAATTTACAAGCACAAAATCTAGTTCCCCAAGCAACCTTGAAGGCCTTGCCAACCTATGATGGTACTGGTAATACTGCATATGAGCATATCCAAGATGTGGCTTCTTTGGCGACAATCCATGATATTGTAGATGAAGATATTATGGTAAGGTTACTGGTGTTATCACTTAGAGGGAAGTTATTATACTGGTATCAATATTTGCCACTTGCCACTATCACCACATGGGATCAATTGGCAGAATTACTAATCAAGAACTTTCATGAACAAGCTGATCCATTTTCCTTGCTGCATCAATTTACAATGATTCAAAGGCATCCATAGGAGGAGATAGTGGACTTCAATGTCAGGTTCACCCAAAGCTGGTAGAGAGTTCCTAATGGCCTTCGACCCACTCATGAGCAAGCTACATTTTATTATCTCAGAGCCTTTAACATAGATATTGGCATGGTTTTCCGACAGGCCAATGTGAATACATTCCCAGATCTATACACGTAGGCACAGAAGGCTGAGGTAGACTTGATCACCATAGGTAAGCTTCCCTCGAAGGTAACAATGCCCATCCTACCTGACCTTCCATAACATTTGTATTCTAGTTCATTTTCATAGCCTATGCCTTCCATGTATCTCATTCCATCATGGAGCTCAAGTGCACCTCAAATCATGCCCATTCTAGTTCCCCAGCTCCCTACCCTAGTTATCTCATAATTACCTGCTCCAAGCTTTCTGTAATTGCTTGCACCCATTCCTTTCCTAACATTACCTATGCCACCAGTTCCACTATCATTGCCTACCCCACTAGTGCCTCTACCCTTATCGGCACCTCCTGCACCCTCGAATCCTGATCCTTACACAATGTTATTGCAAGAGGTGAAATCTACTAATTCGGCCATAAGAGCAATGGGTAATAAGATTACAGTTATTGAAATAAAATAGGTTGAGAGATATTTCCAACCTAGGATATTTCAACCCCCATCGATCACCAGAGAGCAAGCAACTTTGACCAGCAAGGCACCTGAGAGGAACCCAACTATATTGGCAAATGAAGAAGTTGGCCTAATAGATAAAACATACTGGTGCTCTACCTGTAATGATCCACATGGTGAGGAGACTTGCATGGTTCATCTGAACTACGTGCAAACACTAGTTGTAAGCTCTTCTGGAGGTCAGGTTAACATGATTACCAAGGTGGATCACAACTTTATGGTTCCCTCTGAAGAATAAGTCTCAGTTCTCACAAGAGCTGGGAGAAAGCCAATCATGGTAGATCTAGTTGAAATGGAACCACTGAAGGTACCTATTGATCCAAAGGTACAAAATGAGAAGAAATAAGTACAAGTGAAAGCACCCACTCTAGCACCAAATCCAGATGCATCTATCCTATTAAAATATCTTTTGCCTCCACGAGCGAAAGAAATATTGCAAGAAAAAGCCTCAACTTCGTAGGCAAGAGCTAAAATGGAGGAACAAGCCAGAGAAAAACTCAAGTACCCATATTTGACTAAACGTCAGAGGGTAGAAGCCACACAACAATATCGAAGCAAATACGAGGTCACCAATGAAAAGGAGTCTGGTACATCCACATACAACATTGTCGAGGAATTGAAGAAGATCCCATCCAAGGTTAGTCTTTATGATGCATTGCAATTACCTGGGCAAGTCGACCTATTACAAGAATCATTGAAGTTTGTGAAATATAATGGGAAGAATCCTACTCAGATAGTTTTTGCTCAAACATTAACTACTTCAGCCACTAGAAAGAATAGACCACCCCTTTCTATTTGTCTCTCAGGATGGAGGGTTGGATCGTGCACAATTGCATGATTGATTCTGGTGTTGCGACAACTGTCATGCCAAAGGCAGTTTGCGAAGTCATGGGTATGGAATATACAAGGAGTAGCCCTGGTGTCTTGCAGTTGGATGGAACTCCTATAAAAATAGTGGGTGTCATCAAGGATATCCCCATTGTCCTACATAGTATGCCTCAGATCATGGTAATTCAGGAGGTAGTTGTGGTTGATTTGGAGCCATATTTTAGTATGTGTTTGTCAAGAGAATTCACTTCCAAGCTGGGAGGCTACCTTTCTCTGGATTATTCTCACCTAGAGATTCCTTTCAAAGGGAGAAGAATCTGAATTTACAATGAGAAGCCTTCTACTTTTCATGTAGAGAAGATTGAAGAGGAAGAAAATTCCACAAACTCTGTCAACATGGTAACTGAGGAATTGAAAGAGCCTGATTTGATGGATGAAGTTCTAGATGAGCTTCGCTTAGAAGATGAGTTTTCAATGCTCGATTTTAATGCCATGATGGAGACTAAAATTGGTTGTTACACCATTACCAAGCCTAAAAAGGTTGAAGTGAAGGTGTCTCAAGATCAGGATCTTGTTCTCGATCAATTATGGAAGCTATATTTTGATGGTGCAAGATGTAAGAATGGTGTGGGAGTAGGGATTGTTCTCATTTCTCCCTCTGGCATACAGAGAACTTATTCATACCAGCTGACCTAGAGTTGTACCAACAATGCTGCTGAGTATGAAGCATTGTGCCTAGGTTTGAAGAAAGTGGAGAAGCTAGGAATTAAATAGCTATAATTTTTTGGTGATTCTAAATTAATTGTAAACCAAGTAATGAACAAGTGCATCTCCAAGCAGCATTATCTCAAGGTGTACCACAACAAATTCTGGGACCTATTTGAGGCTTACACAACATTGAATATTCAAGCCATCTCACGAGAGCAGAACAAACATGTTGATCTCTTAGCATCCCTTGGTGCAAACTTCTCTCCGATTGAACATGTAGTGAGGAAACCTAAGATCGTGAGGCTGGTTTATAGACCCTCGGTCCTAGACAAGAACATGTACTGGCAAGTGTTCGAAAGTGATGAGCAGATTATAAATTTTTTGATAAGAGAGGTGAGTACTGTGGAAGAAAGAATGCTTGATGAGGAGGAAGCCAAAGGGTTAATTCAACTAAGGAATAATCATATCCCAAAAGGATTGATTATACTCGAGAGCCTCTTTGATCAAAATGATAGAGCACAAAAGCATAGGATCAAAGTGGATGAGAAGAAGTACACTGAACTACAATTGGGCCCCCAAAAATCAATCAAGATCGGAATAGATTGCACTCCCGAAGAGTTAGAAGAGATCAAGGACTTGTGCCACAAATTTTTGGACATTATCGCTTGGAGCTACCATGATCTGAAGGGATATAACAAAGATGTGATACAACATACCATTGAGCTATAGGATGGGGTGAAACCCTTCAGACAAAAATAGAGACCGGTCAATCCTAAGATTGAAGTGTTGATGAAGGTAGAGCTGCTAAAAATATTGGATGCTAAGATCATTTACCCAATCAAGCATTCAACTTGGGTGGCAAATCTGGTCTCGATATGAAATAAGAATGGAGATATCTGCTTGTGCATGGATTTTTGAAATTTGAACTAGGCATCATTGAAGGATCATTATCCTTTACCTCAGATTGACCAGATTCTTCATGTAGTCGTAGGAGCTCAAAGATTCTCTTTGTTGGATGGATTCTCTGGATATAACCAAATTTGGGTCAAGGATGAGGACCAACATAAAATGACGTTCACCATAAAATGGGGAACCTTTGCTTTTCAGCGAATGTCATTTGGACTCTCAAATGTCGGAGCAACTTTTCAAAGGGTGATGGACGTAGCTTTTGGTGAGTTGTTAAATCATGTTATTGTGATTTATTTGGATGACATGACTATTTTCTCTCACAACAGGGAGGAGCACGACTCTCATTTAAGGCAAGTGTTTGAGAAGTGCCAAGAGTTTGGAATATCCATCAATCCGAAGAAGTCCATTTTTTAGTAAAGGAGGGAAAGCTCCTAGGACATGTCATTTCAGAAAATGGTTTAGCTATTGATCCAACTAGAGCTGAAGCTCTTCTAAAGCTTCCATTGCCATCCAATAAGAAGGATTTGCAATCATTCTTTGGGAAAATTAATTTTGTTTGAAAGTTTGTTGCAGATTTTTCCCAAGTGGTAAAGCCAATGACTGAGCTTTTAAAGAAAAATGTTGAGTTTAAGTGGACTGAGTAGAGGAAGCAATCATTCAAGGAGATCAAAGAAAGAATTTCTCAAGCCCCGATCCTGGTAAACCCTGACTATTCCAAGGATTTTATCCTGTATGCTGTTGGTGAGCAAGAAAGTTATGCAGCGGTGCTCACGTAGAGGGGAGATGATGGAAATGAATGCCCGATTGCTTTCCTAAGCCAAGTCATTCAACCACATGAAGAGAAGTATAACTTCATTGAGAAGTAGGTGTATGCGGTAATGAAATCTCTGAAGAAGTTTCGGCACTTTGTTTCACAGAGCAAGATAATAGTTTATGTTGTTCATCCAGACGTCCGAAGTTTCATCATCCAGGGAGAACTTGGAGATAGGAGAGTTGGCTGGGTTTCCAAAATCTAGGAGTATGATGTTGAGATCCGACCAACCAAACTTGTTCGAGGTCGAGCATTGTGCCAAGAACTTGCAAGGAGTGCTACCTTCGAATCCATAGTTTGTGAATACGAAGATGCAGTGGGTAACTATAATTTTACCAATCAGTCTGTAGTTGACCAAGATTGGATAGAGGAACTGATCGAATATTTTAATTCTGGAAGGTGTCCTTCACATCTTAATGCCTCACAGAGAAGGAGATTTAGATTACAGGCCCTCAAGTATGTCTTGCTACCAAATGGTTTGTTTCATAAGAATATTTATGGAGTTCTTCTCAGGTGTGTCAAAGAATCGAAGAAGGAGAAAATTCTACAAGAATTCCATTCTGGATTTTTGGGAGGTCATTATGCAGGTAGACCCATGGCATTGAAGATTATTCGAGCAGGCTATTTTTGGCCTACTCTCTTTGCAGATGCTTTCAAAGTCAGTCAGAACTATGATAAGTGCCAAAGATACATCGGCAGGACCAAGAATGCATCATTGCCCCTCCACCCGATTCAAGTAGAAGCACCATTCTAGCAATGGGGCTTAGACTTTATTGGGGTCATTGATCCTAACTCATCTTCTAGACACAAGTATATCCTGATTGCAACTGACTACTTCACTAGATGGACTGAAGCAATCCCAACCAAGAAAGTAGATCAAGCCATGGTCATCAATTTCCTCGAGGGGTTAATCACTCATTTTGGTGTCCCGGATGCAATCATAACAGATAATGGGACCCCTTTCATAGGCACCAAAATTAGTGAATTCATGGGTAAGTATGGAATTTATTTAAAAACTTCATCTAACTACTATCCGTAGGGGAATGGTCTGGCCGAGTCTACAAACAAGAACCTACTCAGAATTCTGAAGAGAACCCTTGGTGATAATAAATGGAGCTGGCACCTACTCTTGAACCAAGCATTGTGGGTCGATCGCATCTCAATGAAAAATCTATCAAGACATCCCCTTATTCCTTGGTATATGGTAAAGAAGCAGTCTTGCCTATCCATATTGAATTGTCGGCCCTCCAAACCTGGCATTTGCTAGATGATGAGGATGATGAGTCTAACCCCATGAGCATGAGGTTAGCTCAACTTTTATAGTTGGAGGAAGAAAGGGAGAAATCATACCAAGCCTTCATAGAGCATGCTCAAATGACGAAGAAGTGGTTCGGTAAAAAAGTTTCTAAAAGGACCTTTAAGGTTGGTGATCTTGTATTGAAGTGGAATGAAAAGAAGGCAAAGTCGGGTAAACACCACAAGTTTGAGGCCATATGGGAGGGTCCATTTCAGATTTTAGGTGCCAATCAAATTAACTCTTTTTATTTGCAGGATATGGATGATCATGCATTGCCAATTCTGGTCAATGGTCTTCATTTGAAGGTCTACTACCAGTGAAAATTGAGACTATGAATGTAAATATGTACATATTTTTATTTTATGTTTCTTTCTGGTTCAAAAAAAAAATTGAGGTGAAAAAGTGGTCAGAACCCGGGACTTCCTAGGGGGTCACCCATCCGAGTACTACTCCATGGAAAATATGCTTAACTAGGGAGTTCTTGAAGAATTAGAAAACCAAAAAATCAGCTTGGGTGATGTGTTTTTGGGTCCAAGGTTCTGGAGGTGTAAAAAAAAAAAAAAAAAAAGGCCTTGCATTTTTTTGCCCTTACCTTGAGAACCCCTTTTTTGGGTTTTTAGCTTGCTGTTTTTTTCCCTTTTCCCTTCTAAGAAAAAATTTTTTAAAAAAAAAAAAAAAAAAACCTGCAATTGAATTTTAAAAAGGTCGGGAAAATTTGAATTTCGAATTTTCATTTTCCCTCCATTTCTTTCCCCCCTAGCTCGTTTTTCGACCTCCATAAATACCTTCTTTGCTGCCCCAAAAATGTTGTTTCGGGCCTCGAAAAGCCTTTTTTAAAATAAAAAAAAAAATTTTTTTGTTTTAAAAAAGCCTTTTTGCCCACCTCATTTGTTTTTTTAATAAGCTTTTTCGACCCTCCCGATATTCCTTCCACTTCCCCTCCAAATAGCCTTCCGCTTCCCAAAATGCCTGTTTCACCTCCTGATAAAGCCATTTCGGATCACTTTCCTCACCCAAAAAAAAATTAATAATTAAAACAACTCTTGCATTTCGAAATAGCTTTCCTTTTCTCCCAAAATAGCCTTTTTGCATCCTTTAAAAAAAAAAACTTTCCCTTCTTCCATTCTCCCGCATAAGCTTTTCTTGTCCTTGAAAAGCCTTTTCCTTCCTGCAATAGCTATTTCGTGCCTCGAAAAGGCTGTTTCGCTCCTCAAAAAGCCCTTTTCTCATCCTAAAATGGCTTTTCATTCAGTTTTCCTCCTCACCCCTTTCCATTAAATTAAAAAAAAATATACATACAAACCTTTCCACCTTGCTTTTCCCCAGCACCTTCGTTTTACATGCTGCACTGCCTATAAAATCTGCATATCTTCATTTTCATCCCCCATCATTCACTAAAACCAGCCATCATGCTTTCCAAAGCAGAAAAGCAACCAATCCAAGCACTTCAAGAAGAGGTGGCAAAAATTAAAAAATCATTGGGATGCATGCCATGCCCCCAAAATTAGCAAAAAATCTGACATATATGGGTGAAAATTTATAAAAGGGGCCAACGCTTCAGTTTTAAAAAATCAAAACATTTGTAGGGTTCCTGTGTAGAGGTCTTGCGAATTCCTTTTTGCTCTAGGGTTTGCAGTTTTTCATCGCGTGTTCAAAGAAAGCTGAAGATGGGGAAGAAAACCATAGAAGCCAAGAAGGAGAAAGTTCAGAAAAAGGCTGAAATAGAAAAGAGGTAGCGAAAAGCTCGAGAGGAGGAGGAAGAAGTAGAACTAACACCCTATGATGACCGCCTGGCGTAGATCAATGATTGCAACATCACCAACAAGGGTGTGGAAAAATTACGTCTGGATGTCGAGTTCGCTATGCAAAAGGTGTCTGCTGAAAGTTCCTGTACCATTGCATTCTACTCTCATCTCTCCTGGTACCTGTGTGCACCTGTACACCCATGTCCCGAGCTGGTCTGGGCGATCGCGCAATGCTATAACTCTGGTTCAAGAACTATTCAAAATGCCCAAGGAGATAAACTATTCAATATTTCAGCCAACTCCATAAGGGATGCATTTGCTTGTGGTGCACAACCTCCATCCTATGTCACATTTAAAAAGCTCAATTTTAAGGAGGAGGAGAGGTATCAGTCCACTGTTCACATGCGATAGTTTATGGAGAGCCAATTGTTGAAGACACCATGATTTGGGGAGTTGCCAAAATTACCAACACCGTTAAAGGATTTCAAGAGCCCATATTTATACTCAATGCTGGCATGGTTGATGGGATTGTCTTCAGATTCCACAGTGCACAAGTGGCAAGCATCATTGGTGCAGTGCATTTCACAAGTGGAGTTTTACGCTCTGACTGCCATGACAGCAACTACAAATCCAATTTTCTTCGATTGGGCAGATTTCTTGGCACGAAGGATACACTCACAGTTGCAGAAGATACAAAGCGGAGAGGATGTTACTTTCAGACATTGCTCCCTTCTGGTATGGTACTTTTTCTATCACATGCACTCTCATTTTTCTTTTATAGCAGTAAGAAAGATAGATGAAATAGGGAGGGCATTGCCAGTATATTCATGGACTCAGAGCTTGTCAAGAAAAGAGTCCTATTATAATTTTAATAGAATGTTTTTGGGACTCACCTTGGAGTTGATTTATGGGGTATGCAATAGAGTGCCTCGAGCAATGAAAGTAGAGGTGGTTGACCAGAAAAGAGGTGATGTATTTTTGCTGACACAAGGAGTGGTGGTTAGAATTTTTGGTTTTACTGGTAAACCTTTTTTGCTGCCATATTTTACCATTGAACACCTTTTTTCCCTGGAAGTAGCCCGACAAAGCGATTTCACAAATGATACATATGGGATAGGTAGGGGAAAGAAAGCTACATGTGCCATGCCTTTCCAGTTTGGTGATATAAGGGTTACATAGTGTGAATATAATGAATTGATTGTTGAGACACTGTATGACCACGGGTTGGTTGAGCTTCCTCAATGATGGCGGTACGATCCTTTGGGTGTTTTTGCAAGTCACATTAAGGCCAAGAATTTTCATTGCTGCCCCCGAGAAGACATCATACAACAGAGGAATAATCCCAAGGGGCGTGACCTTGAATGGCATGTGGAGATGATGATGTCACTCCCTCCTTGGCATGATTTTTATGAGATGGAGGTCGAGTATGATCCTGCAAATCATCCAGAGCAAGTTCCTCCTCCAGGTTTGTTTGATCAAATGAAAGCAAAATTGCCTGATTGGTCCGATGAAAATATTACCAACTGGTGGGTCATGAGGGTCCACCGAGGTAAGCCCAGGGTAAGTTATCCGTTAGTTATGGATGATGCATTTTCATTGATTTATGATGATCAGTGTGAAAAGTACCAACCCCTCTCCCTTGCTGATTTGGTGCCTAGAAGTATTAGCAGTCTCGATAAAGAAGAAGATATGGTGAGACAAGAGGAGGCATCAAAAGAAGAGAGAATAACTATTGAAGATGAAGAAGAAGAAGAAGAAGAAGAGAAATTACCACCGTAGGAGCAACTTTCACTTAGGAAGAGGAGCATGGTTATAAGAGTACCTTTCCCCAACATGGTGAAGAAGCCTAGAAGTGGAGCCATTTCTACGCGTAGCATGAAATCGCTTCCCTCACAGATGATTGAGCAGACTATTTTTTTGGATATACCCTCTTTGGCTCAGCTGGGACAATCAGGCCCAATGGTGACAATAGTAGATCTAGAAGCGAAGGAAAGATCGAAGGAAGAGGAAGATACTATAGTACAACAACCTTCACCACCAGCTCAAATGGTGTTAGAGCCCACAGGTACACATTTTCTTTCCTCTTCTCTTTCTGACAAGCACTTGGTGACCACCATCTTCCCATCTGCAGTTCCCGTATCTACTTCACCTCTAGTTGCCACATCCACCTCTTCCATTCCCATATCTGTCCCATAGTCGTAGGTCACCAGTGCTTCCCTAGTTTCACCCATTCCCTCCTTTTCTCTTTCCTTCAGTTCATTCGCATCCACCCCGAACCCATTTGCCCTTCCATTATCCTTCATTTCATCTTCCATGCCTTCCAATCCTATTACCTCTGTAAGCACGCAAGCCCCTCTTAGAGTAAGCATAGCTGAAGCACCCCCCATTTCCATCCTTATGGTTGAATCAAACCCTCAACAAGCCCTTTTCCTATCTTCCCTAATTTTTGTAGTGGAGGAGCCACTAGCTTCTGAGATGGAGTTGCTACCAGAGCACCCGATAGTAAAAAAAATTAGTAGAGCATGGTAGAGTTCATCATGATGGTTGAAGAATCGTAAGTGAAAGGATGCGCTAGCCCTAGTGAAATTGATGAAGAAAGTGACTTTTGATCCAGTGGCAATGGAGGTGCACATAGTGACGATGGTTCCTCAGGTCCAGAAACCTCAAGGAGAAATGGCACCCAATGATTATTCATACCAAGCTATCATCGAGGATCTCACCAAAGTAGATGCAGCTGAGAAAATGGGCACCATACAAGTGGCATCAAGTTCAATCTACCTACAAGCTGAGCATTATAAGGATCATTTCTTCTAAGCTAAGGCAAATATCAAGGAGCTAGAGGAAGCCTTGGTAGCACAAAAGGCCAAACTGGATGCTATGCAGTCCCAACTGGATGCAACTTAGTCTAAATCTCAATATTGGTAGCAATAGGTAATGCGTTTGGAGGGTGAAATCAAGGAAATCAAATAGGTAGCTATATAGTACTAGGCAGTGGAGCAAGAAGCACAACAATAAATTTAGGCCCTATAGGACCAACTCCAGAATCTGCAGAATCAGTTGGCAACAAAAGCAATGCAGTCGATGACCCTCACCAAGGAGAAAATTAAAGAAGCTCATAGTCAATTGTTGATTGATTGTAGAAAGATGGCAACAAAGGCTGCGTTAGTTCTCATGTTCCTTCAGGAAGTACAGGCAGTCGTTTCATATGGTAGGCATATAGTGGAGTCCATAGAGCAAGATTTAGAGCCAAAATTGGAAATGGCAATGAAGATCCAGGCAATGACTCAAATGGATCTCTGGTTTCATCCAATGAGCAAAATATTTTGTGCTTGGGCAAATGCTAAGATCACATTGTGCAACTATTTCTCCAAGATGGACCTGGTTAAATAATCTCACAAGTTGCAAGATACATTTGAACATGAGAGGCATATTTCATTGATTTACTTTGATACAATCATAGCTAATGGTTTCCCCAGTTTCGTTGATGATCAGGGGAATATTCTGGCAAAGAAGGACCTAGACGTGTTATGGGCTATTTTCATAGATGATACTTCAGAGATTGATAACTTGGAGGAGCCCATCACTGAAGAGCACGTGCTGCCATTAATGAGGAGGTTCATTCGTATTGAGTCTGGATTACTAGAGCTCAACCAAAGGGCCAAATATATTGATCTAGAGAAGGTTGAGACTTTTTGATACATTGTGGGTACACTCAGTGCTCGTGAGGCAATTAGTATGGATGCATGGGCTGAAGTAGTGGTGGTGTATGAATCCACAATGACACATCTCAAAAAGTAGGATGAAGTTGGTACAAGTAGCAAGCCATCAGATGCAACTGATAGTGGGGACTCTGAGCCCAATGAATAAAGGCCTAGGATCGATTGCATTCAGGTGAGCTAAATACCCTACGAGCCACCAAAAATATTGGCATTTTTGCCACATTGAAATTTTGTAAAGTTTTGATTGAAATATGTAAGCATTTTTCCAGTAAAACTCCCAAATACATTTTGAGTGTTGTTCACACATTAATTTTTTTTTGAAATTTTTTCTAAGTATCTGATGGGTGTAGTTTCGGGTAAAATTCAAGCGAAATGCTTTTTCATTCCCCGAAATGGCTTTTTCATTCCTCAAAATGGCTGTTTCATTCCCCGAAATACCTTTTCTCTCCCAAGTGCAACGAACATTCTTTCTTTTTGGTATTTCGCTAGCGAAAACACTCCTTGGGCATTTCGTTGGCGAAAACACCTTACCAATAGTTTCGCTCTCATTAATTCTCAAAGAAATCAAGTTTCCAAGATGGGCCCTACTTATGGCAGCACAAGATTTTCCCAAGAGAAGTCATTGCAAAAAGACAAATATTGGGGTAAAATTCCATTTCACACAGGACAAAAACATTAAGTGCACATTCCAAGCGCAAGTCTAGGCGAAAGCTCATTTCGGGCGTAACTTGGGCGAATTGAAGATAAAGGCCCATTTCGGGTGAAATTTTATGTTTTCAGTGCAAATCTTCTTTGAAAAAGAATTAAAGCTAGTAAAATTAATTCTTGTGGTGATACAATAGATATATCCAGGATCACTACTGAAAAACTACGGGATTTAAGTATTGCTCCTTTGACTCCGGTGTAATCTTGTTCATTTTCGAAGCACCGTCCACTTTGGTGGGTATGCATTTCCAATGCACCGCCTATCAACCTTGCCAGTTTTCAAAGCATATTTAATGCTTGGTGTACTTTCCTAGCAAAAGTGAATTTCTAAGGTGCAAGGCAAAGCGAATTCAATGACCAAATGCCTAATTTTCAGATGATTTTGCTACGTCCCGATGCACCGACGTCCAAGATTGCTTCAAGCATTTATTCCTGTTGACTTCTTTGTGTGATTCTCCCATCAAAGTCGGATCGTGGTTTCCTTGTAGAATGTTTTAACTGAAGATGTCACTAATGCCGAGGAGAAAAATATGCACGCTGGTTTTTGATCTACTAGCATTTTGTTTGTATATGCATTAAATGAAAGAGGCGTAATCCTCTATAAATACTAAGCATTTCATTGTAAGAAAGGAGGATAGACATTCTACAAAAAAATACTTTAAGTTTTCTGCATCAATAGAAAGATATTCGGCTTCTGGTTCCTTGAGTAGTCTTGTGGTTGATCACTTCCTGCTTGTCATTTCTGCTTACGTTTATGTTCCTTATTAGCTGCTTTTAAATTTTGCATCTAAATTTAATTACTGCTGGTAAGGGAATGAACACTGAAATGTGTCTTGGATGTTATCTCTGCAAACTGTGAGTGGTTCCTGTGCTTACTTTTCTATTTCATGCTAATTCGAACTTGAATGTGGTTTCTTGCTGTTAGTTTATCCCCACCACACTTTTCCGGCTTACAACCATATTTCCATCTCTTTCTGTCATTTCCCATTTCTTTCCTGTTACCCTAAGCTTTAAACCAAATTAGATTAGTAAGGGAGCCAACCCTCTCTAGAGATCGGCCTGAAGGAATTTTCTCTTTCCCTCGGCCTTTCAATGTTGGTCGGGTCTAGGGTGCACAAGTGATAATACTTTGTACTTAGGCAGATTCGTGACCAACAAGCACATACACTCCAAGAAGCACAATAAGCTTACACAAGAAAATTTGAATGATCTTGTGTTTGTTCATTACAACCTTCGCCTCCACCATAAGAAAATTACAGGAACAAGTATTAAGGCATTTGACCTAGATGAGATTGATCCATATAATGATTGAATTACATTTTCTTCGATTTTTTACTGATTCCCGATTTTGATTATGACTTTTCCGATCAGATCCCATACTGATTCTAATTTTCTCAACTATGGTTTAGATGATCTAGTGTCACAATAAAATGATCCAGTATAGAGTCAAACAAACTTGTCTCTTCATCTACAGCAAACATGCAAAGTGGAAATAGTCCAAATGGTCAACTACAACAATAGCAATCATTCATAGAAACATGCACAATGCTAACATAAGTGTGCACAACAATGGCTGAATGGAAGTATTCTTATTATCTGCAAGAATACATGTCTGGTATATCTTCATGCAATGCAATTATCTCTCGATGTGCACACACAAACATACAACTATACCATCCGTCCCCCAATGAATGAATGAGGTGTCTTATTTATACAACTTGGGAGGTAGTTTGTCACTCAACTTCCTACAACTACCTACCTGACACCTCATCATTTTATTGAATTTAATTTGTCATGTATTTGACTTATTTTTCATTTCGTGACTTATTACATGACATTAATTATGCACACTATATTTTGTCAAACATGTCTTGTACATATAACAAAACAACTCTAAATATCAAAACTAATACATAACAAAATTGCATGTGGGCGTACTTGACTTCTGATGCACTACATTAAATCCAAGGTGGTGCTTGAGATGGTGCCACGTCTGAACTAACGCTTAAATATATCTTTTTTTGTTTCAAACTTGTGATAATTACATTTTTGCCACTTGTCAAAATAGAGATAGATAGATATAAGATTTATTTTATGGACCCTATTCAAACTGGGGGCATTTGGCTTGGACATAACTAAGTTTTATGGATTTGTCATTAATAATGCTGCGAGAGTGAATAATGTAATAAGGTATAATGATCAACTGAGCTTTGCAATTGGACTTTTATTTATTACAAAATAATGTTCATTTAGGTTAATCTAGGTTTGTAATATTTAGTCAACTTATTAAATAAGTATGAGATGTCATCAAGAATGTTGTAAGGTTAACATTGTAATTAGGAAGTGGCTATTGGCCTGCCAGCTGCATCGTGGTTATATACCTGAATTAGAAGTTGTATAAATGACATTCAAACTCAACAAAAGACACCTCATTGATATCTCCATGCCATTGAAATCATAAATCTCATACAAGAAAATTGTTTTTCCAAAAACTACTCATTCTAGCCTTTGATAGCTTCTCTAGCAATGCGATAAATTCTTGGCCAATCATTCTCCTCCAAGCATTTTTAAATGCGACAACTAGTCCATTGGCCATAGAGGAATGCTTCACTTCTCTGTTTCCACACCTTTGAATGCCAGGATTGTAGGGGTAACCTAAACTCATCTTTCTATTTCTATTCACCAACGAGGCTAGGAAAATCTGGAGAAATAAGGATTGTTGAGTATAAAATTGTTTTTTCCATTGCACAACATACCCCAATTTGGGGACCCACTCAAAATGTTTTGATGTTCATGGGATTTTTGGTTTCCATTGTTTATTTTGGTTCATGGTGGCATGAAAGGTCAATACAGTCTGAGGGTTTATCATTGTCATGGTCTCCTTGGAAATGTTCTTTAGAGATAAATTATTGTCATGTTTTGTCCGTTTGGTTCTTTCAAAAGCTTATCATTCCTATGTCCAATTCAAATCTTGGTGGGAACCATAGATCCTTATAATTATTCATTTTCCATTTACATTGTGAATCACACAAGAGTTTGTAATTTAAAAAAAATAATAATAATGAAAATAAAATAAAATTATATATATATATATATATATATATATATATATAAATCAAAATAAAGCCATTATGTATATCCCAAATTAAAACATCAATGTGTATTTTGGGAAGGTTTAATTTAATTTTATTAATGGTTTTATTTTGGGAAGTTTAATTTATGTGATTTTTATGATAGGTTACTAAAACAATTATGGGCATGATTTTCAAGATGAATCCCAACTCGGAAAACCAGCGGATGCAACGTTGGAGCACGGTCAACGCAGCGATATGATTTTAAAGGTGCTACCAAGTGGTATGGTTTTCAAGGTGTTGCCAAGTGGTAAGGTTGAGTAAGCGAGCACGTAAGACTTTGTGGGTGAACAACTCGTCAAATATATTGATGCATGTTTGGATTGATAAAAAATATTTTGCTCTTTCACTTGGTACATGTGGGACTAAGACAACAACAAGCAATAATAAGTAGCCAACTTTAGTGATTTCGTGGAGTGGTTTTGAGGCTGGGTATAACTTAGTATGGGCATAGTCTTCACTTCTTCACCATTGCAGGATGCATCAAACCATCTCCCAAACATGTTCCTCATGATATTATTGATTGTTGTTACTTGTATAGGCCATTGGGGTATCTTATCTCCGTTAGATGTATATGTCTTGGTTATATTCACCATAATGGAAATCATGTTTTCCTGATATCATGTTCATTCAAAACAGATACAAGTGCAATGTACATAACCTAGACTAAACCAATTGACAACACAACATAAAAAAGGTTAATGTTTTAGCATATTGAATCATACAATTTGTTTATGTTTTATCTCACAGGTTGTGATATAGTATAGTTATTGGAACAATATTGCATTTGACATTATTTTACTAGAGTATTAGTGATAGGTCATGGCTGCATATTCAGTTGGTTGAAATTAATTTTGTGATGTCTAACATTGATGATCTGGACTGTTCACTGGTGCACAAGACTGGAGTATTGACATTTATGTCCTAGACATGGTGGTAAAATTTTCTTCACATGTTGTTCAATTACTCACATTCTATTTCTCATATGGGTACTAGCAGTAGTGCATATGTTTCTCATTTTGTGGTAGAAGAAGTGTGACAAAGTGTTAATGGAGTCATTGGGATGGGCATCAAAAGCCAAGAACACAAATTTAGTCAGATGAAAGAAATGAACGTGCCCATAGATTGATCATGATACGAACTTGATGGAAAACTCTTTGAATATCCACTTTGTATTTTTCATCTACCTATTTTAGTCAAATGGAGGTAATGTTGCCAGGGCATAGTGATAGTGCTGTAAAATAGCAATTACATTCAATTATTTTGGGAATGTCTGACACAAAGATGTGTGCAACCTCGGTAAAGTAATATGATGGAAACATGTTTATCTATTGACAAAATAAGATATGAGGATTATTTGTATGAAACAACTAAAACTAGAGAAATGTACCTTAACAAATTCAAAAGAGGAAGCAAGAGTTCAAGAAAAACCCTCTCCATTGAGAGCTAACCGTAAAAACTGAGTAGTGGGAAAATTGTGACTCGACCAAAGGCAAGTGTAGACTCCACTAAGAAGGTCATGCTAGTAACTCCTGCAAAACATGTGTTGCCTATTGTGGACTCTACCTCGTGGAATAAACTTAGATAATAAGCAGCAGGGCCTTTGTAGTAGGCTACACAAGATACACAATCTGATAGAAACACAAAGAAAAGCCCTCCAACCTCTTCTATTATACCTCAAAGGTCATCATTTCCAATCATTTCAAAAGTAATGGGCCCAAAATAATAATTGCAATGAAGTCTTGAAAGTGACATAATATAAATAGGAATGGATTGCAATGTAGTCTTCATGAGTTGTAGCCTTACCACCAAGGTTAAGAACACATAGAATTATATTTATAATTAATTAGTATCATATTTTTATTATTATGGTAAGAAGGGATTTTAGGGTCCCAAAATACGTACATCAAGTTGTGTAAGATAATACAATATGTTGCAACATCCTAAACAAAATTCTTGTAGGCCCAAAATGGCCACATACTTAGATTTTTTTTGTAAATTTTTCTAAGTCCTAAAGGAGGTGCTCTAAACCATGGCAGCGGTGCAATGCATCATGTCCCACCCTATGGTCAACTTGATCAAAATTGCACTTAGTGCTTTTAAAGTCATGGCTTAGAGCACAATGGAGATACAAAAATCTGTGACAATTTTTTGCCCTACACGGTCCAGAACAATGTTCTACCCCATGGTCAACATGGTCAAATATTGTAAACTTACCATTCAAATCGTGTCTCATAGCACATGTTCTACACCATGTGGTTCAGTGCATGGTTCTACATCGTGGTCAACATGGTCAAACCCAACAAACCAGCATTCCAAGGCATAGTGCATGACATGGTTCTATCCTACATAGGCCAATGCATGTTTTATACCGTGCAACTCAGTGCATGGTGTTCTACCCCATGGTCAACATTGGTCAACCTTGCAAGTTGTGATTTCAAATCGTGGGCTACGACATCTTTTGAAGTTTGGTTCTACATCATAGCCCAAACATAGCAAGAAGAATATCTTAAGGCTAAGAGGAGTGGGCCAGGACATTGTTCTACCCCATGCAACTTAGAACACATTTTGCACATAGTACAACAAAGCTTCCCTTGCTCCTACCCACGGTCAAAGAGGTCAATATTTTCAAGTGGGACTTTCAAAGAGTGGGCTAGAACATGGTTCTACGTCACTAAGGAGTTGAAGAGGAAGTGATGACATTGGTTCTATACCATGGGTGTTGTAGATCACGGATGTGCATGCCAAGCTTATAATGCACTAATCTCAACCATTCAAAAGGGGATCGATGACTCATGTGTTTATATTCCAAACCACGTATAAAGGCAAGAATTGATAAATTAGCTGATCATTGTTCGAGGATCTCTAAAGCTAAAATGAGTAGGAAGATGAAATGGTGAAATCAAGAACCACGAGCGAGTTTAGTTGTAGATCCATGGTGAGATAGCATCAGCAAGAATGATGGATGGTTTTGATCCTAGTTTGACTCAGCCTAGGGTAGAAGGCCATGAAAGTTGAGCGACTTGCAGAGGTTGAGTTGTAGAGGAGCAAAATATCATGTGATTCCTTCTTCCTCCAAAATAAACAAGAGGCCACCACCTCAACATCTTGTTGATCTGGCACTCCAAATTCCTTGTAATGTTCCATTTTTCTTCAAATATTTAAACATGTAAAACTATAAATAGAGGTCGAACCCTCATTTTTTAGGGTTGGCTCTAGAGTGTTTGCTTGCCCTACTATGTAATATTTTTTGCAAATCAATAGAAGGAACATTACTTGGATGTTTGCCTCAGGCTGGTGTCTTTTGTATTTTTATGGAGATTTGATCTATGAATGCATTTCTGCTACTACTGCTATGGTTAGTCTATTATGCTGATATTGGATTGCTAACTTAGAGCACCTTGAAATATTTCATGTTTGAATATATGCTTAAAAGAGATTTATTTTCTGTTAGTCTAGGTATTGATCTAATTCTGCTATTTGGATTATTAGTACTCTGGATGTTTGAAATAGTTTCTTGAAGCATATCTCTTGTTCTTTAATTGATGAAGATTACTTGTTTTGAGTGTTGTTAATCGCAAGTGTGGGACACTAGAAATTGATTTATGGAGGGTTTTCCTATAGATGCCTATGTTGTTAGCTTTATCCAACCATTATTAAATCATTACTTTTCTAACCCTAAACCCATTTCTATCCCTATATTTAAATATTTAACTGAGCTTAAATGAGTCAACACCCAAATTAGTTGATAAGGTATACCAACCTACTCTGGAGGTTGGGTTAAAGTAATATTTAATCCATCCAATATTGGGGTTTGGACTATGATTAGTGGGTGCACACCTTACTAGATCATTATGTATAATAGTCATAGTTTCAATATTACCTTGATGTCAATTCAGATCCCAATAGTTTTGGCATGCCTGATGGGACCCTATTTACAAGAACACTAGTTCACCCACAAGATTTCATTTCTACTCTTCCCAAAGGAATCAATATTTAGTGGATTGTCTTGACCTCATCAAGCAGTGAAATTAAATTCACTTGGTGACTCCCTGAGATCAAGAACCTAAGAGGCCTTTCCTAGTAGCTCATATTTTTCATGAATACTAGGTCCTCTATCAAAAATAGTCAAGACCCTATTATATTTTATGAGCTTCCTTTGAGAGGATCCAATATTATA
Organism: Wollemia nobilis; assembly: GCA_028583015.1. Taxonomy (NCBI): domain Eukaryota; kingdom Viridiplantae; phylum Streptophyta; class Pinopsida; order Araucariales; family Araucariaceae; genus Wollemia; species Wollemia nobilis. Next base: position 7,080,937 of record JAQPPZ010016480.1, on the reverse strand, counting down.
AGAAATTTATTCTCAGATTCATATATGGAAGAGGTTCCAATTGAGTTAGCCCTTGAGATACCTCTAAGACCAACTCCATCAAGAACACTACTAGTAAATATGGTTAGATAGTAGAATGTAAACCCAAATCAGCCTCTATAGAAATACCCTAATTGGGATACAGCTGGTCCTTTAAGACTTTCCCAAATGCATGATATTCCCCAAGTTGTATCCAAAGCTATACCTACATATGATGGATCAGGTAAAACTGCTTATGAGCATTGCCAAGATATCCTAAATTTAGCAGCCATACACAACATTAGAAATGAAGATGTGATTGTCAGGATTCTAGCCCTATCCTTTAGAGGGAAGATTCTGCATTGGTTTAGGACCTTAGAAGATAATAACATCACTTCATGGGCTGCATTAGCTGAACCCTTTGTAGAAGAATTCAATGAATCTACTGATCCCTTTTCTCTCCTAAACTAGTTCACATCTATGCAAAAACATCAGCAAGAGTTAGTCTGATTTTAATCTAAGATTCAGTAGAACCTGGAAAAGGATACCACCTAAAGCTAGACCAATTGCCCCTCTTGCTTTCATGTACTATATCAGAGCTCTTGGGTCAGAACTTGGGCTACAAACTCAATAGTCAGGAGTATACACCTTCCCCCAAGTGTATAATATAGCTGTACAGGCATAAAATATCCTTATCAATGTAGGAAGGTTACCTCCAAAAATAGTTATGCCCTATTATTCTGATATTCCTCATACCCAAGCTAAGGTAGCTACATCTTCCTATATGGACCCACCTCCTTTGTCATCACCACTCCCTCAAATGGCTCCAATTCTAGCCCCCAAAGCAACATCTACCTCAATTTCCTTTCCACCACTCCCATCTCAAGTACCTCAAGAATCCACCCTGTTGCTTGATATCCAGAGTACCTTGAAAATACTCAATAACAAGGTGAATGCGATGGAGAAAAGAGATATGGAGAGGTCTCAATAGAGAAGGTATCCCTACATTAATAGATATCAAAATCTTGGTACCAATAATAGTGTAGGGACCAGAGTTAACACATATCAAGAAGATCAAGAATACCCCCTTGAGACTAGTCTTGTGAATGTATGGTGCCTTGTGTGTAATGATCCTCATGATTCAGATTCTTGTGTTATGTACCAACACCATGTGCAATAGGCCATGGAGAAAGTTGAGAGAAATCAAAAGGGTAGAGTCAACATGTTGTGGCAGCTAGAGTAGATCATGGTTGGACAAGATCTTTATGAAGAAGAACCTATTTCTATCATGACAAGGTCAGGTAAAAAGATATTGTAGGTTGATCCATAGAAGATGGGTCAATTTCAGGTCCCTTCTCAAAAGAAGAAAGATCCTCCCCTACAAAGTAATGATAAATTCCCTATTCCTCAAGCAACTGAAAAGAGGGATGCAACTCCTAAGAGCTAAGAAAGGGAGGTCAATTTTCCCAAGAGGTATGAGAAGGAAAGTGATAAAGAAAGAATAAGATCTAAATATGAAGTGCAAGAGAAGTTGAGATTCCCTTCCATCACTAAGAGGTAAAGGATTGAAGCTACACAATAGTATAAGAGGAAATATGGTGAACCAGAGAAGAGGTATGAGAATCTCCCTTCAAAGAAATTAGAATATAACATTGTAGAGGAGATGAAGAGAATTCCCTCCAAAGCAAGTCTCTATGATACCCTCTTTATTCCTAGTCAGATAGACCTACTCAAGGCTTCTTTGAATAAGAATTCTCAAGAAAAGTAGACTACCATAATTTTTAGCATACCTTCTGGTAAGGAGAAGATGACTCCTACTACTCTAAAGAACAAACCTCCTCCCTTCTATATTTCCTTGAGAATGGAGGGTTGGATAGTCCACAATTGTATGATTGATTCAGGGGCTTCAACCATAGTCATGCCCAAAGTAGTCTGTGATGAGATGGGTATGGAGTATACCCGATCCTATCCTAGAGTTTTACAGTTGGATGGGACACCAGTTAAAACTATTGGAGTAGTAAAGGATGTACTAATGAGATTGCATAGGGCTCCAAAAGTGACCATTGTGCAAGAAATTATGGTGGTAGACCTAGAACCTTATTTTAGCCTATGTCTTTCTAGAGAGTTCACTGCTAAGTTAGGAGGCTATATGTACTTGGATTACTCTGGCATGATGATTCCTTTCAAAGGAAAGAGGATAAGGATAACACCTAAAAAGCTTGTGTCCTATCACATTGAAAATATAGAAGAGGATATGTGCAACCTCATAGCTCTAGATGAATTCGAACTAGTAGAAAGCTTTGAAGAGTTAGAGGTGGAGGATGAATTACCATTCAGAGAGGATTACAACCAATTTGGAATAGGTATGGGCACTTACAATATTTCTTTAGAAATAGATAAAATGACCCCTACCATATCTAATCAATCCTTGAGAGAAATAGAAATATGGACTATGCATTTTGATGGTGCAAGGTGCAAAAATGGAGTTGGTGTAGGTGTAGTTTTGAAGTCTCCCTTAGAAGGTGTAAAATATTTTGCATATAGACTAACATGGTCTTGCACTAACAATGTTGTAGAATATGAAGCTTTATGCTTGGGATTAATGCAAGCAGAGAGTATGGGGATCAAAATGCTTGACATATATGGTGACTCTAAGTTGATAGTCAATCAAGTGAGAGAGAGGTGCAATAGTAAGCACCATTACCTAAAATCATACAGGAATAGGGTATGGGATTTGATGGAATATTTTGATGCCCTTAATATCCACTTTATCCCTAGAAAATAGAATATGTTGGCTGATTCTTTAGCTATTAAGGGTTCAAATTTCAACCCTTCTTCAGATATGGGATCATCAAAGGATAGAAGAGTCAAACTAGTTTTTAGACCTACAGTACTAGATAGATAGATTTTCTGGTAGGTTTTTGAAAGTGATGATCAGATTATTGATTTTCTGGTGAGAGAAGCTTGCTTATCTAGTGTGCAGGAGGAGCTACCTCATGAGATAGATCAACAAGATGTTATTCAATTGAAGAACAATCATATCCCTAGGGGTTTGGTCACCCTAGAAAGCCTCTTTGATAATGAATATGGGAGGAAAGCTAGAGCTATGGAGATCAATGAAGAAATCTATAAAGAGATCAAAGTTGAAAAGGATAAGAAGCTCAAAGTTGGTATCCAATGTTCTCCAGAGGAGGTAGAAGAAATCAAAGCCCTGTGCTTCAAGTACCAAGACATTGTGGCCTGGTCATATGAAGATCTAAAGGTATATGATAAGAAAGTGATCCAACATACTATTGAGTTAGAGCCTAATGCAAAGCCCTTCAGATAGAAGTAGAGACCTATGAATCCTAGGATTGAGTCCATAATGAGAGAGGAGTTGCTCAAATTGTTGAAAGCTAAAATTATCTACCCAATCAAGCACTCTACATGGGTGGCTAATTTGGTTCCTATCAGAAATAAGAATGGAGACATCCATTTATGTGTAGATTTTAGGAACCTGAACCAAGCATCATTGAAAGATCACTACCCTCTCCCTCAGATTGATCAAATTTTGTAGATTGTTGTAGGGGCTAAGAGAGATTCTCATTATTAGATGGTTTCTCTAGGTATAACTAGATTTGGGTAAAGGATGAGGATCAATTCAAGATAGCATTTACTACTAAGTGGGGGACCTTTGCCTATCAAAGGATGCCTTTTGGTTTATCCAATGTAGGGGCCACTTTCTAGAGAGCCATGGATTATGCTTTTGGAGAGTTAATCAATAAGGTCATCCTCATCTATCTAGATGATATGACTATGTTCTCTCATAAGAAATAAGCTCATCTGGAGCACCTGGAACAAGTGTTTAAAAAGTGTAGAGAATTTGGTATCTCCCTAAACCCAAAGAAGTCCTTTTTTGCAGTCCATGAGGGAAAGCTATTAGGACATGTTGTTTCTAAGGAAGGGATGTCTATTGACCTAGATAGGGTAAAATCAATTCTAGCCCTTCCCTTGCCTATGAATAAGAAGGCCTTGCAATATTTCTTTGGGTAGATCAATTTCATGAGGAAGTTCATCTCAAACTTTGCTCAAGTGGTTAAGCCTATCTCAGAGTTGCTAAAGAAGAATGTAGATTTCAAGTGGATAAAAGTAAGGAAATAAGCTTTTGAAGCAATTAAACAAGCTATTGCCACTACCCTAGTCCTGGTGAATCTTGATTTTAGTAAGAATTTCATTTTGTATGCCTATGGAGTTGAAGAGAGCTATGCAATTGTACTAACACAAAAAAATGATGATGGAGAAGAACATCCCATATTTTTTTGGAGCCAAACTCTTCATGAGTACCAGATCAAATACAACTTTATTGAGAGACAAGTGTTTGCAGTTATGAAGTCATTGAAGAAGTTTAGGTAATACTTGGCTCAAAGTAAAACCCTTGTTTATGTGGTACACCCAGATGTCAGGAGTTTCATCTTACAAGGAGAACTAGGAGATAAAAGAGCTGGCTGGATTACCAAAATCTAGGAATATGATGTGGAAATCCATCCTACCAAGTTAGTCAGAGGTAGAGCATTATGCCAAGGGATGATAAAAAATGTAGTTGCAGAATAAATGTTAGCCTATTAGCCATCAATAATAGAGCAGAGTGAAGATTTTTCCTCAGAGGGTTCATACTGGATTGATCAGATGATAAGCTATTTCCAAATAGGGGTCTATCCTCAAGGTCTTAATCCTTCACAAAGGAGGAGGTATAGACTCCAAGCCTTGAAGTATGTCCTATTACCAGAGGGATTATATAGAAAAAATCTTGATGGAGTCCTTCTAAGATGTTTAAAAGATGACCAAAGATAGAAAGTCATTGAAGAATTCCATGAAGGACTATCTGGAGGACATTTTTTAGGGAAGGTCACAACTATGAAAATTATGAGGGTAGGCTATTACTGGCCTACTATCTTTGCTGACACCTTCAAGGTAACAAGGGCATGCGATAAATGCTAGAGATATGTGGGAAGGAACATAAATGTTGCATTTCCTCTTAAACCTATTCAAGTGGAAGAGCCTTTCCAATAGTGGGGATTAGATTTCATTGGAGTGATAAACCCCAATTCCTCAATAGGACATAAATACATCTTGACTACTATATATTACCTTACTAGATGGGTTGAAGCCATTCCCACCAAGAAATCAGATCAGGAAGTGGTAATTGAATTCATGGAAAGCTTGATCACAAGGTTTGGTATTCTTGAAGCTATAGTAAGTGATAATGGTCCAAATTTTATAGGAGCTAAATACATTGAGTTTACAAGAAAATATGGCATAAGTTTAAAGAACTCTTCTAATTACTACCCTCAAGGGAATGGATTAGCTGAGTCCACTAACAAAAATTTGCTTAGAATTCTAAAGAGATCATTGGAGGATAACAAAAGGAGTTGGCATCTCCTTTTAGAGTAAGCTCTATGGGTAGACATGATCACTATTAAGAAATCTATCAAGACTACCCCTTATGCATTGGTGTATGGTAAAGAAGTTGTCCTACCTACTCATCTGGAAATACTAGCTTTAAGGTTGGCAAACCAAGAGGAAGAGTTAGATCAGAATCCAATAGAAACCAGGTTGATGCATCTCCTATAGTTAGAAGAAAAAGGACTCAAGCATATGAGGATTTCTAGAAACACTCAGTTGACACTAAAGGATGGTTTGACAAGAAAGCCAAATTCAAAAAATTCAAAGTGGGTGACTCAGTCCTAAGGTGGAATGTAGAGAGATCCAAACCAGGAAACCACCAAAATTTTGACTCCTTCTGGGATGGTCCTTTCAAAGTGGTTGAGGTCAAGGAGAACAATTCTTTCCAGCTTCAATATCTAGAAGGAAACATTCAACCGATTCTAGTTAATGGATACCATTTAAAGCTTTACTTTGAGTAAAATTTTTTTTCATGTAACATATGTATATATTTGTACTATACTTTATTTCTTTTAAGTTTTTTGTATAGAGAAAAATAAAAAAGTAATGTAGTGACACACAACATGTCCTTAATTGAGAGTCAAGATAGTCAAAGCTAAAATATGCTCTACCTTATTGTGTGTTCTATGCTACACCCAACGAGAATAATAAAAGAATGATACATGGTATGACATGTGCTACAGTGTGACCAATCAATGAATGGAGTGACAAGTTCCACCATTGGTTCATCATATTTTGAATTTTAAAGCATGCAATGGGTAGTAGCTCATCTATCGTATTAATGGTGGAAAGTATGCATGTGGGATATTTAAAGCTCAAAATTTAATTGTTGCTCATTTTGCAAATAATGTTTATTTACTAGAGAGTGCTAATAAAGTAGTGAGATGAAGCTACCAAGTGATGAAAAGAGCAAATCTTTAACAAAATATTCAGCATGAGAGTGGTGAATTAGAGTGCTATGTGGATAAAGCATAGGTAGTAGCATATACTAAAATGACATGGAAAATGAGAAATAAGCTTAGGAGAGAAATTGACTACAATTACTTTGAAGGGTTGCCAATTTCATTCCAAGGTATTATCACTATAAATTCCTTCTTGTCATTTTATATTTGTGATTTAGTCCACCATTGCCTTGAATTGATAGCTACAATTGTAAAATTTTATGATCCTAGAGCAAAAGTAGTAAATATAGCTAAGGGTAAAACCCTCTTTAGTATAACTACTCAAGCTTATCGAGATATTTTTGCCATGGGTGTAGACCCTCCTGTGAGCCCTAAACCTTTTGACCCATCAACCCAAGCCAAATATTATTCATTGTAGGGGTGTGCTCATGATGGTGAACCTTTTAGGAAATGGGTTTATAGTTAGTTTAAAATAATAAAGTCTAGGAGTACTTTACCCAAAACCCTAATTGCCACTGAGCATTTTTCCTACCCAGAGCTCTTCACCATGTTAGCCTACCTAGAGGGTCTAGATTCTGATCGATATGTAAGGGATTGGAAGATAGCCACTGTTTATTGCATATCCAATGAGAAAATGTACAAATATTTGGTAGAAGATGAGAGCATCAAATAAATTTATTTTTATTGGTTGGCTTATCTCTCCAAAAGGATGCATGAACAATTGGTCAGCATGAAAAGAGATTTAGAGGCCTCTTCTTTTTGGTATTGTTCAAACTTGATATGGATGTTCTTCAATGTTGTAAGGCAAATGATGCCTTGGATTCTAGTGATAGATAAAAATGATAATGGGGACCCTATACCAGTTTACCAATGGACCGACCATTTGAGAAACATTGAGTCTTATTATAGATTCAACATGGAATTTTTGGGACTAACCCTAAATATTATGTATGGCCAATGCCCTAGAATTCCACCTTTGGCTAAATAATTATTGCTTGTAGAGAAATTTGAGGAAGGAGATTGGTATATCCTTACTAAGGGAACAATCATCAGACTCTATGGATTTACTGGTAAACCATTTTTGCTACCTCACTTTATCACCAATAGACTATTAGCTTTGGAATATTTGAGGTAGGTTGATTTCATCAATGTCAACTTTGGCACCAGTAAGGGAAGGAAGGAAATGTTGGTTTATTCTCATAATGTGGATGATATAACCATAACCAAAAAGGGTCAACATGAACAAATTTCTCAATATTTGGAGAGACTTGGTCTTATGTATATTCCATAGAGATGGAGATATGACCCTGATGACAAGTTCCTAGAAAGAAATATTGCCCTAAATGGAGAAAGAGCCCTTAAATTTGAAAAAACTTTGAGGCCCCACTTTGAGAAGGGTAGAAACAACAAGGAAAATGCTCCATTGGAATGGAATGTTAACAATATGGAACAACTTCCCCCTTGGAGATATTTTTATGAGCAAATAGTTGATTATGATCCTAAAAACAACAAAGCCCACCAATTGAAAGAATCCAAAATCAAAGAATTAGAAGAAAAGCATAAATGGGACAATGGTAAAATTGTGGAATGGTGGTAGATGAGAGTAGAGATGGGTACTACAAAGACTATATTCGATCATCAATTAGATACTAGTTTTTTGAGTTATATGACAAACATATTAAGACATGGAAAGCCAAGAATGGTAGGAGTTTGGTGTTGAGTTACAAGAAAATAAGAGTAAAAGGAAAAAATAAAGATCAAGTATCATCAGATTCTCCTTCTCCACCTTCATAGGAAGAGGTACAAGAAACTGTAATGAATGCTCCATTAATAATGAAGGAACCTAGACCACATTTGAGCCTTCACAAGAGCAATTGCAGAAATACTCTATGGGTGTTGAGATAATGAAGAAGATGCATTATTCTAGTGGTGGTTTGGGTAAGGATGAAATAAGAAATGTAGAAAATATCCAAGCAAGTAAAAGATTAAAATATCTAGCCTTGGGTGGAGAAGATTCTTTACAAGAGCTAGTGGAAAAAGAAGCAGAGGATAGCTTCATGTTTACTCCTATGAAATTCACCATTGCAACCCCAGTAAAGCCATCCCCTATTTTAGAAGTTGCATTACAAGAAATACAACATGAAGATGGCACTAAGAAAGATAAGCCTACAACACCTATTGTGTTCAAGAGAAAGGTAAAGGATGTAGTAGGGGAGGCTAAAAGGGAGGTCAGTAAGAAGAAAAATATTTCTAAAAAACAATTTTTTTAAAAAAAACCCTATGCTAATTGTAGAATAACAATTTTACCAAACACAACTCTTTAGATAAATATTTTTTAAAAAACTTCTTTCTGTTAAGAAGGTATATTTTTTATCTTTTTTTTTCTCCTTCTCTTTTTTTTTTCCCCAAATCTCTTTTCCATTCTCAATAATAAATGGAACAAAAGGTATCATCCCCCCCTCATAGTTCACCTCCCTCTTCACCATTCATTACAAAGTCCCAAACTAATCCATCTCCTCCACATTCACCAGAAATTCTAGTAACTTCATCACCTACTCACCCACCTTCATCCCCAAAATCATCTCCTATGGTAATTATAGAGGGGAAATCACTTCCATATTCCCCACCTCATTCCATGGTTGTAACATCCATTACCTTTTCAACACCAACTACAACCCCATTATAAGCATAGATTCCACCATCCTTACAACCACTCCCCTTTCATCTATGCCAGACCCATTTTCCCTTCACTCATAACTGCCTCCACTCCTGCAAATCATCCTACAATAGCCTCTTTGCAAAAGGTGAAGAATATTTCACAAAAATTCCAAAACTTTTGGATCAAGAAATTATCTCAGCCTTCAAAACAGACTAGAAGGAGAAAAACCATGATCGTTGATCCAGTGGCTAGACAAAGAACAACTATCTCCATCACTCCCCTCGTTAGTAAACTAGAGGAGGATATGACTATGGAAGACTATCATCTAGAAGAGCATACTAAAGATATCAATCAATTGCCTTTGGAGGATGAATTAGTCATAGCTAAGGCCCACCTTGAAACCATTTATGTCAAGACTAACATTTGCAAGGAGCAATATGAAAAACTTGAGGAAAATGTTGAGAAGTTGGAGAAAACAATCAGCAACCAGAAGAAGGTGGAGAAGGCTATGAGAAATGAGGTTAAGAGCTAGTAAAATAAATATCAAGAGACCATCAAGTTCAAAGATCAAGTTGAAGAGTTGAAGAAGAAGAATGAGGCCCAAGCCAAGGAAATACAAGACTTGAAGCATCAACTTCAGATTGAAAAGGCTAGAGTTATAGGATTTTCTAAAGATAAGGTCAAGAAGCAAATATGGTCTGAGATCCTGGAGAAATGTTTAGAAATATAGCCTGTAATTGATTACATGGATGAGGCCAGTCATTTTTTGCAAGCAACCAAGGAAGACTTGGACAAGTTCAATGAAGAGCTACAACCCATGGTGATACAAGCAGAGCAGATGTATAAGTTGTTTGAGAATAGATTTAGTGAAGCTACTAAGCCTATCCCAAACAAGGTATGGAATACTACTATATTGGTGGCCAATATTGTGATCAATAAAAATAAGTTGCTCTAGAAAGGGTGGTTGCTATCTGATAGAATTGAAGGTAAGCTATAGGAGATTGTAGATATCAATCAAGAGATGATGTAGTATGGTTTTGGAGGACTTTGGGTTGAAAATAAAACTCTATTGATAGAAGAAGACCTCCAAACCAACATAGCCTCAATCATACAAGATGAGTCTAAAATAGATGCTTGGGAGGAGCCGATCAATCAAGATCAGGTCTCTCAAATGATCAAAGACTTAACTAGGCTTAAATATTTAATGGAAGACTTGGTGAACAAGGGTAATTCTATGTCCTATGAAGAGACTACCAAGCTTGAATATGCTCATAAGCAGCTTAAGGAAATGACTAATCCCACTAAGTCAGCCTGGAGCCAAGCATTAGAGACACTGAAATAGATGATCCAACTATTTGGAGCAAAACCAAAAGTTGAAGAAGAAGAGGATGAAGAGGACAAGGAGGATGATAATGGAGGAGAAGAATAAGAAATAAATGAAGAAGAAATGCACCAAGAAGAAGGGGACCAAAGTAAAAATAACGTAGAAGATACTGAAAAGGTGCAGGATGAAGAGCTTGAGAAGCAAGATCAACAAGAGAAGGTTCAGGAATAAAGTTTTTTATCCCAAAATAAGCTAAAGTATTTTTGTATATATCATAAGCTGGTAGAAGGGCCATATGTGCATGTTTTGTAAGTTGTTTTGATCTTGACAATGTCAGAAGGTAGGCCTAAAGCATGAAATTTGGGGAAAACATGAAGAAGTCATGATGTTGAGCTACAAGGAAGAGTCATGATCAGACTGAGTGTATAAAAGAGGTACATCTTGTTGTAACTAGAGCAAGATTAAATTTATGGAAGGAGTTACAAAGTTTTTTGCTTCTTGCATGATTTCTATATGAACCATTACTCTCTAAGTATCTTCACAAATGTCTTAGAGAGTGATGGTCATATGGAAGTTATTCTATGAAACATAGCTCATTGATGATTGGAGTCTACCCCTTTCCCTTCATCTCTTCACACCTTTCATTACATATATTTTCTCCCTTACATCCCATTCATTCACATTTTCTTTCAAAATCTACCTTCATTCATCCATCTCACTCCACTATCATTTTTCCATATCATTTTGACTCCTAATACCCAATGGATAAGGTTCTGAGTTCTCAAGCTTTGTGAGCAAATCCTCCTAGGAGGTACTAGAATGTAGGCCCAAAATGGCCACATACTTAGAAATTTTTTGTAAATTTTTCTAAGTCCTAAAGGAAGTGCTCTAAACCACAACAATGGAACAATGCATCATGTTCCACTCTACGGTCAACTTGGTCAGACTTGCACTTAGTTCTTTCAAAGTCACAACTCAGCGCACAATCGAAATCCAATGATCTGTAACAATTTTCTACCCCATGTGGTCCAGAACAATGATCTACCCCACAGTCAACATGGTCAAATATTTCAAACTCGCCATTCAAATCATGGCTTAAAACACATGTTATACACTGTGTGGTTTGATGCATGGTTCTACGTTGTGATCAAAATGGTTAAATCCAACAAACTAGAATTACAAGGTATGAAACATGATATGGTTCTATCCCACATAGGCCAACGCATGTATTGTACCACTTGGGTTAGTGAATGTGTTCTATTTCCCAGTTAGTGTTGGTCAACCTTGCAAGTTGTGATTTCAAATCATGGACTACGATATCTTGTGAAGTTTGGTTATATACCACGAACTAAACATAGAAATGAGAATATATTAAATCTAAGAAGAGTAGACCAGGACATTGTTCTACCCCATGTGGCTCAAAATATATTTTTGCACATAGTATAATAAAGCTTCCCTTGCTCCTAACCATGGTCAAAGAGGTCAACATTTTCAAGTGGGACTTTCAAATAGCGGGTTAGAACATGGTTCTATTCCACTGAGGAGTTGAAGAAGTGATGACATTGGTTCTATGCCATGGGTGTTGTAGATCATGGATGTGCGTGCTAATATTATAATGCATTAATATCAAACATTCAAATGGGGATTGATGGCTTATATATTTTGTGTTCCAAACCATGTATAAAGGCAAGAATTGAAAAAATGGTTGATCATTGTTTGAGGGTCTCTAAGCTAAAATGAGTAGGAAGACAAAACAATGAAATCAAGAACCACGAGCAAGTTCAGTTGTAGATCCATGGTGAGATAACATCAACAAGAATGATGGACATGTTTTGATCCTAGTTTGACTCAGCCTAGGGTAGAAGGCCATGAAAGTCGAGCAACTTGCAAAGAGCCGAGTTGTAGAGGAGCAAAAGATCACATGGTTTCTTCTTCCTCCAAAATAAACAAGAGACCACCACCTCAGCATCTTGCTGATCTGGCACTCCAATTCCTTGTAATGTTCCATTTTATTCAATATTTAAACATGTAAAACTATAAATAGAGGTTGAAACCTCATTTTTAAGGGTCGGCTCTAGAGTGTTTGCTTGCCCTACTGTGTAATATTTTTTCTACAAATCAATAGAAGGAACATTACTTGGATGTTTACCTCAGGCTGGTGTCTTCTATGTTTTATGGAGATTTGATCTGTGAATGCATTTCTACTACTATTGCTATGGTTAGTCTATTCTGTTGATATTGGATTGCTAACTTAGAGCACCTTGAAATGTTTCATGTTTGAATATATGCTCAAAAGGAATTTTTTTCTGTTAGTCTGGGTATTGATCTAATTCTACTATTTGGATTATTAGTACTCTGGATGTTTGAAATAGTTTCTTGAAGCATATCTCTTGTTCTTTAATTGATGAAGATTACTTGTTTTGAGTGTTGTTAATCACAAGTGTGGGACACTGGAAATCGATTTGTGGAGGGTTTTCCTATAGATGCCTATGTTGTTAGCTTTATCCGACCACTATTAAATCATTACTTTTTCTAACCCTAAACCCATTTCTATCCCTATATTTAAAAATTTAATTGAGCTTAAATGAGTCAACACCCAAATTAGTTGACAAGGTATACCAGCCTACTCTGGAGGTTGGGTTAAAGTAATCTTTAATCCATCCAATGTTGGGGTTTGGACTATGATTAGCAGGTGCATGCCTTACCAAATTCACAATTTCAAGATTTCCTTGATGTCAATTCAGATCCCAACAACACTATCATCCACTTGCTACTACAACTAAATCTTAGAATACTACATATCGATAAAATAGCTTCCACAACATAAAATATTACTAGAACACTTCCAAAATATAAACTGATGCAGGAGCATCCGAGGGCAGCAAAGCAATTGAGCATCAACCAAACTTTTGTTGTTATTTTTTTCTAAGTGTTGCAATGTTATTTTTTTCTAAGTGTTGCAAGTAAATTATGTGTCGCGATATCGTGACCAAAACTGAAGATAGGGGAGCAGCGGACAAAATGTCGCAATTTCGTGACATGTCGCGAAATCGTGACCCAAGGCAGGGAAACAGAGGCGCAGAGACCAAAGGTCACGAAATCATGACATGTCACGATTTCGTGACATGTCACGAAATCGTGACCACCACAGGAGAAACGAAGGCATGGAGACCAAAGGTCGTGAAATCATGACATGTCACGATTTCGTGACATGTCACAAAATTGTGACCACCATAGGAGAAACGAAGGCGCAGAGACAAAAGGTCACGAAATCGTGACATGTCACGATTTTGTGACATGTCGCGAAATCACGACCACCATAGGGGAAATGAAGGCATGGAGACCAAAGGTCATGAAATCATGACATGTCACGATTTCGTGACCGAAACGGGAAAACAGAGTCGATAGCAAAAATGACACGATATCGCGACATGTCACGATATCGCGGCCAAAACAGAGAGAGAAGGTGCAGAAAGAAAATGGTCATGATATCACGACACGTCGTGATATCGTGACCAAACAGGAAGACACGCACTCCCAGCTTTCTTAAAGGCGACCCTTCGTGCGTGGCAAGTTAGAGGCAGTGAAGTAGTAGTTCCAAAGAAGGATTTCAACGGGCATGTTGGCCACTCGCGTAGGATATCTAGAAGACGCATTTAAGGCAACTAACAACAAGCAGCAAATCAAGGAGAAGATTTCGTTGGATATGGTAGCCAGTCGCGTACCTCACCTAGAGTCTCATGAATGCAACTTACCAGAATTGTCCCAGGTGGCAATTGTAGATCGTGGGAAGTTTGAAAGCATAGAGGATCGAGACCTCGATAAAAACATAGGGATTGTAATGAGAGGAGGTTGGCAAATGATAGTTTGGCTGTATATTCTTGTAAAATTCTTCCTAAGTATTGAATACAAATTTTGGGCTCTTGTCTTGCTGGTTTTCTATATTTTGTAAGATCTGTTCTCCACCAAGTGGTATTAGAGCCAGTAGTTCCTGAGTGTGTAGCAGATCACCGGAGGAGAGGCAGCTGCACCAGGATCTATGGAAGGGCTTAGAGTTGGGTGAGCAGAATGCCTCCAAGGAGAAATCCTGTTGGTGGGAGAGGCATGGCAGCAACGAAAGATGTTCGAGCTTTGCAACGGCAAATGCAAGCCCTGCAAGAAGAAATGCACAGAAGATTGGAGCCAAGAAGAGACGAAGGTAGTGAAGAGGAAGATGATGAAGAAGAAGACCAACCTGAGGAAGAAGAAGAAGCAAGAGATCCCGCTCGAAGCCAGACTATACAAAGCCATATCCCAGATTGGGAAGAGGCCGAAAATGGAGGTTTCCACATATTTTGAGAACCTTGATCCAGAGGAATTGATCGACTGGATCAACGACCTGGAAGAGTACTTTGAGTACGAAGAGGTTGAGGATCCTGATAGGGTCAGATTCGCAAAGACCAAACTGAAAGGTCATGCTAGCATTTGGTGGAAGGGAGTGTAGCTGGAGCGAAATAAAAGAGGGAAAGAGAGAATAACTAAGTGGGAATGGATGGCAGAAAAGCTAAAGAGGCAGTTCATCCCTGGTGATTATGAGTTAGACCTGCTAAAGAAAATGCAAGGATTGAGGCAATCAAGCAAGTCTGTGAAAGAATACACAGAGGAATTTCATAGAATAATGATTAGAATAGGCCACTCAGAGGCCAACAAGGAGAAGGTAGCCCATTACATTAATGGGTTACGAGCAAGCATTCAGGAAGAACTAAGTCTAGTCCGGATGACCACCATAGAGGATGCTTACCAATTTGATTTGAAGGTTGAAGAAAAACTCAATAGGAGGTTTGAAAACAAGCAAAGAGGAAGAGGTCATGGCGGAAGGACCGGCGGAAGGAACAGTGGAAGAAGAAATGAAGATTCTCAGAAAAATGGAGAAGGTAGCAGCAATCAAGAACAAAGGAGAGAAAATATAGACCGCCCCTATAATCAGAATAATGGTTACCGAGGGGGAAGAGGCAGAGCTAGACATGGACATGGAAGAGGAAGATTTCAAGGGACTTTCTTCCAGTGTGGTGAAGAGGGACATCACCAATATGAGTGCCCACAGCAGCGAGAAAGAAATAATCGGAGACCGAAAGGAAATTCCAGAGTAGCAGTCGCGGATGAAGATGCTGGATCTGAGCATTCTAAAGAAGCTGAGAGAGGAGAAGTAATGATTTCTAGGAGAGTCCTACTGAATGAAGAGGGAGTTCAAATCAGAGGAAAAGCTTATTTTGCACAAGGTGTAAATGCGTGGGTAAGATTTGCAACATCATCATTGACAACGGTAGCACAGATAACCTAGTTTCAGAGGGAATGGTTACAAAGCTACAACTGGAGAGAAAGAAACACCCGCATCCATATCGGATCACGTGGTTGCAGAAAGACCATAAGGTTTTGGTCAATGAACAATGCCTGGTAAAATTTAGCATTGGAAATTACCGTGATGAGGTTCTGTGCGACATTCTGCCCATGGATGCGTGCCATTTGCTGCTGGGAAGGCCATGGCAGTTTGATAGGTGTGCGGTTCATGATGGCCGAGCCAACACCTATTTCATGACCAAGAATGGAATGCGTCATAAGTTGAAACCCCTGAAGGAGGTGGAAGAAAAGGTATGTGGCAGTGCAAGAATTTTCTTGGTTGACGAAAGAAATTTTTTAGATGATTTAAAGCATGAACATATGTGTTATGCAATAATTCCTAGAGTCAGGGATACAGAATGCAAAGGTGCCCCAACAGAAGTCCAAGAGCTATTGAAGGAATTTCCAGATATCATATCTGATAATGTGCCTGAGGGTTTACCCCGATAAGAAAAAATTAGTCACCATATTGATTTGGTGCCAGGGGTCAAGCTTGCCCAATAAAGCTGCACATAGAATAACACCTGTAGAAACTGAAGAACTAAACAGGCAGGTCCAGGAGTTGTTGGAGAAGGGATTGATTAGGGAGAGTCTTAGCCCATGTGCAGTACCTACAGTACTAGCACCCAAGAAGGATGGAGAATGGAGAATGTGCACAGACTCTCGGGAAATTAACAAGATCACTATCAAATACAGATTCCCATTGCCAAGGATGGATGATATCATGGACTGTTTGAGTGGAGCTGAGTACTTCAAGAAGATTGACCTGAAAAGTGGTTATCATCAGATCCGTATCCGAGAAGGAGATGAGTGGAAGATAATCTTCAAGAATAAGGAGGGCTTGTATAAGTTGATAGTCATGCCATTTGGGTCGTCCAATGCACCAAGTACCTTCATGCGGCTGATGAATGAGGTACTGAAAGAGTTTTTAGGAAAATTTGTCATTGTTTATTTAGATGATATATTAATATTCAGCAGAACCCTGGAGGAACACCTGATGCACATCAGGAGGGTTTTTGAAAAGCTATGGGAGGAGCAGTTATTAATAAATCTAAAAAAGTGTAATTTTGTCAAGAAAGAGTTAGTATACCTAGGATTTGTAATCTCGACAGAAGGTCTAAAAATGGACCCAGAGAAGGTGAGAGCTATCATCGAATGGCCTACCCCAAGAAGGACAACAAAGGTGAGATCATTTCATGGTCTGGCCAGCTTTTACAGAAAGTTCATAAGAAACTTCAGCAGCATTTGTGCACCCCTCACAGAAACAATGAGAGGGGATAAGAAAGAATTAAAGTGGACCTTAGGGGCTGAGAGGAGCTTTGATGCATTAAAGAAAAAGGTCATAGAACAGCCTATTTTGGCACTTCCAGACTTCAACAAAGTATTTTAGGTCGACTGTGATGCCAGTGGCAGTGCAATAGGGGCTGTACTAAGCCAAGAAGGCAGACCTGTTGCTTATTTTAGTGAAAATCTCAATGATGCTTGAAAAAAGTATTCAGTTTATGACCAAGAATTTTATGCTATAGTTCAGGCTCTGAAGAAGTGGAGGCATTACTTGTTGCCAAAAGAGTTTGTTCTATTTACTGATCATCAGGAATTGCAGTACATCAACAACCAGACAAAATTGAATCAGTGACACATGAAGTGGGTTGAGTTTCTCCAAAGCTATACCTTTGTATTAAAGCACAGGAGCGAGAAATCAAATAGAGTTGTAGATGCTTTAAGTAGAAGGCAGAATCTGCTGATTGAAATGACAGTGGAAGTAGTAGGATTCAAAGAACTGAAGGGTCTTTATCCTGAAGATCATGATTTTGCAAGCGACCTGGACGGCTTGCTTGGCACCTGCTATCGTGGACAGGACAAAATGGTTAGATTTCCTAATCCAAGATGGAATGTTGTTCAAGGGAAGTAAATTATGCATTCTAAGGAGCTCCATGCGGGAGAACTTAATCAAGGAAAAGCACAGCGAAGGACTGGCTAGGCATTTTGGTCGGGATAAGACCATTGCCCTGGTGAATGAAAATTACTACTGGTCGCAACTTCAGCAAGATGTGAAAAAGTTTGTGCAAGGTTGCAGAATGTGCCAAATGGCAAAAGGTGTAAGGCAAAACATAGGATTATACCAGCCGTTACCTGTACCTGAGAGGCCATGGGAGGACATAAGCATGGATTTTATTCTTGGATTGCCCAGAACACAGAGGGGAAATGACTCTGTATTTGTGGTGGTTGATAGATTCTCCAAGATGGCACATTTTATTACCTGCTAGAAAACAAGTGATGCAGTTCACATTGTAGGGTTAGTTTTCAAGGAAGTGGTACGACTTCACGGTCTACCAAGAAGCATAGTTTCTGATAGAGATACAAAGTTTGTTGGGTATTTCTAGAGAACATTGTGGAAGAAGCTGAAGATAGATCTAAAGTTCAGTTCTGCATACCACCCACAAACTGATGGATAGACAAAGGTGGTAAATAGAAGTCTGGGTAATTTATTAAGATGCTTGATAGCAGATAAACCCAAGGGATGGGATTTAGTTTTGCCATAGGCGGAATTTGCATACAACAATTCTGTCAATAAGACTACAAACAAATCTCCATTCCAAATCATATATGGAAACAATCCGAGAAATATTTCTAAGCTGAGAAAATTAGATAAAGGGGAAAAGTGCAGTGCAGAGGCTGAGGAATTCGCAAAATAGATGAAAAGCCTGCATGAAGAAGTGAAGAAACAAATTACAAAAATGAATACTCAGTATAAAGCAAGAGCAGACCAAAAGCGGTGGTTCAAAGAGTTCGAAGTGGGGGATGAAGTCATGGTCCATCTCAGAAAAGAAAGATTTCCAGCCAAAAATTATAACAAGTTGAAGATGAAGAAGTTTGGGCCATGCAGAATACTGGAAAAACAGGATTCAGGCAATGCATATGAAGTGGAATTGCCAAGTGGACTTGACATTTCACCTATTTTTAACATATCAAATTTAGTGGAATACCATGAGGGAAACAATACAAAGGAACCAAGTACAGAATTGTGGAGCATTCCAAAGTCTAACCCGACCAAAGAAGAGATCGAAGAAATATTAGATACTCGTGAAGGTAGAAGCACAAGGAAAAAACAATATTTTGAGTATTTGATCAAGTGGAAGGGCAGACCTGTAGAAGATGCAACTTGGTTATCAAAAATAAAGGTTGACCGCCTGGGTCTTCCTCCCAAAGATCAGAAGTGAGGATCACTTTTCGATCAACTCGGGGTGTCTGATGCAGGAGCATCCGAGGGTAGCAAAGCAATCGAGCATCAACCAAAATTTTGTTGTTATTTTTTTCTAAGTGTTGCAATGTTATTTTTTTCTAAGTTGTCACGAAATCGTGACCACCATAGGAGAAACGAAGGCGCGGAGACCAAAGGTCACGAAATTGCGACATGTCGTGATTTCACGACATGTCGCAAAATCGCGACCATCGCAGGAGAAACGAAGGCATGGAGACCAAAGGTCACAAAATCATGACCACCATAGGGGAAACGAAGGCACGGAGACCAAAGGTCATGAAATCGTGACATGTCATGATTTTGCGACCAAAACGGGAAAACAGAAGCCGATAGCAAAAACGACACGATATCGCGACATGTCGTGATATCGCAGCCAAAACGGAGAGAGAAGGTGCAGAAAGAAAATGGTCATGATATCGCGACACGTCATGATATCATGACCAAACAGGAAGACACGCACTCCCAGCTTTCTTAAAGGCGACCCTTCGTGCGCGGCAAGTTAGAGGCAGTGAAGCAGCAGTTCCAAAGAAGGATTTCAATGGGCATGTTGGCCACTCACACAGGATATCTGGAAGACGCATTTAAGGCAACTAATAACAAGCAGTAGATCGAGGAGAATATTCCGTTGGATATGGCAGCCAGTCACACACCTCACCTAAAGTCTCATGAATGCAACTTACCAGAATTGTCCCAGGTGGCAATTGTAGATCGTGGGAAGTTTGAAAGCACAGAGGATCAGGACCTCGATAAAAACCCAGGGATTGTAATGAGAGGAGGTTGGCAAACGATAGTTTGGCTGTATATTCTTGTAAAATTCTTCCTAAGTATTGAATACAAATTTTGGGCTCTTGTCTTGCTGGTTTTCTGTATTTTGTAAGATCTGTTTTCCACCAGAAACTTAAAACAACTATAGCTATCACCCAATCATAACAAAAATATTAGACCAAAACAAAACATAGAAACCAATAATAATAGACTTATCCAAGATAACATCCTAATTCTAATGAACTCGGTCCAGGAAATTGACCATGTTTATTACTTTCTTCATCCCAAGTGTCCATGAATTTCTCTTAAAGTCTTCCAGAAACCATCCTCCAAAATTTCCTCAACCTCCTCATCAATTTTATCACCAAGGGTTTTATTTTAATCAGATCTCCCCTATATTTTTATTCCACTTCAATATTATCATACTCTAGATGACTAAAACCCTAACCAAGGCACTTGCATCCCTTTCTTCTTGCCTCCATGGATGGTCAAATTTGATCTATTCTCATATCCTCATATTTTTTATCATTAGCATTCCATGCCTCCACATTTTGCTCCAATAGGAAAAAAGTCTTTGATTGTTCCTTATTAGATATTTTCATCAATGAAGGTGGGAAGCCAGAAATCCAAGATTGTTTCTCCTCTAGTAAGACTCCCATATTTTCCATGAGATCAACTTATTTTTTCCCATCCCAATAGATATGTTAAATTTTAACATTGCTCAATTTTTTGAGATTCATTTTACTTTCTAGAATCGTTCATGCAATTGACCAGCTCACTTCTTATTCTTCTTTAAGGGTCTTGATAATATTTAATGAGTCACCCTCAATAATGACATTCATAGCCCCTATTTGTAGGATAAATTAGATTCCTAGAAATAATGCTCTTGCCTTAGTAAAGTGATTCATTTGGATACCTAATGGTTCTACATATGCAAAAAGAACAACTACTTTTTCATCTATAACCACTCCTCCATATTTAGCTAATATGAGATTACCTTTAGTTGCTCCATTTAAGTTGAGCTTCACCCAATCCACCGTGGGAGATTCCCATTTCACTTAATCTCTAGATGGATTGGGTACACTTTGAGGAGTTACAATGGACATGCCTCATTTATATAACACATAGGTTTCCTACTTGGGTTCCTTTTCTTATTGGTGTTTGGTTGCTTTATAATTTTTAATAATTGCATTACCAATGTGGGTAATAACAAAGGTAGCATCCATATTCTTATCCTTGAAAATTCTATTGTTGTGCTCTCTCCATAAGCCCCATAGAAAATTAGGAAGGCATAGATGCCATTTGGTGTTTAAATAATTGCTTTTAAAAGAGGAGTTCAACTAGAGGTACACATCCACCATATTATCAAAAGAAACTAGGGAAACCATAAATTTATTAAGAATATGATTGATAACATCATAGGGGAACTCACATCCTAAAAATAGGTGTTGGATAGTCTTGACTACTCTTTCACATAAGGAACACCTATTGACGATTAGGAATCCTCTTTTGCACAAAATATCAATAGTTAGAATCTTATTTTGGACCACTACCTAGTAAAAGAAGATGATTTTGGGTATCAAATGTTTAATTCATATCTTAATAGAATCCATATGAACCCCTCCTTATATAACATTGAGTAACCTATTTTGATAGAGTACAAGCCCTTGATTTCCTTGCTCTAAGACATAGAATCACTACTACCCAAAGGGTTGATGGAAAACACTCTAAGGAGATTAGATAACTTGTCCACTACTTTTATTTGGGTATTATTTAAACCAGCCACCCTATCTTTCTTCCAACTCAGTTTACCATATCTGATTATTTAAAATTCCTTAACTTTATTCCCAAAATATTTTGAGTTTTACTTTTAGGATGTTTATCTCTAAATCATCCTCCAATGGGTTATACTTCAACCACCTGCACTTCCACAAATGCACCTTTTCTCTATTATCAATTCTCAACCTTGTACCTTTCCTCATGAGATCCTTGCATGTTACTAAGCTATTCCAAAAGGTGAGACCTTTTGGTAGCTCCTCCATACATAGGAAATGATTTCTATTTCTTAAATATTTGGCCTTGAGGAACGTGATCCAACTTAGTCAATCATTTTTCAAGATATTCCAACCCATATTAACTATGAGGGCCTCATTCATCATTTTTAGTGTTTGAAACCTAACCCTCCATACTCCTTTGAACACACCTACTCCCAAGCCACAAAAGGGAGTCTCTTCTTGTCCTTTGAACCAAAACATAAAAAGGATCACCATATTTGTTCCAACTTGTTAATAATTTTGGTAGAGATTTTAAATACTAACATGCAATAAATGGGGATGCTTTTCAAGGTGGATTGGGCCAGTTGAGCTTTCCCATTCTAACTTAGAAAATTACCTTTCCAACCTTTCAATTTCTTTGCAAATAATTCAATGTCTGGGTTTCATAATCTTGATTTCATTCTTCCCTTAAATAGGGGCATCCCTAGGTAGGATGCTAGGAGGTCCCCTATCTCACAACAAAAAATGTGGGAGATTCTTCTTTGTCTCACCATCGATGTATTGATAAAATAGATCTTACTCTTTGTAAAATTCACTTTATGACTAGATTCTTGTTCATATTTATCCAAGATTTCTATAATTTATCAAGATTGAGGGATTGAAGATTTTGAAACAACAATTGTATCATCAACAAATTGCTGATGAGACAATGGATTTGGTGTTGAAGTTGCCTTAAATTACCCTAGATTTATTTAATTTACTACTACTACAACATTTATTCCAAGTGCTTTTACAAGAATGATGAACAAATATGGTGACAGAGGGTCTCCTTGATGAATAACCCTCCTACTACTAAAATAACCTATCGCAACCTCATTAACCAAAGCTAAAAACTTTACTATAGATATGCAATTGAGAATTAGGTCAATCCAATTCCCATGAAAGCCAAAATTCTATTTAATTTTTGCTAGGAAGTCCCATGAGACACTATCATATGCCTTGTTCATATCTAATTTCAATACCATCCCAACTTCATAATTTTTATCCATAGAATGAATCACCTCATGGATTGTCACTATGACATCCAATATTTTCCTTTCCCTCATGAAATCCCTTGATTGCTATCTATGATGAAAGGTAGAATTACTTCAATCCAATTTTCTAAAGTTTTTGTGAGGATCTTATACAATGTGTTGCATAAAATTATAGGTATAAATTGCTTGAAGTCCCTAGCCCCTACAATTTTAGGTATCAAGGCCAATAAAGTAGAATTGAAATCAGTAGGGATAAATTGAGATTATTGGGTTTTTTTTATGGCTTCAACAATATTTGTAACCACTATATGCCATAAATGGTGGAAGAAAACTTCTATGAAGCCATCTAGTCCCAAAGCTTTATTTTTTATAAATAAAAGGCTATGTTTTTGATTTCATCCTCAAATAATGAACTTAAGATATATTCATTAAGATTTTCATTAATAATATGAGGTATGTGTTTGAGCATTGATTCCACAACTCCAATCTTAACCTCTTCATTTACCCCAAGGAGATCTTCAAAGAACCTCACTACTTTAGCCCTAATATATTCAAGGTCATTCATAATGAAACCATATTGTTTGAGCACTTTTATAATCTTATTACAACCTCTATGAAAAAGAGTAGAAACATGAAAGAATTTTGTATTGTGATACCCCTATTTTAGCCAATAAAGTCTAGATTTTTGCTTCGACCTAAATTCCTCTATCAGAACACCTTGGCTGATAGAATTGTCTATTTCAGCTAGTTGATCCTTTAGTTCTAATTAATTTTGAACAAATTTCCAAACACAGACCTATTTCATACCTTCAAATTTTCTTTAATGCATCTCAACTTCCCAACAACCTGACATAGTTTTGGACCTAAAAATTCCTTCCACCAATATTCAATTTTAGAGGCTAATTCTTCATGTTTTAACCACATAAGGTCAAACCTAAAAGGGCCATTATAATTTATTCCATCCTCCACCATTTCCAAGATGATCGAACTATGATCAGTCTAATTTTTGGTAAAACCATGAGGGTTGAGTCTCCAAAATTAGTCAAACCCTATTGTGAAACCAATAAACTATCTATTTTTATTTGAATTAGTTGGTCACCTAATATTCTATTGCTCTAAGTATATTTTTTCCTTCACAATTCCGTGTCGAGTAGTTCATTGGAATTGATGAAATATCTAAAATATTTCATTCCTCTAGAGGGGATTGAAGATTGTCTCTTCTTGTTTGAGGAATAAATGGGGGAATTAAAATATATCATTACAATCCATGGTATTCCTCTAAATGTGTTCCTAATTTGGCTGAGATCTGACCACAACTATCTCCTTCCAACTACTATGTCAGGAACATATACATTGGTTAATAGCCAATTCTACTTGGTATCCTGGTTATGGTAAAGGATTTTTATACACCATATTGTGCTCACCACCAATATGCCTTTTATATTTATTTTATCTCAAAAATACAAAAGACCTCTTAAAGACCCAATTTTCTGGCTGATCACCATGTCTACATCTTTTCATACTAAGTTCTTTATTCTCCTAGCTTTGCTTTCATCTAGCTTTATTTCTTGGAGAAGAAAAATATTAGGATTGTGCTCTCTTCTTAATGCATACACCAAACAATGTTTGGTAGGGGCATTAAGACCCCTAATATTCCAAGATAGGATTTTCATATTTTAGATTTGGTGGGAATTTTTTTCCCCCAAAATTTAAGACTACTTGGGTACCATTGGCTACATCCCAGGCTATTTCTTTATGGATTGTGACTACTATTGATGGTCTACTTGGCCCTCCTTTTGATTCCAAATCTATAATCCCCTTAGAGTGACTTCTAGTGATTCTCTTCTAGGTTAAAACCTCTTGTTATTTCCCTTTCAAACCATCTCTTAAGACTAGATCAACCCCTCCTTCATCCTATCTTACTACTAAGTATCCTCTAAAATCCTAGGGTCAATACTTTGGGGAGGATCAAGGATATACACTAGATTGTCTAACACCTTACTCAAAGGGGCCAAACTTTCATCTACTTAATTTAAAAAATAAAAGGGATTGGAAAGAGGACCATATTATTTAATAATAAGATTTGGGACTAGGCAACTTACCTTGTTATTTGTATCATTGATTTATCTCTTCTCCAATGGTTCCTACTCCTTTTGCCCCATTTATTATATTCTATTTGATATTTCTACTTCTCTTACCTTTTCGTTGACATTGAGGTTTCCTGCTTCAACAATATTATCAGGTTGTCTCTAAATATATTTTTGTTTGTATTGAGCATTATTTATTTGGGCATTGTAGGTAAAACTTGGGTGTCCAACCTTCTTACAAATCCCACACTTAACCACTAGGTTTTTATACTCTATTACCTAATTCCATGATCCATACTTGGAAACTAGCTTGATGGATTTTGGCAACTCCTGGCTTAGGTCAGCATTAATGCATATCCTAGAAAAGAGCATTCAAGAGTAATCCAAGGTAGCAAGGTCCATAACTATCATCTATCCAATGTTTCTAGCTATGTTGGCAAGAATATTCTCATACCAAAAAATAATTAGGAGATCAAGAAAATTCACCCACATAATTGCTAAATTAATGCACTACAAAAAGGTATCAAAATATAAGATCCATTTTCTTAGAAAATACCTCTGGCCAAAGAACCAAGGTCCCCCTTTGAGGATCTTATCACAATCCTCCGAACATTTAAGTTTCAACCAAAAGAATATTTTGGGCAACACCACAATCCCCATGTGGCTAAGAGGTTTCCACTTCTTCCAAGCCCATTTCCTAATGGTGTCCTACTTTGGCCTAACCCCAAAAAATTTCCCCACTAGCGATATTTTTCCTTGATCTGCCACCATGTTCACTAGATCATCTGGTACCATATGCTCTCCATTCATAGTCTAGAGGTTGAAATAGTACTCATGAGATTTATGTTTTCTAGTATTGACCCATGATTGAGCAGTAGGGTCAAAATGTTTTCGAAGATTCTTGTCCTCTTCATCCTGTTCTCTAGAACCATGGTCCTCCTTAGTGCAAGACCTACTACTTTGTAAACTTGCCAGACCCTTCAAACCTGCCAGACCCCCTACTCTGATTTCTCCATTCAGTTTCATAAACTTTGGTATTTTAAATTACATTTAGATTAATGATAAAAATTGGGTTAAAGAATGGATTTTTATGAGGGATCCTAATCCCCTTATACACTATCATATTCATTTTCATGGGGTTTATCAAATTTGATATTTTATTCTCCTTCTATGATTTGTGCTCCCTGGGATTGCTTCTACTGCACCTCAACCATACCTCATTAAATTATATTTCTCTGCTAAATCTAGGGTTGATCATCAATTTCACCATGTTTGTGGCCCTGTAATTTTGTGCTTGCCTAGTCAGCACTAAAACTCCCATGTATGCCACATTTGAATTTTGAGTATTTGTGAAAAATGTCCTATAAGACAAAACTAAAAAATTGCAAGCATTAGAATTTTTATTTATTTATTTATATTATATATATATTTTATTTTACTTTCTCCTCTATGCCTCTCTTTATATTTCTATTTTTTTCTAACAATATTTGTATATTTGGATAACTTTTTACTATTTTCTGGTTCTTCTTTGCACATTTTGCAATGATCTACACTTTTTTGTGGTTTTCATGTTTTTCAACTTTCTTTATGCATCCTTTGGTAATTTTCCCCTTTTTTCGATAACTTATGTATTATTTAATAATCCATTAAATTTTTTGAGAATTTCTATCCTTCTTTGGTAACTTTGGTATTTTTTGAGAATTTTCTACTCTTCCCTAGTGATTTCTGCATTTTTTTTTTTTTTGATGAGGAACCTTTTATATACAACATATCCGCAACATGTGAGGGGAGAGATTTGAACCTCGGGCCTCTCCAGAACTAGAGAGTTTTAACTACCCACTTGTTCTCCAACTCCTCTACATGAGCGAATATTTTTGCATTTTTGGAAATCCCTTGCACTTTTCAAAACTTTTCTACCCTTCCCTGGGGATTTTTGCATAATTGGAAATCCCTTGTATTTTTTGAGAATTTTTTTCTTCCTTGGTAATTTCTTGCATTTTGCACCTTTCTTTGTAGCTAGAACAATTTGAAAATGGAGAGGATTGATACCTTTCTTACTTACATAATATTGGGCTGCATTTTATTTCCTTGTCGAGTAGTTCCAATGATATTCTCCAATTATCAAGTTTTAATTTTCTTGGATTTTATATTTACCCATAAATGTTTGGTGTTCTGGTGCTAATTTTATTTTTTGATGAAATAAGGTGAAGTACAATATGTGGCACAATTGGGGGTGGAACTCCTCAAGGATACAATGGGGTATTACCCCTAGTGATTTGAACTTGGATGTTCTAGTTCTAAATTCCAGTTGCCAAGTTTTAACTTTGGCTTCTGGTGCTAGCAGAATTTAATTTCCATATGAATTTCTTTAATTTCTTCTATATTTCTTGCAAACTTCCTTTTACTGGGTTTTTGTGTCAATCTCCAATTGCCAAGGTTTTAACTTTGTTGGCTTCCATATTTCCCTACAATCTGGGGTTCCTGTGCATAACAAGGAAGGTTTTTACTTGATTTTGATGCATAACATGGATTTAAATTCCCCACAAATCTCTAGTTTATGGGGGTTCTGGTGTTGTTGGCAATACTTTAAAAATATATTTTTATTTTCCCATGCACATCATCAAAAATTTACCAATTGTGCTTTACCCGATTTTTGATTAGGCTTTAATTTCTATTAGCTTTTTAAATTTCCTTGCTTGGATCTTTAATTTTATTTTCTTCTATGATTCCCCAAAAATCTATGGGCTTTTGGCTAGGGTTTAATATTATTTTCTTCTTAGACAAAATTCTATAATTTAACTTTAATTTTTTTGCTTTTATATTTTATCATAAATGTCTAGGCTTCTAGCTAGTGCTAATTTCCAATTGGATACTCTTCGCCATAAAAAACTCTAATTGGTCCAAAATTTTTGAAGCTCCTTGCTAATGTCATTTCTAAAAATCTTTGGTTTGCTAGCTTTCAAGCTATAATTTACTCTCTTCTTCTTGGACCAAAGCTTTTGAAGCACTCTTGTTGATGTCACATTGCCAAAAATATTTGAATTGCTAGTTTTTTATTTCCCTACGGATTGGGGTAACCTATACTATTGTAGCCTAGACTATCATACCTAGGATCATCCTCTAGTGGTCACTGGACCTCGTGATGACCAACAATCACAATTGCTCCACCCTGGGATGGTCACACTTGTAACAAACTCAGGCTCCCTAAGATGAAACAAATTAGTTATAGGGTAAGTTTAGTGTAATGACTAAGTGTGATAAGGTTCTAGAGGTGACGCTTGGTATTCCTGAGCCTAACCAAATATTGGCTTCTATTGCAAGCCAAGATTTCTATTTGGAAATATATAAGAAGAGCCCAAGATTTCATGAAAAGAGATCAAATTTGATCGCAACGAAGTGCTGATTATTTTTGTAATATAGAGAACATGCTCTCACAAGCAATGAAGTGCTACCCAAATCTAGCCATGAAGCTTGAATTTGCATCAATGAAGTTTCTTGGAGTTTGAACATAAAATTCAACCATTGTGCACCCTCTTTCATCTCAAATATGAGATAATTATTGTGATCTAAGTATTCTTCCAAGAGCAAGACCATTGAAAATCAATTCAATAGATCAAATCAAGAAAATCTCACATCGACCATGAATGAACAATCTTCTGTTCAGCAGTCGCTTCATCCTAAAGTGACCCATAGATGCAACCATCGTATCCCATGATGGCTAATAGAGCTGAATAATTTACCTCATGATGGCATCACGATGAAATCTACTTTTTTTTATGTTTTCTAATTATAGTAGATTCAACAACACCTTAGTTTTTTTTTAGCATAGTTTAGTATAGTTTTCATGCATTTATTTATCATTTTCAACATTTTCCTTTCATTTGCTTATCATGGAAATGGACCTCATCTTGAGAGGTTCCTCATTTGCTACTGATATCTTGTAAGTGTTCTTGTGTGCAGGTTTCAAGTCTCAATAGGAGCTCTTCAACATAAAGATCCTTCAATATTTATCTCATCATGCGAAGGTCATAAAGAAACCCTCTATAATCAGTTTTAAGAGAGCAAAGACTCTGCAAATTACACTTACCCTTTGGTTCTCAATTTTAATTTGTATTAAATTGGTATAATCCCTAAGAGGGATGTCTTTGTAATCACTTTATAAAGGACAATTTCAAATATTAATGAGAAGGACATATTTTCTCTATTTTTTTGTCTCAATATGGTTACATGATATTATCTTGTCAATTTGATTTCATAAATATTTAGGTGTATGGTTTTTGCTACTCTTGGTGAGCAAAAATTATGTTCTAAAAACAATTATTTCCTATCCATTAATTATCAATTTGGTAGTTTGTAGACTTGTGAGTGCTAGTGCAAAGTATATGCCTGTGGTAGTCTAAAGATGAGTCCTCTGTGTCACTTTTGGTTTGGGGGGTGGTTGTTGGTGTAGTTGGAGTTCAGAAAAACCAGCATAATTAAATTGCAGGGAAAGTAAACTCTACAGTAAATTGCAAAAAAACTAAATTAAAATGTCAAACATGTGACTAAAAGGAAATGTGCAGAAAAGTAAAGTGCAGGAAAGCAAACACTCTTGTAAAAATTAAATGAAACAGAGAAATACAAAATTAGACACACTTGCAGAAAATAAATAATGGCAAATAATTAATAAAAGTAGAAGAAAAAAAGGGAGGAATATTGCTTAGAGTGGGCCTAGGCTCCTACAAACATCCGCTCAGTTAAATAATGTAATCACTCTTCAAACTCACAAAATTGATCAAAACACTTGAAGATTTTTATTATGCAATACTAATTTTTACAGAGCAAGTTTGGATCCTTTCTTCAGGGGCAACTTGTATTTTTATATAGAATGTGGTTGTCCCCTATTTACAATTTTAGATGCTACATGATTTGCTATGATGGGTGTGCATAAATTTATTTCAACATCTGAAAATAGAGAAATCGTACAAAAATTAATCATCACGAAATAATTAGAGCATTTCCTATGTTTAACAAAAGACATCTAATTTTATACATAGTATTTAATCTTCACGGTCAATGCGCATGTTTTTATTTTGTCCAGTGCATGCACTTTTTGACCTATTGCTAGAAAAAAAACATCTTTTTTACCTATCATCGAGATACAAGCACCATATTTATCTTGCTTCTATTTGCTGAATATCATCACTGGTTTTTGGGTGTTGAACAGTGCGTAATTTTATTCTGTCATCGTAATACAGACACTATCTAGCCTATAGTTAGGATACAGGTGTCGTCTAGCCTGTAGTCGGGAGACATGCATTGTCCTGTATATTGGGATATAGGTGTCTTCCAACCTATTTTTGGAAGATAAGCATTGTCCTATGTACTAAGAGACAAGCACTTCATTTTCACTAGGATATAGGAACCTTCCAAATTAAGGTCGAGATATAAGCACCATAACTTAGCATATTTCATAGTGCCTTACTCCTTTGCTACTATCATCATTCATTCACCAATCCTTCCTTCATCACATCATGAAAATATCAAATGCTAGGTCCGCATGGGACCTTGACTAAAAAGGTGCGAAAAAGACATAATGTACTGCATCTACACATAATTTTCACTTAAAACACACATTAGGCATAAAAATTCATTTTATATTAAATATATACAAAATATCATAAAAGATGCATTTCGAGAAGGGAGGATCTGTAGGGCGACTTCCCATGGAAGTCCTTCCTTTTACCTGCATCCTTTCCTTTCCTAGTCCTAGGACCCTATTCCTTTCCCAGCTTCCTTGGCATCTTTCCCATCCTTTTCGGAAGGAAGGTGTTGCAGACAATCTCCTTTGGGGGGGAGATCCTTGATCCACTGTTCTACCCCTTTCCTTGCCCTTGGGTGGGAAAATTTGTCCCATTTCTATTCCACTATTCCATCCTTTGATGCCTGGGTTCTGGGTTGTGGTCAGGTTTTCCCTAGGACTTTTCCTAGGGTTTTTTCCTTAGGATTTTTTGGAAGTCTTCCTCTCGACTGTCCTTTGGGTTGCTTCAGCTGTGGTTTTGTTGAGTCTTTGGATTTATGGCTTCATGAGCAGTTCTGCACAACATCCTTTTGGTTGCAGGGACCATGTGCTTTATACTGTGGCTCTACTCTTTGGGTTTGAAGTGGTGGTTCTTGGAGGTTTTTAGCTCCTTTCATGGCTTTGGAGTTTGGCCTCTATTCTTCCTACTGCTGATTCCTTTTAGGACTTCCTCCTTCATTTCCTTGAAGCTATATTTTGGTGGGGCTAAGGAATTTTGGCTTCATGAGCAGTTTTGCACATCTTTTTGGTTTTGAAGGGGACCATGTGCTTTCTACTGTGACTTTGCTCTTTGGTTTCATGGTGTTGGTTCCTGTAGGTTTTCAGTTCCTTTCATGGCTTTGGAGGGGTCTCTGCTTTTCTTACTGCTAAATCATTGCAGGTTTTCCTTTTTTTGCGTCCTTGAAGCTTTGGTGTTGAAGGTTTTCTAGGTGGCCTGGCTGCTTCCTTTCATTCTAGGCTCCTTTGTTTGCAGCCATGCTTCTTCGTGACTCCATATCAGATTCCTCTGGCTATTTCTTGCTTTTTCTTCTAACTTGCTATTCCACTGTAGTTGTTTTCTATGCTTGGCGTTGTTTCTTGAAGACTTCATTTTTCCTACTTGAGGACTTCATAGCCTAGGAAGTTCCTCTTGTTCCTGTTCCACTGATGCACCATCCTCTAGGATGTTTTTCTACTACATGAGGATTTCATTGCCTATGATATTCCTCTTTATGCTGCCTCACTTTTTTAAGGCATTCAGGGAATGGTCTTCTCAGTTTTTTTATCTTGCACTTTCCCTGTATGTTTCCTTCTGCTTCACTGATCCACCCTATTGTTCATGGTGGATTTTCTATTTCTTTCTAGTTTTCCCCTACGTGGGAAGGAGGTTTCTCTCAAGCCTGTTTCCCAATGGTGGTTTTTGGTTTTCCTGCCATTGGGTTGATTCAAAATTTAAAATATGGCTTTGGTTCCTTTTCCTACCCTTGGGGAAGTTTCAAATTATTTTTTAATGGATGGGGTGGTTTGGCACTTTCTCCCACCCTAGGTTTGCTTGAAAATTCCTACTTTGTGCCCTTTGATTCAAAATTGAATTTTTGGTAGGCTTTCTCTTCCTGCCCATGGTTCCTTTGGTGCTTAGGAAGTAGTCTTCCTCTGTCGCAAAGGATTGCGCCTTCCTCTGGTGTTTAGGATGGTGCTTCCCTATTTTTATCTATGTTTCTCTAGTGTTTCCTTTTGCTTCAATCCATTGTTTCGTGTTACATTATGATCCATTGTAATCAGGTTTTGGGATCCTTGATAAAAACCCACTTTTAATATATAACCTACCAAAAAAATAAAAGATGCATTTCTAATATAATATGCCACACATTTATGTTATTAAAGTATACAAAAAATGAGCATTTTTTGTGCTCATCATTCCTCCATGCCTAATTTTTGCCACGTCCTCATGGCACTTGTTGTTGGTAGTCCCCTATTTTATCAATAGCCTACCAGTATTCCTGGTTCCAACATTTTCTTTACCTGGCTGTGGATCTATCTCTTTCCTTATTGCATTTTTGTTTACCACCCTATTTTAGCTAATTGGAACATGTATCTATCACTGGTTCCTTCTAGAGTTTATTGTGTTGTAAGGGTTGATTAGGATTTGTTCTACTCTACCCCTATTTTTGGCTTTGTTCTATTCCACTCCTTATTTCCTGCTACTTCCTCTACATAAAATACTGTAAATGTAGTGGCATCCTTATGGAATGTAGGCTCAACTTGCTTCTTGTAAGCTGATATACCATTAAAAAGTCATTCTTGTCCATTTAAATTTTATTTATTTGTTATCAAGTTTGTACTACCCAAGGGAAAACAAGTAGACAAATGCAAAACATAAAGTATTGGTTTTAATGATTTAAAAGACTTGTGGGATTGAAAGGACTAATTAAGAAGAAAATTTGTTGACACTTCTATGGATATACAAAAAAATAATTAAGCTTACAATAAACCACATGCTATTCTAGATGATGTATGGACAAGAGGTAATGGTGTCAATCAAATTATTGATACCAATTCCAATATTTGAGGTGGAGAACTATCTTGGTGATTAATAGATTCTAGAGGAGAGGTTGATGATACTCATAAACCTAAACGAGAAGGAGGTGATGATATAATGGTCCATAGAGATTTTCTAGCACTAGAAAAAGCTTTGGCATGATAAGCATCCACTAAATATAAAGTTTAAATTTGATGATCTCTTGTTGAAATCTAATGAAGAAGAGAAATAAAGCTAGTGAATTTGAAAACCCAATATATTGTTTTTTCTATGTTGAGGAGGTCCTTGACAATGTTGCTATGGAATTGAAAATACTAGACAAGATGCAATGTACCAAGATAGTCAATGGTTCAAAGCTAAAACCATATAAGATGTCATATTAGGTAAACCTTGTAACCTATGAACCGTCTAGAGATAATTCAAGCTTAGACAAACTATATAATGCACTTAGGTAATCCTTGGTATCTCTTGGAGGTATCCCAACATGGGAAGTCAAAGAATGTAGTTGAACTGGTAAAAATGATACAATATACAAGAATGACTTTGAAGACAATTAATTTATAAAATAGTTGGTGTGGTTGTATGAAGAAGAAGCCATAAGGATTTAGGGGATGCCATATAATAATGACAACTAATTATTATGTAGGAAGAGTTGAAATAAAAAAACATTGGCAAAGGAGAGTACATGTGTATTATAGGTTGTCCAATGGAGAGGGGAGTTAGAATTTGCGTGGAAGTGAGAAATTGCACCTAATAGTGAGATATGTTGAACAAGAAGCACTAAAAAAATAATTTAGTTTGAGAGGTATACAGAGCTAAGATGTTGTAGGAATGAGTCTATCGGTTGTCATTTGAGTGTGCATAATAGAGAGTGCACAAGAAAATATAACATTTATGCAAATAAATTAAACTAGAAATATTTGAATTGGTGACTTGTGGAGGTGATATGCATAAGATTATAGTAGCTACAAAAAACCATTTTAGGGAATGTAGTGTATGGAAAGTGAAAAGGTATAGAAAGTGTTGCTAGATAAGAGGCCGATGATAAGATGCTCAAATATGTTAACCACTATTTAACAAAAGCTAAACTTCTAGAGGAGAAAAACATGTTGTAGAAATTCAACAAGCAAAAGTTTGATGAGTCAAAGTTTGACAAGTAGAAGTTCAATAAATGGAATTTTAATAAGTAGAGGTGAGATAAGTTCAGTAATATCCAAAGTACGATTGAGTGATTTTTGAGAAGTTCCAAACAATCCTATGGATATAAATAATAACTTTCTAATTTATGATTCATCAAATCATGACAGACGTTTATCAAACAATGGAGTGCGTAGGTCCACAAAGAGCAAAAACATAACCTAAATGAGATTGAGTATTGAATAATAAGATTTAAGTAGTGCCAATACAAGTTTAGGATTAAAAATAAAAAGAGTGAGAAGTTAGGGTAGTTATAATAACTATCATGGACAATTATTGTGTGTGCACTACTATCACTAGAGAGTACCAAGGATGACAATATTAAGGTATGCCAATGATGAAGAGGTAGTTCACTCATTAGATAATAAATTTGAGCACACAGAAAGTGTACAAGTTGAATGTTGGCTTAGAAGCATCTTGGATGAGGATGAAGTATTACAAAATAATATGCAAATGGGTAGATGGAGGCAAACACAAATAATGAGTCTCAATTTGTCATGGATCCAATATAGCCACATTGACTATATTTATTATTGTTATCTTAGGACCTACGTTTAGATTAGTCAACACTCAAGCATTATGGTTATTATTATTGTTGATTTAATCTATAAATAGGAGTTATGTTGTAGTTGAGATAATATTTCATACTTGAATCTTAGTTTCCTCTATTACGCATATGAGACTTCATTCTCTCCAAGTGGTTATGCAAATTTTCCATTTCTATGTGCATAGAATTTGTATTGATTTGAAATATGGAATTATGTTACTTGCATTATTAATTTTCTAGCATTAAATATGATTTAAATGTTCCACTAGATTTTGTTTTGTGCATTTATTGAATTGTTACTGTTGTTACTATATTTTTGGAAGTTGTATCATTAAAAGCAATATCAAAGTATCAATATTGGTTCCCTGCAATGGTTTGAAAAAGCAATAAAAAGATATGTGAACCATTTTAGATCCTCAAGAAACTAAGTTTGCTTATTGTAGTTTGGGTATTTTTTTCCAATTTTTTAAAGGATCCATCTTCCTATGCATTTTTATTCTATGATATTATGATTTAGCTAATATCATTTTATTTTCTTGAATATGAATAAATATGGTATCGAGGGTACTGAGACCCTCATAAGAGACCTATATCATTATGATTTTGTTAGGACCCCATCCTAACATTAATTTTGTAATTATCATATTATTATGTAATAACCCCTTCCAATGTGGGGACCCCTTTATAATGATATTTTGTAATAGTATGTGGCAAGTGAGGTGCCTAGACAAGTGGGGTCATTTCATGTAATTGTTATCAAGAATGTAACTGATGTTTGGTAGAATATTCTAGCTCAAGTGACACTTTACATGTAATCCAACTCTTGAGCATTAGGTTAGGGTTGAATGAAGTGTATCTTTAAAATACAAGGGCTCATAAACGAATGTATATTTTCATATTGAATGAAATTATTAAAATAGGTTGCCCCCTCGAAGAGACCTCCAATTATGTGTTGTGATTTATGAGATTGTTATAATTTTGAATTTACATTTAGTATTGAAATATTATATTATTTTATGAAATTTTGTTTTAATTGTAATATTTATATGAACGAGCTTATTTTTATTAGAAGATTCTTAAAAAGTGGTATCAAATTTCTTTCCAGGGCCATGTTTCACTATGACTACAATAGTTCTTGCCCTACCATTTTGACTGCTAGGTATACATTTCTTGTAAATTTATTTTCTTTCCTATTTTCTTACTAAAAAAAATAGCCCTTTTTTGTTTTAGTTTATTAGGTTAGAAACTCTATTTTGAGGGTTTTAAAAAATCACAAAGGAGTTATTGTTATTGGCTAAGCAATATTTACCATAAAGCATCTAGTGAAGTGAGGGGCAATCAGGTTCTAATACCTAGGCCTCAAACAACACCCATCTATGGAATTGCTCTCCCATGTATATTTAGGTATATTAGGAGACCCCATAGGATTAGGAGAAACCTTTAGACCTAGGAAGATTTTTAGCCTTGTATTATCCATAGTACACCAAACACAACATCTAGAAATATCACCCTCCCATATTGTTAGAGATGCGGGTAGTGTTCTCAAGGGTATGCATGGAATACTCCTTGAGTAGTGGCCTAAAATATTGGTTTGACCACTATCATTTGTCATTGTGGTATAATAGAGGGCCTATAGGTAGTACATACACTTTGGATTAGATTACCCTAATTTTGTTAACTGTTAAACCTGCAACCAAAAATCCTACCACAAAAATTGAGCATACTGAGGAAAATTTACTATCCCATAATTACTTCATGAAATAGATAAAAGAAATTTGTGGTGAAAATAATAGTCAAGATATGTTTTGTCAAGAATAGTTACTAATAATCAGGTAGAAATTTAGTCAGAGTCAGTAATGATCAAGACATAGTATGCTAGCATCAGTAACAATTTCCTGTGATAGTAAAAAATTATAATAGATAAGGATTTTGTCATTGACAATGTCACTCTAGATAGTAGTTAGAATAGTGAGCTACAATGTTAATAAAAAAATGGTTTTTGATAGAACAATGCCAGTAACAGACAATATAGAGTCTCATAAGGGGTTGTTTGAGAAAAAATCAAATTTCTAAATGAACCAAGACTTCAAGAGAAAAACTGACAACACTTGAAGACAACTCCCTTAATTAAAACAATTTTTGGGTGCCCAAAAATAATGTGATATATAGCTCACTGTGACCGCCTCGTTGAGCTGATCAATTTTGTATATAGCCTCCATGCACTTTTTTGGGGTGCCAAAAAATATCATTGTGTGACTTAGTCCATTGTGATCATTTTTCGAGCTGATAATTTTGATATATAACACTAAACACTTTTTTTGGCTTATTACTAAAAATAGTAATTTTTGGAACAATACTTCTATTTTTAGTAAGTTAGTGGAAGTGGTTCAAATCATACCCCAATGGCTACAAGAACTAGAGGACACCAAAAGGAGATAGAACAAAACACAAACATCCTTCTAAGGTAAATACATACTACAATTTCTACTATCACCACTGGCTTTAAACATGTGAGGTATGAAGTATCACTTTTGAGAGATGAACACATGAGATCCAAAGCTTTATTTGAATAAAGATTCCTAGAAGTTGAGAAAAAATTTAGGGATGATCCAATGGTGTTTGAGAATCTTCATAGTGACAAACCAGGTGGTATTTTTATCAATAAAGAGAAGGAATCCATAGGGAGAAGGAAGGCTATCATTATCTTTTTGACATAGATACTCCATTTAAGATGGCTAAATTAGACTTTCCTAAGTCTTATGAAAAGGACGTTGATGAGTGGTTATGTCATGGAGATCAGTTCTTCAAACTTCATCATGTCCCTAAATATTTGTGGGTCACTATGACATATTTCAACTTTGAATGTGAAGATTTACAGTGATATCAATGGTTACAAAACACAACTCTTGACCCTTATTGGGAAGATTTTGAGTCATAATTACTCATTCATTTTGACCGTAGTGAGTTTGAGGTCTTTATAGGATCATTAAAAAAATTGAAATAAATCTCTATAGTTTGTGAATATCAAACCCAATTTGAAAAACTCGCTAATAGGACCAAGGAGATGAATGAAGGATTTTTTAGATTTGTTTTATCAGTGGCTTGAAAGATGATATGAAGGATAAGATCAAAATTTTCAAACCATAATATATGATGTAAGCTATAGGATCGGTGAGATTGGTCAAAGAAAACTTTTTGGCTCAAAGGAGGCCACCTAAATTTTACAAGCCAAACCCACATTTCCTTCCGTGTTCACACCTAATACTAGCAATAAATCTACCCCCTGTTAGTGTAGCTAGTAGTTATTACATTACCCAAATAATGTAATAAGGGGGGATGTTAGCGTATATCTTATTATTACATTATTTAGTTAGGTTGTTAGCAACTTAACTAACTAATGTAATAATAAGATATACGCTAACATCCCCCCTTATTACATTATTTGGGTAATGTAATAACTACTAGCTACACTAACATCCCTACATGGTATCAGAGCTGTATGAGCTTCAGGATCAGATTGTATCCTGAGCTGACTCCTCGGATGTAGATAGCGCACGATCTTATGTGATAGTTGTTCCTTTGATGTAAATCCCATTAGTTGTAGGCCCAACTTGTTGAACATGCTCCATGGCATCTGTGGTTGGACGCTGGGATCTGACCATCATGGTGAAGAAATAAATTCATAGCCGACATGAAGATTGGCAGATGATTTTTTTCAAAGAAGCATACTTGATTGTCGATTTGCAGGCTACTCACTAGAAAAATAGCAATTTAGCTAAAGATTCAACAACACAGATGAGATCATAGGTTTTCTATCCCACACAATGATCCATCCATCAAAAAAAATTCCAAGTGAAAAATAGGCAATTTGTTTGTTGTGCGATGGGCGTCTCTAAGCAGAGGGAGCTTGTAGATCTAGATGAGGGATTGACGCTCAAATTTTTACCAGTCGAATCCACATTGAAAGTAGCAAAGTTTATTTGTAGCAATATCAATGTCGATGCATGAATGTGAGATGGTGGTTTACAACAAGTGTCAGTGATATACTTTGCAGTCTAGTGAGAAAGGAACACCGACAATATTGATTTTGTTTTGCTTACAGTAGACCTATATTTGGAAACCTACACACTAAAAGCCATGAAGGAAGGCATGTTCCCTTTGTATTTATAGGAAATCGAGAAAATAAGAGTTGCAAACGTCCTTGATCCAAGAGCTTACCATCAATTAAGAGTTGATTGCAGCAAAAGGTGATCCGGTTCATATTTTATGAGCGTTTTTGGAGGAATTGTTTGGTGCTGGACATATTACAACCATTCCAGCTTACCCAAAATCCACAGATGCTGGTCACTGGTAATCAGTGCAACATCACCACTGGGGAGGAGTTTCGCTCATCACTGGAAGCTAGGGCACGAGTCTTCCTTCAAATAGAGGTCTTTTCCCCTCATCACCACTAACAAAAAATTATGCAAAAGGATTATGTTGAGCATCCATATGTTGAGCAAGGTGCAACAACAGTATTGTCATTGTTGTCAACACAATCAGATAGATCTGTTGATGCAGTGGACAGGAAGTTCAAAAGCTATTCAGATGTAGAAGATAGGAGTTCAAAGGTTATTTAGAGTATGTACAAGTGATTTTCCAAGAAGACCGAAGTGGCCCATATGCAAAAGATCAAAGAAAAAGACAAGTAAGAAAAGTGTCGCGATATCGCGACATATACAACAGAGCAAGAAAAACTGTTGGAAGAGAGAGAAAATAGGAAAAACTATCATGATTTCGCGACATGTTGGAAGAGAGAGAAAAAGCAGGAAAAACTATCGCGATTTTGTGACATGTTGGAAGAGAGAGAAAAAGCAAGAAAAACTATCACGATTTTGTGACATGTTGGAAGAGAGAGAAAAAGCAGGAAAAACTATCGTGATTTCGTGACATGTTGGAAGAGAGAGAAAAAGCAAGAAAAACTATCATGATTTCATGACATGTTGGAAGAGAAAAAGGCAAGTGGAAAAACTGTCACGATTTTGTGACATGTTGGAAGAGAAAAATGCAAGTGGAAAAACTTTCATGATTTCGCGACATGTTGGAAGAGAAAGAGAAAGCAAGAAAAAGTGTCACGATTTCGCGACAAGTTTGAAGAAAGAGAACAAGTAAGAAAAGTGTCACGATTTCGCGACATGTCGCATTTTTGTGACTAAAATAGGAGAGAGAAAGTAAGTTTGAAAAGTGTCACGATTTCATGACATGTCGCATTTTCGTGACTAAAATAAGAGAGAGAAAGTAAGTTTGAAAAGTGTCACGATTTCACGACATGTCACATTTTTGTGACTAAAATAGGAGAGAGAAAGTAAGTTTGAAAAGTGTCACGATATCATGACATGTCACATTTTTGCGACTAAAATAGGAGAGAGAAAGTAAGTTTGAAAAGTGTCATGATTTCATGACATGTCGCATTTTCACGACTAAAATAGGAGAGAGAAAGTAAGTTTGAAAAGTGTCGTGATATCACGACATGTCGCATTTTCATGACAAAAGCAAAGAGGAAGAGTATGAAAGTAGAAGTGTCACGATTTTATGACAAAAGTAGAGAAGCAAGACTTCGAAAGCAGAAGTGTCACGATTTCATGACAAAAGCAAAGAAGTAAAGTACGAAAGCATAAGTGTCACGATTTCATGACAAAAGCAGAGAAGAAGACTTCGAAGGCAGAAGTGTCATGATTTCATGACAAAAGCAAAGAAGCTAAGTACGAAAGCAGAAGTGTCACGATTTCGTGACAAAAGCTAAGTTGAAGACTACGAAGGTAGAAGTGTCGCGATATCACGACAAAAGCAAAGTCGAAGTCTATGGAAGCAGAAGTGTCGTGATATCGCGACAAAAGCAAAGACGAAGTATATGGAGGTAGAAATGTCGCGATATCACGACAAAAGAAAAGACGAAGTCTACGGAGGCAGAAATGTCATGATATCATGACAAAAGAATAGAGAAAGCGTATGGAGGTGAAAGTGTCATGATATCACGACATGTATTTTTGTGGCAACAGCAACAAAAGAAGCTATAGAGGCAGAAATGTCACGATTTCATGACAGGTCATAAATGCGCAAGTCAAGAAGGAGAACCTGACTGAAATGAGAAGTATGATAGTGGACCGACATCACTACGGCATTTATAGGGGTAGTTATAGAGTGATTTCATACTGCTAAAATATGAAGAGTGATCAAAAGTCAGTATGGCGGTTATAGG
Source organism: Wollemia nobilis (assembly GCA_028583015.1). Taxonomy (NCBI): domain Eukaryota; kingdom Viridiplantae; phylum Streptophyta; class Pinopsida; order Araucariales; family Araucariaceae; genus Wollemia; species Wollemia nobilis. The sequence goes on along the minus strand of JAQPPZ010016480.1, from coordinate 7,040,035 downwards.
GTCTGTCTAGAATGAAATCATCAAGCGATGGATAAACCGAACATCTTCTTGAGTTGAAGCCAATGAAGACCGATGACAGTCGACTAAAATTAGGGTTTACAGTTGTTATGAAAGCCGACTAAGATTAGGATTTACAGTCGACTAAGATTAGGGTTTTCATCATAAAAAATATTGTTATAAAAGGAGGGTTGTTTGGAGAATTGAGGATATGGTTGAATGTGTGTGAAATACGATCATTGTGCACAGAGAGCAAGTCGTGTCGAATCGTGCTAAGTGCAAAATTTGCAAAGAGAGTAGAGTGCACAAAAGGGAGAAGATGATCGTGAAGTTTGACTGTAACGAAGCAAAGTGTGCGAAGTGATTACGTAGAGAGAGCAGAGTGCGTAGAGAATGCAAAGGTGAAGAAGACCAGTCAGGGTCTTGCAAAAGCAAAGGTATCTTACTGTCAAACTTATAGATTCAAATTGAAGTCCAGGTTGGTGCTTGGCATCAGGGGTTGGTGCTCCTTCCAGTTGGTGTTGGTAAATCAGGGGTTGGTGCTCCTTTCTATTGGTGTAGATAAATCAGGGGTTGGTGCTCCTTTCTGTTGGTGCAGATAAATCAAGGGTTGGTGCTCCTTCTAGTTGGTGCTGGTAAATCAGGGGTTGGTGCTCCTTTTTGTTGGTGTAGATAAATCAGGGGTTGGTGCTCCTTTCTATTGGTGTAGATAAATCAAGGGTTGGTGCTCCTTCTAGTGGGTGCTGGTAAATTGATTGTAAAGTTGGTGCTTTGCAAAGGTTGGATTTGGATGGTAGTCCAAGCAGTCAATTTTTGAGGAGTAGCCACATTGGTGAACCTCGTTAAATCTTGTGTTGTGTGATGCTCGTTTGTTATACTTGTTGTATCTAGTAATAAGTTTTAATTGTTGTGGTATTAAGAGCTATAAATTTAAGTTTATAGAGCTACACTGATTCACCCCCCCTCTCAGTGTCATTGTAAGACTAACAATTGGTATCAGAGCTAAGTTCCTGTACAAGCTTAACTGGCTAGGGTGATCTTGGAAGTAACACAATGGCAGGTGGTGAAGCTCTTTTCATGGCATTTGAAGAAGTAAAATCAGAAAAGGAAGGAGTGAACTCTAAAGTATGTGGTGAAAACCCTGAGGCTGAAGTAGATCTAGAAGGTGAGTTGATCTCTGCACTTGAAGAGTGGAAAATAGAGAGGAAAAAGAATAAGAAAATTTCAAAAAGTCTTGAGGATGCAAACGAAATCATAACCGATCTGAAAGTACAAATAGAAGAATACAAGAAAATATCTGAAGATCTCAAAGTACAAATTACCATGAAAATAGATTATTGTCTGCAAACTAGAAGAAGAGAATGTTGGTTTATGGACGCAGATAGAAGAGATGAATCACAAAATTAGTTGCTATCACAAACGCGAAGAAAGTTCTATGAAGTTGGATAAGATTATAAATGACCAAAGGCCTGCAGGCATCAAATTTGGTCTGGGTTTCGTCGAAGGAGAATCATCAAATGGATCAAAGGCCAGAAATGTAGAATCCATAAAGAATGAAGATAAGAAACAGGTTGATCAAGGAAAAATGTCTCATGCAAAAGAAAGCAATAATGCCAGGCACGAAAGGAGAATTGACAATGATGGATTCACCAATGTCACACATCAAAGAAGAAGAAGACCTATGGCTCCTACGACAACATGGCAAAGACCATCACCCCAGGTTCAATTATCCCTTTTCTGGTTTCTATTTTAAATGCAATGGCTATGGACATAAAATCTCAGACTGCAAATATAATGTAAGACCAAGGAATTTCACCAGTAGAAATGCTTTTTCTCCTCTGATGAATTATACAGTAGAATGTTATAACTGTCATAATTTTGGGCACATTGCAAGAAACTGTAGAAGTACATTTGCATCAAATCAATTTCAGGGAAGAAAATTTCAACCAAATGGAATGAGACAAAATAGAAAATTTCTCGAAAAACATGCACAAGTTACTGAAAAAGAAAAGTCAAAACAAGAGCCCAAAACGGTAATCAAACCAGAGTGGAGAAAGAAAGAAGAAAGTAAATCGTGTCTCCTTGGACTGAAGGAGACTACTCCTCTATTGCATTAAGCAACTCCAGGTAGCACATCCTCAGGGGGAGCAATCTTAAAGTTTTATTTTAATGCTCCTATGTATTTGTTTGGTTATCTGAGGATGAAAGACAAGTAGTCAGGGGGAGTTGTCGTATAGTTGTCAAAGTGTGTTTCAGTTCATGTAGTTGTTTGTGGAGGTACCGTGAAGGGTGGTGATTAAATTGAGAGTTGTCACCATTGGTAGTATTGCTATATGTCAGTGTTGTACTTTTGATGGTTCTTACTGCCATTGTTCAAAGTTATGGATTATAACAGTTCTGATAATTTGGTTTAGTGAAAGAATGTTGCCCTAGCTGCATATATGTGTTTCGATAAAAGTAGTGTGTATTTGTACTACACATTGATGTGAAGATTGTTAGATCTATTATGATGCTTTGGTGAAAATATTTAATTCACGTGCAAAATCAGAAAGCTCACATTTTATTATTGCATTCAAAGTGGCTACATGAGTAGGAAGTTACATCAATACAAATTGAGTACAAATATTCAGGGAGACAATTTTTAGTAGCCAGGACACCTCAACAGAATGGTGTGGTAGAAAGAAAGAACAGGACAGTGCAGGAAATGGCACGGACTATGTTGACTGAGAGCAAAGTAGCAGACAAATTTTGGAAAGAGGCAGTCCATACTGCGGTATACATCCAAAATAGGTGCATGTTGAGGACGCATGAAAGCAAAACTCCTTATGAGTTGTGGTTCGGTAAAAAGGCAACAGTAAGATACTTTAAAGTTTTTGGCAGCAAGTGTTACATCAAAAGAACTGAAGAAAACCTTGGTAAGTTTGAAGATAGAGCTGATGAAGGTAGGGAACGAGTAATTAGCTATGAAGAGAACTACCCAATTTATGAAGAGGTTATTGAAGGAGATGAGGAAAAGGAAACGAAAAAGAAACAAAAAATTGACTCAGATAATTCAAACAGTGATTCAGAGGTGGATAGTAATTTGTATGTCAAAATAGAAAATGGGCATCTTATTGTTCTTGTTGTATATGTAGATGATATCATATTTGGCAGCAACAAAGATGAGTCGTGTAAAGATTTAGCAAATAAGATGCGAAAGAATTTGAAATGTCAATGATTGGTGAACTTTCGTATTTCCTCGGGTTGCAAGTTAATCAAAATAAGAAGGGCATATTTATTTCTCAAGTTAAATATGTGAAAGAGATGTTAAAAAGTTCACAATGGAGGATTGTAAGCCAGTTAGCACTCCCATGACGATAGGTTGCAAGTTGAGCAAGGATGACAAATCTCCACCTGTTGATCAAACCATGTACAGATCTATGATTGGGAGCTTACTATACTTGACAGCTACCAGACTAGATATTTTGCAGGCAGTATGCATGGTAGCACGATTTCAGGCTAATCCCAAGGAGACTCATGTGACAGCAGTGAAGAGGATTCTTCGGTACCTCAAGGGTACTATGGAGTATGGGTTATGGTATCCGAAAGGTAAAGACTTCACCCTTATTTCGTATTCAGATGCAGATTGGGCAGGAGGTGTCGATGACAGAAAGAGTACCAATGGAGGTGCATTCTATCTTGGAGATAGATTGGTCACGTGGCACAGTAAGAAACAAGAGTCAGTTTCTTTATCGATAACAGAGGCAAAATATATTGCAACGACAACATGTTGTACGCAGGTATCACTTTTTGAAGGAGAAAGTTGTGGAAGGTGAGGTTAAGTTGGATTTTGTTCCAACTACAGAGCAAGTAGGAGATATCTTCACAAAACCATTGCCCAAGGAAGTTTTTGAGTACCTTCGCAATAAATTGGGAGTGGTCACACTTCCCAAGAATTGACTAGCTACAGGGATCACATTCTCAAGTATTTGATTATCTTTTTGCTCATGTTCATGATTTTTGCTAAGTGTAATAAATTTTGCTCGAGAATGTTGTGCATGGACTCAGGGGGAGTCTGCGAGTAGCCCTTTGGTATTATTGTCAAAGGGGGAGAAGAGTTACAGGAAATTGCACATGTGTTGCCAACAATTCCAAAGGGGGAGATTGTTGAGCAAGGTACAACAACAATATTGTCATTGTTGTCAACACAGTCAGATAGATCTGTTGATGCAGTGGACAGGAAGTTCAAAAGCTATTCAGATGCAAAAGGATAGGAGTTCAAAGGTTATTCAGAGTATGTACAGTGATTTTCCAAGAAGACCGAAGTGGCCCATATGCAAAAGATCAAAGAAAAAGACAAGTAAGAAAAGTGTCACGATATCGCGACATATACAACAGGCAAGAAAAACTGTCACGATTTCGTGACATGTTGGAAGAGAGAGAAAAAGCAAGAAAAATTGTCATGATTTCGCGACATGTTGGAAGAGAGAGAAAAAGCAGGAAAAACTATCACGATTTCGTGACATGTTGGAAGAGAGAGAAAAAGCAAGAAAAACTGTCGTGATTTCGCGACATGTTGGAAGAGAGAGAGAAAGCAGGAAAAACTATCACGATTTCGTGACATGTTGGAAGAGAAAAATGCAAGTGAAAAACTGTCACGATTTCGCGACATGTTGGAAGAGAAAAAGGCAAGTGGAAAAACTGTCACGATTTCGCGACATGTTGGAAGAGAAAGAGAAAGCAAGAAAAAGTGTCACGATTTCGCGACAAGTTCGAAGAAAGAGAACAAGTAAGAAAAGTGTCACGATTTCGTGACATGTCGCATTTTCGTGACTAAAATAGGAGAGAGAAAGTAAGTTTGAAAAGTGTCACGATTTCGTGACATGTCGCATTTTTGCGACTAAAATAGGAGAGAGAAAGTAAGTTTGAAAAGTGTCACGATTTCGTGACATGTCACATTTTCATGACTAAAATAGGAGAGAGAAAGTAAGTTTGAAAAGTGTCGTGATTTCGTGACATGTCGCATTTTCGTGACTAAAATAGGAGAGAGAAAGTAAGTTTGAAAAGTGTCACGATTTCGTGACTAAAATAGGAGAGAGAAAGTAAGTTTGAAAAGTGTCGCGATATCGTGACATGTCGTATTTTCGTGACAAAAGCAAAGAGAGGAAGCGTACGGAAGCAGAAGTGTCATGATTTCATGACAAAAGTAGAAAGCAAGACTTCAGAAGCAGAAGTGTCATGATTTCGTGACAAAAGCAAAGAAGTAAAGTATGAAAGCAGAAGTGTCACGATTTCATGACAAAAGTAGAGAAGAAGACTTCAAAGGCAGAAGTGTCATGATTTTGTGACAAAAGCAAAGAAGCTAAGTACGAAAGCAGAAGTGTCACGATTTCATGACAAAAGCTAAGTTGAAGACTACGGAGGTAGAAGTGTCACGATATCACGACAAAAGCAAAGTCGAAGTCTATGGAAGCAAAAGTGTCATGATATCATGACAAAAGCAAAGACGAAGTATACGGAGGCAGAAATGTCGCGATATCATGACAAAAGAAAAGACGAAGTCTACGGAGGCAAAAATGTCATGATATCACGACAAAATAATAGAGAAAGCGTACGGAGGTGAAAGTGTCACGATATCATGACATGTATTTTCACGGCAACAACAACAAAAGAAGCTACAGAGGCAAAAATGTCATGATTTCATGATAGGTCGTAAATGCGCAAGTCAAGAAGGAGAACCCGACTGAAATGAGAAGTATGATAGTGGACCGACATCACTACGGCATTTACAGGGGCAGTTACAGAGTGATTTCATACTGCTGAAATATGAAGAGTGATCAAAAGTCAGTATGGCGGTTACAAGGTCTGTCCAGAATGAAATCATCAAGCGATGGATAAACCGAACATCTTCTTGAGTTGAAGTCGACGAAGACCAATGATAGCTGACTAAAATTAGGGTTTACAATTGTTATGAAAGCCGACTAAGATTAGGATTTACAGCCGACTAAGATTAGGGTTTTCATCATAAAAAATATTGTTATAAAAGGAGGGTTGTTTGGAGAATTGAGAATATGGTGGAATGTGTGTGAAATACGGTCATTGTGCGCAGAGAGCAAGTCGTGTCGAATCATGCTAAGTGCAAAATTCACAAAGAGAGCAGAGTGCACAAAAGGGAGAAGACGATCATGAAGTTTGACTGTAATGAAGCAGAGTGTGTGAAGTGATTACATAGAGAGAGCAAAGTGCACAGAGAACGCAAAGGTGAAGAAGACCAGTCAGGGTCTTGCAAAAGCAAAGGTATCTTACTATCAAACTTATAGATTCAAATTGAAGTCTAAGTTGGTGCTTGGCATCAGGGGTTGGTGCTCCTTCCAGTTGGTGCTGGTAAATTAGGGGTTGGTGCTCCTTTCTGTTGGTGTAGATAAATCAGGGGTTGGTGCTCCTTTCTGTTGGTGCAGATAAATCAGGGGTTGGTGCTCCTTCCATTTGGTGTTGGTAAATCAAGGGTTGGTGCTCCTTTCTGTTGGTGCAAATAAATCAGGGGTTGGTGCTCCTTTCTATTGGTGCAGATAAATCAGGGGTTGGTGCTCCTTCCAGTGGGTGCTGGTAAATTGATTGTAAAGTTGGTGCTTTGCAAAGGCTGGATTTGGATGGTAGTCCAAGCAGTCAATTTTTGAGGAGTAGCCACATTGGTGAACCTCGTTAAATCTTGTGTTGTGTGATGCTCGTTTGTTATACTTGTTGTATCTAGTAATAAGTTTTAATTGCTGTGGTATTAAGAGCTATAAATTTAAGTTTATAGAGCTACACTGATTCATCCCCCCCTCTCAGTGTCATTGTAAGACTAACACCATATCTTTCGTAGTCAAGTGCCCTAGGGGTCTTTCTTCGAGTATTATATTATCCAAAAATTACTTCTTTTGGATGCATTTATGCCCTAGTGAATACTTATCATCATAATTATAACATAATCCTTTTGCATGTTGAGAATCCATCTCTTCCGTAGTCAAGTGCTATTGTATGGGGTGCTCTTTATTATTAATTTATTCAAAACTATGGCAAAATAGTTTTCCATTTAATGACCATGTTGAAAAATAATTCTTTTACTTGGTCAATCCTAGCTAAGAAGACTTTCTTTGACCTAAAGCATGCCATGAAAACCACTCAAGTGTTAGCCATTCTTAATTTTTAAAACCTTTTGTAATTGAAAGTGATGCTTTGTGCAATGAAATAGGAGTCATGTTGATGTAGGAGGTGAGACCATTGGCCTTCACTACTAAAACACTTTCAAGCCAAAATCTAGATAAATATACTTATGCAAAGGTGATGCTCACTATTTTACATACAATTAATCACTGATGATCCTATCTCATTGAGTGTCATTGTTCCTTCAAGATAGAACACCAAAGTATCCAATACTTCCTAGAGCAATGGGTCATCATATTTGAAGAAAAAGTGGGTCTCTAAATTAATGGGCTATAACTATGAGATTATATATAAAAAGGAAAGGAGAGAATTACGACTAATGCCCTCTCTCGATAATTTAAGGATTAGAGTATGTTATGTGGCATCTCTTTGCCCATACCTCATTAGCTTAATTATCTTAGAAAGGATATGAACAAGGACTCTAAATTGTAAACTTTGATCACCACACTTCAAATAGGGCCTACCTCATACCTAGGATACACTTGGGATGAACAAAATTTGAGATACCTTGACTACCTTGTTATTCCCCAAACTTCTAAAAAATAATATCTCATATTGAGGGAAATACTTACTATCACACTACAACCAAGGTTACCCCTTTTGAAGTAGTTTATAATCATCCTCCATAAACACCCTCCTCCTATATTGAGGAAGCTCCAAGGTTCATGCTATTGACACTACACTCAGCCAACATGCTACAATCCTCTGTCAACTAAAGATGAATATGGAATTGGCCTAAAATTGTATGAACCAATAAGTTGATCATCATCATTTTGAGCATAAATTTGAAGGAGACATGGTTTTTCTCTACCTACTCTAGATTCGTAGATGTCAAAAAATAGCTGCCAAATACTATGAACCCTACTAGTTCTTATAGCAGATTGGTACAATGGCCTAAAAATTGGGTCTCCCAGCTACATTAAAAATATTCATCCTGTATTTCATGTCTTCTCTTTCATGAAGGTCATGGGTAATTAGGTACAGGTTCAATATATTTTACCAAAATTGGATGAAGAGGGTTCCATCTTGCTTGAGCTTGAATAAATTTTGGATCGTAGATCACACAGTATTTTGAACCATATCATCACTAAGGTTCTTATCCAATGGCATGGACTACAACTAGAAGATACCACTTGGGAGTCTCTCCACCAATTTCCTCATATCTAGCTTTGAGGACAAATATTTTGAAGGAGAAAAGCATGTAAGGACCCCATCCTAACACTAATTTTGTAATTCTCATATTATTATGTAATGACTCCATTCCAATATGAGGATCCCTTTATAATTATAGTTTATAATATTTTTTAATGGTATGTGGCAATTGAGGTGCCTAGACAAGTGGGGTCATTTCATGTAACCATTATCAAGAATGTAACTGATGTTTGGTAGAATATTCTAGCTCGAGTGATACTTTGCATGTAATCCAACTCTTGAGCATTAGGTTAGGGTTGCATGAAGTGTATATTTAAAAGAAAAAGATCCATAAACAAATTTATATTTTGCATATTAAATAAAATTATTGAAGTAGGTTTCCCCCTTGAAGGACCCTATGATTTTGTATTTTGATTTGTGATATTGTTATAATTCCGCATTTATATTTTGTATTGTACTATTTTATTATTTCATAAAATTATGTTTTAATAGTAATATTTATGTGAATGAGCTTATTTTCATTAAAAATATCTTAATAGATCTTCTCTTTAATCTAGTCAAAGTAAAGGGTACTCTAGAAAAATATTTTTAGAAGTGATTGTAGTGACTTTTTACTACACACAAAGTTTTTCCTTAGATGGATTTTGAAATAAGAGTAAAACAAAGACAAGATGGTGGAAGGTGAGAAAAGAGACATCATATAGATGTAAGCAAGAATGTTATGATCAAAGGTAGGGGCCATATTATGAAAATTTTGACCAAGAAAGCAAGATAAAAGTTTTGACAACCCTTGTTGTACAAAGGTTCCACAAATTGAAAGTTTTCTAGAAGATGCAAAGAAAAACAAAATGACCAAAGATCAAAAGTTTTGAAAGTTCCAAAGGAGGGAAGAAGATAAACGTTTTGAGAGGCAGACTATGAGAGGCAATTAAATTTTAAACAATGGAACTTTCAAAAGGTCCAAAAGGAGGGTAAAAGAGGATGTTTTCACTAGATACTTTTGACAAAGAATCTAGCTTGATTTTAGAAGTTTTTAAAGTTTTTTTACAAAAAAAAAATAAAAAGTTAGCAGTAGATAGCTCATGTCATCTTAGAAGACAAAGTGAAGGAGATAAGATAATAACAAAACTCTAGGAGGTAAAGCATAATATAACCTACTTAGAAGGTGGAATAAGGATTAGATCAAGTTACAAAACATTAGTAGTGATGCACAATCTCCCAAAAAGATAGGTGAGATAAACTGATGTACCCATTATTGAAGAAGGTTAAGGGTAACCTATCAACATCTAGTCTTGGTAATCTAAAGAGAGTGGTTGACATATCAAAGAAAAATAATTGTATCCATAGTAACAAAACTCCTATCCTAACTAGTTTTCAAGATCCCTAAGATGGTGGTTGAATATCTAGCGGTTCAAAAATTACCCAGAAGCCTTGAAAGACTAAAATATGACATAGGGATAATTAAATCAAGGGGGAAATAGAAAAGTTTCTTAGAGGCTCTTGTATAAATTTTGAAAGTAAAAAATCTCTTTTTTGTGATCTATAAATAGTAGAAGTTTTAGCATTGTAAAGGATCAATGAGTTGCTTATTCAAGCCTTAAGCTTCATATGTAACTTTCCCTTAATTTTATTCTATATAGCAATACCTGAAGCTTGAGTGGTCTTGTAAGAAAGCTTTCAAGACCCCGATTCTATAATAATCTATAATTTTCATATATATATATATATATATATATACTTGAGGTTTTGTCTATTTGGCTCTTTTGGTCTCATTTCTTATATGTGAGTATGTTTGTGTATACTAGAGTCCTTGACTATCTAATTTTTATCATATTTCCTTTATATGCAATCTATGCTTAATATGTTAATAGGAGGAAGTGTTCACCTTAGATCTATCAATGAATTATACTCACTTGTTTTATGTGTCTTATTGTTATGCATAGGATTATTATTATGATTTTAATGCATTGCTTCATGTTACTTTAGGTTACCTTAGGATATTTTTTCTTTCCACTATCTTTGTTTTCTATGGTTTCTCTTTTAATTTTACACTTGAAGTTTATTAGATTAGGATAGAGTGTTAGGAGCATTAAATATCGCATATTAAAAGGATATGGTCTTGTAAAAAACTTAGAGGTAGTCAAATTAAGATGTTTATCATGCTCTCAGAGATGCCCTACTATGTCACTCCATACAAGGCATGATAATCTAATCATATGATCCCCATATTTGGTGACCATGACAATTGAAGAGGAAAATAATTTAATGGCATGCCCAAAGGGACCCAATTGATTTATTTCTATTGCATAACCAAGAGAACTCTATTAGGAAATCTATGCTTAATATGCTAAGAAAATGAAGTGTTCACCTTAGATCTATCAATGCATTATACTCACTTGTTTTATGTGTCTTATTGTTATGCATAGGAATATTATTACGATATTAATACATTGCTTCATATTACTTTAGGTTACCTTAGGATATTTTTTCTTTCCACTATCTTTGTTTTCTATGGTTTCTCTTTCCATTTTCCCCTTGAAGCTTGTTAGAATAGGATAGAGTTGTAGGAGCATTAAATATCACATATTAAAAGAATATGGTCTTGTAAAAAACCTAGAGGTAGTCAAATTAATCTGCTCATTATGCTCTCAGAGATGCCCTACTATGTCACTCCATGTAAGGCATGATAATATAATCATATGATCCCCATATATGGTGACCATGACAATTGAAGAGGACAATAATTTAAGGGTATTCCCAAAGGGACCTAATTTATTCATTTCCATTGCATAACCAAGAGAAATTTATTAGGCTAAGACCATAGTGAAGGTCCCTACCTATCCTCTTAATTGAAGCATATTAAAAATTCACTTGAGGACTCTGCTCAAAGATGAATAATTAGAAGTTTCCATTCAAAAGATATCAAATTAAGATTCTGGTGATCTCAATCTACCTACTTAAAGATATCATGGCTGTTCTAGGCATCCAAACAAGAATTAAATTTTAGAAAGTGCATTAATGACAAGAGAGAGAATGACAAGCCTATTATTACACTTTATTCTTCTCAAAGAACTCTTTTTATTGTAGTAAAAAAAGTCTATAGGGTTCTCAAGAGCAGAGGTAAGCAATATCCAAAATATAGAAGCTTACAACAATCATGGAATAAAAGAAGAAGAGTAGAGTTACCACCATGCCATCAAAACCTATTGTAAAAAAGGTAACTCATACTCAAGATACAAGAACTGATCCTTTAAAATGCATTGAAGGAATTGGTTGTTGTTCATTCATCATTTATATTTGATGCTGATGATGGTAAAGAAGTAGCATAGGAGGAATTGGTTGTCATTCACATGAGGGGTGAATCAAAGAGTAATCCTTTGATCCTTAATTTTAGTGGTTTCATAGCACAATATATCCATGGGGTACTAACCAAATTTAGGTACTACTTATTTCTAGCTCATTTGGTATAACATAAAAATATTTGGCTATTTGAGAATCTAAATATGAAGACAAAGGATGAAGGACAAGAAAGGTTTTCCTCTATGGAAATAAGTCCTATGATAAATCTCCTCCTACTATCATTTCTAAAATAAATTCCTAGCTCCAATAATAAGTGCAATCGAGGGAGAAAGCCCCAACATATATTATAGGATACTATTGAAATCCTATGATTGTAGATAAAATGGGATTGGTACTTCCTAGAAGAAGCTACTATTTTACATACTTTTGGTTTCACTAAGACTATATATCTATTACCAAAATATGTAACAAAAATATGTTAGATAATTTAACATTATTTGGTGCATGCAATTTGGATGCTATGCAAAAAGAACATATATAGCAGCTTAACCAGCTAGATGAGTACTAGCAGGATGCATTGTAGCACACAAATATCATGCAAAAATAGAGGGCTAGGTGACATGACCACCACATATGCCCAAAATAGTTCAATAAGGGAGATCAAGCATTGCTTTATGATTTCAAGTTTTAGGAGTGAAAAGGAAAGCTCATGCAGCATTGGATGGGTCCGTATGAAGTGGTCAAAGTTATCAATAATGGTGCTACCCATGTTAGAACCATTTATGGAAATAGTATCATGATGATAGTTAATAACCACTACTTACAATCGTATCATGCACCACCAATACATGCGATTGAATCTGAAGTAGGCATGGGGGAGACCCCATTATAATGAAATTTATCTTTCGGTAGTTGATAGCCATGTATAAATCTACAAAAAAAAAAATTATATTATTATTTTTAAATTAGCATAGGTTTTTTTTTTGTTTTATTTACTTTTTTGTAGGAAAAACATGCCCTGAATGCAATATGTAGGCAGCCTAGGAAACCTAGGCCTATCAGGCATAGGCCATGATTCCTGATTTTGTTTTACGTGTGTGTTTATTTTTGTAGGACATGTGACCTAAATGTAATCTATTGGCATTCGGGTCAAATTAGGCCTATTAGGCATAGGTCTGTGGTGCCCTATGTTTTTTTATACTTTCTAGGAGGATAGATGAATGAAGAAAGCACCAACCTCCTACCAACAGGGTGACACTTACAACTAGACATGTATACAGGTGTTTACTTCCTCACAAAAGAAAATACCTATATGTAGGTCAAGGTGGTGGATGCTGACTTTGTCACCAAGGGGAAGTGCCTATATTCAAACCGAAGAAAAGCACCTGTCTGTGGGTCAATCCAATGAATGTTAAATTTCTATCCAAGATAAGGTGCCTATATCCTACACATAGCAAAGGTTCCTATATCCGTAAAATATTGAAGGTGCCTACATTCACATGAAATGCCTACCTCCCATATAAAGTAGGAAAAAAAATAGTTTGATATGTTACATATATATATAATTTTGCAGGTGCCTATATCTAGAATTACGAAATAAATATGCTTGTATTCATAATAACAAATGATGCTTGTATCCCATGGGTTGGAGTAAGGGTGCCTGTATCCCAGCCAAAAGGGCATTTGTATCCATAAAACGGAGAAAGGTGCATGTATTCCACGCTAATAAAGGTGTTTGTATTCCAACATAGGGACAAATCCTATATTTAGCATCAAAGAAGTAGTAAAATCCATGATGACACCAAAATCCATGCACGTTCAAAGCTAAATTTTTCATAGACCAGAGTATGTCTATTTTTCTTTCTGACGATGGAACCCGTTTGCTTCTTGATTTTTGATCATTGGAATTCACATCTTCTCGTTGGTGATCCATGCATACTCATGAGATACGAATAAATCAACTTCCAAGGGGACATGTGTCATACCATGATAAAATAAAATATTCATGTTTTCTTCAATTTTTGTGTGCGACCTCAAGACTAATAAAATTGTAGTACCCGATGACGTTATTTTGACATGATTTCCCTGCACAAAAAAAATGCACACCATTCATTTGTCTCGGAGATATTGTTGTCATGCATCAACCAATCAAATTGCACCACTAGAATTTGCATATCATAATTCATGAAACACCATCCAAGTATGTACTCATTTTTCTATTAAGTGTGTGCATGATTTTCATAAAAGAAAACATTTCTATGTAATGTGCTAACACATGCCCCATGAAACTTATATCCAATCATACAACCCCAAAATCTAAAAAATACCATGTGGAACCAATCAGAAGAAAATAAGTGATTATGATGATACCCATATAAATTTTGCACATGATTTAAAAATTGATTATGTGGATACTCATAGTTACTATTGATTATGAGAGATTAGGTTCCCTGTATGCATGGATACAGTCACATACTTTGATATGTTTAAAACCAAATAATAATACTTGTTTTGCAACATAGTGAGAAATATAGAGAATAGATATGACAAACACCATAGGAGGACCTTCGAATAATCATGCCCTCAAGAAGTATGAGCTCCAAGATATCTCGGGTATAACTGGTGCTGTTCGGGACCAGTTTGAGGCTATTGAATGGATGAAATACTACCACCTAGTTAGTTAGGATCAAGATATTGTGACAACATGTAAATTTATAGCCTCTATGGACAATGGGGTTGTAAGAATGCATGAACTAGTCATACCAGTCACAAAAGCATACATCGTAGAAGCGATCGGCCTCCCACACATAGGAGATCAAACATATAAGGAAGATAGTGTGGTGTAGTACATGCAATGATTTTTGGGCAACATAAAATGCATATAACATGATTAGGGTTGCTGATAAACTATATATTAGAATTATGGAGGAGTGTATTTGAGCAAGTGGCCAGATTCTTCACCTGCATGGGCAAGCGTTCATGGTTGAATGCCAACCACTTTTGATTTATCAATCACCTACTGCATGGGGACTATATAAATGTCCTTTATTATCTAATGCATGCTCTAAAATATGAAGCTAGTTGGTACTAGGAATAGACAGTAACAACACTAGGGATGGGCTAATTTCAACCCTAATTCGATATGTCAAGGTGTATAGGGTTGTATCAACCATTGAAGGAGATGATGCTACAGTAGATTCAACCATTGAATAGCAGAAATATGAAGAGGATGATGAAGAAGTAGCACATGTCTCCCATAGTCGTTGAACTACAAAAACAATAAAGTAGGTAGATTCAAGCCCTTCTTAGGCAATGCCATCGCCTACCTACCAACATAGCCACTCTACAAAGGAGGTAGGGTAGGCTGAGTAGAGTCCATCATGGGAAACACCATCTTATATCTTCTAAAAATCAAATTGGGAAGTAGAACAGACTGTTGCAAGTCCATTCCAGGCTACATCACTACTAGCGACCATGAGTAGAACAATGATAGAAACTCTAGTCGATTATGGTTCATTAGAAGAAGAAGAAGCCCCCATGATAGAATATGAATTGGCTACCTAGGTGTTAAAGGGCATGGCCAGTAGTGAAGGGCCATATTGAGATGCTCTAGAGGAAGACCTACAAAACCAACTATAGAGCATGAAAGAACAAGCCTCCCAATGGGAGGAGAAATATAAAAAGGAGCAGGCCAAATTTTAAGAATCTTGACAAGCTGATGTAGCAAGGTAGTAGAAAGTAAATGATACTTTTTAGTAGCTAAGAGACACAGTGTGGCAGTTAGAAAATAGGGTCTACAAGTTTTTGGATACCAAATTAGATAAAGTTGATACTTCCATAAAAACTAATTGGACCATAGAACCAACACTCTCTTCCATGGACTCGAAAGAGAAGATTGCATCTATGAGGGCATTTCAATTTCATGCTAGGAGGGCATTAGACATTGAAAGGACTAAAATAGGAGACCAATCAGAGGCCACTGTAATATTTGCTTCCCAAAAATAGGGGAGCCCTATTTCATAACAAGGTTCCCTTGTAATTGAAATTAAGGACAACAAGGCTGAGGAGTCAACCAAAACTTTTGTGGATACCCCATCAGTTGGTCAAATGCCATTTAAATAAGCAAGAAATGTCTAGTCAACTGGGGAGTCTACAACACAAATGGATGTCACTCAGTCCACTAACGAAGTTCCTATACATGACCTTTATGTCCAATAAATAGTAGGGTAGGAGAAAGAGAATGACATGGGCCAATCATAGGAACCAATTGATACCATGGTGGTTGCACAGTCAACTGGTTATCCATTGGTTGACAAAAATATGATTTGTCGGTTTTATGGATAGATCATGGCTAAACCACTTATTGACACACCAATGGACCAGTATGCATAAGAGATAGAATATTTCAAGGTCTAAGAAATACTACCTCCACAAAAAATAGACGATTTTGGTCCCTCAATGCCAACAACTGATGCAAAAAACTCAAGATAAATGAAGAAGTTGTGGCCCAAAGCAAAGGCACAGAGGCCATTGTAGAGGAGGCCAAAGACTAGGGCCACAAGGGCATCCCAAAAAATGCAGAAAGAACAACTAGAAATGAATTTAGATGAAGAATGGGTTGCATCCATGAAAGTCTTTTCTAATAATAAGGAATAATTCCAAGATCTTAAAGGAAGCCTAAAAAAGGTTAAAAAGGAACGAAAGGCTCACAAACAAATAACTAGAGAGCTAGGTATTTTTATCAATCCTACTTGGATAAAGAAATTCTAGAACCTATACGATTCAGTGGATGGAGGTCCATCATGAATGAAGGAGTACCTTCAGAAGATGGGCATGTTTGATAAGGAACAAATGATGCAATCATCGGTATGAGTGCCTAAGTCTCTACCGCCTGAAAATGCAAAAGAGAATGACATAGATGATGCAACACTCAACCCAGAGATAGAAAAATTACAGAGTTCCCAGGTATATGATATATCTCACTTTCCACCATGGGGCAAGCCTAAGTTTCCCATTTTAGATCATCTTCCTACAAATCATTTTTATTGGAAGTAGGCTAAACCTACATTTTAGAAAGAGGCCACCATGTATACAAGACTAAAAGTAGAGTGGGCTATTGATAAATGGAAACATATAGGAAAAGCCAAAATAGGGGAAGGTCCCAACCAACATTTATGATGCAGCCAATGAGGAAAAGCACCCAAAAAAGGAATAGGTCCTACACAACCAGGATAGAATGGCAACAATAAGCATGATAAAGAATGAGATAAAGCCACATCTAGGGAGAGAAAATGCATAAACAGGGAGTATTAGCAAGCTATTGCTAAAACATGGAACTATCAGCATCAGGTGCCATGAGGATGTGGTAAGAATTATGTATGGGGGGATGATGAGCATAAAAAATGCTCATTTTTTGGTATGCTTTAATGGAATAATTGTACAACATTATTATATTAGAAATCTATTTTTTGTAAGATTATTGTATACATTTAATAGAAAATGATGTATTCTACCTAATTTGTATTTTTAGTGGAAATTGTGTGTAGATGCAGTACTTTATCACTTTTTTACACCTTTCAGTTTAGGTCCCATGCAGACCTAGAATTTGATAAAACTCATAACGCAACTACGGAATTATTGGTGGTCAAACAAAGATAGTGGCATAGGAGCAAAGCATCCCAAATTGCTAAGGTACAAAACCTATTCCCTAGTCACATTTGGGAAGGCCCCTATCTCCCAATAATAAGGAAGTACCTATATCCTAGTAAATAGGACAAGTGCTTGTGTCCTAGAAATAGGTTGGAAGGCACCTATCTTTCAATGATAGAGCAAGCACCCATCAATCAATGATCAAAAAGTGACAACTTTTAGTGAGCAAGAAAAGTCTGTGTTTCCTTTAAAGGCACCTGTATTCCAAAAATAGGCCAATCGATGCTTATACCCAGTGGATTAAAGTGTGCGTTGACTATGTAATTTGAAGACCATGCATAAATTAGATGAATATTATTGTAAAATCATAGGAGATACTATGGTTATCCTGAAAGGTTTAATTTAGCAAGATTTCTATTTTATTAGACATTCAATTAATTTATGCATGCACCTGTTGTAGCGAATCACATTGAAATGAATAAAATTAACACAATATAAATTTGTATCAAGGGACGATCACATATTGTATAAAATGTAGGCCACCCTTGAAGTAAAGGATCTTGAACTTGTTCTGCAATAAAACTGTATTTTTTTTACTGCAATAAATAAAAAGCTTGAGTGTTCTATTATTTTCTATGTTTGAAGAGTGAATGTGTGAATTAGCTAGGTGGATGTCTATAGGAACTTGGTCCCACTCTAGGTAGTATTCCTCCCTTATTTTTCTGCTATAATTATTTATTTATTGTTCTTTATTTCTACAAGTGTGTTTCCTATTTTATTTATTTTTGCACAATGTGTTTATTTCCTACAATTTACTACTTCATTTAATTCTGCAAGTGTGTTTAATTTCCTACAATTTATTTTCAAGTTATGTGCTTACTTTTTTGTAATTTTCATTTTAGTCATGTGTTTGATAATGATAGTTTAGATTTATTTTTTGCATTTAAATTCTACTGGTTTGGATGAAATCCAACTACATGAACAACACACCCCCACCAAACCACAAGTGACACATAAGACTCATCTCTCAGCTTACTACAAACATATACTTTGCATTGGTACTATACAAGCTTAAGAAATTCTAAATTGATAAAATTAAATAGAAGCACAATTAACTGTTTTCATAAACATATTTTTTGTTCACCAATTCTTAGGGAGGGGATCTTGGAATATCCCCATGTCTTAATTAGTTGTGTGTGCTTTTTGTGTAGGAGGTTGAATTTTTATTGGAGGATTGGACCAAGAAACATCTATGACAAGTCATCCTTCATAAATTAGGTCCTAAACTACATGTTTCAACCTCTTTCAAAAAAATTTCTAGTTCTCCTCCACTCTATGATATTCATAATAATGACTAGACTTATACCAATCAGTGGTGGTACCAAGTTATCTTATGGGAGGTAACTCAATCATGTTATATTTCAATAACTGCTTTAGAACCACATTCATAGGCATGTTGAGTCTTGTGAAATTCCTTCATAGGGATTTTTGGGATTGGTTAAGCACCATTATTTTTAGGAAGTGAACAACATTGTTAACATGACTACTATTTGTTACCCCATAACCAACAAAATGCTTGTTCTTATAATTATTTTTAGTAGTCCTATATTCTTTCACTTTAAGCTGACCTCTTCTTATAAGATATTGCTCAACCCTTATTTCTAGGTCTATATCTTGGTAAAAGGATGTGATAGTTGTGGTTTCTAATTCATAAGAGATCTATTCTTAAAAGTTTTCAATAAATATATCAAGTATGTCTTGAGGAGTTAAGGTATATCTCAAGCATCCAATTAGACTCCATCAAGACACAAATTTAGAAAAACATTCATATTTAGCTTGTTTTAACATATAGACATATTTCATAGTAACATTATTTTCAACATAAACACCAAATTTTTGAATAAACATTTCAAATATCTCTTCAAAATTTCTCCAAGAATGATTGGGCAATTGATAATACCACTCTAATATCATATCACCAAGGCTATTAGAGAACATATTTAGCAACAACATGTCATCATAAATGATATCATGGCATGTTGTTCTAAACATTATTAAATGCTCAATTGGATATTTCATTCCCTTATAGATAGGAAAAATTGGCATTGGAAAATGCTTAGGATAGGGCCTAGAAGTAATGACAGGGTATAAGGGTTGATTGCACATTTCTCTATAGTTGTAGGTGAAACTAGGCAACTGAATCATATCCAATCTTGAAACTACATGTTTTGCCATATTTGTTAAACTTTGCACTTCAGGATTGTTGCTATGCAATGCCCTTAGATTCCCTAGGGGATGGGTATAGGCATTTTGTTGGAAGGGAACTTGGCTCATGTTGGAGGTATTGACACTATTATGGTATGGGTTATGATATGTGGTAACTTTTTGTGGAGGATATCCAATATTTAGTGAGATAGAAGCATGAATGTTGATATTAGATGAATGAGGAGGAAATTGAATATAATATTTAGATGCACTACTGGTTGGAGGAACTATGGAATTATTTTAATGTTTGTGGTTGCAGTAGTAGCATATGTCGGGTTGCAAAAAAAATTATCATGATGCAAAGATATAGTCAAGGGGTTGTTATGAACATCTCAAGAGGAAATAGTTTGATGATGAAATTTTCCAAATTCCTTAAGTCGAGCTTCCTCTTCCATATATTTATCCAAGGCATCCTTATAATTCTTATAGAAATTATAAACATGTTCAAATGATTTAAAGATAATTTTTCCATTGGGTTCCTCAGTAGGATCAAGGTCATTATCAACTTCCTCATTTTATTGCTCTTCTAGATTATGATTTTCTCCATCAATTTGATCATCATCATAATAAATATCATTAGACTCTAAAAGCCTTCATCCACTCCTAATTTTTGGAGCCATGAGGAGAGATAGAAAGGATAGAGTGGAAAAGGAAGAAAAATAAAGACCAACGAAAACACACAAAATATTTTAAAGCTATTTTTAAATATTTTCTAATCTAAAAAAATAGAATTAATGGTCTTATTTAAGTTTTCAAAAGAGCAAACAAGGAGGCTAACTATCTTGGTTACTAAGATGTGTTTTCATGTTGGGTTCACCAAAGATGTAGAGGGGTAAAATTTTCCTCCCACGTATGATTCTTGGTTGGATCCGCTAGGAGTTGAGATGAACCATGAGGGTGTGTTATATTCTCTACACTTGGTGGGAAAGGAAAAGAGTTCACTAGAAATGGTTTTAGGACTCACTCCAAGTTTAGGGTGGCAATTTTTAATGTGTCAATTAAGCATACACCTATTGTTTGGCCTTTCTAAACTAAGACAATAAAGATGAAAGAACAATGCAAGACTCACCAAATGAAAGAAGACAAGGGCTAACCCTAGAATGATTTTTTATTCAATTATTTATAATACTAGGATTATAGAATAAAGCCTTTGAGAAAGGGTCCAAGGGAAATGCACAAACAAGATTAAAACCTTAGATGCACACTATATGCTTTTATTCTTTCAAATGCCTAGAAATTTAATCAAATTCTTTTTTTTACTTGTAATATAGGTTTTGGATATAAATGAATAAAAGCAAACACGGAATAGTCTAAAGATATATTAGGGAACTTATATTATCCAGTGGTTGTTCCAAGATTTATCTTACATCCAAAATATCCAATAGCTTCAAACCTACAAAATAACTTCACAAACCCTAGAAAATGTGATAAAATTTTGAGGGTCTGCTTAGGCCGCTATAATATTGAGCTTGGAGGCATAGTACTTAATCCCTCTTGGTCCTTTTAGTTGACTGTTAAAAAAAAATTGATCTTTGAAATTTGGAACATGCACACACAAATGAAAATAGATATGTAATAATAAAATGAAATGCAGACAAGATGGGCACAATAGAAATGCTAAAATGTAAGATGCAAATTAGGGTTTTTGGGGTGCCCCCAAGCCCTAATTTATCAAATTTACATCCTATAAAGAGGAAGCATGAATTGGATTAGAAAAATTCATTCCCTATAAGGTTAGGGAATGAATTTGGTTTAGGCACCCTTTCGAGCCTTGAAGCAACAAAAAATGAAGCACAAAATAATAAAACATTGACTTAAAAAGTGACTAACATGAATATCAAACTTGATGAGCTAATGAGGAGGTCAAGAAGTAATGAAGATATGGATGAATCACTCCCAAAAGGTTGATAAATCTAGTCACAAAGACTCCTCCAATCAATCCCCAAGGAAATCCACCATCGAAGCACAAAACAACACAAATAACAATTTGGAGCAGATGAGCACTTGTTAGCATGAACAATGAGCAAGTCAAGAATTAGGATCTCAAAATAACTTTTTCGTATCAAGGAGGAAATCCAAACCCTTTTTTATAATAGGTTTGGAGGGCAAAACAAGTAGGAAAATGAAATTCATCATGGGCAAAGGTCGACCCAAAAATGGGCTAGCAAGGGGATGGGTTTTAGTGAGAAAAATCCCTAGAATGCTAAATTCGTACTCCATCATTATAGGGCATAAATATGGAAAGCCAAATTTATGCTTTGTATATATTGGGTGTGAATTTTGTAAAGCTAAGGAAATAAGACCAAGGGAGATGGCAAAAGGGTCCCAAATTTGCACTTAGCAAGTTTAGGTGGCTAGCTATGGATCTAAGGGAGAATTGAATCATTTGGTTGGGTTACTTTTTTATGTCTACAATCATAGTAGTAACATATATTGGTTTATATGAAGGATTACCATGATGTGAAGATTCAAACAAGGGATTATCATGAGATATTCTAGGAGAGATAGTTAGAGGGGAGGAGTCTAACCCCTTTCAAGATGATCTTCCCATTCCATAGCTTCAAGAAAATCCACCTCATGGTGTTTCATGAAGCCACAAACATGATCAAATGATATAAAATTAAATCTACCATTAGACCCCTCAAGGAGATCATAGTTTGTATCTATTTCAATATGTTCTTGTTAGGATTAAATAATAAAATGCAAGCAATAAATAAATGCAAAAATAAAACATATAAGAATAAAGCAATACAAAAGATCTATTTATGTGGTTCACCCAATGTGGATTACATTCATGGAGAAAATAATCAGGCCTTTTATTCTATCTAGAAAAATGAAGGGATACAACCTACAACAGATTCACTATAACTTCCTCTTTGCTCTATCATCATCAATTACAATAAATGTGCTCACACTCTATTTAGCTACCACACAAAAACATATTTATAAAATAGAGTTAAAATTTAGGGCAAAAACACCCACCTAAAATCCATCATTCAATCTATGATCTAATAATAAATAGTCCAAATTTACAAAGAAAAAAAACATCTATTTTTGGCTTTGGGGGCATCGCCCCAAAAATCCCTACCAGGTGGGGCTACCATGATGAAAAAATTAGGTGGAAGTTGACCCCCCTACACCCCCATTTGTGGTGTGGGTCCAAGTGCAGCTAAAAATAAGACTTCCAAATTAATCAGGCTCCATAACCAACAATATTCCACTTGGAGACTGATCATAGTAACTCCATTTACTGTACCTGTTGGACTATGCTTCAACTATGGACCTAAATTTTTTATCACCTTTACTATCATGTTTTAAGACCAACTAAAACTAAGCAAGAACTTAGTTTCTCCTTGGTTACTACCTTTGTTAACATATTTGTAGGATTTTGGATAATGTGTATCTTTTCCAACTTCAACTGCCCATCTTCCAAAACTGATCGTATAAAATGGTACTTGGTTTGTATATGTTTAGTGCTAGAATGGAAGGTTGAGTTATTTGCAAGATGAATGGCACTCTGACTATCACTATATAAGATGCTATTCTCCTTCTTATTTTCCAATTCCTTCATAAACCTCTATAACCAAATCATCTCTTTAATGGCCTCTATAACAACATACTCTGCTTCTATTTTTGAAAGTGCAACAACATTTTGTAATTTTGAATCCAAATTACTACAGTTTCACCTATAGTAAAGATATATCCTATGGTACTCCTATAATATATATCACCTACCATATCTCCATTAGAACATCCCTGTAAAATAGTGTTAGTACCTCAAAAAAATAATACCTAAGTGATAGTACCTCTTAAATACCCGAGAATCCACTTCACTACCTCCCAATGCCTTTTTCTTGGGTTTCTCATAAACCTGCTCACAACTCTCACTGCATGTGTTATATCTGATCTTATGCACACCATAACATACATAAAACTACCAACTATTGATGAATAGGGACCTTGGACATGTAGTCTATCTCCTCCCGTATGTTAGGACACATATCTTTAGTTAGTTTTAAATGATTGGCCAAAGGTATACGAATAGGTTTTACATCTTGTATATTAAATATTTTCAACACCTTCTCAGTGTACTCACCCTAAGACAATATTAATTTATGATTTTACTTGTCTCTTGTTATTATCATACCAAGGATTTTCTTTGCAGCACCCAATACTTCATTGCAAATGAATTTGCTAATTTTTTTTTGAGCATATTTATATTCTGTATGTTAGACCCTACAACAAGAATGTCATCTACATATAATAATAAGATAATATAGTTACTATTATCTAATCTCTTAAAATAAACATAGTGGTCAAAATAATATCTACTATATCCTTGTTTTATCACTAGATACCACTGCCTTGGAGCTTTCTTCAGGCCATTAAAACTCTTTTTCAATCTACATACTAATTCCTCTTTCCATTTGACCTCATACCCCAATGAATGCTACATATAAATCTCTTTCTCCAAATCCCCATGGAGAAAAGCTATTTTTACATCTAACTATTAAAGATGAAATTTTTCTATAGCCATTAGAGTTAAAATAGTTCTAATTGAAGTCATTTAATCAACAACAAAAAAAATTCATCATAATCTATACCTTTCTTCTGTGCAATCCCCTTTACAACAAATTTAGCTTTATACCTATTTTTGCCTCCATATTATTCCTTCACCTTGTAAACCCATTTATTTTGCAATACTCTTTTTCCTGTAGGCAACTGAACCAAATCCCATGTTTGGTTATGTATCAAAGAGTCCATCTCCTCTTTCATGCCTTGCTCCCACTTCTTTCTGGTTTCTACCTACATTGCTTCTTCATATGTTTTTGGTTCACCAAAATCAATCAATAATACATAATACAATAAAGGAGAGTAATGATCAAGGGGTCTACTTAACTTGGTAGATATTCTAACAACACTTGTAGGAGTTTGAGGTGCTTGTTGTTGTTGTTGTTGAATATTTTGATTTTCTAGCACCTTTGGAGTTTCATTTTCTATAATTTCATCAAGCACTATGTATTATGTGTTTACCTTTTTCTATTTATTTCTTTACAACTGATAATTATGCATGATATTATCATGGAATACCATATCTCTACTCCTAATGATTTTGTGATTTTCATAATCTTAAAAGAGTTAACCAAAATTATTAACTTCATATCCAATTAGAGTACACTTATTAGACTTTGCCTCAAGTTTTGTTCTATTTTATTTATCAATATGAACAAATGCTTCACAACCGAAAGTCTTCAAAAATGAGTAGTTAATAGGTTTACCTATCCATGCCTATTCTGGAGTACCACCATCCAGGTAACTTGAAGGTCCTCTATTTATCAAGTAAATAACAGTATCCACAACATCTACCCAAAATTGTAAGGGCAATACTGCATGTAATCTTATACACCTAGCACGTTTCATGATTGTCCTATTCATCCTTTCTAACACACCATTTTATTGTGGTATTTTTGGAACTGTTCTATGAATCCCATGGTATGAATGGTTACTGTAGTATTATCCTCCATGATATGATCTAAGAAACTTCAACTTATTTCCTGTTTCATTCTCAACCAAAGCTTTTCATTTCTAAAAAAATATTAAAGACATCATATTTTCTTCGAATATAGTAAATCCAAGTTTTTCTAGTTGCATCATCAATAAAAGTAACATAATAATAAGATCCACTGAGAAATGATACATGAGCTAGTTTCCATATGTTTGTATGCACAAGATTTAACTTTTCACTTTTATTTTCCTTCCCAACTCTAAGAAATTTAACTGTTTTTTATTTTTCATAAATACAATATCCACAAAAGTCCAAATCAACTTGCTTCAAACCTAGAAATAAATTCATTGAGTGGAAAATATGCATCCCCTTCTCACTCATGTACCCAAGCCTATGATCCCATAAATATATATCTACTCTTATAGAAGCTAAAGCAATAGAAAAACTAGTATTACCAGTACATACATACAACATACCTTCCTTATTTCCTTTTGATCATATAAATGATACTTTAGTAACCTTCCACAAATTTTATAAGAATATAATTGTACAACCTTTGCTATCCAATTTCCCTATTGAAATTATATTTATTCTCAAATTAGGAATATGTTGAGAATGGAAAAGGGATGAGATATTTTATTGATACAATAGATTACAATATATAGATAGAAGCCTATATGAAAAACATGACAAGTGTCAAAAAGAAGGCATAGTGCACATTATAATATTCTAAAATTCACCCTTAATGTGCACTATCCTAACTATAGAGAAAAAAATAAGTCAAAATTAGATAACATTCCCCCTTAATGTTGATTTCTCTAAAAGAACCCTAACATCCTCATTTATTACATAATTTGGACTAGGCTCATGCTCTTTGTGCTTGGCTATCCAACTATGAACAATGCTAGATCAATGGTGTATACATATTGATATATTGCCTCAGGGTCAACCACTTCCTTGGATCTGTTGCCTCTAGGTCAGCCGTACAAGTGCCTTAGGGTCATCCTGGGTACCTCAGGGTCAGCCACTTATGGATCTGTTTCCTCTGTAGGTCATCCTCTAGGTATGTTGCCTCTCATAGGTCACTGACTAGGTTCACCATGAATATCATATTTCCCCCCATCATGGTGAAACACAATCTAGAAGATGTTGGTCTCAGCTGAAAATGCACCTTAATACAAAATAAATAAGATCCATATAAGAGTGTTGATATCTACCAAAAATGCACTCTACCATAAAATGAGCCATAGAATTCAAATGTGAAGGAGAAGGATAAAGAAGAGAATATAATATTTTGAAGTGTCTATGTTTTTAGTCTTCAAAATTTGATCCAAAAAGTCCTTGGATAGAGTCTAGGGTGTCTATGTCTATAGTACCTAGAGTAGGTGTCCTTATGGTGATCTCCTCATCCTACCAAAATGCATAGGTAACCAGCTACTACATCAACTAGGTGCTATAGAGAGGGTGACTAGATACTAGGATCACATACAAATGCCTTAGGAGTGTCGGGTTCAATCGAGAGTGCACTCCATGATACACAAATATTTGAGGCTAAAAAATACAAATGGAACAATATCAAAAAATAAATTTGACACCACCAATATGTTCATCTCGGAAAAACCTTTTCTACGACTATAAATACCCCTATGTTTCACTCCAACGGGACCTTCATTTTGAGGAAAAATAAACATGCCTCTCTAGGCAACAAAATAAACATTAGGAATATTCTTTTGGCATCACTCACTGGTGGAAAAAATAAATAGATGACGATCTCCATGCTATGACTTGAAAACATTCACACCAGCAATGAACCCGTTCACCAAAAACACTCACCAACAATGGCCGCATGAACTCATTCACCAACAACACTCAACTCCATCATGAAAAGTAAAGATCAGTTAGATAAGGCAGGCCATCGAAGTTGAAAAAATGACTGTGCAGTAGATAATGCACATTTTACAAAAGAAAATCGATCTAAGATGAATAAACCACAAGCTACCAAAAAAAGTGTTAAGAGGAGTCATCGATTGAGTAGGGTTAGATCCATGTGATCTAGAAATAATGATAGCCAAATCGAACCTTCGTTACAATCATTGTCATGGCTATTTTCACACATACACTCTCATCTAAGCAATTCACCTTGTAGCATGCTCCTCAAAACAAATTACAGGATGGCACATCATGGCAAAAATAGATCTGCTCACTTTTCCACCATAAAAAAACTCCTCAATCTGATGATCACCTGCAAAAAAAATTATAGCAACAAAAATAAAATTATTAAAAAAATTTCACTCTACTCCTCAACATCTCATGGCTTTAAGCAATGAAGCTTCAAGGGCAGCCATGAGTTTTCTCAAGCTGTTTGGTTTCTAATCCATTAAAAATTGGAGAGCATACTCCCTTGACTTGAAGAAAAAAAAAATGGAGGAGGAATAAAAAATAAGTGGGGATTTCCATGAGGGAAATCCCCATTCAAGGGTTTACATAGGGCAAGAGAGTTCTTAAGCTCTGATACCAAATGTTGAGAATGGAAAATGGATGAGATACTTTTGTTGATACAATATATTACAATATATAGGCAGGATCCTATATGAAAAACATGAAAAGTTTCAAAAATAAGGCATAATGCACATTATAATATTCTAACAGAATATGCCTTACCTCTTTCAGCAACCATTGGTTTCCATTTGGTAACTTTATGTGTATATTACCCATTCCAACAATTTTACATGGTCGGTCATAACCCAAATAAACCTATCCAAAATCACCTTGAACATACTCTAGAAAATATTTTCTATGGGGTGTGGCATGATATGAATCCCATGATTCTAACAACCAATAATAATTAATATTTTCTAATGAAGGGATTAAAACATCTTGCAACACATCACCTACTACATTTACTTCCTGATTATTATCCTATATTTTGTCTCCTCTTTTTTTCTTTTTGAGACTAGAAATTGCTTTTTAGGTGTCCTTTCTTCCCACAATGTCAACATTCTAGCTACTTTCCTTTTGATTTGGATATACCTTTCTTTGAATTTCCATGATTCCTTGGAATATTTCCTCTCTTCTTTTGTCTCCTCCCATTATCCATAGTTAAAGCATTACCTGATGTCTCACCTATACTTTTCTATTGCATTTCCTCGCTAAAGATAACACCAATAACATCATCAAACTTTAAAGTGTTTGAACCAAAGACAAAATTACTCAAAGCCATGATCAAGCCATTTCATTTTTTTGGAAATGAGCACAAGATCAAAAGAGCCCTAACCTCATCATCAAATTTTACTCCTATAGAACTTAATTGATTTGTAACAATGTTAATTTTTTTTTAAATGATCAGTAACAGACCCACCTTCTGACATTTGCATATTAAATAAACACTTCATAAAAATACCTTGTTCAAAGTGGAGGGTTTTCATATACTTTAGCTAGTTCCTTAATTTGATCCTTTATTGTCTTTTTATTTGAAATTTTGAAGGCCACCGATGCTTCCAGGTACAGTCCTATTGTTTCTAATGCCTTTTTGTCAAGAACTTTTCATTCTTCATCTAACAGATTTGTCAGATTCTTTGCTATTCCACCTAATAGTAGGTAAATATCCTTCTAATATAGATAGTACTCCATTTGCATCTTCCATAGCTAGTAATTTTTGCCATTAAACTTCTCAACCCTAAACTTACCTTCTTTTGCCATTGCTCCCACTCGAACTAAGAAACCCTCCTTTCAAGTGCATTTTCAAACCCTAGGCTCTGATACCAATTTTTAGTATTAAATAATAAAATGTGAGCAATAATTAAATGCAAAAATAAAATGTAGAAGAATAAAGCAATACACGAGACATATATTTACATGGTTCACCCAATGTGGGCTATGTCCATGGAGAAAATAACCAGGCCTTTTATTTCATCCAAAAAAATTAAGGAATACAACCTACAACAGATCCACTATAAATTCCTCTTCACTCTATCACTATCAATCACAATACTCATGATCACACTTTATTCAGTCGTTGCATGAAAACCTCTTTATAAAATAGAGTTACAATTTAGGGAAAAAATGCTTGCCTAAAATCTATCATTCAATCTATGACCTAATAATAAATGGTCTAGATTTACAAAGGGAAAAAACATCTATTTTTGGCTTCAAGAATATTGCTCCCAAAACCCTTGCTAGGGTGGCTCCCACAATGATAGAATCCCCATACACCCCCTTCATGGAGTCGGTCCAAGTGCAACTAAAAACAAGACCTTTGAATTAATCAGACTCCATAACCAACAATTCTTGCTCTTCTGCATCAAGGTTAGAATTATCTCTATCAACCTGATCATCTTCTTGAGGAATTTTATTAGATTTTTGATGCCTTCATTGAATCCTAAGGAACATAGCCATTAGGAGAAATGAAAGGATAAAGGAGAAGACAAAGGAAAGACACATAAGAAGATTCTTAATATGTCTTTTTTTAATATTATCTAATATAACCAAACAAAATTAGTGGTCTTGCTTAAATTTTTCAAGAAAAAATGAAGGAAGAGGCTTCCTAGTTTGGCCACTAAGATGTGTTTTCACGTCGGTTCACCAAATATGTAGAGGGGAAAAACTTCCCTACTACATACAATTCTCAGTTGGATCTATTGGGATTTGAGGTGACCATAGGGGTGTGCTATATTCTCTACACTCAGTGGGAAAAAAGGGAAAGGGTTCACCAGGAATGGTTTTAGGACTCGCTCCAAGTTTGAGGTGGAAATGTTTCATGTGTCAATTAAGCAATCATCTATGTTTGACCTTTCTATGCTAAACTATGGAAATGAAAGAACAATGCAAAACACACAAGATGAAAGAAGATAATGTCTACCCTAGTATGATTCTTTGATTCAATGATCTCTAACCCTAGGTTGTAAGAAATGAATTATTATTTTTATTTAAGAAATGACATAAGTAAAATGCACAAACAAGACTAAACCCTAGATGCAAAATAATATACCTTTTTTTTATATGCCTAGAAAAGCAATCAAATATTTTTTTCTTTTTATTTATGAACTAGGTGTGAGTAGAAAAGATAAAAGCAAATAGAACACAACCTAATAGATTTACCAAGGGAAATGATCTTATTCGGTGTTTGATCCAATATTTATCTTGCATACAAAATATCCCATAACTTCATATTTGTAAAATAGCCTCTCAAAAAATCTAGAAAATATAGTCAACATTTGGGGGCCTGCTTAGGCCACTATAAGACTGAGCTTGGAGGTGTAGCAGTAAATCCTCCTTGGTCATTTTAGTTGATAATTCATAACAAAATGAGATTTTATCTTTGGAACAACACAACAAAATATGGTAGCTTAGAACATCAAATGAAATACAAACAATATGGATGCAATGCATGAACAAGAATGCAATTTTGAAATATAGGATTTTGGGGATAAATAATTACTCCTAAGCTAATATGATATAAAATGTAGATGAAATAGAATGATAATAGTCAAGATAGAATGCAAATAGAGATAAAATAGGATGTAGAGGGTGCATAATGAGAGACCCTAGGGTTATGGGATGAATAGTTGCCCCAAAACTTAGCTAGACCAAATTCGTGCCCTGTAGGATATCGAACACAAATTCGGTAACAATGCTAAAATAGAAATAGCATGCCCAATAGGCAAAAGTAGGGCTTTTATCATGTCTATGCCCTATAGTAGATGAGGTTCATATTCATAGAAGAGGATTTAAAACCCTAAAATAGAGGTAAAAATGCAAAAGAACATAAACTAGAATGAAAATGCAAACTAATGAATGCAAAGAAATAACTTGGTGATATTTTGGAAGAAGAAAGAGCAAAGGTGAAATATCCCTCCTCACTCAAGAAAACAAATTATTTCCAAGCATTTCCACACTTGTAGAATCACAAGGAATACACCAACAGAACACCAAAGCACAAGAGCACTAGAAGACAAGAGAGCTCTAATTTTGCATGAAATTTTTAGGTTGATAGTTTGTAATCTCCAAAAATATAACTACTGGAAAAATGGGATCCAATCCCTTTATTTATAAAGATCTTAGAGGGCTAAAAGATGAGAAAAATAAAACTTAATGTTGATCAGATCAATGCCCCAAAAGGGTTGGCTTAAAACTTAAGTTTTTGAAGAAAACCCCTAAATTTATTGAATTTGCACCCCATAAATTACCAGATGTGGATTTGATCAAGATCAATAAAAAAAAGGTAAAACACATGAAAAAAGGGGCTAAAATTACTCCTAGAAAGATTGAGAACCTATCAAAGGAACCCAAGGTAAAATAACTCATTTGGGTGGGTCAATTGTTTGTGTCTACACACATCTATCCCATAATTTTTACCTAAGATTATCACAAACCCTTATTTGCTAGGGCAAACAAAAGAAAAATATCTCCTCTTAATAAAACTCTAATTCAAATTAACATTTGGTAGCTGGACCAATGCATGAGTCTATAGATCAATCATGGATTACCTTCCTTAGAGTGGTAGTTGCAAGACTATTGTGAGTGAAGCACCTAACACAAATCTACCTAGGGTTGATAATTTACTAAATCAAATCAAGTTCAACAATCTATCAAAGGTAAAGTTTCAAAGAAATTTATTTATTACATAATTGGGATATTTTTCATTGATCATAAAGCATGTAATCTTACATCTCCTCTCTTAATACACTCATTGTGGCATTAAAAAAACCTTAATCAACCACAAATCATCCATCATTAATTTATCTCTCTCATAATCAATCATCAACCAATCCATATTCTTTCATCCACAACTATTCATCACCAATTCTTCTTCTTCAAAATCAAACCACCAAGCTAGTGTCATAATTTTTTACACTGCACCATGTCTTCACATAATGTAGTACAAAAAGAGGTAAATGTAGACACCTAAAAGTTGCACATTGCCACTTCTCCCATCATCAAGGTTGATCAATTTGCAAAACCCATAAAATTTGCATGTATTAACCCCAAAACACTATTTATTTATTAAAATTACTATTCATGCACTATTCACAAGCCCCTTGGGCCACTTAAGTCCTTTTTTTATGCTTAAATTTGGGTCCTCATGTGATCACCATCTTATCTTAACCTTGGTTAATCTCTAACCTTGGTCAAAATCCACCTCATAATCAAACTCCATCCCATGGTCAATCTAACCATGGTCAATATGATTCATGTCCACCTCACCTAGTCTACTCTTTGACTAGCCTAGCCTCCACCTCACCCATTTGACCCTAGCTAAACCTATGGTCAACCTAATCAAGGTTAACTCTAACCCTTGCTCCACACATCTCCCCATGTGCATTTAAGGCCTTAAATTACATTTGGAGACTTTTGTGTCCCAAAGCATGGGAGACATGGTAAGTCACCCTCCACCTTACCCAAATTCAAAATATAACCTATGGTCAATATAACCTTGGTTAGAATTAACCCTTGCTCCATTTCAAATCCCCATTTGCATTTAAGTTCATAAATGAATTTTGAATACTTTTTGGATTTCAAAGCATGGGAAAGGATGAATCATCTTCCATCTCACTCAAGTCAACAAAAAACCCATGGTTAACCCTATTAATGTTAGGGTTTAACCCCGAATCCACTCCATATCCCCATGATCATTTATGACATGTAGGTGGGTGAGGGATTCTCTCACCCAAATGCACTTATGGAGCATGCCACATCAAGGGACACCTCATGGGATGAAGAGAATGTGCTTATATTGAGAGAGGGGGGTGAATAGTATAAGATATATTTTTTTGCTTTTTAATCCAAATGATAACATCAAGAATATTAAAGCAGTAAATATCACACAAAGCATCACACACATGAGAGACATGATTTTTACGTGGTTCACCCAATGTGGGCTACACAATGGAGAAAATATTTCTTATAAATATTTTCTCAAATAAATTCTCTTGGAATCCTTTCCCTACAATGTTTATGGACCTCTGTCCAAAGGAGACACCAATCCCATAATCAAGTTCATAGATCTCTATCTAGAGGAGAACTTATTTCTCATTAGCTCTGATTGGTGATCTTCTAGAAGAACTGTTGCCCCCACTACTATGGCTCATGGATCTCTATCCACTAAAGACTCTTGTCCTCACTACCCTGGCTAATGGATCTCTATCCACTAGAGACTATCATCCTCTATACTATGTCACCTTCAAAGCTCTATCTTAAATATACACTAAACACAGTCCTTCGGTCTAGCACAAATTTTCTCAATCTCTGTATCTGGTTTGGCATAAACTTGTCCTCAAATATACACCAAACTCTATACTCAAATTTGTCCTCAATCTCTGTTCTCAAATCTATATTTTAATGTTCCATAAAAGTTCACACAAATTTGTTCCACAAGTCTTATCTAAGACTTGCCCCAAATATGTTCAAAAAGTCAACACTAGAACTTGTCCAATCTCCTAGAAACATTAAGAGAATTGTTAGAGACTCAATATGCTTCACATTCATCAAAACACTCAATCACTTTCAATAACTCTTTTAGAAACATACAGAGAATGGTTAGAGACTCAATATGCTTCACACTCATAAACTCTCAATCACCTTCTCAACTCAATTCAGAATATAGAATAATTTGTTTCATAGAACTTGAGCTATCACTTCACACATTCACTTGACTAGGCTCAACCAAATATACTCAACCAATCACTCAATGAAATAATCTTTGCTTACAAACCCTAGTCCAAGCATATGAAAACTCATTCAAAATGTTTTCAACAATGATTTTAAACCAATCTCACATAACAATGATACTCATATTCTTTCCAAACCCTAGTTCAAGTTCTTCACTCAACCAATGGATTCAACAACAATGCTTATCAAACAAGGTTTTATCAACAACTATTTATTCTAGAAAAACTTGAAGTATTAATTCAAAACACACTCAACAATGCTTATAAAACAATCTTCACATATAGCTCAACAACTCAATAAGGAAACCTAATTAAGTCATTTTCACTCCAAAGTTGTTTTCCAAAAAACCAACCAATCAACTCAATCAAGGAAGAATATGCCCATACCTTTTTCTTTGATGTAGAATGATCTTCAAAATCCTAGATCAATTATCACAACTATATTTGCCAAGTACAAAGGGTTAGATGATAAGAACGATCACCCTAACACTTTTCGCAATTTACCTTAAACACAAAGATAAATTAAATCTCAAATACACCTTATTGCTCCATCTCAATAATAAATTTCAACATCATAATTTTCATCAAAAACCTTCTTATAAAATATAACACAATTTCTACTTATAACTCCTTTCTTAAATTGCACTTATCAAATAAAATAATTTATAAAATAATGCAATTTATTCTTCTAAGGTAAAAATTAATTACCTTAGTTTTACTTTACCAAAAAAAATCTTTTACCATGCCCAAAAATAACTTTAACTTATAGATAAGTAATCCACTTTAACTACCACCTTATACCTCCCAATTTACTCACAACAACCTTAGGGAAAACAAAAATTAAATCAAAAATTGTACCTTTGCCCTTAGTGGGTTTTGAACCCACGACACTGCCTCCCAAGCACTCTAGTCGTGACCTTGGCTGTTGCGTGAGCTAGCACTCATGTGTGAGCTAGAGCGCCCAAGCACTCTATTCTTCTTTTTGCTGTCGCTAAAATCAAAAATCAAAAAGGGCTTTGAAAACTTGTTGTCATCGATTTTGAACCCGTAACCTTCCTTCCACAAGAGCCAAGCCAAATGCCACCTGATATAGCCACTGGATGGTGCTAGAAGCTATGCACTATGTCTTCTTAAACTCCTTGAAATTCAAATTTTTGCAGCACATGAATTTTCTCCCTTAGCACATTTTTCGAATTCAAAATACATATCCTTTTTGCCTTAGCAAAGGCAATATTTATATTGCTTTGTTATTTATTTCAACACATTTATGGGGGTAATCTTCAACTTGCACGTCGGTGAAATAGCCTTAGGGTTTTGCTATTTCGAAATAAATAAATATTTATTTATAAAATTTAAATTCAATTTGAATTTAAATATTTAAACCTTCCTTGGACTTTTTAATTTGGAATAAAAAGCCTCCTTGGGTTTTTATGAAAACCTTTTATTTATGCTTCCTATAATATCAAAAATTAATATTATGAAGCTCTTTTGCCATCAATTTTTTGCATTTCTCCTTTTGACCTTTTGGCATTAATGGTGGTTCACTTCTTGGTATTAATGACAACCTCATGCCTTAACATCAATGATAATTTTATGGACTTAAAATGTCCAACATGGGACACCTCAACCCCCTAACCTTGGCAAGATTTATAAATAGAATTCCATTTTCTCCATTTAAAACAATGCTTATTTGCATACCCAAACTATGCTAAAATTAGCCTAAACCTTCATGTACACTACAACATCACTCATCATCACTCAACATCACTCACCATCCATTCCCACATGGAAAACCATATGAACCTATCAATATCCTTTGTTGCTTGATGGGTTGCTATAAAGATTTATAGATTTAGGAGGTAGCAAGATGGAGAACATAAGTGATAGCTACACCAACAAGACCTCTACAAAAAAATATTTAGTTTTTAGAAATCATAGTCAAATTCACATAGAAGAGTATGAATGCTTTCATTCGTACCTTAAGGTGTGAATCCCTAGAGCAATAGGTTTTCATCATCAAAACTGTGTTGAAGTTTACAAAACCAGGTACATGCAGTTATTTTCTCAATTTTAGTCTTTTCATGTATATTTATCATGTTTTAACTTAGTTTAAGAGCCTTTTTTTATCTATAAACGTGAAGGGTTTGATCAAGATAGGCTCCCAAACATTATTATAAGTTTTTGTAGGTTTGAAGGACCCACATTGCTAACAGTGTCCCACAAGCAAGAAGCCCACTCACATAGAGGAACACCAGAAAATGCATGTGTAACTATTGATCAATTTATATACAACTAGTTTTCTCATAGTTCAATTAGACCTATGATTGAATCTACTAAAAATTCAACAAGAGAATGACATGTATTGAGATATTTAGGCAAGTGAATTTAGTGGATGCCACCTATACAAGTGGTTAAATAAAAATAAGGTAATTGAACCCTTAGTTGAGCTAAATATTTAGATGCACATGATCACCAACAACACAAGGAATTTCTCTCATAATGATCAGTTTGAGCTTAAAGCAGTTTGTGAGTACTATAAGATGATCCAATGCCCATCAGATGAGGAATGGGTAAACATTAATTAAGCATTGGACAAGCTACCAGCCTTATAATATTCTATATTTTTCTTTTGTTGTATTTGTAGATTCTTTCAAAAATTGACTCCTTTCCTAAGGATAAAGGAATGAGTTCTAAATTCTTCTTCAGCAAGCAAGGCCCTTATGAGTCACTAGAACTATAGTGATTTTCACTACACAAAGTTTTTCCTTAGATGGATTATAAAAGCAGAGTAAAAAAAAGGTAAGATGGAAAAATATGAGGAAAGAAACATCAGATAGATATGGATAAAAAATTTCCATTTAAAGGTAGACACCACCTTATGAAAATTTTGACCAAGAAAGCAAGGTAACATTTTTGATAGTCCACATTGTCTAAAGGTTTCAAAAATTGGAAGATTTTTGGAAGATACAAGGAAAAGAAAAATGACCAAAGATAAAAAGTTTTGAAAGTTCTGAAGGAGGGAAGAAGAGAAACATTTTTAAATGTGGACTATGAGAGGCAAGAAAATTCTAGATGATAGAATTTTCAAAACATCTAATATTAGGGCAAAAGAGAAGGTTTTCACTAAAAAAATCGAACAAATAATCTAGCTCGATTTTAGAAGTTTTTAAAGTTTTGATGTGGAACAACAAGAATTTTTTTTGACAAGTAGCCAATAGCTCATGCCATATCTAAAGATACAGTGAAGTGAACAAGAGAATAAGAGTGCCCTAGGAGGTAAAACATATGCAACCATCTTGGAATATGGAAGAAGGGTTGAATCAAGTTGTAAAACATTAGTAGTGATGGACAAGCTCCCAAAAGCATAGGTAAGATGAAATAATGAGCTAATTATTGAAGGCGCTTAAGGTTCACTTACTAACATCAATTTTTCTCGGTAATATAAGGAGAGTGAGTGACATATTAAAGGCAAAAGCATTGTAGCCATAGTAGAAATAATCTTGAACTTGATAACATTGATTGTAGAAGATTTTTCTAATTAGTTTTCAAGATCCCTAGGATGATGTTTGATATCTAGTAGCTCAAAATTGACAAAGTATTGAAAGACTAAAAGGTGACATAGAGAGAATCAAATCAAGAAGACAAAAATAATTTTTTTAGAGGATCATTTTCAAATTTGGAGGGAAAATCCTTCCTTTTTATCATCTAAAAATAGTAAAAGTTTGAGTGTTGCAAAGGATAGCACCTAAAACCTAAGTAGTCTTGTAAGTAGGATTTCAAGCCTCCACTTCTAGCATAATCTATAATTTTTATATTCACATATATTACTTGAGGCCATGACTATTTGTCTCTTTTATCTTGTTTCTTGTATGTATTTATATTTATGTGTGTATATTGGAGGTCATGACTATCTAATTTCTATCTCATTTCCTTTATATGCAATGTATGCTTAACATGTTGAGAGGAGGAAGTATTCACTTTAGAGCTATCAATTAATTACACTCACACTTTTGTATGTCTTATTATTATGTAGAGGAATCTTATTCTAATCTTGGCACAACATCCCTTATTAGCTTAGAATTTTTTCTTTAAGCTATCTTTGTTTTATATGGATTAAATTTCTTTTTTTACTCTAAAGTTGGTTATATTAGGATAGAGTATCAAGAGTGCTAAATATCACATCTTAAATGGATATGTCCTTGCAAAAAACCCTATAGGTAGTCTAACCGAGTTTCTAATTATGCTCTCATAGCTTCCCTACCGTGTCACTCCATATGAGGCATGATAGTTTTGATCCCTATATTTTGTGACCACAATAATAAGAGGAGATAATAGTGATCAACAGGGTTATTTTGGATTTTATTTTTATTTCTACTATATAGATTTACTTGTTGTCCTTTTTGGTTTTTGCAACCATCAAATAGGCTGAACTATAGGTTGGGACTATCATGCTTTGCATGGAGCAACACACCAAGGATGCTTATGAGAGCATAAGGTCTGGCTTGATCAGGGTCTCCAATATTTTTTACAATGTTGAATCCTTTTATGATGTGATATTGAGTGCACTTTTCCTACTCTAGCCCAATATATCAACTTTAGGGGGAAAAGGGTTAGAGAAATGCATAAAAATAAAGACAATGGAATGAAAAAATATAAGCTAATATGCAATATGCCAAGATCAAGATAAGATTACCCTACACAACTATAATGTGTCGATAGCTAACAGTTTGAACACTTCCTCCTTTGAACATATATAAGCACATACTAGAACATAAACATACATACATAAAGTAAATGAGATAGGGAGAACCAAGTAATTGGTACCAGATAGTCATAGGCCTCTAGTGTGTGTGTGTGTCTATATATATATATGAGTATGAAAATATTACAATATTATACCAAAACTAGGGGTTTGGACTCCTTGCAAGACCACCCAAGATTATGAGTAATGCTATAGAGAAAACAATGAAGGGAAATCTATATGTGTAACAACCATTAAAAACCAACCCAAGAGAGAGATATAATTTTTTTTTATCAAGGTTCACAAAATAGAATCCTAATATATTATTTAACATTATCAAGGCTTCACCACATTTGAGTTCTATATCACTGTAGACAATAGTTAGTGGATAGGAGTGGCCAACATCTCATATTTTTTGGGGTTCACCTTACTAAACCTCATAATTTAGAAGGATGTCAAAGTGGTCCCCCCACCTTTCCTATACCCTCATCGGTAAAGGACATGTTTACCACAGTGTAGGGATTATCCTTTAATTACCATAACACTTAAATGTGGATGCCTATTCCCTAACCTTAACCTAATTCCATCTAGGTAGGTTAATCAAGCATAAATCCTTGGTGCTTAGTTACCACACCTTTGTGGGCTAACTAAGGTCATTACCACTCAATTGGCAATCTACATGATCACTCGAACCTGCATTTTAAAGAAACCACCATTGATGTCTTGTCAATGATTTCCATAAATTCCTAAATATGAAAACCCTATCCTTAGTTAAGGTGTATCATTTCAAAAGGAATAAGGCTCTTGCATCCATGCAACTCCTTCCAAATTCATGAATTCCTAGCTATTGCATTCTCGCAACTCCTTCTAGGAACCACATTCACCTGGTTATTGCATCAACACAACTCCTTCTAGGATTGGACTATTTCAAAGACTTAGGTCCTTAAATAAGAATAATGAACTCTTTCCTAACCATGATAGCATTCAAGCATTAAAATAAATACTTTCTCTATAGATATAAATGCTTCAACATTATATTAAATTTTATCTTTTTTTATTAGGTAGAAGGGATTTTGAAAGGGCCTTGAACCTTTTACAAAGGGAATTGAGATATTCCAATCCATAGAGTAACAAAAATGGATCTCAAAAGGATAACCCCAAAGGAAACAAATATGAGACCAACAATAGGACCTAGAGGATAATATCCAAGAGAAACCATATGATCTCCTAGGAACAATAGAAGATCTCCAAGAGATACAATAGGATTAGAGGATAAAATATAAGAGATACAATAGGATATCCCAAGATTATAAAAAAACTTACAACAAACCAGTCTGAAAAATAGGTAATAAAAAAATTGAAATTTAAAAAGACCCACATAACATTTGAAATCAAAATTGAAAAGGCATCCCACCTAGAAATGTAGAAATAAAATAGCATCCAATTGGTAGCCAATAAATCCAAAATCCCACTCAAAATCAAAAGATATTTTCCCACTAAAAAAAGGAGGAGAAAAAATCACCATCCACAAGCCAGAAAAAATCAACAAGATATTCTAGAAACCCTTGATCTAGAATCATTCAAGGAAACCACAGTTTCAAATCCTACAAAAAACCTAAAAAAACTACCATAATCTAGAGAAAGAAACCTGAATCATCATTTTATTTTTAACTTAATTGATGAGGATTGATGTCAGATCTTTCATATGACCCCTCTAGTAGTTCCTAGCTTAGGTTTGCTTAGTTTATTTTCTAGCAAATTGATATTGTAAGTGAGTCTCTTTCTCACATGCACTTGTGGGCACTAGTTGTCTTCTAGTTGTCTTTTAGAGTGTTAGTTAGCAAGTGTGAACTCAAAGTAGGAAGTGTGTGCTTCAAGTTAGCTAAAATGGATCTTCTAGTTAGCAATCTTAACTTAGAAGTTTACGTGCATTCTTCTTTGCACCTTTGTAGCTTTTGGGTTAAGCGTGTGAATCAAATCCATGATTTCATGGGTTGGTTATGTATTTTGGGCCATTAGTGCCTATATAATGATTTGTAAATAATAGAACTCTTAGTTGGATTTTCATCCTTTTCATTGGTATCAGAGCCTAGTTCATGTTAGCACTAGGGCTTGTGAGGTGAGAGGATAGGAGATAGGATTAGTATGAGAAACGTATTCTCATTGAGGACTCGGTTTAAGCCCAAAGGAAGCTTGAAAACCATTCGGAGAAGGAAGTTCCTTCGCCGACAAACCCCTCGTTCCAACTTCTTGCTTATGCTTAAAAAGTATAGGAAGAGTTTGCCCCAGAGTTCTTCGTATACCGATCCTTGGAAGGGATTGGATCGTAGCTACGGTCCAATTAGGATTAGGGAGCCATTTGACCCTGCTGCCCCCCCCATTTTCGAGTACTGAAGAGCTCCAGGAGGACTTCAAGCTAGGTCGTGTGTCGACTTAGATCTGGGTGCCTTTCAAACGCTGGTCGTGTGTCGACCGGATCTTGAAAGGAGAGCTACTGGTGGGAGCTGGTTGCTCGAATTTTGACAATTTAAAGTTTTTCAAATTTTAGATTAACCCCCCTGGTTAATTTATAATTTTTTTCAAATTGTTGTAGAAAAGCTTTCAAAAATTGTTCTATATATTATTTTTATAATATATTATATAGATCTGCTGCATTTATATTTAAATTGTAAAAAAAAAAAAAAAATATATATATATATTATTTTATTTTATTTTTTGCAATTTGCAGCAGATCTGCTGCGTTCGGCCTTTTCGACAGCGAACAGCAGCCTTCGGCACTGTTGTCGGGCGTGCCGTCGCTTGCCGACCGACGAACCGTCGGGCACAGCCGCAGCAGATCGCTGTCCGCAAGACAGCGACCGTGGCTGGCGCTGCACGGCCCCTCGACTCATCGTCGAGGCCTGACGACAACTTCGTTGCCAGTCGACAGCGCCAGCGCCTGTCGCAGTGTTGTCGCTGCCCGACGTCGGCGCAGCGCCCGGAGCGAGCCGACGGTAGCTGAACTATCGGTCGGCTCGACAGCCTGACGGTCTGTCAGGCGTCGGCTCCGGTGCCACGCGGGCCAGCGTCGCAGCGCCTGACATTTCTGTCAGGCGTCTGCAGGCTTGCGGCCTGCGACGCAGCGCCTGACAGTCAGTCAGGCCGCTGCTGTGTTGCGGCCCGCATCGCCTTAGGGGCAGCGTCTGACATTGCTGTCAGACGGCTGCCGGGCCTACGGTCGGCAGCACCAGGGCCAGCACCAGCCAGGCCAGGGGCGGCTGCGTGCGTGGACCCCAGGGGTGATGTGCACGAACTTCTGTGCATGAATTTCTGTGCAGAGCAGGCAAAGGAAATTGCCTAGCAAATTGTAAATTTTTTTAATTTTTTCTGCACATCTGCCTCTGCCTTGGGAATTGTGCCTCGGGAAGCGTGCAGAGGACAAATTTTCATGCACTGTAAAATTTTCATGCACTGTAGTTGTTGTCCAGTTAAACAGCAGATTGAAGGGTAAATTATTGTAAAATTTTAAATTTTTACTATTTTAGAGTGCAAGTTCAAATTTCATTTTATTAATTTAATTTTTAATAACTTAATTAAATTTTTTTAATCTTTTGATTAATTAAAATTTAATATTTGATTAAGTTATTTTTAAATTAATTAATGTTAATTTTGCACTTTATAGTAGTTTAAGAATTTCAAAATTTATGCCTTAGGAGTAAATTTTCAATTTTAAGCAGCACTCCATTGTAACAAGGAAATTTGCATTTTTGCTTCCTTGATTTAGTGCTTTCTTAAACTTTACTTCTGGCTTATACCCGAGAACACATGGCCTCTGACTTGGCTGCCCAAGTGGCAGAATTGGCCCATGTTGTAAACACTTTGGCAGATAAGGCAAATGACACTACAATGGCAGAAGTTCTTGGCAACCTTGCCATGAAGGTAAATGACATTTCTTTGCATAATACCTCCACTTCTGCTCATGATTCACGTTTGAGAGTTCGTTGTGAAGTTCCATTGTATGATGGATCCAGGAACCCTGATGTCTTGAATAGTTGGATTCTTGACATGAGTTCTTGGTTTGCTTTTTCTCAACTTTCAGAAGATGATGTAGTGCCTTATGCTAAGCTTAAACTTTCTGGCTTAGCCAAAGTACTTGTGGAACGAAAATGAGGGCAGGAACTCTCTACTTGGGAGGAGCTTGTACAATGTCTTAAGACCAATTTCTATCCTTCAAATTATTCTAGGGAATTGGTTATTAAATGGTTTCATTTTCGTCAAGGTACTAATATGTCTGTACAAGAATATATTTTCCAGTTTAACAGATTCAGAATACTTGTAAATGTGGAAGATGATATTTCAGGTTTGATTCTCAAGTTTCAAAGTGGCTTGTTAGAACATTTGTACAGGGAACTAATGTTTGTTTCTATGGAAACATTGGATCAAGTTTTCAATCAGGCGCGACTTGCGGAGGACAAGTTCAAGGCGCAATCGCGGGCATTCCGCACACCTGTTACTCAAGTGGTTGGAAACTCATCAAAAGGGAATAATTCTTTCTCTCAAAAGAAGAATTTTGCTCAAAAGAAGAATGTGTCTTCTCCATCTCCTTCTTCTCCTTCCCCTTCCGCTTCTACTCCTTCTTCTTCTTCTTCTAAATCTTCATCTTCTTCTTCTAAGAAATTCTGCAATTATTGTAAGAAGAAAGGGCATGAGAAAGCTGATTGCTTTAAGCTCAAAAAGAAGAGTTTAGTGATTACTACTCAAGAGGAGGA
Source organism: Wollemia nobilis (assembly GCA_028583015.1). Classification (NCBI taxonomy): domain Eukaryota; kingdom Viridiplantae; phylum Streptophyta; class Pinopsida; order Araucariales; family Araucariaceae; genus Wollemia; species Wollemia nobilis. The sequence continues at coordinate 6,996,826 of JAQPPZ010016480.1, read as the reverse complement.
TGCTTCCAAGGGTCCCCTTGAGTCCGTAGGAGAGAGTAGAGTATATACGGAATTACGAGGTAAGCTTAATGAAGTTACCTTAGTAAATGTAAGTTCTTCAGATGGAGCTCGTGATGCTTTGTTCATCACTCGAGCCCACTTACTTCACAACTTTGCAACTGATTGTATAGTGGACAATGGCTCGCAGAAAAATCTAATTGCGAGGTCCATTGTCGAGCGTTTGAAGTTACCTATGGAGCCTCATCCTCAACCTTATTCTTTGGGTTGGAAGGATAGTGGAAGAGGCTCAGAAATCACTCACACTTGCACTTTAAAATTTGCACTTGGCCCACAGTTCATAGATCAAGTCACTTGTGATGTGACTCCTATGGATTGTTGTGGGATTTTGCTTGGACAACCTTTTCAGTATGATAGGAGAGCTGTTTATGATGCTTTTAAAAGAACCTACACACTTCAAAAATATGGTAAGGTCTTTCTCATTAAAAGCACCAACACTCCTAATATCATTCTAAGTTCCAAACAAACGAAAAGAGTAATTAAGAAAGGTGGTGATGTTGCTCTAATTTTCATTCGCTCTCAAAACACTTCTACATCTACATCCATTACAAAGCAACACTCTTCAATGGATAAAATATTGCAAAGTTATTCACACATATTTCAGGAGCCAAAGTCTCTTCCTCCAATTCGCACAATTAATCACCACATTGAAATAATTCCAGGTTCTTCTCTTCCTAATGCTCCCATGTATAGACAATCTATTTTGCAAAATGAAGAAATAAAAAAGCAAATAGAAGATTTGTTGTCTAAGGGTTTCATTAAGGAAAGTACTTATGCTTGTGCATCACCTATTTTGTTAGTTCTTAAGAAAGATGGCACTTGGAGATTATGCATTGATTTTCGTGCATTGAACAGAATTTCTGTGAAGAATAGATATCCCTTACCCCGCATTGATGATTTATTAGATCAGCTTCAAGGAGCTAAGTTCTTTTCAAAAATAGATCTCAAAAGTGGATATCATCAAGTGCGTATCCAAGCTGAGGATACATGGAAGACTGCTTTCAAGACGAAGATGGGCCTCTTTGAATGGTTGGTCATGCCCTTCGGTCTTACTAATGCTCCTGCAACCTTCATGAGGTTGATGAATGATGTATTTCGTGAAGTCCTTGACAAATTTGTCATTATATATCTTGATGATATATTGATTTTCTCAAAAACTTGGGAGGAACACCTTAGGCATATCCAGAAAACCCTTGATCTTCTTGCGAAGAATCAATTATATGCCAACTCTTCCAAGTGTTCTTTTGGCAATACTTCAGTTTCTTACCTTGGCTATGTGATTAGTGAGACTGGAATTCAGGTAGATCCCCTTAAAGTTGATGTTTTGCTTAAGTGGTCCCCTCCTACAACTCTCACTGAGTTAAGGAGTTTCCTAGGACTTGCGAACTTTTATCGCAAGTTCATTCCTCAATATTCCACCCTTGCAACTCCATTGCATTATCTCACTAAGTCCAAAACTCCATTTCATTGGGAGAAAAGCCAAGAAGTTGCCTTTGAGAAACTCAAAAAGAAATTGTGTACAGCACCGGTGTTAACTTTACCTGACCTTTCTCAACCTTTTGAGATTGAAACAGATGCCTCTAAAGTTGCCTTAGGAGCTGTGCTCAAACAGAATGGTCATCCAGTTGCTTATCATTCAAAAACCTTTTCTGCTGCTAAGTTGAACTATTCTACATATGACAAGGAGTTGTATGCTTTAGTTCAAGCCATTAAGTATTGGAGACACTATCTTTTGGGAAAAGATACGAGTAGTACACACCGATCATATGCCTCTCAAGTTTTTACAATCTCAAAGTAAAATTGAAGAATCAAGACATATGAAGTGGGCCTCTTACCTCCAACAATTTCACTTGGTGATCAAGTACAAAAAGGGGAAGAGTAATACAGTTGCTGATTGTTTGAGTAGGCCTCCAACCGCTCTTGCCTTAACAGTCATGTCCACTTCACACTTGGGATTTCAAACTTGGCCTAATCAGTATTCTCAGGATCCCGATTTTGGAAAAATATTTGAGCAAGTGAGTAAGCCTTCTTCTTCCAATTTGCGTCCTTTCCAAGATTTCTACATCAAAGAAGGACTTCTCTACAAATTGGACAAGGTTTGTGTTCCTTGTGAACCTCGAGTGTCGCTTCTTAAGGAAGCTCATTCTACACTTTATGGTGGTCACTTTGGGAAGCATAAAACACTTCATCATTTGCAACGATTTTTCTATTGGCCAAAAATGCAGAGGGATGTGTTGAGATTTCTCAAGCAGTGTGCAGTTTGTTGTCGCTCAAAACCAGCTAATAGAAAGTTTGGCTTAGGCATGCCTTTGCCCATTCCTTCTCGTCCTTGGGAAAGCATTTCCATGGACTTGGTTAGTGGTTTTCCTATGACAGTGCGCCAACATGATTGTGTGTTCGTGGTGGTTGACAGATTCAGCAAAATGGCTAAGTTCATTCCATGCCGCAAGACAAGTTCTGCATCAGACTTAGCTCAATTTTTCTTTGATAGCATTTGGCGTTCCTTTGGTCTACCTACCAGCATTATCTCGGATCGTGATTCACGCTTTGTGGGTCACTTTTGGCATTCTTTGTGGAAGATTTTGGGAGTTTCCCTTAACTTTTCTATCGCCTATCATCCGCAGTCCGATGGGCAGACTGAAGTGGTAAACCGTACACTTGTGCAAAGTTTGCGAATCTATCATCACGCTTCACCAGCAAAGTGGGACTTGAGTCTCACGCATATTGAACATGCCTATAATAGGGCCTTACACTCTTCTACAGGTCATTCACCCTTTGAAGTTTGTATGGGATTTCAGCCCTTGGCACCTTATGAGTTACCTTTATCTTTGCCTTCTCCTGTCACTTCACATCTTCAGAAGGAGCAAGACAAGGCACACTCATTTGTTCAACACTTGCACAATCTTCAATCAAAGGTGGTTGAGATTTTGCAAAAGACACAGCAGCAGCAGAAAAAGGCCATGGATCGACATCGAATTCCTCATCCTTTTCAGGTTGGTGATAAAGTTTGGTTGCATCTTGACAAGCGGCGTTTCACTGATAAGACTCATAGCAAAATCAAACCAATTCGCTATGGGCCTTACACTATTCTTCAGCAGGTGTCCGAGAATGCTTTTCGCCTTGATCTTCCCGCACACTTGGGAATTCATGACGTCGTCAATGTGGATCTCTTGAAGTTGTACTTTGACTCTACATTGGAGACTGCACCAGCTATCAGTCATCCTGTGGACGTGGTTCCTGAAGCACAGTTACCATTGGATGCAGATCAGATCTATGACACGAAGACTCGGCAGACTCGTCAGGGGTCTACCACCTCATATCTTGTGGCTCGACGAGGACAGCTGCCGCATCAGGCTCGTTGGATTTCTTTTCATCAGATGTCCCGTGACTTTCCTATTCTTTTGAAAGCATTGGAGTCCAATGCTTCTATTGTGGGGAGGCATGATGAGGATTGATGTCAGATCTTTCATATGACCCCTCTAGTAGTTCCTAGCTTAGGTTTGCTTAGTTTATTTTCTAGCAAATTGATATTGTAAGTGAGTCTCTTTCTCACATGCACTTGTGGGCACTAGTTGTCTTCTAGTTGTCTTTTAGAGTGTTAGTTAGCAAGTGTGAACTCAAAGTAGGAAGTGTGTGCTTCAAGTTAGCTAAAATGGATCTTCTAGTTAGCAATCTTAACTTAGAAGTTTACGTGCATTCTTCTTTGCACCTTTGTAGCTTTTGGGTTAAGCGTGTGAATCAAATCCATGATTTCATGGGTTGGTTATGTATTTTGGGCCATTAGTGCCTATATAATGATTTGTAAATAATAGAACTCTTAGTTGGATTTTCATCCTTTTCATTAATCTAGCATGAGCTTCAACATAATGCCATCACTATAAAGCAACATAACATCATAATTATATTGGTTCAAGAATTAAAGCATAACTATGTAAAAGAAGCATTCCTCTCAAATTCATAATGCTCGCATCATCATAAAAATGCATACATAAAATTTTTCCATAAAAATATCCTTAGAGCTTTATTTATTTTGCAACAAAGGAAAACATTGGCAAGACAAGTTTTCAAACCAAACATCCTTTGCATAATCTTAGTAAATCAACAATTCTCCTTCTTACAAAAGTTTTCATATTCTTAAAATAATTTTGGAAGTTAAACTAAGATACCCAAAGCAACATGTAACAACCCCAATTGTTACTACTCATCAAATACAATTTTTTTTTACCTATAATAACCTTTGTTCACCTTTCAATGAGTTAAGAGTATAATAATGATCTAAGACAAGGATATCCCAAATGATCAATAAGTGATCCAAGCCATAAAAGATTAATCTGTAATCACATTTAAGTAGAAGCACCAACTTCCACAATTCATTCAAGCCACTCATGAGTAGGATCACCAACTCCTACCATTGCATTATACCATCATTAAATGGCTATGAGGATAATGCAATGGCTATGTCCTTCATGTGGATATCTTAATGGTTATGCCATTAATTAGGAGTTTTATCCAATGGAATTCATCCCCTCCTCTCCGTACTATCCATGAAGAATAGTACTAAGGAGAGAACCATTAATATTGTTATTTCTCATGAAAACTTACAAGTAACTTGGAATATTGTCTTAAGCACCATTATAGAATTTAATCATTTACTAAGTGTGTTGGTGTTGGTGATTGTCAATCTTATCCAATTGCATGGAGTGATTGGTTTGCTTCTATCTATCTTAGGTGGATGGTGTAGATATTGTTTTATCTCATATTATAGTGAATATTGTCCATGAATTTCATTCTACACTATTATGGCACATGAGAGAGAATTTTAATACATCCATATAATCTACTAGAGCAACACAAATCTCAATGCCATTTGACAAATTGTAATACCCAAAAATAATTCCATTACTAGCTCATATTCCAAATCATATATCACCTAACATATATTAGAGGTGAATACTACAATATGTATATTTCATCTCTAATTTACAAATCTTGTAATAAAATACATAAAACATTACAATTCAGAGTTGATTTTACATAAATTATATCAGCCCTTCATGATTACATAGGAACTATCTCAATACAAGCTTATACATGATAAACATTGCAATATTCTTCAAAATGTGTTATCCTGTCCTTCTCTGAATTATCTTGAGTTATTTATGGTTGGAAGAGCTGATAATGAAGGGATTATGACAACTCAGATGCAAAGTATGCCAAATCCATTACAAGTAATCCATGCTTATCAAATTGAATGCAATCATGCAACACACATTTGCCAAATGTATAATACATCTCCAAAAATCACCAAGCATGAATAACAATTCATCCATTCTTAATATCTTATAATGAGGATTAATTTGTAACCCCACACATCATTCATTTGGTCTATCACCAATCATGGGAAGAGTCCCATACCTCTTCCCAGGGAATGGACAATAATCCATCCTTTCCAAAGCTAGAAAATCAACCAATATTGTAGTTGGTTATATCCATTTACCAGTTATATAACATCAATGCAAAATAAATAATTTTACTTGTTCATAAATTAAATAATCAAATTGTTATAAAATCTCTAAAATACCCAACAATATATTTGTTTTCCAAACTTTATAAAATATTCTATATTTACATATAAGCAAAAGATTAGATCATTCAATATGTCCTCATTTATCTCCATTCTTAAATTATTTAAATCAATTAACCCTACCATTTCACATTCCTTTGTTAAAATTCCAATGGAATATGTTAAAGGTCATTATAAAATCCTTTTACTAAATGTCTAGCTTATTTTGTAACACACATGACCATAATCCATTTGTAAGACAACTTAGTCTTGGTTTTAACACCTAAGAACTTTAAACATTTCTACAACATGGTGTTTTCTAACTACGTCACTATTAACTTAGAAATGATATGGATTAATTAGATCATCCCCAAAAAGGCTTATACCCAAATATTGCACTAAGCCTTACTGCAATCCTAAGTTAAGTTCTCAAGAAGTCATGCCTATAGCCAACTATTTTTGAGGTGATTTTGAGTAGTCTCCAATAAGGCAAAAACTGTATGCCCGAGTATTACCAGATGAAACTTAGAGAACACACACAGACAATAGGTGGTACTACTTGAATTGTTTTCGATTAATTTTTAATTTGTTCACTAACATTAGACGACAATTTGTATACTGGACCTATCAAGGTTTTCATATTATAATGCGAGGGATACTATCGATTTAAAGACTTCATAAGATCATAGTTACTATTCGTTAGAGCTGGGGTAATGCAAAATACATTGCTACATATATAAAACAATGATCTAACAAATTATATATGTGCAAGCCATTGATAGGGCCTCTGTGAGTGCAGGGTTTCATGACTCTAGCAACTGATCATAACACTACATTGTCATACTTCACTTCGAAGCTCGAAAGAATTAAATATTGAATGGGTTAGATCTTATGGTTATTGAGATCTATGATTCACGAGGTCTTAAGATGGTGATTTTTATGATAATAAGCTACATGGACGAAAGGCCGAGGGTGGAACCCGATAGAGTTTTTCAGAGAGCGGTAAATAGATATTCCAAAAGCATCTATGCCATTGAATCCGAAATTGAGGCTCGCATCTCGGGTAAAACACTAATGGTATTTTTCAAGTTGTAACTTTAATACTATCAACATAAGGACTTCTTGATAGACGTAGTGACCAAGATATTCACAATTTGACACGACACTATGGAGGTGGATTCGTTGGAAATGCACCCTCTGAAAGGAGTATCGAAAATACCTCCTGCAATGTTTATATAATTTACTTGGCTATCTACAAGCATACACCTAAACTATGACATGACAATGATTCAATACCTTTAGCACACATAACGTAGACTACTGTGGTCTCCTTTAGTCTATGCACGACTATCGAAGGGTATTACAATACAAAGATAAATCTAAGAGTGCAAAAGAAAAAATATTGATGCTTATGCTATCGGGAATCTCATGTATGAGTGCATATCCCACATAGATATGTGTTTGGTATCAATAAATTTGATTGTGACTATTGTAGTATTTAGTTGATGTTTTTTTGACTGCAACTAATGTCACCAAATTTTAACACTATTTGCATATTTATATAACAACATATGGAGAGGTTTCAAATCGCAAGAGAAATCCGCATAATCGCAGGTAACATTTTAAAAATTACGAATATAATGATGACTATTAGGTTTCCTAACACATAATATGACATCATCTATCGTTTCTCTACGCATTTACCAACATTATTTGTGCACTATTGTCTTATTAAACTGGCACTTACATAGGATAAAAGAATCATTTCACACTTATTCATCATGCCTCATCAGAACATTGAGGAAAGGGTAAACCATTTCATCACATAAGATATGCTATACAAATTAAACATGATTTATTTCATTCCATATCAAACAAGAATCAAAATATATCAAGGTGGAAAGCTCTGACCTGGAAATCCAGCAAGGTGACTTCTTATAGGACTTGTATATCCCTCTCCTATCTTCTGTAGGCCAACATAGCATTAGATAACATAGCATATCATGGTTTTTATTTCACAACCTCTATGGAAATTTATAGCACTTTTTCCTCCTGACAAGAAGATGCTTACTAATATTTTATTTATCTTCTTTTTCTTTCCTCCATGTGAAGGCTTCTAAAGTATATATTATTTTAGTAGAAAGGGAATCCATATAGATAAGGCAAGGATGCATTATTTGTCCTATGTCCCTCACTCCTAGGGTACTACCACTATTGTGAGCATGGGTGATAAGGGTTGAGACTATTAGAGATAAGATAAGAGTATCATACACCATTTAAACCATCCCAAAGTAGCCATGTGTAGGAGAGATTGATTATTTAAATCTACAAGGTAGTATTTTCATGTTTTGGTCCAATCAAAATTGAACAAGTTCATAAAAGAAAAAACCACCTAATTTCCTTTCCAAAATAGGGTCAACTAAATTAAATAAGCATGCTCAACAAAATAAATATTTTACTTTAAAAATTGCTCAAATTAAGATTTCACAAAATCATAATAAATTGCATGATATTCATTTCAAATATTTCTAGAATAATTTGTAAAATGCAAAACATTATTTAATGTGCATTTTCAAATAAAATTCAATTAACCAATCTCATGCAAATCAATTGTGAAATCACACAAAAGGCATACAAGCATTTGATGCATGTGCTCAATATCCCCCATCACCGTTTTTCCTTTGAGTGGCGGGAATTTTAGAGTAATACTCAAGTAACACCACCATCAGGGAGGTAACTAGTGATGATAGGAATATGAGCTTTACCTATTGAGTTGTCTTTGTCATCATTTCCCTTCTCATATCTTGGTGGTCAGTCTTCCACATATGAGAATAAATGTTCCTACAATCAAGTAATGCAACACAACATCATTTTCCTTTGATAGAAACAAGTACAATGCAAATATATTAAGCATTAAACCATCCAATATTACACAAATAGAATTATGAAAGAGTTATCCAAGGTGGGATGTGATACAACATCTTATTTACATAATAAATTTTCAATCCAAGATACATCAAAGTCATTCTGCCTGAGTTTTTTCTGCACCATATTCCTTTCACAGTCATCTTCACGAGTGAAACTTTCACACAAAATTGAAAAACACTTAGGTATTAGGAAAAATATTTATGCATTGCAATTTAACTTAATCTAACTAAGATGCAAGCAACCATCCATATAAAATATATCAAAGCAACAATGAGAGAATCCCATTCTTCTCTCTATAATGGTCCTCTTACCTAATCAAGTCTCAAGATACCACTATAGTTTTAAAGCATACTCCACACAAGAATAAGCATACAACTTAAGATATCAAGGAGAGAATCCCATAATTCTCTCTATAATGGCCCCCTTACCTACTCAAGTCTTAGGAGACCACTATAGTTTTAAAGCATACTCCACACAAGAATAAGCATACAACTTAAGATAGCAAGGAGAAAATCCCATACTTCTCTCTATAATGGCCCCCTTACCTACTCAAGTCTCAGGAGACCACTATAGTTCCAAATCCAAAGTTAACATTCATAAATAAGTACTTTTTTAATCTTATTTAACTATCATCCAAAAAAAAGTACAAAAGCACTAGATCTTTCACCAACCAAAGGTTTAATGAATTCTTTAACATACACACTTAAAACTATTCATAGGATTCCAACAGAAACCTTATAAAACTACTTATCTTCCCCAATCATAACCCAAGCTCTTAATAATTTCCAATAAAGATAATGCAAGCTATGACACCCCTTTACTTTCTATTAACCATTATTCTTATCACAATAATGAATCCAATAGAACATTATATCTACAATATTTTCCTTTAAATAAAATAATACTTCCAATAAAGGACATTAAAACTAAAGCATATAAAATATTTAATATTTTCCTAGAACAATAAATATTTTAGAAGAGCATGGCATCTATAGCATTTCAATTAATACAAATAAGAAACCAAGGAACATTGGATACAATCTACTCAAATGCACAAGCAACAAACCTCAGGTGAAGGTAAAATCTTCTCCACAAAGGCGCTTAACCAAACGCTTACTACCAAATTGGGAACCATCAACATGTGGCACACAACAACCTTAAAACAAAAAGCTCAAACCCCATGCATTCAAAATAAAGGACAACAAAACATGATCTCCACCTAAGCTATGCAATGTGATATGAACAACAACTATACCCCCACTATATAGGAGGATAAGAAGGTCAATGATAACTCATTAATGTTTATTGAGCCAACTTAGGGGCTACACTAAACCTAGGTAGGCATTAGCAAAGTAGGAAGGGAGAAAAATAGAATGCAAAAATAAATCAATACAACACCTAGGGTTATTGATGACCTTATGACAAATAGGGTTATTGATGACCTTATGACAAAAAAACTAACAATATCCAACAACCAAAAAATACATAAATATACACAAGCTTGCATACAAAGACTTGATTAGGATAAAAAAATCATAGTTTCACTACAATAAAAGCTAACAAGGGTGGATCACAACTCAAGAATTGATTGACATAGCGTAGTTTGAGACCACTCATGAAACAAACAACTGATGTAACTACATCACCCACCAAGCGAATCAACTTGGATGACATAAAAACCATCAAAATAAGCAAACAAAAGAGCATATGTACATCCAACCAACAAAAGTGTTTAACAACATAAAATATAAGTAACACATTGTTTACAACGTAGGTAGAAACCAAACCTACCTCTTAATGTGAAGCTTCCAAAATTGAACCTTACACCCTCCAAGATCCTTGCTTTCCTCTACTTGCTAGAAACCCTTGAAAACACTTATCTAGCCTCTCAAATAGCAATCCAAATCCTTGTAATAGGTGGGAGTCCCTTCTCATTCCTTATTGGATTTAGTGGCCACCATTTCCATCATGCTTCAGCTCGATGGGTAATATTTCAAAGAGCATCGTCAAGACTCATCGAGGTCAAGCTAGGGAGTTATGGATCATGCAACTTAATGAAGCCATAATAAATTCCTTATGCAAATATTATTATTAATTTTCCAACCTTAGGAACCCTTGGATTAATTTATCCTTTATCACCTTTTCTATAATTATTAAGCATGGCTATAAAAGCAAACCAAATAATTAATTACAATAATTAATCCAAGATATAATTGCTCTTAACATTATGGAAGGACCGATTACTTGCTAATTAATACCATATGTCAATATGAATCATCAACACTAGTATTAATATTAAAAATTAATGATATTACCCCTATTAATACCTTTTATTGACCAACCACTTAATCCAAAATCTCCAACACAATCAAGACAAGGATTTACCATTCAAAATTGTACAATGTTGCTTTACCTTTAAGTATATGGCTTTTTAAGATAACTAAAATTTTATCCCCATTATATTAAAGATGACTCCTTTGCTAAAGCGATCTTCCAACCCAAAATTGTATTTATCAAATCAAGCACAAACGCAATGCATCTATATGGAGGTAAATATTTACCTTAGAGCTATTGTGAACAAGTCATCGCCATCATTTCCAAAATAACTCTCAACTCAAGTGGTTCATCCATATATATATCCATGAGTGAAAGTACCTGGTCCTACACCCACAATACATCAGCAATACCATATTCCTAGAATAGAAAAAATGCAATTACTCAATATTATTGATACCTTAAAATAAAGCTATGCATTAGGCATCCACACCAATACATAATTAATTGTCAATAATGAGTCCTACAAGGAGGGTTGTTACAATATGACTTGTATATAACTTGCTAATCCTTTACAATGCTAAACTAACTAATATTTATAAATTACAAAAAGGGGATATTTTCCCTCCAAAATTGTAGGGTATTATGACTATTTCAACTACTCTTTCTTAGGATCCTTAGGATTTGAATGATAATACCTTCTATAATTAATATTTTCAGGTAGAGGAGTATAATCACCATGCCTTTGTCTTCAAGAGATCACACACTTTCTTGGATTGCTAGGCTAAAATAACATTAGTAGGTGATATTCACCATTCCTAATAATGGATCATCCCTCCATATTACCTACTCATCCTGGGGATTTGTTCACCATTACTATTTATTTGTAACTCAATCTAATCCCTCTTCAAAGTTGGTGGTCTTCTGGGATGTGCTTTAAATTCTAGCACTCTCCTATTATTCTCAGATTCCTATGTAGGCTATTGGTTGTTTTTCAAAACTATCTCTTGTTATATTAAGTTAAAATTTTCAATACTTTCACCATCAGACTAAAAATATCATTGGATTATTTTGTGGATTTTTCTTCTTTTATATTTCCATTGGACCTTTTAGTGTTACACTTTTTGAGAATTCCTATTTTACATAGTTTGTCTCTTAGAGCATTTTTCAATTTTACTTCATTGTAACTTTTCAAAACCTTTGATTATTGGAAGCTTTTCTTTCCTTGTATTGGTTGGCATTTTTTTCCACCTTTTTTCCTTTTTGAGAAAAGTCTTGCATGGGTGTTTAGAACTTTTTTCTTTCTCATCTACTCAAGACTTCTATAAACTATCAACTACCTTTGATCAAGGCTTTTGTGCCTTTTTCCATCTTGACGTTATTTTATATTTTGTCTAAGGCCAAAACTCTTAGTGTAGTGAGAAATAACTATAGTTTTGGTGACTCACATGGGACTTCCTACTTGTTGAAGGAGAATTTATAAGTGTTGCCTTTATCCTTGGATGCACTGTCAAAATTTTGTAAGTCCTACAAAAAAGAAAAAAAAAAAGCACAATAAAATTATAAAGCTGGCAACTTGTCCAATGATTGCTTGATTTTTTCTCATTCCTCCCTTGGTTATGCACTAGATTTACTCAAATTTCATAGAATTCTCCTTAATTGAATTATTATCATAGGATAATTTTTGGGAGCAAATTAGGCTCATGGATATTTCTTCAAAAGAATTTCATTTATTGGTATAGGGAGAATATACCCTTTCATGGTTTCTAGTTCATATAAATTTTAATATTTGGAAGTAGCTATAATATATGGTCCACTCTAGGTTGTATTGAATTTGGTATGATACCCTGCCATTCTCCTATATTCATCCTATTTGAGGATAATATCACTATCTTGAAAGTTCTACATAGTGGATTTTCTATAAAATCACCTTTTGATTATTTTCTAATGTTTCAATTGCTACTCTTTGGTTTTTCTCCTTAGTTTTCCAAGCTTCAATAGCTTTTCCATTCTTACTTTCATAGCATCATTTTCCAACAATCCCAATTGATGCAATAGTTGAGGTGAGAGTAATTATATAGATATGGGTAGCTTAGATTCTTTGTTGTATATTAGATTTTATGGGAACATATTAAAGATTTCCTTAGGATAATAAGATCCATCCATAGAGCCCTCTTAAGATGAAGGTGCCACTATAATTGATTTTGTGAGCCAATTCTCTTTAGATTTCTTAGCAATTTTTTATTTGTAGACTTTTCTAGGCCATTATCCTATGGGTAATAATTTGAATTATTTAGGTAGATACCATGCTGGAATATAAATTGATTAATTTTAGAGCTTGTGAATTATTTGGTGTTGTCTATAATTATTGTTTTGGAGATACCAATTCTAGTTATAATGTCTTCTAGAAGCTCTATGATTATCTTCTCAATGGCCTCTTTTAAAGGGACTACTTTGACCCATCTAGTGCAATAGTATATAGCAATAAGAATACTCTTATGCCCTTTATTGGATGGTAGGTTAATCATCCCTATGAAATATAATCACCACTTGGCAAAAGGTTCATCTATAGATATGGATATTAAGGGTATAGGTTCATTTTTCTTTCTTTCGATAAAGAATTTACACCTGTCACAATTTATAACCTAATGATGGGCATCTAAAAACATGTTGGGATGATAATATCCAGACTTCATGATTTTAATAGCTGTTGTTTGGGTTGAGAAGTCTCCACTAGAAAATACTTGATGAAATATTTGTAGCAAGGACTATGCTTGTTCCTTTTTGATACATCAGAGTAGCATTCCATCAAAGCTTCTTTAGAATAAGATTTTATCAATTAATATATAATGAACATTCTATAACCAAAAATCTCTTCTTTAGGATCTATCTAGATTAAGGGGGTACTTGCCTATTTGCATATATTCAATCCTTTGTTCTACCAAACCTGAATCCTTTTCCTCCTCATTAATCAAATATTTATCCAACTACACTTGCCCCTTATCACTATCTAAATCAACTTATTTGACCATATATTTAGAGAATCTCTAACAAAGTGCTCTCCATTTGACCAACTTTGTAGGTTTTATTTGCACATAATATTCTAGAATCTTAGCAATCCACTTAGCCCTTTTTTCACTAATTCCCCCATCCATTATATACTCTCTTATACTTGAATGTATGGCATAAGCAATAATTTTGTTGTTAAAAATCATATGCTTGAAATTCTTCAAGCCTATAACCAAAGCATATACTTGTTTCTCAACAAAGTTGTATTTCTCTTCATACCCTTTTAAGGTTTGACTAAAAAATATTATTGGATTTTCTTGTTGGTTTTCATTATTATGTATCATCAAGGTTGCTATACTAATCTCTCTCCAATATATATAATAAAATCCTTATCAAAATTTGGGTTGATCATTACTAAAGCATATATAATGGTTCTTTTTATCTTTTAAAAGCCTTCTTCCCTTCTTCTATCTATATGAATGGTTAGTCTGTTTTAGCATAAGTGTCATGGGTTTTATGATAGCTACAAAATTTGGAATAAATATTTTGATAAAATTTTTTTGGTCAAAAAAATATTATAGTCCCATTTTATGCCTTGGTAATGAGAGGTTGGTGATGGCTTCAATTCTATTTGGATCTATGGTAATACCATCATTTGACACAATGTACCCTAATAAGTTTCCTTACAAGACAAAAAAACATATTTCTTTGTATTGAGGTATCCTCCAAATTTTTGATATTACTAAAAAACCATTTCGAGATGTTCTAAGTGATCTTCTTTCCTTTTAGAGAAAACCATGAGATCATCCAAGTGGATCAATATTACTTTATTTATCAGGTCATGGAAAGTAATATCCATGACTCTTTAGAATGTTGCTCCACTATTAGACAATCCAAAAGATATTATTTGATATGCAAAAGTTCCCCATTTTGTGGTAAAAGCTATCTTGTGTTGATCCTCATCCTTTACCCACACTTGATTAAAACCAAAAAACCCATCCAATAATGAAAATATTTTGAAACCTACAACTATTTGAAGAATTTACTCCATGGAAGGCAAAGGATAATGGTATTTTAGAGAAGCCTTTTTCAAATACCTAAAATTAACACATAATCTAATCTCACCATTTTTATTTCTTATAGGTATCATATTGGATACCCATATGGTGTGTTTGACAAGGTATATGATCTTTGATTCAACCAGTTTACATAGTTCTTTCCAAATGAGGGGCTCCATTTTTTAATTGATCGATCTCTATTTCTACCTTACAATTTAGACTTAGGATCTAACTTGATCATGTTTTTGATGATTTATTTACTATATCTCTTAAGGTCTTCACAATTCCAAGCCATTACTTTATACTTTTGGCATAACTTAATAACAAACTCTTTTTTTTTCTTGTGTGGCCATTTTACCTATCTTCAAATTTTTTTCTAAAGCCACTTCTACCTCTTGGTAATATTTCTTATTAGTAGTAATTCCATTTTTCCTTTTAACCTATAATTAGGAATAAACAAAAATTCCAAGGTGATTAGTCATTTTGGTAATTTGTTGGAATTCAATTGTATGATCTAGTCTCCATATATTTTCTATTTTTTGAGCTATTTCTTTGGCATGCTTGTATGCATGTTGCAATAATATGGACTATATGTTTATCACTTTCAAATACCTACCTATTCACTTCATTGTTAGGGACAACTGACTTTATTATTATGTTTACCAATTAATGATTTTGGAGTAAACCATTGACTAGGTCAAATTGTGATCCAACCACTTCCATTTTATTCACATCCAAATTTTGCTCTCTTGGGATAACCTTGATATCAAAAACATCAAAATATTCAACTAGATCCCACATCCTATGTCTTTAATATTTCGTCGACCTATTTTTTTGCTAGGTATTGCGTTTTAGTTGCCCTATAATTAGTTTAGTATCATTAAAGATCTAAAGCATCTTGATACCTTTTTTTTTCATATGAAGACCAAGAGATAGAGCCTCATATTCAACCATGTTGTTCAAACAAGTAAACTACAACCAATATACCTATAAGAACTTTGACCCTTATAGTGAAATCAAACATACACCAACACCAACTCCCTTTTTTATTCTAGCCCCATTAAAGTATAACTTCCATGGCTCGGTAGGTTTCTCCTCCTCTTCTGATATTTGAAGCATGATCATACCTTATTATTGAATAACATATATCACTGTACTAGTTTGTTCACATATTTCATAGGTTTTAGGATAAAATATATTAACAACCCACTAGCTTATAAAAACATTTGGATTATCAAGAAAAATCCTCATATCAAATGCTCTTTTCTATGATTGAACTTCTTATGGGGAATTATATTTCTCAACATTCAATATAATTGGTTGAATTGTCTTTGTATGATGGGTAGACAAGGGTTTTGCTAACATTTTCATTTTTACACTATTTTTATCATTCAATATCATGCACATCCCATCTAAATATAGGTATCTATTTATTTTGGCTATAAATTCTCTTGATAGACAAATGTTAAAAGTGGCTAGGAACTCTATTACCACTAAGTCCTAATATACAAACATGCTCAAGAATTATTACAATACAAAGGAAAATATCTTGACTATTCCAAGATCTTGGACTGGTATTCCATCTAACTAGACTATACCTTGATCATCTAGCTCATAGCTTAATGCCAATGCATCAACTACTTATTTTGGTATTATAGGGACGCTTGCTCTAAAAGCGATCATGCAATTGTAAATAAACCTATTACCATGGATCAAAGTCAAGTAGAATGGCTTTAGATTTTATTTGATCACTTTTGATGAAGATATTTTTAGAATTATGGATGCCTTGCTATTATATAAAGTTTCTTGATCCTTTAGCGCCTCTTCGAAGTGCTTTATCTATTATAGCATAGATATTAATTCTCAAATTGTTATATTTATTGTGTATTTCTTAAGTTATTCTATTATACTAAATGACTTTAGAGAATGCACCTTTTGAATGGGATATTGCACCCACAAGGGTCAGACTCTTTTTACTATTGATGGTTGAGGAAATCCTGCTTACATTAGTATGGACTTATGTTGATCATGTATATTTTTGGATATGTTGGCACTTTTAGACCTTTGCTATTATTTAAAGAGATATTTTATTAGGATCTAGTGTAATCTTCTATATATTATTCTTCCCTTCTTCAAATGATTTTCTCTTGGTCTTATTCATGTGGTAAGCATGTGCCTAGGTTCTTATCATTCCATTTTGATTAGAGATCATAGACATATTTTTTTCATTACAAGATATTTAGGGGCATTCCACTTGTATGAGGTTGATGGCTATTCTAAGTTTAATAGTCAAGATGATGTTAGATGAAAGGGATGAGGTTGTTTTCACATTATTTTGATACCCTTTCAAATAGGCTCTCAATTGTATTTAATTTAGAATTATCAGAAGAAGGGGGGATTAAAATTAAGAATGAGTTGGAGATGATGGATGTGGATAGTGGTGGTTGAGAAGATATTGCTTGGCTGATTTGAAGATATTGGTGTGGGGATTAACCATTGGTAAATACGAGTGTTAGAGGCTTAGGATCAACCTTCCAATATGGATTAGGTTATTTTTAGCTATAAATATTACATAGGTCTCTAGTAAATAATTCCCTTATTTTCACTTCATCATCATGGATATTTCAAAATCTAAGGCTTTTAAATAGTAAATCAGTACCATACCTAGAGGAGGATGCATCTCTAGGGGAATTCTATGCTACACCTTATGAAACCCCGTGTTGAAGTCATCCATAGCCTCTATGGGATATCTTTTAATAGTTGATAGTTGTTCTAGGAGGGACACCCCATGCACCTTTTATTTGAATCTTTCTATGAGGAGGGTGATGAGTTGGCCCTAGTTAGCTATAGAGTTAGGTTGAAGTGCAACATACCATTCTTGAGACATGGCTCTAAATGAGGTTTCCAATAATATTAAAGCCATGTTTTTCTTTGATATATTATGAAACATGCATGGGCTTACCATGTGGTTGAGATGCTTGATTAGAGTAAGATCCTTCCTAGTCAAATATAAGATATATTTTAGGACAAATATTGGTATCTCCTCCCACATTTTATGTGGAGTAGGAGGTCTCAGGGAACCTTTGTCATTCTAGGTAGGGAATATTTTGGGTAGTGATGGAGTAGCCATGTTATAGCCTCTATCTCTTCTTCTTTATGAAATAGTGTCAAGTAGAGGAAGCAGGGTTATGCACAATGACAAATATTCACAAATTGGGTGAATATTAGGATTTTCAAAATTAGAAATTGGTGAATATGAGGACTCTCGACATTGGCCCATTTACCTAATTTTTTTGGGACCAATGTTTTCTTAGGGTCAATTTGCCACAATATATATCCAAACCTAGGCATATTTGTACTCGTTGGAAAGCTCTTTTTGGGCCTGATATAATGGTAGTATTTTTATGAAGCTATAACAGGATTTAATAGGTTAAAATTTACACCAAATATACCATTAATGTTTAGGGCTTCAAATGCCCTAAATTTTAATGTGAATATGATTTATTTGATTTGCTTAGGATTCACCTTGATTTCGATTAGGATTCATTATTTTTTTACAATTACATTTCAATTCCAACTCCATATGCATATCCTTGGGAGGAAGCAACTCTTGAAGGTTTGCAACAACAAAGGATCTGGTAGTATGTCTTTTATTCATACACTTTTGAATCCTTTGGTTAGAGTGGAGTCACCAAGTGAATACAACATGTGCTTTATGAGCAGATATATTGAGATCTTTATTGAAATCTCAAATTGATGTCCTTTAGTGCAACTTCTTTTAGATATTTATTCTTAAGTAGAGTCACCAAGTGAGTTTTAAGGTGCTTCAACAAGTAGATAGGAAGAGAGCCTCATATGAGTCAAAGCCTAGTTATTCTTTTAATCGTGGGACCAATGATGAGTAAATGGTGTCCCACCAAGCATGCCATTAAACTATTATCCTCTCTAATTTTCTTGACCATTAGATGAGTTGGACTAGAAGTTATAACTATCATGTATTGCATAGAACAACACAACACCACTTTCAAAAGCATGGGGTTTGGCTTGATCAAGGGCCTTAAAGGGTTTTTACAAGGCCAACTCATTTTAAGATGTGACCTTGATCACACTTTTCCTACTCTCGCCTAATCTACTAGCTTTAGGGCAAAAAGGGTTAGATAAATGCAGAAAACCAAAGATAATAGAAAAGAAAAAACCTAAGCTAACAAGTGATGTGCCAAGATCAAGATAAGATTCTCCTACACAATAGCCCTAGACATAATACACCAACAGCTAGTAGTTTGAACACTTCCTTCTCTAAACATATATAAGCATAGAATGAAACATAAACATACATACATAAATGAAATGAAATAGGGAGAACCAAACAATTGGAACCAAATAGTCACAAGCCTCTAGTGTGTATATATATATATATATATATATATATATATATATATCTATATAAATGAGTATGAAAATATTATAATATTATGCCAAAAGTGGGGTTTGGATTGCCTGCAAGACCACCCAAGAATATGAGTACTGCTATACAAAATAAAATGAAGGAAAAGCTATATGACTTGCAGATAACTTGTCAATCCTTTACAATGCTAAAATAACTACTATCTATAAATTACAAAAAGAGAATATTTTCCCTCCAAGTTGTAGGGTAGTCTGATAGTTCTAGTTGCTCTTTCTTGGGATACTAAGGATTTGAATGAGAGTACCTTCTATAGTTAATATTGTTAGATATAAGATTGTAATCACCATACCTTTGTCTTCAAGAGATCACCCACTTTCTTGGATTGTTAAGCTGAAATGACATTAGTAGGTGGTCTTTACCTTTCCTAATAATGCCATCTTACCTACTCCCCTTGAGGGTTTGTGCACTATTATTTTTTCTTTACAACTCAATTTGATCCCTCTTCAAATTTGATGGACTTATACGATGTGATTTAAATTATGGCATGCTCATAGTCTTCTCAGATTCCTATGTAGGCTACCAACTATTTTTTGAAACTATCTCTTGTTATCTTAAGTAATTGTTTTTTAGACTTTTGCCATCAAACTCAAAGTATCATTAAAATTATTTTGCAAAAGTTTCTTCTTTTGTCCTTCCATAAAACCTTTGAGTGTTTTGCTTTGTTATAGTTCCTAATTTACATAGTCTACCTTAGAGCATTTTTCACTTTTACTTCTCTATAAATTTTCAAAATATTTGATTATTAGGAGATTTTATTTCCTTGTGTTGGTCAGATTTTTCTTCTACTTTTTTCCTGTTGAGAAAAGTCTCATGTGAGTGTTTGGAGATTTCACATTTCTCCTCTACTTAGAAATTTTGCAAAACAATGACTGCCTTTGATCGAGACTTTTGTGCCTTCTACCATATTTCCCTTATTTTATATTTTGTTTGATACCAAAACCCTTGAGTGTAGTGAGAAATTACTATAGATCTTGTAGTGATAAATTACTATACCTTTCAAAGGTATAATTCTAAGCCATAGATAATCACATGAGAAATGCTTGATCAAAAAGACCCAATCATCAAAGGCTAGATATCATGAGCAAGAAATGTTCAAAAATCAAAAGTTCCTGAGTTGTGGATAAAAGACAAAAACAAAAGTCCTGACAAAGGTACAAGAGACAAAAAGTCTCAAATATTTGAAGATAAATTATCCCAAGAGATGAAGTAAAAATTCTAAAGAACATAAATTTGATGTCCTGAAAGTTAAACCAATGAGGTGCACATCCTTCAAGGAAGATTCTCCTTCCCACAAAAATATCTTGCATATTTGATAAAGGACAATAGTAGCATGGAGCCATAGCAAAAGCATCCTAAATATCCAAAGTATTAATTAAATCAATCTTCTACACCCAGGTGATAGAAATTCCTAGAAATGGGTAGATGACAATAAAGGAGATAAATACTCATCCAAGGGCTAAGGATTAAATGATATTCATATATTCAAATCCAAAGCATCTCAAAGGGATAAATAATTAGCCGACATGACTCAATATCTAAAATGACAACCACATAGAAATCTCTATATGAGTTTTTAAGGGAAAAAATTCCCCTTGTAATCTATATATAAGAGTAGTCTTAGCTTTGTAAAGGATCAACAAGTTTGTAGTTGTATATATTTGTAGTCTTTCCTTTCATTTTATCCATAAAGTAGTTATGGTTCTTGAGCATCTTATGGGTAATCTCAAACCCTCACCTCTGGCACAATATATATAAGATCTTGCTTGCATATATATATATACACGGAAGCCTATATATATTTTTTGGTATATCCTATAGACCCATTGCTGTGTATGTGTATATATCTATGATTTTTTACCTGAATATTAGATGTTATTAAGTGTATGTGTGTGAGGGGCTTGTGTCTATTTTTTGATCAGGTCACTTGTTTGGTTCTCTAGTAAGAATTTCCTTCTTATGCATTCGTGTAACTGGTAACTCTCAATTATAATTCACTATGTCAAGGAGAGAAATTGTGCACCATTGACACATAGAGTTCAAACCTATTTTTGTAGGAATATATTAGAAGATATATTGGCATGTTACCCCTTTTATTTTGTTATATTTATTTTCATTTTTATACTTTCTTGCACCCATTTACCTTTGTTGAGCAACCAATGCCTTGAATATCACATCCTAACAAGGATCCGACCTTGTAAAAAGTTTTCAAATACCCTCGATTGAGCCAAACCCCATACTTTTGACCATGGCCCATTGTGTCACTCCTATGAGGTATGATTGTCCTAGGTGGGGATAATCAAAGATGATAACAATTTAATGACATACCTGATGGGATCCTAGTGATACATAATTGGTACCTAAATTGTAAGGAGTGGGGCTAATACTTGGTTAAGGTCTTATTTTATTCTCACTTGTTGAAGCATATCTTTTCTCACCTAGCAACTTCACTCTAAAATTAACACCAAAAAATCCACTACTAAAGATACCATATAAAGGTTCGAGTGAAGACTGCTATCTACATACTTTCTAGAAGCAAGAATATGCATTCACTTGGTGACACCACTATAATACAAAGGACCTGAAAGGACTATGAAAGCTCCACCATGGAGAAAGCATGCCACACCTTGAATATTTTTGTGCTTGCAAGTTTCTCAACATGGAGCAAAATAACTCCCCTACAACCTCCAATGACACCAGATGTTTGGGATGACTATATGATGTTTATACTATAAAAATTTCCATATAATAATGGTGAAGGATCTTCAACCTCACAAGAGAATCTACAATATACGATCTACTTCTACCAATTCAATAACATAACAAAGCAAAATGTGGCCCTGAGATTATTGGTAGCTTCCTTTAATGAAAAGGCTTGTAAGGGGTTCTATTCCCTCTTCCTACACTCAATTGTAGAATGGGATCAACTTGCTAACATATTTGTGAATGTCTTCAAGGAGGTAGAATAATCAACCCTAGCTGTCCAAGCTGCTCTACCTCAATCCTAAGATATTTAGCAACTTACTATTCCACATAAATTTATTGCAATCTAGGAAGAGGAAGAAGATTTTGTGTAGGAAGAGGTAGTCATTCTCAACAAGTCCCAATATCAAAATAAAATACAAAGTACCATAGGAAAATAGAGGTCATGGAATCCATTACCTCAAAAATGTCCAAGCAAGTAATCTTGAATATTTCTACAAGTTGAGAAGAAACCCTCTTCCCCTCCATAAGTATGAAGGATGCAAAGAATCTAATAAAAAAAAGGGAGTTGTTATTGGTATAATTCCTGTTTCAACAAGAAGATGTTCAAGATTTGGTACCAAGCAATTTGAGCTATGAAAATTGCTCAAAAACTTGAGTCCCAGGGTGGTGGAAGTAATTTCCCATGAAACTGGAAAAAATAAAAAAATAATTAAGACTTAGGTAATAGTGGGGGCCCTTAAATCCATGCCTAATGGATAAAGACCACTCACTTAAAATATTATACATATGTACCATAGGTGATCTCAATTTCATGAGATAGTGAAATTCCTGACCACTTGCATAATTTAAAAAATATGGCTTGACCATTGGAAAATTTTGCTTTTAGACGAAATTTTTATTGATACTATGTCTATTGGACTAAGGCACAAAATTTTGGGTTTCTTATCTTTAGAAAACTAAATATCCCCTAAGTGCCACCATACTTTTAGTGATAAACCACTACACCTTTTGAAAGCAAAGTATGAGTTGTGGACAAGAACATGAGAAAAACACGATAATTGAAGGCCAAATATCATGAGCAAGAAACATCCAAAAGTCAAAAGTTCCTGAGTCATGGATAAAAAACCAAAGCAAAAGTCTTGAAAAATGTACAAGAGGTAAAAAATTCTTGAATATTTGAATATAAGTGGCCCTAAGAGATGAAGCAAAACTACCAAAGAAGATAACATCAATGCCTCGAAAGTTAAACCAAAAAGATGCACATTCTTCAAGGAAGATTGTCCTTCTTGTAAAAATATATCGTATCTTTGAGAAAGGAAAACAACATCAAAGCCACAACAAAAGTATCCCAAAGATCCAGAGTATTAATACAAACAATCTTTTACACCTAGTTATGGGAATTCCCAAAAATGGGTAGATGAAAATAAATGTGGTAGCTGCTCATCCAAGGGCTCATCATTAATTGAAATCCATATATTCAAATCCAAAGGATCTCAAAGGGATACATAATCATCCAAGACATGACTCAATACTTGAAATGTTAACCTCCTGGAAATCTCTAAACGAGTTTTAGAGAGAAAACCTTCCCCTTGTAATATATAAATGGGAGTAGTCTTATCTTTGTAAAGGATTGACGAGTTTGTAATTGTATATATTTGTAGGATTTACTTTTATTTATCTCTATAAAAATAGGTGTGGTTCTTGAGAAGCTTATGGAAAATCTTGAACCTCCACTTCTGACACAATCTATGTAAGAGCTTGCTTGCATATATATACATGGGAGCATGTGTCTATTTTTTTGCATAGCCTGTAGACCCATTGTTGTGTATGTATATCTATATATGATATTTTTCCTAGATATTGGGTGTTATTAAGTTTATGTGTGTATGAGGGATATGTGTCTATTGAGTTTCTTACTTGGCTCTCCAATGGGACCCACCTTCTTATGCATGTGTGTAACTGTTAACTCTTGATTGTACTTCACTATGTCAAGGAGAGGAAGTATTCACCACTACCACATAACATTCAAACCTATTTTTGTATGTGTTATATTCCTAAATGCAACATTACTTACTTAATTATTAAAGTTATAGTTGTTAGCTTGTAGATAAAATAGAAACTTCTAAAGTGAAGAAAGAGAATAGTTGTATGCAAAAATAGAAGGAATTGTTCACTTAGCAAGTATGCTAATTATTATGTAGCTAGGGTTTCACTCCTATAAAAGGAGGAAACCCCATTGTGTTCGGGATATCAATCATCTTATTCTTCTCTTAATGAGACTTTTGGGTTGAGCATTTCTCCCTTCTTATCACTTGTTGAGTATAGCTCCCATCAGGTTTGAGCACTCACTTATCGCTTGGGTGTGCAGGTGCTACCCATTTTACTTGTTATTGCATATTTGATGTTATTTTTCTATTGCAAGTTCTATTTGCATATTTAGAACACTACAAGGTGGTATTAGAGCTAGGTTTACATAATTTTTTCTGTAGTAATTTGTTTTTGCAAAAAGAATGAGAAGAAAAAAATACCTAAAGGATAGAGAAAAATGAAGACAACTAAATTTACGACCAAGATAGAGTTGAGGGAAATTTTTACCACTTTTGATTAGGAATTAAGAAGGGACTTTCTAGACATAAGAAAAAAATAGTAGTGTCAAAACCTGGTGGCTCTAGTCAAAACCCAAATATATATGATGAGGAGAAAGTCAAAATAAACCCATGGAAAAATGAAAGGCATTCTCCATCATGTTCACCACATGCACAAAATCATTCTAAGCCTTTATTTAATATTCAGATGAAGGTTCCCCAATTTAAATTTGAAGGAGAGGTGGAAATCCATACTTGGTTAAGTAAGATCAAACTTGCCTTGAGGGCACATCAAATTGATAATCAAAATGATAAAATAAGTATAGCCCTTCAACATCTAGATGGCTCAACTCATACTTGGGCTACAAGATGGGTTGCAAAACACCCAAGAGGGGACTTTACATTTTTTGTATATGCCTTAACATAGAGGGATAAAACTAGGATGAGCCATATGATGTCCAACTCATGCACTTATTTCAAAAGGACATGTCCATGGAGGAGTATGTCAACAAATTTCAAGTGCTTGAGTCAAAGACATGTTTATCACCAGATCTGGTGCTTAATATTTTTATTTCCAATCTAAGAAGTGAGATTCATACTAAGGTGCAAATGTTTGAACCAAAAACTTTGGAGAAAGCCTTTACTATTGCTCGAAGGGCTGAGTTGCATATTTGTTTTTGAATTTAAATGGTGGAATCGGCAGCCACCCCGAATCCGGGAAGGATGTCCATATTTTATGGCTGCCACAATATTTTGCATTGTCCGTATTGGAAGCTACCACTTAGTTCTTCGCGCAGTCCACCCCTATAACCACCATGCCACAATAATTTTAAACTTTTTATGCTGCTAAAAGCACAAGGAAAGGGACAAGTGTTCAGTCCGACAAGGCCCAAGATTTGAACCTTGGGCCTCCGCCCCCATTACGAGGTTTGGTTGAACCAATTGGTCTAGACCTCGAACCTTCATTGAGTTGCATATCGATGTACTAGAAAAGAGGGTTTTGGTGACTAGAAGAAGGAATTATATAGGATTCAAAGAAGATATATAGGGTGACAAATATCAAACAAGGTTTGGTGGCTATCAACTTGACCAAAAAGATATTGTACCTAGTAATATTTGTCGTAAATGATCTCAACCATGGACCAAGGTTATACCTAAAATTGCACATGATACTTTATGGATAAAGATCTCAAGGATGGTGATTTAGAATTAGAACTTGAAATGGAGGAACCAAATCTAGAAAATAAAACAAATTCTAAATCTAAGAATCAATTGACCTATGCTATTGAAACTAGTGAGCTATCAATCTCTTTTACAATAATGGTTGGCTTAGATCAGCTAGATACATTCAATTTTTTTGGGTTTATCAAAAAGGCCAAAGTCTTAGCTATGGTAGACCCTAGGAGTATAGTAAATATTTTTGATAAAATTTGTGCTAAGCACTTAGGTATCTATATAGATGGGTCTGAGAGATTTCTAATTCAAGTTTTAAGAAATAGATGACTTTATTGAGAGGGTGTAATAAAGGGTCTGAGATATTTCTTACATCTCTTTCCCTTTGTTGGGAAACCAACACCTTGAAGATCACATACTAACAAGGATATGACATTGTAAAAAAATCTTGGAGGCCCCCGATTGAGCCAAATACCACACTCTTGACCATTGCTATCCGTGTCACTCATTGTAAGGTATAATTGTCCTAGGTAGGGACATTTGGAAACAAGATCAGGTCCAAATTTCCAAAGTTCATAACTTTTGCATACAAAAGTGTTTTAGGTATTTTTTGAGCTCCACATATTGGTAATATTAATTTATTAACCTATTATAATGTTATAGAATAGTTGTGGTTACAAGAGCAGTATGCTTTGGATGGTCAATGCAAGTAACACCTTGTTACTATAAGTTTCTTTCAAATTATGAAGGTTTATTATTTGATGTTGTGCTTCTATTGTTTTATTATTTAGCTATTTAATTTTGATATTGCAGGATGGATTATGGGAACTATATTGCATGTTGATGGTCTTGTCATGGGAAGATCAACATCTTTAATCCAATATATAGAGCCATGAATTCATGTTCAAGGAAGGGTTATTCTAGTCTATGTACCTTTAGCAATTTATCCTCAAGGTCCATTGGACCATTTGGGTATTCATTATGGGGGGGAAAATATTACCATCTCTAATGTCTCCTCTCCTTGGTTCCTTCGATCATATTATGAGGGATATCGAAATATCAATAATTTGACCTTATTGGCCAAGGATGATAGTGGTGAGCCTATCAGAATGTGAAACATGAGACTATATGCATTCTCTATATAATCCTATGGGTAATGTTGAGGTATTCTCCCCTAGTGATATTAATTAAATTATTATTATGATTAACTTTGTAATTATAATTTAACCTATAGGCTAAGTTATTGCAAATTTTCTTAACATCATATGTAATTATTATTAGGGATTAGGTATATGCTATAAATATACTTAATCATTGATCCAATAAATTAGTTTTATAATGATGTGACATCATTGGATGCTAACAAGCACCAACACATTCCTTTTGTTTATATATTACTTCATCTATTATTCTATATTTTACTTCTATAATCTTTTGCATATGATTGAGGGGTATTATATGCTTCAAAATATTTCTAAAAGTTACTATAAAATATAACAAAATTTCCAAGAGCATTATTTAAAAACCAAAAGAATTAGAAGCTAGACTAAAAGATCCACCAACGAATATTATATGAGTTAAGATATTAGAAAGAATAAAATAATATGAAGGGGAACCCTCAAGTAGAGTTGTAAGAATTTTCAAAGTTTTATCTGGATAACCCTCATAAAAATATAAATATGTTCTAATAATAATTTCATAGCCATTAGGATAAAAAAGCCGGTATGATTTTGACCTAATGTTATATGCAATATATATGCATCTATGATTCTTAGGTTGAATCTTGTTTTACAACTCAATAGAATGTGGTACTTTTCCATGGGCTCAAGTACCAAAAAATAAAAAATAATGGTTTTCCCTAGTAAATATCTCACAGGGAGTCATACCTTTGATGACGGAAGTAGAGTCTTATCAATATGTAAAATACACAATAATTAGCTTAGTGTAATGTCAAACATCCACATGATTACCATGAATCATGCAATAAACTATTTCTTGTTTGTTGTGTAATAAATGGTGTGCTATTAGGATATGCCATGGGAAGTAAAATAAAAATAAAAAAATTCTCAAACAAATTATTAAAATACTCTTCATCTCGATCAATCCTTAAGAATTTAATCTTTATTATTGATTCTCTAAAAAACCTAATGAAATACTTAAACTTGGTAAAATCCTTATGTTTAGACTTAATGGCATGCATCCAAATAATACTAATAAATTCATCAACGAGTAGTGATTATGTGGGAAATATTAAGGATCCTTTTCCAGGGAAGACATGACAAAAAAGTTCAACATGTCTTTCGGGAAGCTAACAAAGTTGCTGATAAGATGGCCAATTTGGGTGTCGATGGTGATGTACTTTTCAAATGGGAACACAGTGTCCCAAGCGAAGTAGAGGAGCTTATTAAACAAGAAATCCAAGAATGATAGTCAAATTTACCAACATTGAAGGCACTGTAAGTTCGAAGGCTATGAGTATTCTCATCTCTTTTTTGAAATGGACTCACAATAAAAATTATTCGAGCTGTCAATATTGGTGGATGCTGCTTGAAAATACCACAAAGACTAATGGGGATAATCACATGTCAAATAACATGGCTCCTAGTCATATTAGTAATTTGAGGTTGGTTGATAATCACAGGGTAGGAAAGGAATGACAATATAAAACTTCGAACCAGAGCCACGTGGACCACCAGATAGCCACCGCCATAAATCTAGCCAACAGGTTCACTTCTCCAAGGTTGATTGGCCAAGACGGGATGTGGTCCCAAAGCATGTCATATATGAAAGAAAACAATTACCAAAGAATTATTAAGAGTAACTGTCAATACAGAGATTGTGGGAGTTTTTTCAGTACTCTGCTATGTGTGTTTGCAAATTTTTGTTTCTCCACTGTTTAAAGGAAGGGATCTATGTCTGTTTCTTTTTTTGTAATTATGATGTAGGTGTGTTTTCTTGGGGTATACCCAAAATGTTGTATGAGAAGTTTATTTTTGATAACAGGCTATGTGCCTTACCGGATGTAATGGCTTTGGCGGCATGTATATTTTACATATATAGGATCCTTAGTAAGGACATGTTCATCAATAGACCTGGGCTAATTTTTGTAAAAGGTTTTGGGTCAACCTGTAAAACCCGGTATTAATGCTATACTATCTTATCTACCAAAAAAATATCAATGTGAATCAACTCCAAAGTTTGAGAATCCTATCATGCATTATCCTTAGGAATGGAATCTTAATGGTATTTTATCAAAACACATCCATCATAAACACCTAAAAGAGGCTTGATTAATGGTAGGTCATAAACCATCAAAATATAACTTTTACGTCTCAAGGATCCAAATATGGCATGCCTTAAAAACTCATGCTAGAGTGAATTGGTAGAATCCACCTTCATCATCATAATGAGAAAGCCATTTCTATAAAAGGAAGATGAAGCATAACCAATATTATACGCATGATTTACCTCAACATAATTGCCAAAAACAACAATCTAAAAAATATCATCCATGTCTTTAACTAGTCCAAAAATTAAAATCATGAGTTAAGGAAGATCAAGAAAGTTTGCAATTAAGATTTAATAGAGTATAATAAATTAGAAAACAAAACTATAAGCAACATAATAGAATGATTTGATGGTTTTGAAAATAGAGTACCCTTTAAAAAGATATGTGAGGTTATAATATTGCATTTATTACTCATGCATTTCATAGTAAGGGTGTGTCTCTCATTATACAATATTTGGTATGTTGGCAATCCATCATATTGAATTTGAAAGGTCACCGATATAGAAATATCGTGGTTCACCTTCCATAAATTAAGTCACTCATATGGAATTTTTGTGGTTTACCTTCCATGAGTTACAAGGAATATATTAAATGAATATTACATACGTGTAACTTGTCCTTGTGTGTTTTGATGTTTGCTAGTGTGTTTACATGGCTAAAGATATATTTTGGATGTGAATCTCTAAACATAGAAGTTTTATATTTTTTTAAATATTTTGTTTTGCATTTTTGAAAGCCTCTAGTGCATTTTACAAACAAAAAAAGTTATGCCCCTTTAAAATGTGGCTAGGAGTAAAAATAGATTTTTAGATATAAAGCCATGCCCCAAAGATCATGCCTATATAATTAAAAACCCATCAATTTATCAGTTTTCATTATGCTTTCGTCAAATTTTTCCATGATGTAAACCCGATTAGTATTCCTAACTTCTTTTTTAATTCCATCAACTATACTATAAATTCCTGTAGAAAGAAGAAAGGAGCCAACCTTCCCATCCACCAGGGTTTGTTTAAGGTAATCTACATCCACATCCTTGCCAATTCTCACTAGAGCAACCCTCCCATTGCTACTTAAGTAGAAAGTTCCAAAGGCAAAGACAACCCTGGACTCCCTAAGCCTTATGGGGCATCTCTGAACAAGAAGAGGGGGGTGGATATTCTAACAAAATAAGGTTTTGCAAGAAAGAGGTTGAATATCGAGGACCTCGAAGGCCCCATTAGATCCTCACTGTGCTTGAGGAATAAGCTGATCTAGGATAGCTTGAAAGTTCTTGAGGTGGACTCCGAGGATGAGGATCCTGACCCTACAGACTCCATTCTAAAGCATTAAGTTATCATGAAATCCTCAAATATAATCCAGTAGATGAAGGGGTTTCACGATGCGATGAAAATCATGTTTTTCCATGAAGGCTTTCAGGGCAAAGGAGAGTCCAAGACGGTAAAGGCCATATCTGAGTTGGAGGTGAAGGAAGAGCCAAAGGATTATGTGAAGGATGATATTAAGGAAGAATATGAGGACTATAAGGAGGCCTAAGTTACTGCTTCCTATTTCATCCTGATGGCTGCCCTGCATGGAGCCAATTTTGTTTTGGGGGTTAATTTCTTTTGTTGACCTGTTGGCTATTCTGTAGGTTGTTTAATTTTCCTGTCTTGCGAATGGGTGGGGTTATCTTAAGGCATAATCATGTTCTCATAGGACCAAGGGTCCTTAGTTTTGTTATGTTGTACTGGCTCAACAATCCTAAGCTATTTTTTGTAATGAGGTTTTGGGTCAACCTGTGAAAACTCGAATCTAATGAAATATTTAAATTACCCCCCAAAAAAACCATCAATTTGACAAAAACTCACCCTTCTCATTGATATGGATTATGAAATATATAAAAATGAGGAAGAACCTAACTAAATTTAGAATAATCAATAGTGATGTCACCACTACTTAAATTCTACAATGTAGAATCATCACCATTAACAACATATTTCCCACTACGATAATGTTTGTAATAAAAAATTAAATGGTGTTATTTGGTCATATGTTAAATAGATTTAGAATTAATGATATAATCCTAAGAAAAAACAAATATCTAAATAATCCTAAGGAAAAACAAATATCTACGAAGAAAAATGTATTGTTAAACTTATAAAGTTAAAATTATGAACTTTAAGGGGGACAGAGGTCCAAGGTTCAAATATCGTGCCTCGTCAGACTGAACGCTTATCCCTTTCCTCGTACTTTCAATGGCGTAAAAGGTTTAAAATTATTGTGGCATGGTGGTTATAGGGATGGACTACACAAAGGACTGTGTGGCGGCTTTTATGGTAGATAGCACAAAATACTATGGTGGCCATAAAAGCCGAACAACCTGCCCAGATTCATGGTGGCTACCAATTCCACCATGTAAATTCAAAAAAAATTATGAACTTTAAAATAAACTCAAGTTAAACTTAATGGTTGAATGTTTTTTTTTGCGTATACTAAAGGAATCGGTAAATCATTATATTTTCATTACCTCATAATTGGGTTTGAGTCCTACTTCTTTCTGCTACTATAACCTCCAGTTGCACCTGGTAAACTTTTTAACGTAGTCAATGGCATTGGCATGACACGCCCTTTGGTAGTACAAGGCCCTAAAATTTGAACTAGAATTACATAATCTAAATGAGGCGTTTTACCAACCAACCAAACCCTTGGACCTACTTAATGGTTGAATGTTAAAATATATATTTTTACTATTTTTATTGAGATTTTGCATAGTGATATTTTTACTAGCAAAATAATATGATGAAAACTGATTAATGTTTAAAATATATTTTAATGTTCTTAAAAGTATCTTATGACCAATAATTAAAAAATTTCATCATATATAATATTATCTATTGTTATGTTAGAGAATAAATTATTTTTCTTAGTGGAAAATATGATATCTGGTGTTATTGTTTACTCATCTGTAATATGATTTTGGTATTGCATGAATAGTGAAGGAAATAAGACAACCACTAAAAAACCTTGTAATAGATGCCCACTCATAATTACAACAAATGTTCATCCATGTAGTAAAACCTAATAAAGTGTGTGGGTAGACAACTAACAATTGTTTGTCACTCTACAATAACCCTCATTGCAAATGTTGTAAAAAAGACTTATGATTTTAAAGACTAATTTGGGTGCTATTCTCTTCTTAGTATTCAAGGCTTGGCAATATTCCTCCACTGCATTTATTACTCCTCATTTTTATGGATCTTGCTTCCACTTTTGATTGTTATTCTTATGCTTCTTCAACATTCTCTAACTTGAATGCTTTATATATGTGCTCTCTTATGGTTTGGGCTTTTAATACTTGATTATATCCTTTGCCTTGCATGCCACATGACATTAAACATACACTTTGTACATTAATTCTTGTTGCTATTATCTATTAGGTGGAACAAGCATTAATTTATAACATGTAGGCATTATTCCAATATTGGATAGTGTAGACGTTATTTGATAATGTATTCCCTCCTTTCTTAATGAGCGCTCGTTTGAAGTATTATTAAAAACTGTTGGTTACTCTTATCTTTTGTGCCAAGTGGCATATGGTCTCTTTAACCACCATGATAGGTGGTGGCTCCAATATTATCTTGCATGTAACCTTTCTTTGGCACTCGATGTTCCTTTCTTTTCCTTAATGTTATTTACAAACTCTTTGCAAGTTGTTTGTTCTTCCTTTTGCAATTGTTGAGTGCTTCTTTATTTCTAACGTATGATGATAGATTTTCTCCTTCAATGGATGCTCCTCTTTAATGATGGTGGCTCCTCCTTTTATGACACTTGAACACTTATTTATTTGGTGGTTGTTTTAGCGATGTTCTACCAGATGTTCAAGCCTCTTTTTATTGGGTAAGACCTTGTTACTTGATTTATATTTCTTCCTTAATGCTTGCATATTTGTTCATGTTTTAGCTCTATCCTTATTTTATATTTATCTTATTTCTCTTGTTAAAGGTTTTGATCCAATGTGGGCACTGCCTTCTTAGAGTTTTAGCACCCTATTTGGTGTCTTTAGACACCTTGAATATGTTAGCTTTGAGCCCTTATTCAACTCTTTCTTCTTAACTCAGTGGTTTCCCCTTTTTCACTTGGTGATCATACCACTAGTGGCTACAAATTTTTGTGCCTCTTTGGTGTATTTAGATACTTCAAATATTTTATTTCTTTTGCTACTTTAGGAAAGACAAATATGGTGCTCTTATAAACTAGAAATAAATTTGTTTTAAACTAAGATAAAATACATTTATTGCATCAAAATTTTGAGACCTTTTTAGTCTCCTTTTGTAGCTTACCTTTATGTATTTATCAAATGGAGATTTTTGTTTTAATATGATGGCAACTCCTCTTTCTCTTGGTGGATTTACTACTCCTATGGTGGCTCCTCTTCACCAAGACTTATTGTAGCTTTCACCTATGCTTAATGGTATATTTGAACACCATAACTTAGCCTTGTTCACATGCACTATTATTCCTTCCGTTACTTAATAATATTACACTTTTTTAGCTCTCAGAGATAACATGTATTAAGCACTATCTTCTTCTTCTTATTACTCCTTTCAAGAAACTTTTAACTCTATTTTATGTTGATGTATTTCGTAGGTTTCAAGATGATAATGCTACCTTATTTATTGACTCGAAGACCTTAAAATTAAACTCCTTTTGGCCACCTTTAATAACTCTAATATTGTTTTTCAAGAAACTTAAATAATAATTGGATAAAAAACTTTAATAACACATTCTCAAACCTTAATTTTGCCTTCTTTGTAGCAATCTTGCTTGGTTATTTGGTTTACCTATCTGCAGTTTCAAATTTGTAAATTTTTCAGCTCTAATTCCTTGTGCTTTGCTGCCCTATTTTTATGCCTTTTAGCCTTTAATTTGATATTCTGGGGCACTTCAATTTATGCTATCAAAATCTACAATTTTCTCCTTCGCAAATCAGCCTTCAAGTTTTTAATGACAATATTCAAATTTATCTAATCTAGTGGCCTCTTCTAGCTCCTTTCTCCTCCAATATCCTTGTTGAATTCAACTTCAAACTTGGCCTATTTTCTGGCCTTCTTCTTAAGAATCTAAATGTTTTGAGGTCTTCTAGAATCCTTTCCAAAATTTGGCAAACTTCTTGCCAAATCATTTTTACTTTTGGGCTTGTTGTCGGATGGCAATAAGTATCGCAAGTTCTTCTTTATTTGGAGCTTTCTTCAAATATCCTCCAATGACCACTTATTTAACTTTTCAATATATATATTTCTATAATTCTCCTTCCTTCTCATTTCAAGTTTGCTTGAGACCTCTTAGCTCGGGTCTCCAAATTTTGTAGCTTCTCAAATCTTCAGTAGAAATTTTCCTAGTATTTCTCTATCTTCAATCTTCAATTTTCTTTCAAATTTGGAAGTTCTTCAATGGGATCTATTTCTTGGGTCTCTTCTTGAAAGCACGAGGATACGGAAGCAAAAAGGAAAGCGAATATGCGATGCAAACAGAACCGGACTTAGCGCTAAATCCTAGAAACTTGAAAGTGCATGAAAAGAGGGAAAAGCATGAGCGAATCGAAATGAAACAAATGTGAATAAAGAAGACAGCCCTTTTTATTGATATGTTTCAAACTCGGTTACAATGCGCATCCTCCCCTTCCAAGGGCTAGGAGCGTTTAAGCATGCGTTCTTGTTACATCCATGGGTGCCTTTCCTTCTTTCGCGTGCCCACATGTAAAATGGGCGGACCAAACATCACCGCCACTTGCGTTGATGAGTCTTGACTCCTCGCTGCTCCTCCGATGTCCAAACCCTACGTTCAAAGGAACAAGAAATGGTCAGTAGCACCTGCGGATAAAACAAAGCATGCAATCCCCAAGCCTACGATAAGTGAATGAGAAAAATGAATTAAACTATGACTAAAACAGGTCCAAATGCTCTAAAAATTTGATAGGGGCATCAAGACACCACCAGGAAGGCCCTGCAAAAAGAACAGTCAGGAAATTCCTCACCGATTTGAATTCGCTCCGGGGTGGGACGAATTCACCTACAACAAAATGCCGAAAAGGTACTGTCCCAATGTCCTACCTAGGAAGCTCCAAAAGACCTGCAAACTTGGGGTTAGCTAATTGGGGGCATTTTGGGAAGACCCAGATGGTCATATTTTCCCAATTTAGCCTCCATCAATGGGAATTTGATGATGCTACCTGTAGGTTAGTAGAAGCGAGCAAAGATAGAAATATGATCAAAATTGTTCAAAACGAGACGAAATTCAAATGACAACCTATCTAAGCATCATAGAATTGAATGCAAAAATGAAAGAAAGCAAATCTACCATGGAATTCCCATCGCTCCGAAAGGGGGCGATTAGGACTGTGGCAGTGTGGGAGGGGGCGCCCATGGGGCAGGCCGCCCACCGTTTGAGGCTTGATTTCGGCACCAATCCACTTGGGATGGGTCCAAAACCTCTTGTGTGGTATTGTCAAAAAATTTGGTGGGATATTGTGGCCAAATGTCAGGTTTTGGGATCGAGATTCATCCTCCCAATAGTCACCCAATGACCTCCCCTCTAAAGGAGATCAAGGATGTGAAAGGCGCAAATCCAAAAGGTGTGAGGTATGTAAATAAAATGACAGCACTTCGTTGCTCTAAAATGCTCCTTCTCTCTATCTTTTGGGGTGAGGAAACTCACCAATTTATAGACCTGGAGGTCTCTTGAAATGGGCATGCAGAGGCGCCACTTGGCAATCATGCCTTCCCGGGGGAAGGAGATTCCTCCCTGAATTGGGACTTCATGACTGACCTTGCAAATGCCTCTAACGCTCGAAAATGCTCACCCATACTCCCATGCGATGAAGGAAGCGTTGAGTGGCGGATCTGAGCTGCCATTTGTCAAGATTTGACTTTTTTCCCATCAAACCTGCAATTCGCCCCACCCTGGAGCGAATTCAGAATTCATCCCTGGGTGGGGCGAATCCTAGTTTGAATTCGTCCCAGGGTGGAACGGATATTGAGCAAAGTGCCTGAAGGTGCCAAATTGATCTCTGACCTTCCAAAACTACTGTGAGAGTGGTTAGGACCATTGTTTGACCTCTAGGGGCTGCCCTTGGGGCTGTGTGTGTCAAAGCGATCAGTGTTTGCAGTCACATAATCGGATTGGTGTTGTTTTGGTGTCTATAGATGCCCCTTTTTGGGATGCGCTGTGCATGGCGCAGCGTCGAGCAAAAATAGATAACCAAAGCACTAATGATTAGGGTTTCTCAGTAACCTAACCAACTTTTGATGCCCCAAGTATGGAAAGGGCATGCATTCTGACGAGCGAAGGAACTCAATTCAAGTGTTAACCTTTTTCGGTGAGGTGTTACTTGATCTTGGACATTGATCGGTCATGAATAGGCAAAGGGCACAACCTTTTGTCCGTGAGAACCTTGAGTTCATGATTCATGAAATGCCAAGTGATTTGATCTAGGTTGTGATTATTGCTTGTTTACTGCCCCAAGCAGGAGCGTAATTGTCTTTGTCAATGATTCTTTGAATGCATGTCATTTTCCTTAATTGGGTGTGTATTTGTTGATTGGTGACTAAGTGTGACTACCCCCTCAAGCGACGAATCGATGAGGGAATGACCTTCATGAGAAAAGCGACGAGTCGCTTGACCCAAGATGACTTGTGCAAGGGTGCCTTTAGATGTTTTAGCGTTAAGCGTGTGCAATTTTCTGACATTTAGACCTATTTTTGGTGGGTGTTAACCCTTTTTGGTGATGCTTTTTGGAGCTAAAATTGGCAAAAATCCATCCTCCCGTGGAGCGGTCCGGCTATGGTAGCCTTCTTAGGGAGTAGGATAGTGACAATTTGTAACCCCAATGTCTATTTTGGATGCCAAGAATGTCAGGCATGAAGGCACCTTCGTTCGGCAATGTTATTACTATTTTTGGGTGGGTTTTGACCCTTTTGACGATCGCATTTGGGGATGAAATTCTCAAAATTCCATCTTCCCGTGGAGCGGTCCGGCTATGGTAGCCTTCTTAGGGAATAGGATAGTGAGGATTTGTGACCCTGACATCTATTTTGCATGCCTGAATGTCAAGTGCCAAAGCACTCTCATCGGGCAAGTTTATTAGCTATTTTGGTGCATTTTTTATGATATATACAGATGACTTTATTTTGTTTATGCGAGTGATGATTTGATTTTATGCATGATGAGTGATGAGTATGGATGTATGCATGTTAATTTATTTTGATGGATGCATATGTTATGATGAATGCAAATGTTTTTGATTTATATGTGATATGCAAGATGGAATGGATGAATTGAATTTGTGTTGTTTGGCGAGGGCACCATAGAATGTTTAGAACTTTGTGTTTTTTTGGCGATTGTTGATGGCAATGCGAGGATGAAAGATAGCGCAGTTGGTTTAGAAATGTAGCTAAGGTTTTTTGAGACTCAGACGGTTTTAACTCACTAGCCATGATTGTACTTTATCTTACAAGACTTTTGGACAAGGTATGAATCGGACTTGTCTTTGACCAAGTTATTTCACATCCTTGTGTGTGCAATTGAGTTCGTTTATGTGGTATTTGTCAGGATACCACCAGTGCCAGATAGGCTATCAACCAAACTTGTATTGAGGATCACCTAATTAGCTCCACTAACTCCTTTGTTGTATTTAGCCAGATTAATCTATGGTGCTATCTAGGATACCATAAGCTAGCTCATCCACATGCAAACATTGATCTGTACATGAGTTAATGTGATAGATATATCATCATGCGGGAGGTTTACCACCAGTGACCGATAGGCTATCCACCAAACCGGTACTGAGGTTTGCCTCATGACCTGTCGGAATGCTGAGAGTTCCAAGGATTCAAGTTCGACTCCCTTCTTTTCTTCAATTGTATTGGGATACTTGCTCTTTTGTAGTGATAAAAATCACTGTTTATTTTTATTTATTTTTCTTTTGAGCAAGGGATTTGAATTTTGAGTGATGAGAATCACTATTGTATGTGCCTTTTGATGTATGCACTTTGGTGGTGATGTCAAATTTTTGGAGTTTTGACTTTTTGCAAAATTTTATGATGTTTGCAACTTTTGAGAACTTGGGATTCTTGGGGAATTGGGTAGGGAGGATGCTTGTCCTTTTGCCAACTCTCAGCATTCTTGGGGTCATTCGCATAGGGGGATGAGCAAGATAACCGTTTCGCTTATGGTGACTTGGATTGTTGTGCAGGTTTCATCTTTCATTCACACAACTTGGGAATTTTTATGTGTTTTAATTTGTGTTGGGATGCTACGTAACAAGGTGTGATCCAAGTAGAACTCTACCTTCGTAAAATCTGTCTGACTTGGTATAGTACGTGGCTAGAAAGCTATATAATGACTAAAGGACAAAAAATCTTGATACATTAGAAGACCACTGACTCTGGTATGGTAAAAAGAAGTGAATGGCGTTTATGTTTGATGGACTGCTTATAGAATGGAGAAATGTGGAACAAGATGGATTGGCGGAGTAATTACGGTCTATGGTGCCTTTGACCTGTATGATCACAAATATGCAATGTATGGATGTGATGCTTAATGCAACTACATATTTTTGTGTTTTTGATGGATTGATTTTTGTGAATATGAAGATGAGATGTGAGAAGAGCTCTTTATTGTTGTGATGAGTTTGAGCATGCCTGGAAATGAGATGCAAATTTTTGTTATTTTTGATGATTTTACTATTTTTGAATTTTCTTATTTTTGACCAAGCGATTAATGGGTACCTTTGGGAGATTTTGGGATTGACCAAGCGATTGTAGGAATCCTTGGAGCATTTTGGGATTGACCAAGCGATTGTAGGAATCCTTGGAGCATTTTGGGATTGACCAAGCGATTGTAGGAATCCTTGGAGCATTTTGGGATATGGCTCTCTTAGATATGGAATGGTCACAAATGACTGATGTTCAAGGGTTCTAGTTCCTTGATTCCATCAAGAGAAGCTAGCCGGTATGTCCCGGGTCCTATTTTGCTATCAATTACATATGGACCTAACCAATTTGCCATGAACTTGTCCCTTAGATGGGATGGCAAACTAGAGTTCTGTTGGTTTTCTTTTAAGACCAAGTCACCAACCCGAAAGTCCCTCGGGTGAACTTTCATGTTGTATGCTTTCTTAAGTCGCTCTTGATAGATACGTAAATGCTCGAGAGCATTAACACGTCGTTCATCAAGCAACGTAAGCTGGTCTAACCGGGCCTGCCATGCAGTGTCATCATCGATGAACTCTTGCATTGATATGCGTAGGGAAGGAATTTCCAACTCGAGAGGCATGACTGCCTCGGAGCCATACATGAGCAAAAATGGAGTTGCCCTAGTGGGCGTCCGAATGCTAGTGCGATAAGCCCATAGGGCAAGTGGGATTTGGATGTGCCAATCCTTATGATTGTCTACGATTGTCTTTTTAAGGATAGCAACTAGCATTTTGTTTGACGCCTCTGCTTGCCCATTTGCCTATGGATAATAGGGTGTCAAAAAACTATGCTAAATTTTGTACTTTGTGGTCAAAGCATGCACGTCTTTGTTCTTGAATGACGTCCCATTATCCGAGATTATTTTGGATGGAATACCAAAATGACATATGATGTTATGCAAAATGAACTCCACAATGCGGGGTCCTATCGTAGAGGTAAGCGGAACTGCTTCCACCCACTTGGTGAAATACTCTGTGGCCGTTATGATAAACATGTGATGACTTGACGATGTAGGGAGATCTTTTCGATTAGATCTAAGCCCCACTATGAAAATGGCCAAGCTGACTGGATCGACTGCAAGGCCTAGGAAGGTACATGTGTCAAATTAGCATGGTGTTGACACTTCACGCACTTCCTCACATATGCACAACAATCTCACTCTAAATATGGCCAATAATAGCCCATGCGAAGAATGCGCTTTGCGATGGCCATACCACTGAAGTGGCCACCACATGTACCATCGTGCGCTTGGGCGATCGCCCAAGTGGACTCTTGTTGGTCCAAGCAACGAAGGAGGATTCCTTCATAGCTACGATGGTACAAAATGTCTCCTAACAAGACATACTTAGCCGCTTTCTGCTTGAATGCTCATTTTGCGGCATGCGTCAATCCAAGCGGGAGATTACCTAACTTGAGGTAGTCCCTTATGGGTGAATACCAATCCTGCTGATCGAAAGCCTCGATGGTATGAACAACCAATCCCTCTTGAAGTTCATCCCTAGCAAACGTTGAGCGGGAGAGAACTTGTAAGAATAGCATTGTGTTGCTATTAATGGGAGTAGGGGAGAACAAGGACCCCTAGTTGGCATGTTTCAGATGATCGTGGATTCGAGAGAACTTATCCGAGGATGGTTCAATCTGGATCATGTGGATTCCTGGCGTCAAGTCAGAGCTTGCACGCTCCATCATGGATTGCGATAGTGTTTTGACTTGAATGGTTGTCATATCACCAGAAAGGTCTTGCGGGATTAGTGACCCCAAGGAGGCCATAGTGTCCACAAAATGATTCGATGACCGAGGGAGTGCCTCGATGTCGTACCACTCAAGCTTCGCCAGGAATTTGTCCACAAGGGCTTTGTAAGCCTACAGAACTGGGCATTTGCATTGGAATACCCCTTTGACTTGGTTGACAATTAACAGTGAATCACCAAAGATGTTCAGTCGTTTGATGTTCATGGTGATTGTTGTCTGAAGACCTATGAGCAAGGCTTCATACTCTGCATTATTGTTGGTGCATGGGAAGTCTAATTTAAAGGACAGGGGCATTGGAGCCCCTTGCGGTGTGAAGAATACTATTCCCATGCCACCACCTTGCTCACATTTAGAACCATCAAAAAATAGGGTTATGTCGGCCTGTGACTCAGGCTCATCAGAATCTGGCGATTCTGAGACATGGAAGACCCCATCATCGGGTAGTTCTATGACCAGAGGCTGATCGTCTTCGAGAGGAGCCTCTGCTAGTTGATCGGCTATGACCTGTCCTTTGATGGATTTCTGTCCAATAAACTCTATGTCAAATTCCATCAACAACATGATCCATTTCGCCGTGCGACTACTATGATAAGTACGACTCATCATGTACCGCAATGGATTCTCCTTAGACACAACATACGTAGTGTTGCTCAGCATGTAGTGGCATAGCTTTTTGGTAGCAAACACCACTGCCAAGCAGAGTTTCTCGACGTATGCATAGTTAAGTTCATAACTGACCATGGTGCGGCTAAGATAGTAAGTAGCCTGTTCTTTGTGAAGTTCATTCTTCTAGGCTAGCATGGCGCCCAGTGCCACCTCAGTAGCTGAGATGTATAAGTAGAATGACACTCCTGGTCTAGGTGGTGCCAATACTGGTGGCGAAGCCAAGTATCGTTTGATGTCATCAAAGGTTGATTGGCACTCGTCATCCCAGTGAAATGCTACCCCCTTGTGCAATAATTTGTTCATGGGTCGGCACTTGTCAGATAGCTGCGCTATGAAGCGCTTAATTGACGTGACCTTTCCCTGCAGACTTCTGAGCTGCTTAATGGTAGTTGGGGGAACCATTTCAAGGATTGCCTTGACTTTGTTTGGGTCCACTTCGATGCCTCGCTTTGAGACTATGAAACCCAAGAGTTTTCTAGATGTGATGCCAAATACGCACTTCTTGGGATTCGAGTCGACTTTATGTTCCATGAGGCGATCGAGGATCTTGCTTAAGTCATCGAGATGATCTGGGCACAAAAGAGATTTGGCCAACAAATCATCCATGTAATCTTCCAAAGTTTTATGCATGTAATCATGGAAGATGTACGTCATGGCACGTTGGTAGGTGGCGCCAGCATTTTTAAGGCCAAAAGGCATGACCTTATAACAAAATGTCCCCCAAGGCATTGTGAACGCCATTTTTAGTTGGTCCTCGGGATTGATACGAATCTGATTGTATCCCGAGAAACCATCCATGAGGGATAGCATTTCGTGACCTGTTGTAGCATCTACCAATGCGTCGATGCTTGGCAAGGGGAAATCATCCTTAGGACTCACTTTGTTTAGATCTCAAAAATTAGTGCATATGCGAATCCTCCCATCGAGATTTTTGATGGGCACCATGTTGGACAGCCATGGCGGATAATCCATGTAGATGACAAACTGTGCATCCAACAACTTTTGCAATTCATCTTTGACCATCAAGGCCACTGTTGGGTGCATCTTACGTAGTTTTTGCTTAACTGGCTTGATTGTCGGATCAAGCGTTAGATTATGCGTGACTAGCTATGGATCTAGCCCCGGCATGTCTCTGTATGACCATGCAAAAACCTCCTTCTTCTCTTTGAGAAGGGCAATGTAGTCGGCTTGCTCTTCAGGGGATAAGCTTACCCCCAACTTGATAATCTATGGATTCATTGGATCCAAGCCGATGTCTACGTCAGTCGTCTCCTCGATCGACATGTGGGATCCGTCCTCCAACTGATGTGGAGTTGGGATCAAATGGATATCATTTGCTGAGTTTAAATCTACGTTGGGAACCTCGGGTTCCTCTTCGGCATGAAAGATATCCTGAGTTGTCCCTAGGGTAAAATGAAGCATTTTACCAAAATGCCAGTACTCTGATGGGGATGGAGGTGAATTGACATGATCCCAATCAATGGCATCTATGTCTAGATGCAAGGACCATGCTGGATCGGCCGGATTGTGGATGGGGGCGGTTAAGTCAATGGAGATCATGTTGATGAAATGATTTTGGTCTCCATTACCATGGGTGTGATGACTCGAACACTCTGGATGTTCTCTGTGCTCTGGATCTGGCTCTAGAGGTATTGGCATGAATGGATCGGCCCTATGTGCTGATAGGAGGATAGGGTCTACCCTCGGCACTGATATCACCCTAGGGTCTCGGAGTGGAAGGTGCTCTTCGTATACCTGGAGCGGTGGATCCAACACTTGATCCCACCCTGCTGGGTCTACGTACCACTCGTGCCCTGGCACTATGCCCATCTATTCAAATATGTCGTTAATCTCCAAGGGGTATGGTTGCGGCCTCTATCGCATGTGATTAAGATATGTCATTTCTGTTTCATCTTCGTAATCACTATCGGAGATCCAAAAGCCCTCGTTGGCTCCGACAACTATTTGAGGCATTACAGGCTCATCTTGCTCGAGCAAATTAATCTGGCCCCATTGTGGTTGTTCCACTCTCCATGGGGGGACCTGATTCTCTTGACGCGGCACTGGCTCGCTTGGAGCCTCTAGAGGGAACATTGTCAAGAGGCTCTCTTGAGAGTCATTCATGGGGATCACTTGTGAGTGATCACTATCGGATTCGAAGGGATCATATGATGTTGGTTCATATTCTGATTCATCCTCCGAAGATCCCTCTTGACACTATTTATACCTTCCTTGAAAGTGAGTCCCCGAACTTTCGCCTCTCTCTAGCAAAGGAGAAGGGTTATTGAGGTTAACAAGGGTGGTTGTTGACCATGGGAGGTAATCTCCCAATGTATACGTTGTGTTTGGGTTGGCATAAGGATCTGATGCCAATCCACCCTTGTTGCCTATCCCTAGGCCTTGCATGTTTTCCACCAAGATGTCCAAGGGCAGGGGGTGGTTGAACCCTACTCCCGACTTGTCATAAGGCATTTGGTATCTTGGCTGGCAAAGGACACGCACTCCTTGCTCATACCTGCCTAGCCCGTATCCATGCCAATTGCATTGGCCAAGATATCTCAGAGCGAAGTCCGGGTTAGACAGATAGTTGACATCTTCTGCAAAAGGCTCTTCATCTTCATCCTCTTGCATGCATGGCTCAGTACCATGATCAAGGCCCCCATACACAAAATTTGTCTGGTTTGGCGGGTAGCCTAAAGGAACAATTGTACCGATGGGGAGGCGAGGTCTCCCCATGTCTTGCATGGACTCTAGCGTGGTCGTTGCTACAACATTCCACACTAGATACTCCCCCAGGCCCGTACTGGCCATTTCAACAGTAATTGTTGGCGATTGAGAGGGAGGGAATGGAAGCTCTTCCTGAGTCCACTCCATGTTGGGTGAACTAGGAGCCTCAACTTCCATTGTGCTAGGCATCTCTTCGGTAGAGATGGTTGATACTATTGGCAGCGCCTCTTCTAGGGGTTGAGCCTCTTCCAGGGTTTGCTTCCCTTTGTCCTTCTGTTTAGCCATGATAGGTGGCATTGTTGGTGAAGGACCTGATGATGAAGATGCACCTGGCTGGGGTTTTGATGGATTTATCACCAGTGGTGCTTGCGGCATCGGACCCTGTCTAGATGGATTTAACTAAAAATCCAAGTGCATCGATGGGAGGGTCGATTGCGGCATCAGCTGCATCGCATTGCAATATTTGAAGGGTTCTAAGTCCATCGGGACTACATGTACTTCCCCTTCAAATGTATACTTCAAACACTGATGAGCTATCGAAGGGACACACTTCATGTCCCTGATCCATGGCCGCCCTAGCAAGATGTTATAAGCCATCTCACCTTCCAAAATATGGCACAATGTAGGTATCATCTTTTGTCCTACTTGAATGGGTAG
This sequence comes from Wollemia nobilis, assembly GCA_028583015.1. NCBI lineage: Eukaryota > Viridiplantae > Streptophyta > Pinopsida > Araucariales > Araucariaceae > Wollemia > Wollemia nobilis. Next base: position 6,952,189 of record JAQPPZ010016480.1, on the reverse strand, counting down.
GACAATTGTGCCAACTATCGAGCATATCGCATCATTGAATGCTCGCAGTGTATAGGTGGAAGCCATGATGTGAGAGGCTAGCAACTTCAGATGTTTCAATGTTGTTATGGTAATGATGTTATTGGATGAGCCAGTGTCTATCAACACCCTCTTATACGGGATCCCGTTGACCCATGCGATAACGTGCAGGGGTGGATCTGCCATGTCATCAGACACTGATTTAACTTCATCCTCTCGAAAGGTGATGATTGGCTCCGTGCATCGTTTGACATGTCCCATAAAATTGTTGAAGGAATTCGCTTCGTGGGGCTGCAACTCGATGGCTTTCAATATCTCCATGAGAGCCTCTCGATGGGGTGTTGATTGTTGTATAAGCTCGTATATGGAGAGCCTAGCCGACGTGGTCCTCAAAATCTATGTGAGTTTGGTCTGAATCATGGCCGTGGGTCTAGGCGGAGGTAGCTGCATAGGGTGTTGTTGAGGTTGTGACGTCGATGGAACCTCTCTTGTGGCTGCCTCGGGGGCAACTCCTGGGTATCTCTTGTTCCTAGTCACTATGCTTATCATTCCTACATACCCTTGCATGGGGCAATTCTGTTGCACCTCATTGACTTGAAGGGGTTTTGCCTGTGCCTCATGGGCAGGCAAGGGGTCTTTGAAAACTCCCATCTGTTGGTTGTTTGGCGCTACGGGGTTGTCCACTGCCAACGTCTTATTGTCAATCAGGTCTTGTATCAATCCTTTGAACTTCCAACATGCATTCAGGTCATGTCCCCTCCGCCTGTGGAACCTACAATACAAGTCCTCTCGGTATCCCTTAGGCTTGGGAGCGTTAGGATCTATGGTTTGAATCTCTGGAAGGTTGATCAAGTTCGCCATTGACAAGCGGTCAAATAGGGAGTCTCTAGACTCTGTATAAGGTGTGTACTGTCGCCTAGGGTGACGCTGCTGATTTTGCTCCTGCTTCTGGTTTTCTCTTTCATAATTATTAGGAGGCACTACCTGATAGTTAGCCTTTTGAGGTTGTATTTCTTGTGCAGGCTTAGGGACATTTATAGCAACTTGATTAACCATAGCGGGTTTTTGTTGCGTAGTCCCTATTTTTGTGTTCTTGTTCCATTCTTTCTTCTTAGGTTTGGCAATCTCGCCATCTTGTATCTTGATCTCTTCGATAATTCTGGCTTGCGCCAGAGCTTCCTCTAAGGTGGCATATTGCTGCAGCTACAATAGCATAGAGATCGATCTCAAACAACTTCGTGAGAACATTTGTGTAAGGTCGGACATAGGAGGGAGGTAGGGTAGCTTGGAAAGTAGAGTCCTCCACCGATTCCCGTAGGCCACCATGGTCTCTTCCTCATACTTCCTGAGGCTGGCCAGGTCACTTAGTGACGCCTTCTTCTTGGTGTTGAAGGCGAAGCGTTCAAGGAACGCATCCACTAACTGATCCAAGTTATTGATGTTGTGCTTCGACAACTGAGTGAACCAATCCGAGGCAGGGCCCACGAATGTGGTTATAAATGTCCTTAGCAACAATGCATCATTGTCCTGAATGCCAAAACATTGGCTCAGGAATCTGGTCACATGCTCTTGGGCATCCTCCTCACCCTTAAAGATTACCAACTGAGGCAGCTTAAAGTGTTCGGGGTAAGGGGGTGCAGGCACTGATGGATGCACAGGATGACTATGGAGTTGGCGTAACATGGGCTTTTGGGGCCCAGAAGCTTTGGTTTCCATAGACTCCAAATGCTCTAGCAGCGCTTTGTATGCATCGAAAGATTTAATCTCTTCCTCTTTAGTTTGCTCCCATTGTGGGTTGTGGGAGACTTGAGGCCTATGGGGGGTGGCCGGATAGCAACCCCTCCGCCTTGGTAGGGCATTTCGGCCCGCTCTGCTTCTTGTTCATACTCCTCGTAAACTTCCTGAGGAGTCTCTGGGCGAGACCTATGACCCTGGGTGGGTCCCCGTGGAGGGTACCCATCGTTGTTCCGGGGAGTGGCCTCCCTCTCAGGTCTAGGGGGTCTCGGAGGCAAAACTTGATAAGGTCACGGAGACCTATCTCGCACCAAGGGATTATGCCTCTCATATGGTTCCGCTCTTTGGGTGCGAGGGGTTGGAACCCTCTCAGTTGGGTTATGAAGCAGCTCATCTGTTTGGCGCTGAATGCGCTCCTTGCTAAGGCGGTATAGATGCTCTAGCTGCTGCTGATCTTGCTCAAGCCGCGTGATCTGGGCTTGGCGGGTGGCATGTCTGGCGACTGCCAGGTCAATTTGTTCTGCCATCTTGAGCCTTGGAGGCCTGGATGCCTCTCCTATGCATTTACCTCGGTCGCAATGATCCGAGATCTCAATGGGTCGCTTCCCTCTGTCGAGGTTGGCGGCATTTACCCGAGGCTCTGGCCTTAGTGGGTGACCATGGTACATAGCGGGTGTGGAAGCGCATGGCTCCCACTGTACATTGCTCTCGAGGAATGTAATGGTCTTCCTCGTGCTCCCTTTCGTATGTGTGAAAGGGGTGGGCGGAGTTAGCTCGCCCTGCTTGAAGAGCCCTGCGCTCTGGGGTTTGTCTATTGGTTCTAACAGTGATGGGGGGCAAAGGAGGGATGCCATAGTCATGTGGCCTCTCCTCATGGACACTATGCCGCTCTAGCACTTCATCGTGCGGTGGCCACTCATATCGAGCTTCTAAGGGAGCTTTCTTGTCTATGTTGAGTGCCACGTGTAAGGATTCTTCCTGAAAGGGGCTATGATGAATGGGCGTGTCCCCCAAAGGGGTGTCCCTATAGTTCCACCTTGACATGGAATGACGCGGACTCTCTTGTGGGTCAGGCCGCCAAGGCGGTATGACCAAGTCCTTAGGGCTATAGCGGAGGCGACTTGTGCCCCCTTGTACACTTTTCGCAGCTTCTGCCCTTGATTGGGCTTGGCTACGGGTGTACACCATGGTGTTGCTCTTCTACAAGCTAAATAGATTTTTATCTCTTTTATGATTTTTTATGCTACACTAAATAGAAAAGAGCACACACATACACAAACAGTGATTATCTCGTTTAAATATTGAGAGTGTGTCCTAAACCTGGTTTAGTGTGTTTTGTTTTTTTTTTTTTTTTTGAAGGTTTTTGTAAAGAACGTTTAAATGCAAAATGAGGGCTCTTATGACTCCCAAAATTGGTCGCCCCTTCGATATACCATTGCCAGGCCGATATACCAACCTCTCTATATACCCGCCCTTACGTGAGGGAAACTATAGGTACGTGAGAGCAGATGGTACATGGAACATAGGCGGTACGAAAGGGGAATCACCCTGTTTATGACACCTACCATAGAAGACTTATCCTCGTGCACTAGGAATCACCCCAACTACACTCGGTCAGCTTTCATCAGGATTTACGTCTAGCAACAGTAGCGATCGGGGTTTATGAATGCAAAATTCAAGCCAAGGTGGTGATGAAATCCACCGTTGGTCTTGATCAAGGGCTGGGGTTTTACGACCAGCTCCTTGGTGTTTAATTTTCCACGTGGTGTGTGGGGTTCTTTTTATTTTGCATTAAACAAAATAAACATGCAGCAAAACCTTTTCCTATGCACGCAAAAAGAAACCAAAAAAATAGAAAAACTGAAGACAGAAAATGATAGGAAAAGTGCAGAATTCTTACCTCTTCTCTGCCCGAATCTGTCGGTTCTGAGTTTCTACCAAAACTTCATAGACTGGAATTCATCCTGGGGTGGAATGAATTATAGGACTGTATTCATCACAGGGTGGGATGAATTCCCATTCGTCCCTGGGTGAGACGAATTACAGCTCTGTATTCGCCCTCTGATGGAACGAACAACAGTCAACGTATGAAAACGTGGTACCTACAAGCAAAAACAACCAAGTTTGGATCAGATATCTGATCTTAAAAATAGAGGACAAGGTCCCACCATGATCACCACTGAAAGCACGAGGATACGAAAGCAAAAAGGAAAGCGAATATGCGATGCAAACAAAGAAACCGGACTTAGCGCTAAATCCTAGAAACTTGAAAGTGCATGAAAAGAGGGAAAAGCATGATCGAATCAAAATGAAACAAATGTGAATTAAAGAAGACAGCCCTTTTTATTGATATGTTTCACAACTCGGTTACAATGTGCATCCTCCCCTTCCAAGGGCTAGGAGCGTTTAAGCATGCGTTCTTGTTACATCCATGGGTGCCTTTCCTTCTTCCGCGTGCCCACATGTAAAATGGGTGGACCAAACATCATCGCCACTTGCGTTGATGAGTCTTGACTCCTTCTGCTCCTCCGATGTCCAAACCCTACGTTCAAAGGAACAAGAAATGATCAGTAGCACCTACGGATAAAACAAAGCATGCAATCCCCAAGCCTACGATAAGTGAATGAGAAAAATGAATTAAACTATGACTAAAACAGGTCCAAATGCTCTAAAAATTTGATAGGGGCATCAAGACACCACCAGGAAGGCTCTACAAAAAGAACAGTCAGGAAATTCCTCACCGATTTGAATTCGCTCCGGGGTGGGACGAATTCACCTACAACAAAATGCCGAAAAGGTACTGTCCCAATGTCCTACCTAGGAAGCTCCAAAAGACCTACAAACTTGGGGTTAGCTAATTGGGGGCATTTTGGGAAGACCCAGATGGTCATATTTTCCCAATTTAGCCTCCATCAATAGGAATTTGATGATGCTACCTGTAGGTTAGTAGAAGCGAGCAAAGATAGAAATATGATCAAAATTGTTCAAAACGAGACGAAATTCAAATGACAACCTATCTAAGCATCATAGAATTGAATGCAAAAATGAAAGAAAGCAAGTCTACCATGGAATTCCCATCGCTCCGAAAGGGGGCGATTAGGATTGTGGCAGTGTGGGAGGGGGCGCCCATGGGGCAGGCCGCCCGTCGTTTGAGGCTTGATTTCGGCACCAATCCACTTGGGATGGGTCCAAAACCTCTTGTGTGGTATTTTCAGGAAAATTTGGTGGGATATTGTGGCCAAATGTCAGGTTTTGGGATCGAGATTCGTCCTCCCAATAGTCACCCAATGACCTCCCCTCTAAAGGAGATCAAGGATGTGAAAGGCGCAAATCCAAAAGGTGTGAGGTATGTAAATAAAATGACAGCACTTCGTTGCTCTAAAATGCTCCTTCTCTCTATATTTTGGGGTGAGGAAACTCACCAATTTATAGACCTGGAGGTCTCTTGAAATGGGCATGCGAGAGGCGCCACTTGGCAATCATGCCTTCCCAGGGGGAAGGAGATTCCTCCCCGAATTGGGACTTCATGACTGACCTTGCAGATGCCTCTAACGCTCGAAAATGCTCACCCATACTCCCATGCGATGAAGGAAGCGTTGGGTGGCGGATCTGAGCTGCCATTTGTCAAGATTTGACTTTTTGCCCATCAAACCTGCAATTCGCCCCACCCTGGAGCGAATTCAGAATTCATCCCTGGGTGGGGCGAATCCCAGTTTGAATTCATCCCAGGGTGGAACGGATATTGAGCAAAGTGCCTGAAGGTGCCAAATTGATCTTTGACCTTCCAAAACTACTGTGAGAGTGGTTAGGACCACTGTTTGACCTCTAGGGGCTGCCCTTGGGGCTGTGTGTGTCAAAGCGATCAGTGTTTGCAGTCACATAATCGGATTGGTGCTGTTTTGGTGTCTACACTTCCTTCTAGAGTTACTTTCTACTTTCTTCAATCTGTAATCTGCAGTTTTCAATATTCTATGGGAACCTTCTACTTGGGTCTCCTTAATCTCTAATCTCCAATCTTCTATGGGACTCTTTTCCTTGAGTCTCCTCTTCCTTCAATATTCAATAGGCCTCCTTTGGCCTCTTTATCTCTTATCAATATTCAATATAGAATATTCAATATTCAATAAGAAAATCTTCTCTTGAGTCTCCTTTTTCTTTAATATAGAGTCTTCAATCTCCTACCTCCAATATTCAATCTTCAACTTCTTGCTTCAGGTACTGGATCAATTCCAAAGAATATATTCTTCCTAGCTACTGTAGAAATCTTCTCAAATTTTCTTTGAATCACCTCTTCTCTGCAACAAATTATTAGAAAACTATAATGCAAAATCTTTAAATCTGTATATAATGAGCTTCACTAGTTGATTTGTCAAACTAGTGGAATTAATGCCGAGTCCTAGTATTCAATAGTTTTTTTGTAACTCTATGGAAAGATTTCATCCAAATAGCAATTCTAACTAAAAATGATAATTCCTATCTCCTCTCAATCTCTCTTGTGGATATTTACATTTCCTATCAATCTACTTTGATACCACTTTTAACTTTTGATACTATATATTTAAGGAAATGCAACCACAAGAACTAAAATAAATAAGCAATATTAATTATATGACAATTTAATATGTAGCAATAACTGATAAGAAAATTCTACAATAATTCAAAAAAATACCATTAATGAAATCTCACAAAAATAGTACAATGTGTATAATGGAGGTCTTAAACACTCCATAATTCATACATGCTTGACATTGTAACTACATTATTTTCTTACCTCTATTCTCTAAAATTATATATGCTCCTCTTTATCTATCATTCTATCAAAATCCTATATAAAAGTGAAAGCACGAGATTCTAGAAACAAAAAGAAACACTAAAGCTATGCAATGCAAAACGAAATGTAACGCTTTAATCCTAGAAATTTGAAATGCATGAAATAGGGAAAAGAGACGAATTGAGACGAAATGAAAGAAGTATAGAAAGCACAACCCTTTTTATTTATACTCTCTCAATATCGGTTACAAAGACGTCTCCCGCCTTTTTGGGGGCTAGGAGCGTTAACATGTTTTGGTTACAATAGTGACTAGTGATCCTCCTTCCGCGTGCCCACATGCAAAATGGGCGGGCCAAAGTGTCGCCACCGCTGGTGTGAATGAATCTTTGATCCTTGCTGCTCCTCCTGCATTCAAAGAAACAACAAAATCGTTAGTAGCACCTGTTGCAAAGATGAAACGTTTGTTCTCTAAAAAACAATGAAGGATGCATGCATGAAACTGAATAAAAGGATAAGTAAACTGAATCAAAATAGTCTGCAAATTTCACAGAAACAAGGGAACATTACCAGAGGGCCACTGCCATCAAAACAGTCAGAAAATTCACCACCGATTTGAATTCACTCCTGGGCGGGACGGATTCGACTGTAATTCGTCCCGGGGTAGGACGAATTCGCCTACGACAAAGCGCCGAAGTGATACTGCCCCAAATGTCGCGTCTAGGGAGCTCCAAAAGACCTACAAACTTGGGGTTAGCTAATTGGAGGCATTTTGGGAAGACCCAGATGGTCAGATTTCCCCAATTTGGCCTCCATCAATGGGAATTTGATGCTGCTACCTGCAAGTTAGTGAGGACAACAAAAGCGATAAAACATGATAAGATTTGATCAAAGCATTATGAAATCGGAATTACAAGCTATTTAAGAAGCATAAGATGGAATGCAAAATAAACAAATGACAAAAAGAACAATCTGCCATGAATTCCCAATCGTTCTTAAAAAAATAATATTAGGCTCGCATCAATGCGGGGCGCCCGGGCGGGCCGCCCACCGTTGGAACCTGATTTCGGCACCAATCCACTTGGGATGGGCCCAAAATCTCTTGTAATGTGTTGTCGACGAATTGGTAGATCAATGTGGTCAAGTGTCGGGTTTTGGATCCGGATTCACACTTCCAATAACCACCCAATGACCTCCCTTGCGAAAGAGATCAAGGATGTGGAAGAGGTGAATCAAAGGTAAAGCGTGGTATCAATTTGGCAGCACTTCGTTGCTTGAAAATGCTTCCAACCTGTCCTCTTTTGGGTGAGAAAGTTCACCATTTTATAGACCCAAGGGGTCTCTTTGGATGGGCATGCATGGGCGCCATGTGGCAGTCATGCCTTCCTAAGAGGGAAGAGACTCCTCCCTGACTTGGGCTTCCATGACTGCCCTTGTGACAGTCCTCTAACGTTCACTCTGCTCACCTACACGCGCATGCAAGGCAGGAGGCATTAATTGACTGTCCTCGGCTGCCACTTGGCAAGATTTCTCTTTTTCCCGTTGAACCTGGAATTCGTCCTACCCCGGAGCGAATTCAGAATTCGTCCCTGGGTGGGGCGAATCCCATTTTGAATTCGTCCCAGGGTGGGACGGATACTGAGCAAAGTGCCTGAAGGTGCCAAATTGATTTTTGACCTTCCAAAATTGCTGTAAAAGTGGTTAGGACCACTGTTTAACCTCTGAGGGCTGCCCTGGGGGCTGTGTGTGTCAAAGCGATCAGTGTTTGCAGTCACATAATCGGATTGGTGCTGTTTTGGTGTCTACAGATGCCCCTTTTTGGGAAGCGCTGTGGGTGACGCAGTGCTGAGCAAAAATAGATAACCAAAGCACTAATGATTAGGATTTCTTGGTAACCTAACCAACTTTTGATGCCCCAAGCATGGAAAGGGCATGCATTCTTGAATCCTTGCTTCTGACGAGCGAAGGCACTCAATTCAAGTGTTAACCTTTTTCGGTGAGGTGTTACTTGACCTTGGACATTGATCAGTCATGAATAGGCAAAGGGCGCAACCTTTTGTCTGTGAGAACCTTGAGTTCATGATTCATGAAATGCCAAGTGATTTGATCAGATTGTGATTATTGCTTGTTTACTGCCCCAAGCAGGAGCGTAATTGTCTTTGTCAATGATTCTTTGAATGCATGCCATTTTCCTTAATTGGGTGTGTGTTTGTTGATTGGTGACTAAGTGTGACTACCCCCTCAAGCGACGAATCGATGAGGGAATGACCTTCATGAGAAAAGCGACGAGTCGCTTGACCCAAGATGACTTGTGCAAGGGTGCCTTTAGATGGTTTAGCATTAAGTATGTGCAGTTTTTCGACATTTAGACCTATTTTTGGTGGGTGGTAACCCTTTTTGCGACGCTTTTTGGAGCTAAAATTGGCAAAAATCCATCCTCCCGTGGAGCGGTCCGGCTATGGTAGCCTTCTTAGGGAGTAGGATAGTGACAATTTGTGACCCCAATGTCTATTTTGCATGCCCGGGATGTCAAGTGCAACAACACTCTCATCGGGCAAGTTTATTAGCTGTTTTAGTGCATTTTTGTTCAATTTTTGTTGTTTTTTGAAATTTTTGCCCTGAATTCGTCCCAGGGTGGGACGAATACTAGCTTAGAATTTTTCCCAGGGTGGGATGAGCACTAACCAGAGCGCTCATCCCAGGGGAGAACGAATATAAGCTCAAAAGGCCTATTTAAAGGCCAAAACTAGGGTTTGGGCTCATTTGCATCTGAATTTTCTTGCGATTTGGAGCTCTGGGAGGAGGAGGTTAATTCTGCGAAGCGAAGCACTGTCGAATTTCTCTCGACATCATGAGTGCACAAACCGGATCGAGCGGGAGCCGAAGCGAGACCCGTAAGTGCTCCCTAGTGTTATTACTTTTGTTTAAAACTGCAAGTGTTTTGTTTAATTTTCTTTGTGATGATGTTTTTCAAAATTTTAAAACTGAAACCCTAAAACTGAGCTGAACACAACTAAGACTTAGTGTACAACTAAATGACAAACGTAGTGAAAACCTAGGTAAAGAATTGTTATTTTGCTTATAACTAAAACCCTAGGATAAATGGAAACGTAAAACCCTAGTTCTTAGGTTGACTGTCGGTTTTAAAACGTAGGTTAAAACCCTAGGTTTAAAACTGTGTATTTTAATTTTATGTTGTTCTTGCGGACGTTTTAAACTTAAAATACGGAGATCTATGAAAATAGGATGTAAAATTACAAATTATTGTGTTTTTGTTAATTAATCGGTTTAGAGTTTAAAAACACTAGGGCTGACAAATTAATTTTTGTTTTTGAATTTTTGTTTTGTTTTTTAAATTTATCAGTTAGGATTAGAAAGCCTAGGACTGAAAAATTAATTTTTGAATTTTGATTTTGTTTTGTTTTTGAATTTATCAGTTAGGATTAGAAACCCTAGGACTGAAAAATTAATTTTTGTTTTTTTTTGTTTTGTTTTTAAATTTATCGGTTAGGATTAGAAACCTAGAATGAAAAATTAATTTTTGTTTTGTTTTTTTTTTTAAATTTATCAGTTAGGATTAGAAATCTGAGGATGAAAAATTAATTTTGTTTGAATTTTTATGTTTGTTTTTTGTTGTACATTGGTAGGCAATGTTGTATATTCATGTTATTGTTGTACAATTTTTTTCCATGATTTTAATGTTTTTGAATTGTTTTCTTTTGCAGGTTGTTAAGAGTCGGTACCGTGTACCCACTGCTTTTACTGAAGCATGGGGGCGCTAACTGTGGCTGACTGGGAGTGGCTTGATGCCCTTGGGCTCAAGCAGGTGGCTCGACTGGAGCCTGTGGTCGTGGATCGGGCTTATTTGATGGCCCTGATCAATCTTTGGGATCCCTGGACCAACACCTTCCATCTCCCAATAGGGGAGATGACCGTGACCTTGGAGGATATCTATCGACTTCTATGGATTTCGATAGATGGACTGCCGATCAGGACGTCACCGCGTGATCAGCGGACAACTGTACTGATGCGATGCTTCGGGCATGGGGAGGAGCTGGGTGTGGAGGATCCACTGGAGAGGGTAGAGGGTGACTGCCAGATTGGCAAGATTTTGGTCCGATGGTGGCTGGAGAGGGGGGTGTTGGGAGTGAGGCACGCATTCCTTATGGGCCTCATTTCCAACATGTTGTTACCTGACTCGTCAGGTGTGAGGTTCCCATGGAACCTGCTGGATTTGGTTTGGCGGTTGGTAGAGTGCTCGATAGAGGCACCGCTAATCATGAGATGGGGACAGACGTTGTTGGCATAGCTCTATGGGGAGTTGTACGAGGTCCGCTATCGGAAGTGAAAGGGGATTAGCTGTAGCTATCTATTGCAGAGTTGGGCTTGGCAGCACATAGCAGTGGAGAGGCCAGTCGGGTTACCATGGATGACTCGGCGGAGATGGAGGATAGGGAGATAGGCTATGCAGTTCTGTGGCGGTGGTCCGGGAGCAGGGACAGAGTCGATGGTGGGCAGGTGTCGTAGGGCACTATGTCGATACCTTCTCTCGGCTTACTCTAGGGGAGGTGCTCTGGCGCCCCTATCGGGACTGTCCAGCCTGGTCGAAGGCTGGAGAGTGGCTCCGACGGGTACGTAGAGAGCGATGGCTGATTGGGTGGCATGGGACCGAGCATGAGTTCTTCCCCTACAGCCGGGTGACATGATAGTTTGGGGTGCGCCAAGGGTTGCCTGGTGAGCCCGTGGTCTATCGACATCAGGGGGATGAGAGGACTCTGGACCGACCGGTCATCGCACCGCTAGGCGAGGATTCAGATGCGGTGATCGATGTCCCGGATGTGGATGACGTCGGGACTACCATAGAGTACGACCAGTGGTGGGTACTATGATGATGGCGGGGAGAGGGGCCACTGGGAGGCATGGAGGCGGTAGCGGTGGGGGGGAGGGTGCCGAGGCACCAGGGGATGATTGGGGAGCTCCTTGGGAGGATGCGGACATGGTGGAGGTGGAGGATGAGGATGCGGATTTGGGGGTTCTAGATCAGCCGGAGATGCAGGACATCACGGAGCAGTGGGAGCCAGAGCAGGCTGCTATCTCGGATTCACCTATGCCTCAGGCAGGTTCGAGGAGGTGGAGGCGAGGCTCAACGCTGAGATAGCATGATTGGAGGACCTATTAGGAGGTGCGATGGGGAGCTGGGAGAGGCTTTGTAGGAGAGAGATCTCTTGCGGACTTAGTTGGTAGAGCGAGAGAGCGCATGGGTGGCGTCTCACCGATAGGAGGGGGATACCGATGCTGCATGGGAGAGGGATCTCCTACGGATGGGAGAGGATAGGGTTTTGCAAGGGACGATGCGTAGCTTACTACCATCGATGGGAGGGAGTGGGATCGAGGAGAATCAGATTGGTGATGACATCGGCTGGAGATGGAGGGAGAGATTATCCACCTTGGTGGGCGGCTACCTAGCCCTCGGGAGGTGGATCGTCACGCCGGACGAGGGGCAGTGATACGAGAAGTCAGCATCATCTCATCGTAGGCGACTGGATGAGGGAGGGGTAGTAAGCGTGATGCGGGGGCTAGCAGTAGCCACCCTGAGGGGTCCCATAGGACCCACACCATGGGGGTAGTTCCCGTCGCACCGATCCTACGTGATCATGGTGGCCGACGCCCTAGGCTTGGGGGTTTTTGAGCTTTTGGATTGTGCGGGGTCAGATGACCGGTTATTGTAGCCTGCGGGCATTTTTGATGATATATATAGATGACTTTATTTTGTTTATGCGAGTGATGATTTGATTTTATGCATGATGAGTGATGAGTATGGATGTATGCATGTTAATTTATTTTGATGGATGCATATGTTATGATGAATGCAAATGTTTTTGATGTATATGTGATATGCAAAATGTAATGGATGAAATGAATTTGTGTTGTTTGGTTAGGGCACCATAGACTGTTTAGGACTTTGTGATTTTGTTTTTAGGCGATTGCTGTGGTAAATGACTTTGCATGTATACATGTGGTTTTTTGTATTTTTTGATGGTAATGTGAGGATGAAAAGTAGCGCAGTTGGTTTAGAAATGTAGCTAAGGTTTTCTGAGACTCAGACGGTTTTAACTCACTAGCCATGACTGTACTTTATCTTACAAGACTTTTGAACAAGGTATGAATCGGACTTGTCTTTGACCAAGCTATTTCACATCCCTGTGTGTGCAATTGAGTTCATTTATGTGGTATTTGTCAGGATACCGCCAGTGCCAGATAGGCTATCAACCAAACTTGTACTGAGGATCACCTAATTAGCTCCACTAACTCCTTTGTTGTATTTAGTCAGATTAATCTACGGTGCTATCTAGGATACCATAAGCTAGCTCATCCACATGCAAACATTGATCTGTACACGAGTTAATGTGACAGATATATCGTCATGCGGGAGGTTTACCGCCAGTGACCGATAGGCTATCCACCAAACCGGTACTGAGGTTTGCCTCATGACCTATCGGAATGCTGAGAGTTCCAGGGATTCAAGTTCGACTCCCTTCTTTTCTTCAATTGTATTGGGATACTTGCTCGTTTGTAGTGATAAAAATCACTGTTTATTTTTATATATTTTTCTTTTGAGCAAGGGATTTGGATTTCGAGTGATAAGAATCACTATTGTATGTGCCTTTTGATGTATGCACTCTGGTGGTGATGTCAAATTTTTGGAGTTTTGACTTTTTGCAAAATTTTGATGTTTGCAACTTTTTGAGAACTTGGGATTCTTGGGGAATTGGGTAGGGAAGATGCTTGTCCTTTTGCCAACTCTCAGCATTCTTGGGGTCATTCGCATAGGGGGATGAGCAAGATAACCGTTTCGCTTATGGTGACCTGGATTACTATGCAGGTTTCATCTTTCGTTCACACAACTTGGGAATTTTTATGTGTTTTAATTTGTGTTGGGATGCTACGTAACAAGGTGTGATCCAAGTAGAACTCTACCTTCGTAAAATCTGTCTGACTTGGTACAGTACGTGGCTAGAAAGCAAAATGATGACTGAAAGATGAAAACTCTTGATACATTAGAAGACCACTGACTCTAGTGTGGTAAAAAGCAGTGAATGGCATTTTTTTGTTTGTTTTATAAAATGGAAAAATGTGGAACAAGATGGACTAGTGAAGTAATTACAGTCTATGGTGCCTTTGACCTGTACGACCACAAATATGCAATGTATGGGTGTGATGCTTAATGCAACTACATATTTTTGTATTTTTGATGGATTGATTTTTGTGAATATGAAGATGAGATGCGAGAAGAGCTTTTTATTGATGAATTTGAGCATGCCTAGAAATGAGATGCAAATTTTTGTTGTTTTTGATGATTTTATTGAATTTTCTTATTTTTGACCAAGCGATTGTGGGAATCCTTGGAGCATTTTGGGATTGACCAAGCGATTGTAGGAATCCTTGGAGCATTTTGGGATTGACCAAGCGATTATAGGAATCCTTGGAGCATTTTGGGATTGACCAAGCGATTATAGGAATCCTTGGAGCATTTTGGGATTGACCAAGTGATTATAGGAATCCTTGGAGCATTTTGGGATTGACCAAGCGATTATAGGAATCCTTGGAGCATTTTGGGATATGGCTCTCTTAGATATGGAATGGTCGCAAATGACTGATGTTCAAGGGTTCTGTTTCCTTGATTCCATCAAGAGAGGCTAGCCGGTATGTCTCGGGTCCTATTTTGCTATCAATGACATATGGACCTAACCAATTTGCCATGAACTTGTCCCTTAGGTGGGATGGCAAACTAGAGTTCTATTGGTTTTCCTTCAAGACCAAATCACCAACCCGAAAGTCCCTCAGGTGAACTTTCATGTTGTAAGCTTTCTTAAGTCGCTCTTGATAGATACGTAAATGCTCGAGAGCATTAACGCGTCGTTCGTCAAGCAACGTAAGCTGGTCTAACCGGGCCTACCTGCAGCGTCATCATCGATGAACTCTTGCATTGATATGCGTAGGGAAGGAATTTCCAACTCGAGAGGCATGACTGCCTCGGAGCCATACACGAGCAAAAATGGAGTTGCCCCAGTGGGCATCCGAATGCTAGTGCGATAAGCCCACAGGGCAAGTGGAATTTGGATGTGCCAATCCTTATGACTATCTGCGACCGTCTTTTTAAGGATGGCAACTAGCATTTTGTTTGACGCCTCTGCTTGCCCATTTGCCTACGGATAATAGGGTGTCAAAAAATTATGCTAAATTTTGTACTTTGTGGTCAAAGCATGCACGTCTTTGTTCTTGAATGGCATCCCATTATCCGAGACTATTTTGGATGGAATACCAAAATGACATATGATGTTATGCAAAATGAACTCCACTATGCGGGGTCCTGTCGTAGAGGTAAGCGGAACTACTTCCACCCATTTGGTGAAATACTCTGTGGCCATTATGATAAACGTGTGATGGCTTGACGATGCAGGGGAGATCTTTCCAATTAGATCGAAGCCCCACTACAAAAATGGCCAAGTAGACTGGACTGTCTGCAAGGCCTGGGAAGGTACATGCATCAAATTGGCATGATGTTGACACTTCACGCACTTCTTGACATATGCACAACAATCTCGCTCTAAAGATGGCCAATAATAGCCCATGCAAAGAATGCACTTTGCGATGGCCATACCACTGAAGTGGCCACCACATGTACCATCGTGCGCTTGGGCGATCGCCCAAGTGGACTCTTGCTGGTCCAAGCAACGAAGGAGGATTCCTTCATAGCTACGATGGTACAAAATGTCTCCTATCAAGACATACTTAGCCGCTTTCTGCTTGAATGCTCATTTTGCGGCATGCATCAATCCAAGCGGGAGATTACCTAACTTGAGGTAGTCTCTAATGGGTAAATACCAGTCTTGTTGATCGGAAGCCTCGACGGTATGAACAACCAATCCCTCTTGAAGTTCATCCCTAGCAAACGTTGAGCGGGAGAGAACTTGTAAGAATAGCATTGTGTTGCTATTAATGGGAGTAGGGGAGAACAAGGACCCCCAGTTGGCATGTTTCAGATGATCATGGATTCGAGAGAACTTATCCGAGGATGGTTCAATCTGGATCATGTGGATTCCTGGCGTCAAGTCAGAGCTTGCACGCTCCATCATGGATTGCGATAGTGTTTTGACTTGAATGGTTGTCATATCACCAGAAAGGTCTTGCGAGATTAGTGACCCCAAGGAGGCCATTGTGTCCGCAAAATGATTCGATGATCGAGGGAGTGCCTCGATGTCGTACCACTCAAGTTTTGCTAGGAATTTGTCCACAAGGGCTTTATAAGCCTACAAAACTGGGCATTTGCATTGGAATACCCCTTTGACTTGATTGACAATTAACAACGAATCACCAAAGATGTTCAGTCATTTGATGTTCATGGTGATTGTTGTCTGAAGACCTATGAGCAAGGCTTCATACTCTGCATTATTGTTGGTGCATGGGAAATTTAATTTAAATGATAGGGGCATTGGAGCACCCTACGGTGTGAAGAATACTATTCCCATGCCACCACCTTGCTCACATTTAGAACCATCAAAAAATAGGGTTATGTCAGCCTGTGACTCAGGCTCATCGAATCTGGCGATTCTGAGACATGGAAGACCCCATCATCGGGTAGTTCTATGACTAGAGGCTGATCGTCTTCGAGAGGAGCCTCTGCTAGTTGATCGGCTATGACCTGTCCTTTGATGGATTTCTGTCCAATAAACTCTATGTCAAATTCCGTCAACAACATGATCCATTTCGCCGTGCGACTACTATGATAAGTATGACTCATCATGTATCGCAATGGATTCTCCTTAGACACAACATACGTAGTGTTGCTCAGCATGTAGTGGCATAGCTTTTTGGTAGCAAACACCACTGCCAAGCAGAGTTTCTCGACGTATGCATAGTTAAGTTCATAACTGACCAGGGTGCGGCTAAGATAGTAAGTAGCCTATTCTTTGTGAAGTTCATTCTTCTGGGCTAGCATGGCGCCCAGTGCCACCTCAGTAGCTGAGATGTATAAGTAGAATGACACTCCTGGTCTAGGTGGTGCCAATACTAGTGGCGAAGCCAAGTATCATTTGATGTCATCAAAGGCTGACTGGCACTCGTCATCCCAGTGAAATGCTACCCCCTTGTGCAATAATTTGTTCATGGGTCGGCACTTGTCAGATAGCTGCGCTATGAAGCGCTTAATTGATGTGACCTTTCCCTGTAGACTTCTGAGCTGCTTAATGGTAGTTGGGGGAACCATTTCAAGGATTGCCTTGACTTTGTTTGGGTCCACCTCGATGCCTCACTTTGAGACTATGAAACCCAAGAGTTTTCCAGATGTGATGCCAAATACGCACTTCTTGGGATTCAGTCTGACTTTATGCTCCATGAGGCGATCGAGGATCTTGCTTAAGTCATCGAGATGATCTAGGCACAAAAGAGACTTGGCCAACAAATCATCCATGTAATCTTCCAAAGTTTTATGCATGTAATCATGGAAGATGTACGTCATGGCACGTTGGTAGGTGGCGCCAACATTTTTAAGGCCAAAGGGCATGACCTTATAACAAAATGTCCCCCAAGGCATTGTGAACGCCATTTTTAGTTGGTCCTCGGGATTGATACGAATCTGATTGTATCCCGAGAAACCATCCATGAGGGATAGCATTTCGTGACCTACTGTAGCGTCTACCAACGCGTCGATGCTTGGCAAGGGGAAATCATCCTTAGGACTCACTTTGTTTAGATCTCAAAAATTAGTGCATATGCGAATCCTCCCATCGAGATTTTTGATGGGCACCATGTTGGACAGCCATGGCGGATAATCCACGCGAGATGACAAACTGTGCATCCAACAACTTTTGCAATTCATCTTTGACCATCAAGGCCACTGTTGGGTGCATCTTACGTAGTTTTTGCTTAACTGGCTTGATTTTCGGATCAAGCGTTAGATTATGCATGACTAGCTATGGATCTAGCCCCGGCATGTCTCTGTATGACCATGCAAAAACCTCCTTCTTCTCTTTGAGAAGGGCAATGTAGTCGGCTTGCTCTTCAGGGGATAAGCTTACCCCTACTTGATAATCTATGGATTCATTGGATCTAAGCCGATGTCTACGTCAGTCGTCTCCTCGATCGACATGTGGGATCCATCCTCCAACTGATGTGGAGTTGGGATCAAATGGATATCATTAGCTGAGTTTAAATCTGCGTTGGGAACCTCGGGTTCCTCTTCAGCATGAAAGATATCTTGAGTTGTCCCTGGGGTAAAATGAGGCATTTTATCGAAAGGCCAGTACTCTGATGGGGATGGAGGTGAATTGACATGATCCCAGTCAATGGCATCTATGTCTAGATGCAAGGACCATGTTGGATCGGCCGGATTGCGGATGGGTGCGGTCAAGTCAATGGAGATCATGTGGATGAAATGATTTTGGTCTCCATTACCGTGGGTGTGATGACTCAAACATTCTGGATGTTCTCTATGTTCTGGATCTGGTTCTATAGGTACTGGCATGAATGGATCGGCCCTATGTGCTAATAGGAGGACAGGGTCTACCCTCGACACTGATATCACCCTAGGGTCTCGGAGTGGAAGGTGCTCTTCGTGTACCTGGAGTAGCGGATCCAACACTTGATCCCACCCTATTGGGTCTACGTACCACTCATGCCCTGGCACTATGCCCATCTATGCAAATATGTCATTAATCTCCAAGGGGTATCATTGTTGCATTTGTCGCATGTGGTTGAGATAGGCCATCTCAGTTTCATCTTTCGAATCATTGTCGGAGATCCAAAAACCTTCATTGGCTCCAACAATTGCTTGCGACATATGAGTCTCATCTTGTTCAAGCAAATTAATCTGGTCCCATTGCGGTTGTTCCACGCTCCGTGGGGGGACCTGATTCTCTTGACGCGACACTGGCTCGATTGGAGCCTCTAGAGGGAACAGATTCAAAAAGATCTCTTGATAGTTATTCATGGGAATCTCTTGTGAGTGATCACTATCGGATTCGAAGGGATCATATGACACTGGTTCATATTCTGATTCATCCTCCGAAGATCCTTCTTGACACTGTTTATACTTTCCTTGAAAGTGAGTTCCCAAACTTTCACCTCTCTCTAGCAAAGGAGAAGGGTTATTGATGTTAACAAGGGTGGTTGTTGACCATGGGAGGTAATCTCCCAATGTATATGTTGTGTTTGGGTTGGCATAAGGATCTGATGCCAATCCACCCTTGTTGCCTATTCCTAGGCCTTGCATGTTTTCCACCAAGATGTCTAAGGGCAGGGGGTGGTTGAACCCTACTCCCGACTTGTCATAAGGCATTTGGTATCTTGGCTGGCAAAGGACACGCACTCCTTGCTCATACCTGCCTAGCCCGTATCCATGCCAATTGCATTGGCCAAGATATCTCAGAGCGAAGTCCGGGTTAGACAGATAGTTGACATCTTCTGCAAAAGGCTCTTCATCCTCGTCCTTTTGCATGCATGGCTCAACACCATGGTCAAGGCCCCCATACACAAAATTGGTCTAGTTCGGTGGGTAGCCTAAAGGAACAATTGTCCCGATGGGGAGGCGAGGTCTCCCCATGTCTTGCACTGACTCTAGCATGGTCGTTGCTATGACATTCCGCACTAGATACTCCCCCAGGCCCGTACTGGCCATTTCAACAGTAATTGTTGGTGATTGAGAGGGAGGGAACGAAAGCTCTTCTTGAGTCCATTCCATGTTGGGTGGACTAGGAGCCTCAACTTCCATTGTGCTAGGTATCTCTTCGGTTGAGATGGTTGATATTGTTGGCAGCGCCTCTTCCAGGGGTTGAGCCTCTTCTAAGATTTGCTTCCCTTTGTCCTTCTGTTTAGCCATGATAGGTGGCATTGGTAGTGAAGGAGCTGACGATGAAGATGCACCTGCTAGGGTTTTGATGGATTAGTCACCAGTGGTGCTTGCGGCATCGGACCCTGTCTAGATGGATTTAACTAAAAATCCAAGTGCGTCGATGGGAGGGTCGATTGCGGCATCAACTGCACCGCATTGCAATATTTGAAGGGTTCTAAGTCCACCGGGACTACATGTACTTCCCCTTCAAATGCATACTTCAAACATTGGTGAGCTATCGAAGGGACACACTTCATGTCCCTGATCCATGGCCGCCCTAGCAATATGTTGTATGCCATCTCGCCTTCCAAAATATGGCACAATGTAGGTATCATCTTTTGTCCTACCTGAATGGGTAGAACAATTGTGCCAACTATCGAGCATATCGCATCATTGAATGCTCGTAGTGTGTAAGTGGAAGCCATGATGTGAGAGGTCGGCAACTTTAGATGTTTCAATGTTGCTGTAGTAATGATGTTACTGGACGAGCCGGTGTCTATCAACACCCTCTTATACGGGATCCCGTTGACCCACGCGATAACGTGCGGGGTGGATCTGCCATGTCATCAGATACTGATTTAACTTCATCTTCTCGGAAGGTAATGACTGGCTCCGTGCATCGTTTTACATGTCCCACGAAGTTATTGAAGGAATTCGCTTCGTGGGGCTGCAACTCGATGGCTTTCAAAATCTCCATGAGAGCCTCCCGATGGGGCGTTGATTGTTGTATAAGCTCATATATGGAGAGCCTAGCCGACGTGGTCCGCAAACTCTACGTGAGTTTGGTCCGTATCGTGGCCTCGGGTCTAGGCGGAGGTAACTGCACAGGGTGTTGTTGAGGTTGTGACGTCGATGGAACCTCTCTTGTGGCTGCCTCGGGGGCAACTCCTGGGTATTTCTTGTTCCTAGTCACTATGCTTATCATTCCCACATACCCTTGCATGGGGAAATTCTGTTGCACCTCATTGACCTGAAGGGGTTTTGCCTGTGCCTCATGGGCAGGCAAGGGGTCCTTGAAAACCCCCATCTGCTGGTTGTTTGGCGCTATGGGGTTGTCCACTACCAATGTTTTATTGTCAATCAGGTCTTGTATCAATCCTTTGAACTTCCAACATGCGTTCAGGTCATGTCCCCTTCGCCTGTGGAACCTACAATACAAGTCCTCTCTGTATCCCTTAGGCTTGGGAGCGTTAGGATCTATGGTTTGAATCTCTGGAAGGGTGATCAAGTTCGCCGCTGACAAGCGGTCAAATAGGGAGTCCCTAGACTCCGTATAAGGGGTGTACTGTCGCTTAGGGTGACGCTGCTGATTTTGCTCCTATTTTTTATTTTCTCTTTCATAATTGTTAGGAGGCACTGCCTGATAATTAGCCTTTTGAGGCTGTATTTCTTGTGCAGGCTTAGGGACATTTATAGCAACTTGATTAACCGTAACGGGTTTTTGTTGCGTAGTCCCTGTCTTTGTGTTCTTGTTCCACTCTTTCTTCTTAGGTTTGGCAATTTTGCCATCCTGTATTTTGATCTCTTCGATAATTCTGGCTTGCGCCAAAGCTTCTTCTAAGGTGGCATATTGCTACAGCTGCAATAGCACAGAGATCGATCTCAAACAACTTCGTGAGAACATTTGTGTAAGGTCGGACATAGGGGGAAGGTAGGGTAGCTTGGAAAGCAGAGTCCTCCATCGATTCTCGTAGGCCACCATGGTCTCCTCCTCATATTGCTTGAGGCTGGCCAGGTCACTCAGTGACGCCTTCTTCTTGGTGTTGAAGGCGAAGCGTTCAAGGAACGCATCCACTAATTGATCCAAGTTATTGATGTTGTGCTTCGGCAACTGGGTGAACCAATCCGAGGCAGGGCCCATGAATGTGGTTATAAATGTCCTTAGCAATAGTGCATCATTATCCTGAATGCCAAAGCATTGGCTTAGGAATCTTGTCACATGCTCTTGGGCATCCTCTTCACCCTTAAAGACTACCAACTGAGGCAACTTGAAGTGTTCGGGGTAAGGAGGTGCAGGCACTGATGGATGCATAGGGTGACTATGGAGTTGGCGTAACATGGGCTTTTGGGGCCCAGAAGCTTTGGTTTCCATAGACTCCAAATGCTCTAACAACGCTTTGTATGCATCGAAAGATTTAATCTCTTCCTCTTTAGTTTGCTCCCGTTGTGGGTTGTGGGAGACTTGAGGCCTATGGGGGGTGGCTGGATAGCAACCCCTCCGCCTTGGTAGGGCATTTCGGCCCGCTCTACTTCTTGTTCATACTCCTCGTAAACTTCTTGAGGAGTCTCTGGGCGAGACCTATGACCCTGAGTGGGTCCCCGCGGAGGGTACCCATCGTTGTTTCGGGGAGTGGCCTCCCTCTCAGGTCTATGGGGTCTCGGAGGCAAAACTTGATGAGGTCACGGAGACCTATCCCGCACCAAGGGATTATGCCTCTCATATGGTTCCGCTCTTTGGGTGCGAGGGGTTGGAACCCTCTCAGGTAGGTTATAAAGTAGCTCATCTGTTTGGCGTTGAATGCGCTCCTTGCTAAGGTGGTATAGACGCTCTAGCTACTGCTGATCTTGCTCAAGCCGCGTGATCTGGGCTTGGCGGGCGGCATGTCTGGCGACTTCCAGGTCAATTTGGTCTGCCATCTTGGGCCTAGGAGGCCTGAATGCCTCTCCTATGCATTTGCCTCGGTCGTGATGATCCGAGATCTCAATGGGTTGCTTCCCTCTATCGAGGTTGGCGGCATTTACCCGAGGCTCTGGCCTCAGTGGGTGACCATGGTATCTAGCAGGTGCGGAAGCGCAAGGCTCCCATGCTATATATTGCTCTCGAGGAATGTGATGGTCTTCCTCGTACTCCCTTTCGTAGGTGTGAAAGGGGCGGGCGAGTTAGCTTGCCCTGTTTGGAGAGCCCTGCGCTCTGGGTTTTGTCTATTGGTTCTAACAGTGATGGGAGGCAAAGGAGAGATGCCATAGTCATGTGGCCTCTCCTCATGGACACTATGCCTCTCTAGCACTTCATCGCGTGGTGGCCACTCATATCTAGCTTCTAAGGGAGCTCTTCTATCTACGTTGAGTGCCACGTGTAAATATTCTTCCCGAAAGGGGCTGTGATGAATGGGCGTGTCCCCCAGAGGGGTGTCCCTATAATTCCACCTTGACATGGAATGATGTGGACTCTCTTGTGGGTCAGACCGCCAAGGCGGTATGGCCAAGTCCTTAGGGCTAAAGCGGAGGCGACTTGTGCCCGCTCCTTGTACACTTTTCGTAGCTTCTGCCCTTGATTGGGCTTGGCTACGGGTGTACACCATGGTGGTGCTCTTCTACAAGCTAAGCAGATTTTTATCTCTTTTATGATTTTTTATGCTACACTTAAACAGAAAAGAACACACACATACACAAACGGTGATTATCTCGTTTAAAGGTTGAAAGTGTGTCCTAAAACTGGTTTAGTGTGTTTTGTTGTTGTTTTTGAGGTTTTTGTAAAGAACGTTTAAATGCAAAATGAAGGCTCTTATGGCTCCCAAAATTGGTCGCCCCTTCGATATACCATTGCCAGACCGATATACCAACCTCTCTATATACCCGCCCTTACGAGAGGGAAACTATAGGTACGTGAGAGCAGATGGTACGTGGAACATAGGCGGTACGGAAGGGGGATTGCCCTATTTATGACACCTACCATAGAAGACTTATCCTCGCGTGCTGGGAATCACCCCAGCGACACTCGGTCAGCTTTCATCAGGATTTACGTCTAACAACAGTGACAATCGGGGTAAATGAATGCAAAATTCAAGCCAAGGTGGTGATGAACCCACCGTTGGTCTTGATCAAGGGCTGGGGTCTTACGACCAGCTCCTTGGTTTAAAAATGCCACGTGATGTGTGTGGGGTTCATTTTAATTTGCAAAAAATGAAATAGGCAAACAAAAAGGAAACTTTCCCTAAGCCATACAAAAACTAAAAATCAGAAAACAGAAAACAAAAATTTGATAGAGGCTTGTTAAAAACCCCTACCTCTTCTCTGCCCAAAAGGATGTTTCTGATTCTCGGCTCTGAAACTACATAGACAGAAATTCATCTCTAGGTGAGACGAATACCAGAATAATTCGTCCAGCTGAGATGAATTCGAATTCGTCTCAGGGTCAGATGAATTCAGTATGTATTCGCCACGAGTGGAATGAATAACATTGAAGTTCAAAAAATGGTACCTGTAAGCAAGAAAACACAAATTTTGATCAGTTTCTTGATCTCAAAAATTAGGGGACAGAGTCCCACCGTGATCGCCACTGAAAGCACGAGATTTCGGAAGTTGAAAAGAAACACTAAAGCTATGCAATGCAAAACGAAATGTAACGCTTTAATCCTAGAAATTTGAAATGCATGAAATAGGGAAAAGAGACGAATTGAGACGAAATGAAAGAAGTATAGAAAGCACAACCCTTTTTATTTATACTCTCTCAATATCGGTTACAAAGACGTCTCCCGCCTTTTCAGGGGCTAGGAGCGTTAACATGTTTTGGTTACAATAGTGACTAGTGATCCTCCTTCCGCGTGCCCACATGCAAAATGGGCGGGCCAAAGTGTCATCGCCACTGGTGTGAATGAATCTTTGATCCTTGCTGCTCCTCCTGCATTCAAAGAAACAACAAAATCGTTAGTAGCACCTGTTGCAAAGATGAAACGTTTGTTCTCTAAAAAACAATGAAGGATGCATGCATGAAATTGAATAAAAGGATAAGTGAACTGAATCAAAATAGTCTACAAATTTCATAGAAACAAGGGAACATTACCGGAGGGTCATTGCAATTAAAATAGTTAGGAAATTCTTCACCGATTTGAATTCGCTCCTGGGCGGGATGGATTCGACTGTAATTCATCCCGGGGTAGGACGAATTCACCTACGACAAAGCGTCGAAGTGATACTGCCCCAAATGTCATGTCTAGGGAGCTCCAAAAGACCTACAAACTTGGGGTTAGCTAATTGGAGGCATTTTGGGAAGACCCAGATGGTCGGATTTCCCCAATTTGGCCTCCATCAATGGGAATTTGACGCTGCTACCTGCAAGTTAGTGAGGACAACAAAAGCGATAAAACATGATAAGATTTGATCAAAGCATTATGAAATCAGAATTACAAGCTATTTAAGCAGCATAAGATGGAATGCAAAATAAAAAAATGACAAAAAGAACAATCTGCCATGAATTCCCAATCGTTCTTAAAAAAGAAGATTAGGCTCGCAGCAATGCGGGGCGCCGGGCGGGCCGCCCACCGTTGGAACCTGATTTCGGCACCAATCCACTTGGGATGGGCCCAAAATCTCTTGTAATGTGTTGTCGGCGAATTGGTAGATCAATGTGGTCAAGTGTCGGGTTTTGGATCCGGATTCACACTTCCAATAACCACCCAATGACCTCCCTTGCGAAAGAGATCAAGGATGTGGAAGAGGTGAATCAAAGGTAAAGCGTGGTATCAATTTGGCAGCACTTCGTTGCTTGAAAAATGCTTCCAACCTGTCCTCTTTTGGGTGAGAAAGTTCACCATTTTATAGACCCAAGGGGTCTCTTTGGATGGGCATGCATGGGCGCCATGTGGCAGTCATGCCTTCCCATGAGGGAGGAGAGTCCTCCCTGACTTGGGCTTCCATGACTGCCCTTGTGACAGTCCTCTAACGTTCACTCTGCCCACCTACACGCGCATGCAAGGCAGGAGGCATTAATGGACTGTCCTCGGCTGCCACTTGGCACAATTTCTCTTTTTGCCCGTTGAACCTGGAATTCGTCCTACCCAGGAGCGAATTCAGAATTCGTCCCTAGGTGGGGCGAATCCCATTTTGAATTCGTCCCAGGGTGGGACGGATACTGAGCAGAGTGCCTGAAGGTGCCAAATTGCTTTCTGACCTTCCAAAATTGCTGTAAAAGTGGTTAGGACCACTGTTTAACCTCTGAGGGCTGCCCTGGGGGCTGTGTGTGTCAAAGCGATCAGTGTTTGCAGTCACATAATCGGATTGGTGCTGTTTTGGTGTCTACAAAAAGATATGTTTCTTGACCTTTCGCCTACCTATGAATATTCATATTCCTATTCTATGACTCATGGACACATGGACTGCATACACATTTGCATTATCAAGTACTTTACATATTCTAACACTTGCATATTTATTACATTGCATAAAGTAAATACTCAAATCATAATCTAAGATAAATTCTTAATCTAAAGATGTACCCAAGGTGGTACATTGGCATGTACCAAATAATGTAATATATTCCAACATAATTGTGGTGCTAATAAATTGTATAGTGTCAATGATGTTAATGTCCATTATGATGATTATAATGGTGTACTTAATGATCCCTATATTGAGTCCCAATATGAAGAAAATATTGATGCTGATGTAATAAATAATGGTAATTATGTTGTTTATGGCCATGATAGAGACCATGATGATAACATCTATAGTGATATTGATGCAAAGAATGAAGAAATTGGATGCTTTGAAAAGCACACCAAAGGTGTTGGATCCAAATTAATAAAAATTATGGGCTATTATGGCAAATGATTAGGTAGAATTGGGAAAGAAATAAGAAAGCCATAAAACCTAGCATGAGGCCTAAGAATGAAGGCCTTGGCTATGTTGGTCAAAAAAAAAATAAGGACACCAAATTTATAAAAAAAAAACCCATGTGGTAGACGAGATATCTATAGGTGTAATTCTCCAACAAAAGTTTTGTATGATTGTGGTTGATGTGGGCATGTAAGAGAAATTTATTGGGATATTCATCCTTCTAATATATGTGGTATGAAAAATATTATTTGCACAAAATTTATATGGCCAAAAAAATACATCTTGATTGTGGATGGATATATGTTTGGTTGGGACAAAAAAAAAGTCATGTTGAGAGGGTTTTATAGGAGAATATTTTCTTCTCAAAATAGTAGGATAAAAATAAAGAGATGCCATTGTTGGTAATATTACATTATTTGGTACCTTGAGTAACATTGTAAATATTTAGATTAGAAATCATGTTTTTCAATAGTATGTGTCATGTGTGCAAGTGTGAGTAATGAGTGAAAGGTATCATGTGTAAGTGAAGAATCATGAGTGAAAGGTGTCATATGTGTAAGTGAATATTCACATGTGATGTGTTAATATTAGAATTAGGAAGTTATGTAATCATGAGAGAATTTGTCATAATGTAAGAAAGATATATAAAAGGTTGCATCTCCCATGAGTTAGAGGAAAGCAAAAGTTAGGAGTATTGAAGAGTCTTATGTAAATTTATATTGATGATAATGCTCTAGGCTATATAATGAGAATGATTTATGAATGTAAAAGAGTATTTGATGTTATAAATAAATATTTTTACTTTGTGCAATATTTGTGTTACTATTGAATATGAGTATATTCTTGAGATTATACAATCTTGTAAATATAGACTTATGATATTTGGGCCCATTTGCCAACAATGGTGTTAGAGATACCTTGGTTGAGAGCCTTGTTGATTGAAGAGGAATTTAGAGAACATGAGATATTTTTGAGGATATTCTAGAGTTGAGAAATATTTATCGAATATTATTGGAGGAATATTTTAAATAACGTTCATTAGATTAGACATTATTAAACTACTTTAAGACATTTGTTGAGTTGGAGATATTTGTATTGACTAGAGTTTGAAGAGATACATTGGAACTTTGAAGGATTTGTGGTCTATGATTATGAGAATCAGATATCCTAAATTTTATAGGATTAAAGTACTAACATTGGAGTTTCAAATATCATGAGGAGAATTAAAGATTAATACTATGGAAGAACTAGAGTATGTAGAATCCTTAGAAATTGGAAGTTTTGAAATTAGGGATGTGTTGAAGCTAGAGAAACTTGAAGAAAGAGCTAAGAATATGTATGTGGTGAAGCCAGAGAACTATGATGAAATATCTAAGAGTACAAATGTGATGAAGCTAAACACCATAGACAAAAGAGCTGAGTTATTGCATAGTTCAGAGAATTCATAGAGTATGGAAGGAGGAAGTAAATATAGAGGAAGAAGATACATCCAATAGAATCATTTATTGGGATCCCTAAGAAGAAATAAATATCACTATAATATCTTTGGAAAGACCTCTGAAATGACTAAATACATGATTGCATCATAGAGTTATTTTTAGAAATTTGACTGAGTGAAAGATTCACCCTAACAAGTTACATTGATGAGCACTATTAAAGGTAAACTATTATTTTGGATGAATTTTTTAAAGTACATTGGATGCATATTTGATTAATTAAGGTTAATTTCTTGGGATTTATAAGGTGTGTTTAATAATTGAAAGATTAAATTATTTTGGGAGATATAAGATAATTAAAGAATAAAGTGAATGGAAGAATAAGGTAATTAATTAATTAATTAAAAGAGAAAATTAGAATTGTGAAATTGAAATTGATTAGTGAGACATAAGAAGGAATTGAATTTGAAAATTAAAAGTTTGATTAAAGGGAAGATAATTAAAATTGATTGATTAAGATTAAATAAGAATTGAAAACATGATAATGTTTAAAGAAGGGAATGACACAAATTCAGTAAGAAACTATTGGTATATTGATTGAGGGGCAGGTAAACATATGACAGAAAACTAACAATGGTTTAATACTTTCCAATAAAAATATGAAAATCAGTTGCTATAGAAAATGATAGGACATATGAGGTCAAAGGAGTAGGAAATATATTAATCAACTTATTTGATGGAGAATGCATGGTCAAAATGTATTATATGTGCCAAGTTTAACCAATAATATAATTTTAGTATCTCAGATGATAAATCAAAATCTAGTGGTTGAATTCAAAATTATTGGAAACAAAAAGAAATGTATCATTACTAAATAAGGAAAACTCATAGCCATTGGATCCTTCACAAATGGACTATTTGCTCTTGATACTTTATCAAATATTGTTCTATTAGTAAGAACATTGGAAACAAGAGATCTTTGGCATAAAAGACTAGGGCATATAAGTGCATCCTTTTTAAATGAAATGAGCAAATATCAAATAGTGGTAGGATTACGTAAGTTAACATGGAAGTCTATAATTTGTCCAAAATACTTAGCAGGAAAACAACATAGATTATTTTTTGAGTTGATCTTGCATAGAGTTTTGGAACCACTAGAAATAGTCCACATATTTATGTGGACCAATGGATGCTAATATTGGAGGACATAGATAATTTTAACTATTTTTTTATTACTATTCCAAAAAATGCGGGTTTATTTCTTGAAATTGAAATCTAAAGCCTTTACATGTTTCAAACAATTTAAGCAACTGGTAGAAATAAAAACTAAAATATTAATCAAGAATATTTTTATACAATTTTATATTATAAATGATTCAAAAGAATTTGAATCATTTACAAGACTAAATTGAATATAAATACAACTCACTATAGCTTATTCATCGCAATAAAATGGTATAGTAGAAAGAAGAAATTGTTCCATTATTGAAATGGTACACTATATGATAAAAAAAAGAAAGTCATTATCATGAATATCGGGTAGAAATTGTTAAAAACATAGTATGTATAGAAAATAAATCTCCCACAAGAATAATTAGAAATTTTTCTCTTGAAGAAACCTCGTCAGGATGAAAACCTTGAGTAACACATTTAAGGATTTTGGATGTAGAGCATACATGCACATTCCAAAACAAAAGATAATAAAATTAGATGAAAAACCATGAGCAACATATTCCTTGGATATGATAACAATTTAAAAGGATATAAAATAATTATTCCAATCAAAAATAAAATCTATGTGAGTAGAGATGTGCTTTTTTATGAAGAAAATAAAACCCTTGTCAAATTTCCAAAGGTCAATACAAACCATATCTCGATATTTCATCAACTAGAGAAAAATATTTAGATGAAGAATTAGAATTAGAAATAGAAATATTTAATAAACTAGTTGAAGACTTATAACTCATAATGTCACCACAAAGAAAAGAGGTAAAATAGTATAACTATAAGACCAAAATCTCATAGTATGGCATGAAAAAATATGCCAAGATACCAAGAACACAACCTACAACTACACAATATGCCAAGATAACTAGAATAAAAAACAACCATGGAATCAAAATATGCAGCACTTATGAAGAATAAAATATGGGATTTAGTTGACCTAAAAAAAGGAAAATAAAATAGAATGTAAATAGGTACAAAAGATAAAATACAAAGTATATGGTTCTCTTAATAAATACAAGGTATGACTAGTTGCAAAAGAATATACTCAAAACATAAATAATTTACTATTAAGAAATGCTTGTACCCACATAAAAATAAATACTATTCATAACATTTGTGCATTAGTAGCACGGGTGGAAACTACATTATATGGATGTTAAGAGTGCATTTCTTAATGGTGATCTTGAAGAAGAAATATACATGATTCAATTAGAAGGATTTATCATCAGAGGACAAGAAAAAAAGGTTTAAAAATTTAAAAAAATCATTATATGGATTAAAATAAGCCCCTAGAGCATGGTACATTAAAATTAACGATCATCTACTATAATAAAATTTAAAATAAGTACATCATATTCAAATTTATAAACAAAAAGGTTAGATCTTAAACAATTATTTTTGTGGTATATGTTGATCTAGTGGAAGCTAAGAAACATTGATAAATGATACAAAAATGATCTAGAAAAGGATTTTGAAATGATAGATCTAAGACTTCTACACTATTATCTTGGTCTAGAAATTTATGAAAAATAAAATAAAATCACAATAACTTAGATAAAGCATGCAAAGTCATTGTTTGAAAAATACAAAATGATAAAATGTAAGCCTAAATATACTCCAATGGAAGAAGGGATACAATTATCAAGATATGAAGAATCACCACAATTTTTTGCAACTATATATTGAAAATTAATTAGGAGTCTTCTATATTTAACAAACATTAGATCTAATATTGTGTTTGCTATGACTTATCTCTCTAGATTTATACAATATCCTAGAGAAAGTCATTGAATTTTTTAAAGAGAATACTACAATATATTAGTAAAACCACATAATATGGTTTAGAATTTAAGAGAAATGATAACTTCTACTTACAAGCATAATTAGATTATGACTATGCTAGATTTATAAATGATAGAAAATCAATATTTGACTATGTATATCATCTTGAATCAAGACCTATTTCATGGTATTGTAAGAAAGAACATGTAGTAGCTCTATCATCAGCAGAATCCGAATATCGTGCACCAAGATATGCTTTATGTAAAGAACTTTGGTTACAATATATTCTATCAGATATGGGAATCAAAATAACTCCTATGATAAAAATTATGATAATCAAGGAGTTTAAAAATTAATAAAAAATCCTATGATTTATGAAAGAATGAAACACATTGAACCTTAGTGTCACTTTATTAGGGATCATATTTTGGATCATCACATTTAAATATAATATGTTCCTACTGAAGATCAACTTGCAACATTTTTAATAAAAGCACTTGGATGAAACAAATATAAGATATTTAGAGTCATCTTTATACAGAAAAATCTTCACATAAAATAATGTAATACGAGGGGTGTTGATGGTATTATATTATTTTATACTTTGAGTACCATTGTAAATATTTATATTAGGAAGTGTGTTTGTCAATAGTATGTGTCATGTGTGCAAGTGTGAGTTATAAGTGAAAGGTGTCATGTGTAAGTGAAGAGTCATGAGTGAACAATGTCATCTGTGAAAGTGAAGAGTCATATGTGATGTGTCAAGATTAGAAGTAGAAAGTTATGTAATCATGAGAGACTTTATCATAATGTAAGAAAGACATGAAAGGTTGCATCTCCAATGAATTAGAGGAGAGAAAAAGTTAGGAGTATTAAAGAGTCTTATGTAAAGCTATATATCGATGACAAAGCTCTATGTAATGTAAAAGTTTTGAATGTAAGAGAGTATTTTATGTTATCAATAAAGCTTTTTACTTTGTGCAGTATTTATGTTACTATTGAATGTGAGTATATGCTTGAGATTATCTAATCCTAGGAAATATAGACATGTGATATTTTGGCTCATTTTCCAATAGCCATTATGCTTATGTTGATTGTTGATGACTATCAAGTCTTCATGTGTACATTAGGTTGGGTGGTTGTGGGAGACCAGAGTGATGGTTATGGATAAGCCACAAAAAAATCCTTGTATGATATGGTTATGGGTTAACTAGTTGAAAACCCTTAGGATGTGCACATAAGGATGAAGAGACATCCAAGAAGGACTATAAAGAGATGTAGTTATGTAGAAGAGACATACCAAGTATAGGATGAATTGACATCCAATATTCTAGTTGTTTTATAGAGATGCAAAATATTCATGATAAGGATATCATAATAGAGTTAAAAATTTGATAAAGACCTTTATTATAAATGGATACCTAATTAGCCATAAAACCCAAAGTGGCAATGGAGATCCATAATATGTATTATACTATTATTCAATAAAAATAATGTATTATAATTATATCCAAATAATAAGATGTAATATGATATTATCCATATAATAATATCCAATGTTCAAACAATTCAATAAAACCATATACTATGAATGTGTTATAAATATATATATTTTTTGGTTGTATTAAGAAAAAAAAGGTTTTGAAAGAGACCCCACAACCTTTTACAAATAACCCTGCCACTACGGTAGCCAGAAGAAAACCATAAACATAAACTAAACAACAACCACTCTTTTATCCTTAAAAAATCTCTAGCAACAAAAAATTGCACGAGAAAATAAGAGGAATAAAGCTCCTACAAAACCTTTCAGATAACGCCCAACTTTAACAATAAAATACCAGTCACATCACCTCTAGATAGTCCTATCCCTCAACCACCTCCAAGAGGCATGAGAGGGCCACATAAGATGAAAAATTAAATTACCTAGGCACCGTCCGCTGTCTTGCATAAAAGCTCCTGCTCCACCAAGCCGTTAAAGGCCCGAAAAATTAAAGCCAATAAAGGCAAAATCCCTAGGAATACAGATGTACGGGCATATCACCCACTCAATTGGCATTAAAGCAAGAAAATTTAAATGAAACACACTGGCAGGTTTGAAGAAATCCCGCCCCAAAAAGAATTAAAACTAAAACTTAGACTATAATACAAAACCTCCCAAATAACCAAAAACCAAGAACAAAACTAGACCCCTGCTGCACCATGAGAGTTGCAGAGAGACCCAAAACATGGATCGAGACCCTTAATAGTTTAGATACCCATAGAAGGAGAGGATGTGAACACATCGAGTCTGAGTTGTCTACTAAGACCCCTAGTGCACAGTCTACCAGATAGAACACTACAAGCTGCATTAGAAATGCCAACACTCTTCTTCGGCCTTCCCACTTTCCTCTTGGCTCCTGAGACACTTTGAAACTTCTGAATGCTCTTAGATTTAAGGCCTGGGGACCCCTTCTCCACCCTCAAAGGATCAGCCCTAAAATATAGCAGGGAGGAACAATCAACCATAGGTTTAGCACTAATCGCCTTCATCTCCAAATCGTTAGTCACCTGGTTAATCTTAGCCCCTTCCTCATCTAGAGATTCAAACGAGTTTTTAAGCGGAAGTTCAACCACTTTCTCCAATGGATCCAAGAAAGGAACAACTTCCAAGTTAATTTGGGAAACCAACCCAGGAGCCCCTAATTCCATCAAATCTTTCCCAGTCTAAGCCTCAATAGGGACCTGCTCAAAAATAGGCTCAGGATGAGACGAAGCCACTGCCTTGTCTTTTGAAGCCCCCTGGGCCCTTTTGCACCAAATTTGTTTTTTCTTTAGGGTCCTCCATACACCCTGTTCAACGTGGTTCATCCCTTGAGGAGTCGAAGGGACAGACAGTTGCAAAAAAAATTTCTACAGATAATAAACCATAGTCTGAATCCAGCTTTCGACATGAGAGACAAGCTCCACTGAACTCGGCAGTTCCTTTTCAATATCCACCATAACACAGTCTCACAAATTTCCATTGAGCATCCGAGAGAGTAGCCTTGTCAAAGGAGACAAAATCCCCAATCAACATCACCACAACTCTAAAAACACTTTCATGCCACAAGAACGAAGGAAACTCAGGCAAGCAAACCCAAACCAGAACCATATTAACCCTTTGCAAAGGAGGATTAAAATATGGTCCCCATTTTCTAAGGAAAAGATCCCACTTTCCAAAGAACCAAGGACCTCCCTCCAAAATCCTTCTAGAATCCTCTTCCCAAGAAAGCTTGATTAGGAAAAAATTACGAGGGAGAGTTGCAAGGTCCAGAGAGCCCCTCGGTCTCCATCTAGACAGTGCCCAATGCTTAAGGACCACACGGTCCGGTCTCCTACCACCAAACTTACCCACCAGGTCCCACGAACACTTTACCAAAAGAGAATTGGCTGTATTTTCCGGAATACGAATTTGAAAAGATTCTAAAGTAACCTCACAAGGAGAAAACATATCCCTGTAGACCGGACCAGACACCGCCTCGGCAAAGGAAAGAGCAGGAGGGGTAACTTCACAACCTTCCACCCCAACCCCACTCTTTCTAGGATCCCACGAACAAAAAGAAATTGAATCACCATCCTTACTTGAACAAAATGGATCTTCAAAATTAAATTCAACAACTTCTTCAACCTCATCAAGCTCAGCAGATGCAAAAAACGCTCCAAAGTACCACATGTTCAATAGATGTTCAAATCCAAACTTTAATATAATAAAGACAAATAATTTAATATATTATATTTTTTATTCTTATATTCTATATCCTATATAATATCTTATATAAAATATAACTTTGAGCTAATATATTCAAAATCCATTATTTTCTCTTATAATAGTTTTACTTATATATCATACTATTATCCAATAAAAAAAAATATTATATTATATCTAAATAATGAGATGTAATATGATATTATCCCTATTCAAACAAGTGAATAAAACCATCTCCTATGAATGTGTTATAAATATAATTACTTAGATAAATTAAAGACAAACAATATAATATGTTATATCTTTTCTTCTTATATTCTATATCCTTTATATATGTTATATACAATATGACTTTGAGCCAACATATTCAAAATCCATCATTTTCTCTTATAATATTTTTTCTTATGTTAGTGATATTAATATCCATATAAAATCTCATTAATAATACCATCACAGCAATTTTATGCGTTAAAGCTACTACGACAAATTTTTAAACATAATAATAAAACGACGGAACTGCACAGTAGCAAACAACGTTAACGTTAAATGCAAATATTTCATGTCAAATAATCCAACGATTAAATACATCAGAGTCAGGACTCCAACGACTAAAATACATCAGAGTAAGGACTCACTAGGCCGTCCTCATGAGTTGAAACAAATATGTAATATATTAAAATAAATCAATTGAATGATGATAAGGGCCTGCAAATGGTGAGTGAGAGTTTTCTGTCCCTGTGATATTCAATTATATCCTCAGGTCTCTTATATTGCCTAAGATCGTTCAAAAAATAATAGAATGAAATAATCCCCAGTAACCTAATGTCTTACAAAATAGAAAGATCTATCAACCCTGGAAACAGTCGGAATCACTACGTCGGGCATCTAAGCCTGCTCAATGGGTGGAGCTTAGGTATAACTAGAAGCCCTCATCCTCTGAATTCAATCACCGCAATATTGCTTTTGCCAGGAAAGAAACTGAGCCATGTATATCTATACGGCTTTACTGTAATGGCCAAAAAGAATCCTCGACGTAAAATTAGCCATGCAGTTTGATGAGTTATCACTTGGACAACACTTAGAACAAACTCTGAAACTTACTCTTTTCCATGGAATCCTCTGTTTTAAGCTTTCGACCTATCATTCTTCAAAAAATTATGCGTCAGATATGACGAATCTCATCTTGCCGAGGGAAGAATATAGTCATTAGACATCTTGCCCTCTATTTCCGCCACCATAGAAAATAGCTTATATTTGTTACTCGGTGTAGATTTCTTCACAAGAATGTTCTCTGGGCAGCCTGCGCTACTTCTTTTGTCAAGCCATGCCATGATGTCTGAGAACACCAATTCTGTATGTTCGGGGGGCTCGCCAAACGTTAAGCCATGCCACATAGCAGGGTACAGCTTCAAAGTCTTGTCAAAGCTCTTGGCTGAGTAATACAGCAATTTGCTCACTGAAGGGTCGGTTACCTTGTCACCTTCTCCATGGAGGACCAGAAATGGCAACGTCACCTGAAGAATACGGTTACAGAAATAGGTATTACGTCAAACGCTACAGCAACATAAACATTTCTTCTTAAGAAAACAGATACCTAGATCTAGCGAACTCTATATCTATTGGTTGCTCGAAGTTTAAGGAAAATATAAAAAGAAATTAAATAATAAGTTTTAGGTTTGAATTTAAAAAGAGTTTTATGAGTGAATAATTACAGGATAAGGACATTAAAATTATTTTTTTGTTTTGTTTTAGGAGATAATGCAATAGTGTAAGGATTTTGGCTTTGGTTTTTTTTGCGGAAGTTTAAGGTTTAAATTGTGGGTGTGTGATGGTTGTGTGTTAAATTTTCAATTCCTTATTGAAAGCATAGCTAAGGGGTTATGATTAAGAGAGGAAACTACTCAACTCTATACGTGGATAATAGGAGTGTCTCACACAAACCAAAAAAAATACTGTTTGATTCTTGGTTCTTCTTGCCAAGATCCAAAGTTCAAACCCTGTGGTAGCTGTATGTTAAATTCCTTATTAATAAGCATAACTCTAAACTTTACAAGAAATTATGATTGAGAAAAAACTACTCAACTAATTGATAATAACAATGTTTCACACTAACCAAAAAAATTACTGTTTGTTTTCATTGAGTACCTCGTCCAGACGCTTTTCTATATCCATACTCGTTCGTAGGAGCTCAAACGCAGTCTTTAGAGAAGGTCTATCACGATAAATATAGGGATTCGACTGAATCTGCATTTTCATTCAATGAGGAGTGAAAAATATCGTATCTACACTCGGCCTCCTAAACCTAACAACGAAATACTTTCCTATCCTAAAATTAAACAAAGAGATATAAACGCGCTACCAATCTGAACATCAAGATACATCGACGATAAAACTTTCCTATCCAAAACAAAGAGGTAAAACTTATAAACCACTAAATGGCAAGAGATTAGATACCTGCCGTCTCTTCTCTGGGTCCTGAAAGCCCACTTCTAGAATATCCTGTGTAGGAACCATCTTCCACGTAGGGATTACAGAAGTCAGCTGCTTCAATATGGCGATAACCAGCGGGTGAGGCTTCAAATTTTCTGCTATCTGTCATCAAATACACATAACATATAAATATAAGCATGACTTAAGTTTTCATGGCTATAATTGCCCTGAGGTGTGGTAGGGTGAATAAAAATACCTTGCACATGGGAGCAACGAGCACCGCACCGCTCCAGAAGCGGGGCTGCTTTCGATGAATAAGAAGCGCCACGGCTCCACCCATGGATTCTCCGCACAGGAATCTCGCTTTATTCCTATACTGTTCCTTCTCTACCATCATCATAAAATTTCTATTAAGGAAACCGCAAAGGCAATTGTCTAATACAAGGCCGAAATGAGTATCTGTTGGAAAATACCAGTGATGCTCCTGAAGAAAGATGCGCAATCGTTCACAATCTCTGAAAGTTTTGTATATAGCACCGCATTCCTTCAGACTTTCCATGCCCTTCATAGTCTATGCCAAACACTGCATATCCGGCCATTGCAAGCCTAATCCCCGTGTCTGAAAATGCAGAATTTCTGTCATTAATTATGTAGTTTTAAACCGCAACCATGATTAATGGATACAAAACTAACAAAAAAGAAAGCAAAATGAAATCAGTACCTCTCATGAAAATGCTGCACTCCATTCCATATCCTACAAGGACCAGACAAAGAGCAAGGTGAATGCAATAAAATCAAGGAACTCTACAAGGCTCTGAAACCCAAATAAAAACTGACACTAACCGTGGCAGAGAAATATAAGAGCTCTAGCTTCTTGTTTTGCAGGTAGCCATCGGCATGTGAACAACTTTAGTCCCCTGCAATTCAGAATGAATTCCTGCATCAGCCATTGCAATGGTTATCAAACCTGATTTCTAGTAATCGTCAATTTTTTTCTTTCAAAGATAAAATCTTAAATATATTGAATTCTTACTTCTTTGTATTTGACGTCACTCCATTTATCCCCTGCCTGAAAACAAAAATTAATTTCAAAAATACCCTTAGAAAATGCCTGCATTTCTCACTTCAGAAACCCCCTACCTATAAAAGGATCTACAGACAATTTTTTGAGAAGCATACATTATAACTGTAGTCATTCCCACTTCAACATAAAAATAACTCTTACCATATCAAGGACTCTATGCAGGAGCTAGGCGTCTAAGGATCGATCCTGTAGAGAACTTATTAGCCCAAAGAATAATTCACTGCAATGGACTACAACTATGGAATGTGATATAAATAAAAGCAGGAGGGGAGCGGACGATTAGGTATGACAAGCCGGCCTCCATCGACGACTGCTTCCAGAAGTTCTCTTATTCCTCTAAACAATGCCATATTTTATATATATAGATTGTAAGAACTACTTTTAGATCTTAGCATATGTAATTATTCCTCAACAGATATCTTTGTGCGTGGAGCATCTCGACAGCTTATACACAGCAGACAGACGGCGCATTCAGCTTTTGTGAAAATCACTTACGCACATTTTATTATGTGAAAATTCACGACGCCGCGTTAACTCGCCTATCCTTAACGTTAATGTGAGATTAGTCGGAGAAGTAGAGGAGGGCCAGGCTGAAGAGCTTCTTAGAGATTTAAAAGGGACGGTTACAGAAGATATAAAAATAGGTGTGAAAAAAACAGGAGCAAAAACATAGCTTCCATGCTGAATGAAAAGGACAGAGGTATCAATGTGCAACGAAATTTTACTATAACGAAACCCATAAAAACTCTAAAAAATTAACTATCTATTACCGTGCAAAATTATGTTATCCTGTCTCTATTTAATTGTATTTTTAATTAAAGCAATGTTTTTAATACAGCTACTTCAATTTATTTATTTTTATTTATGCTAGTTGCATCATTTAGAAAGGGGATAATTATCAAGATGAAAGTTGAAGGTTGAAGATAGTTTTTCTCCACTTTTATTATATCCTGATTCCACTATTTGAAGATTGGATAAATTATGTTTATATACTAAATAGAAATTAAAGCTTCATTATTAATGAGTACCACGTCTACCTTCATAAGAATGATGAATTAATATATTCTAAGTTTCTACCTTCATAAGAATGATAAATTAATATAAATTTAAAGTGATTTATGATAAATGTTTTATGTGTGCTAAATAATATTATAAAACTCTTAAAATATATATTTACCTTCTATTTTAGATAGGGGAAGGAGTTTTAAAGGACTCTCCAAACCTTTTTAAGACGATTATTATATACAAATTATATAACCTGTATGATTTTTAAAATTTTAGTTCAACATTTCTTTTTAAAACATAAAAGTTATACAATATATTATTTTTTAATATTTATATTCCAACTCATTTAAAATTAAACATACTACGTATATTTATAGAATTAGAAATTTTGAAGAGTTTGATTACGAAAAAGAATTATAAAGTAAGTAAGTTTTATTTTAAAATTTTATAATAACCATCAAAATAAACTTGTTACAAAATGGTTTATGTCTTTTACTTTTTAGTTAATCAGTTAGATCTTTGGTAAAAAGACATCTTAATTTGGATGTAAAAGTAATAATATGGTTTACCTAAATAGATTGATGTTGATCCATTCTTTTGAACAATTGCTTTAAAGTCTATAAAAGAAGAAGAGTACATCATTATTTGATATTAACAATGTATTAAATTTTGTTTGATTAGAGTTGTTCAATTCTAATCTTAAAAAATTATATATACTATTGTTAATGTAAGTTAATAGATACATTAATATATTTCAAACATTTTTAAAAGATTTTTCTAACGATAGTGTCAAAGGACTTCCTACAATCCTTAAAACAAGAAAATATATCCTTTTTGTTATTATGATAATCTTAGACTATATATATTATTACTGATCATGCAATGTTAGTTTCTAAATAATACTAACCTTTAGATATTAAGTAATTATTGTCTCTTATTTTATAAATGAAGATAATGAATATATTTTAAAATAATGCGCTGTTAAATAAGTGGAATATATATATATATATATATATATATATATATATATATATATATATGAAGTAACTATAAAATATTTAATTTTAATAAGTTCAAATTGGTATCTTTAAAAATTTCTTAATTATTCAAGCCTTCTAGTCAGTTAAGCAATTAACTATGTCAGTGCATGTTCTCTCAAGTGAATGCTAGGTTTATCCACCTAATCTACCTAGTAAAGTTCCCTTACGAAACCCTCGTCGCTCTCGTAGTCCAGTTAGGGATACCTTAGGCATCCCTTTGGAGAAGAGACGATAGACAATATTTTTTGTGAAAACCATAATAGGTTTCTTACAAATACCTTTGAATCCTTAGCATATTTCAAGGACTCTGAGGTTCTCGAAGGAAATATGCTCCTCGATCATGTCTCATGAAGTCCTTATCTTGGAATATTAGGGGTTTGACAGATCCTATATGCAAGTACATAGTGCATCAGGGTCTAGATGACTTCAAGTTAATAAATGGTAATATTGATATCATTTACCTTCAGGAAGTCAAAGTCACTAATTTTATGTTGTCAAGTACTTGCTACTTTCTCTAGCATTGAGGCCACACCTTTCATACTATGAATGACATGGGTAAAGGAGGGGTAGTAATTTGTCTTTCAGAATCTTATCATTCTAAAATGATCTCTTGGGGTTGTGACTCTTCTAATCATGTTGTTTGGGTTGTGATGAAGATTGATGGTCATCTTCTTAATGTGCTCAACATATATGCTCCTAACGATGCCAATTATCATTGTGTGTTATGGCGATGGACAACACTCTCTCTTCCCTCTGCTATTTGGTTGCTCTATAGGGACTTCAATATGATCAAATTCCCACATGATAAAATGGGTCTTCTTCCTATGAGGTGGGCTGTAAGGTAAAGAGAAGCATGGATTTTCATGAAAGAAAAGTTAGGGCTCTTTGATACCAATAGCTAATTTTTACCCTCTTCATTCCTAGCTAGTGCTTAGTTCACATGGTTTAACAATCAACAAGGTGAAAATTATGTTTTGAAAATATTGGGTAGAGCCATGTTCTCAGATTTTGATATTTTCTCCTTCGAGCAGCCCTCATCTTCTTCTTCCTTTATATTTTTTCATCCTAAGCTCTGCTTGTCTGACCATTCCCCCATTTACTTTTCCATATTGGTTTCTTCTACTCCCCCTCCTCTTTCTCATTCACAATTTTACCTTAATACCTCCATTTTGCACCACCTCATTTTGAGGGCCTATGTTATCAAAATTTGGAATCTTGTCCCCAGACCAAAAGGGGCCTCAAGATTGATTGATTCGTAGAATATTGCTATCCAGTGCACTGCCTGATTTCTACACTTGCTTGGGTGTAGGATTGCTAAGTTTTGTTGCCACTCCAATGCTTCTCTTAAGTGAGAGTTATAAGTGATCTCTTATCAACTTCAGTCCAATCCTTTCAATGAGGAGCTTTAAAGGCACCTCGCTATGGTTAAATACCATCTTATTATGGTA
This sequence comes from Wollemia nobilis, assembly GCA_028583015.1. NCBI lineage: Eukaryota > Viridiplantae > Streptophyta > Pinopsida > Araucariales > Araucariaceae > Wollemia > Wollemia nobilis. The sequence continues at coordinate 6,911,049 of JAQPPZ010016480.1, read as the reverse complement.
GAGTACTATGATGCCAAAGGATCTCAAATCATTGTAAGGTTGCACTGGCTTAAATTTGGAGATAGGGTTACCAAGGAGTTATTTCAGTGCTTGCATCCTCATAATAAATTTTTAGGTATTAAAGCCCTTAACATAAATGGAGAGCATGTTTCTAATCTTCCTAGTATTCTCTTTACTTTTAAAGAGCATTACTGGTCTGTATTTGTGGCTCAGGACCGTTCCCCATAGCATGATGAGGCCCTTAAATCCTACCTTTATGTGGTTCCAAAATGGTTTTCTGAGTCTCAAAGAGTTGTCTGTGATAAGGCCCTATATTTGAATGATATGGAGGAAGCTCTTTATCATATGGCCAATGATAAATCCCCTAGTCTCGATGGTTTTCCTTATGAATTCTACAATTCTTTTTAGGACAATGTAGGGTCTGATCTTCTCAAAGTCTATCAGGAGGCATTTTCTAAGGGTTTGTTGGGCCCTAATATTAATCAAGAAATTATTAAATTTATCCCCAAGGCTGGTGATCCTGAAATCATCATCAATTGGAGATATATTACTATCCTTAATATCTCTTATAAGATCATTTACAAATCCTCGAATTTATGCATCTACCATATCCTTCCTATTATCGTGCACCCAGAGCAAACTGGCTCCATTTGAGGCAGATACATCCTTGAAAATATTATTTCTATCTGGGAAGGTATGGAGTGCGCTCACAATTCTAATCAACAATCGATGTTCATAAAAATCAACTTTGAGAAAGCATATGACAGGATTGATTGGTCCTTCATTCTATCCATTCTTAAAGCTCTTGGTTTGGGCCCTGCTTCATTAGTTCTATGGAAATATTATTTGTTGAGGCTTTGACTATTTTGTCCATTAACAGACACAAGTCCTCAACTATTGGTATCTTTTGATCCATTAGACAAGGTTACCCTTTAGCTCCTTCCTTTTATGTCCTTACTGCTGAAGGGTTTGTCTATTTACTAGCTCATCATGCTACTCAAGGTTCTATTCAAGGAATTTCTCTCCCTAGAGGTGAGACTTAGTTGATCAATGGTCATTTTTCTGATGACTCTTTCCTCACTCTTATTGAGGAAGGTGTCATTCAAGAAGCATTTGTTTGCCTTGATACTTTTTTTCTGGCTTTTGGATCCTCCATTCAATGGAGAAAGACCCAATTTTATAGGCAGTATCTCGACCCAATGCCTCATTGTCTTAATCAATATCAATGGAAGATCATCCAAGAGGGGAAATTTTTCATTTATTAGGTATTCCTTTTGCCTTTAACAGGTCATTGCTAGAGTTATGGAAGTATGTTGTTAACAGGGTGGAATAGAAACTTACCTACTGGTCCACAAAGAAACTCTCCCTTACTAGTAAATTTTAAATTTGCACTAAAGTCCTTGTAGCCACCCATGTTTATTATTCTTCCTGCTGGGTCCCATCCAAAAATTGTTATAAGAAGCTTGATAAAATTCTGCAAGACTTATTATGATCCTCCTCTAATAATGCTTCAGGATTCCACCATGTTGCCTAGGAGTATTGTTGTCTTCCCATAAGCCATGGTGGACTTGGCATTATTAATACCCAAAATCAAGGTTGAGCCTTTTGTTTTAAGTGGGTCATCAGAGCCCTCACAGGAAATAAGACCTAGAAGATTCTCATATGAAACTGTATTAGTGAAGGTTCCCATTTTGGGCGTAAGAGTTGGAAGGGCATGGGGTTTCCTTCCCTCATTTTTGCCCCTGTTTATATAAAAGTGCTAGGATCCTTCATCATTAGGAGCATTTGGAAAGCTTGGGAGAGTGTTAAACCTTGGATTAGATGGAATAGATAGAGATTTTGGCATGTTCTCTCCAAAAACCAAAAGAATTTTTGGTGGTCACTTATTATCACCTACGAGGGTTCCCCACTTACGTAGGTTCCCTAAGTTCATGCGCTAAGATTATTTCATAAAGATGTGTAATGCATCATTGATTTCTTTTCTCATCCTACCAGGTATTTGCTCCCTTGGGATAATTTTAGAGTTAAATTTGGACTTAATTACTCTAATAATGATACCTTTGAGGCTGTCAAAGTTGCTCTCCCTGACTCCATGTTCCACAAGGTTTCTGTGCTTTCTAAGCGACCTTGGTGGAAGGACTAGAAGAGGTATACAAACACTCAATTATAGAATTATAAGGCCTGATTGGAGTATGAATGGATCTCTCATTCCCTCCCCATGATTGAGAAGCTCAATAAATGATGGAAGGTCTCCTACCCTCGACCTGTTTGGTTGCGCAGGTTCCAGACCGCCCGGGCTCCTTTCTTGAAGCCCAAAATTTCTTGTTTTTCTTGGAGTATTTTGCACCAAGGGCTTCCTATTAGGGAGTTTCTACAACATTTCGACATACCCAACCCTTCTTGCCCTTTTGGTATTCATTTTGAAGACTTTGTACAAATTTTTTGGGTTTGTGCTCGTGCTCATTCCCATTGGGAGTGGCTTTTTTCCTTTTTTAGACCCTATTCCTTTACCATATTTGAGTGGAAGCATATCATTTTGGGATATCCCCCATATTTAATAGTTATTTTTTTAAAGTGTGGCACTTGTTTCGTATGATGACCATATCCAATTTATGAAGAGCTAGAAATGACTGTATCTTTGGTAAGTTTACTTCCTCTTTACACATATATGCTTTTGAGAAGTCTAATATTATTTCTTGTGTATTTTTAGATTATAGTTCAGGACAATAAGGTGGCCATGGAGCTCACTCATCTTCAAGATCTTATTAAACAGTGGGGGAATGCACCATACTTAGTTATTTAGGATACTCCTCGTAGCAGATCCAAGTCCACACAATAGTGTTGCTCACTCTCAAACTGTACTCCTATCCTAGTTCAAGGTGCTTATAGAGATGGTCGTGGCCATGTGACTGTAACTCTCTCCTCGACTTGATGCCTGGGTTAACTTAAGATTTTATGGCTAGGTTTATGTTCCTGACACTTCTAGACATGGGAGGGACTCATTTTTAAATTCTCTAGGTGAAAATTAGGAGTGACTAAACCTTATCAGTTAATCCTATTGTCCATCAATTCTGTAAACTGTAGAATGTTCTCTTGGATTCCCACTCTATTTTGATAGGGAAGGTTTTTCTTGGCTGATGGCATTAGCCATGTGGCGTGTTTATCCACCTATTTTTTTATTTATAAAAATGTATTTTGTTAATTCTTTAATATAATTCTTTTTCACATAAAAAATGGTATCTTTTTATGTCCTTTAAATTACCTTTAAAACGTATTTTAATTTTATATTTATTGTTATTGGTTGAAAATGAATGTTAGTAAGGTGGCCCACACATATTTTTGGATGGTGAGACATAGAGTGATACAAGATACGATTCTAGATAGATTAGCTAATTTGAATAGGACCATCAATCTCTAGGTAATATATATTTCCAAAAAAATTAGGATTGAATATAAAATTGAGCACATTTTTTATTGATTCCCAATAAAATTTATTTGTATCGACTAGATTTTTGTGTGTTATTTTATGCTTTCCCTGTATAATTTATGACAAATTTGTTGTTTCATTTTTATAAAATTTTCAATCAAGATCATGCAAGGAATTGGTGTTGTGATGATTTAGATTGAGTGAAATTGAGAATGAATACCTTTTGACATGGACGTAAGATATACCATGAAGTTGTTTTAATCAATCAAAAAGGTATTGTTTATATAGTTGATTCCATATGAGATATATTTTAGTGGTATTAACTTGATTTAGCCTAACAATAAGACTTCAAAAAATTTCAAAGAATCTAAATAGGAGGCTCAAGGTTTGAATCCACTGGGGATAGATATGTGCACCATACTTTTGTAACTGATGTTTGGTTAGATAAACAAATATTAACTAATCAACATCATTTATAAATATTATCTCATATTGAATAATCAATATATTTTATGAGGATTGTCTTATATTGACTCATCAACATCCTTTATGAGGATTATTATATATAACTTATGGTTTTGTGGACATGAAAAACTACTTTACTTTTTTTATGAATGACTAAAAAGGTTCCATTATAATTATCTAAACATGTATTTAATTCTATTTATCTAGTAAATGCAAATAACTTGTAAAAAATTCTCTTAAATTAATTTATAAAAGTCTTTTCTCATTTCAAAAATCAGGTGAGAATACAAGAAAATTTATAATTGATTTTTATTCTTGTTTTTTTTAAACATGAAAGCACTACATATTTTTGTGCATTGGTAATGTGCCAATATATAAGGGATTAATAATAATAATATTACTATCCCTTGGGATAACGTAGTGGTATATTTTTGAATTCTCATTTAGGATATTTAAGTTCAAAGCCTTGATATCCATTGAATTTGTCTTTGCCTAGAGGATAGAGTTTATAGAGATCCTTGATGCTAAAAAATACTATATAAAAATTTAATAAAATTTTAACTTTTTAATTATAACTTAGTAATTATTCATTATAATTTGAAAAGAAATGAAATCATATAATATGTTATTTTAATATTAAATAAATGAATTATTTTATATTGTTAATACCTTCCTCACCCTTATTAACATTGAGTCTGGGCATGTGTATGAGGGGATGATCCTTTTGATTTCTAACCGGTTAATGTGATGATGTAAGTCTAGCGGCATATTCCATTATTGGAATTTCATTTCATGTTAATACCTATATGCCTTTTTAGTGTAGTGTGTGAGTGTTTTTGAATAATCTCACAATAACTGTGTTTTTTTGGGACTTGAGTGGTTTATAAACCCCAACACATGCCATTGGGGTATTAGGATTAAAGGTGCAAGTCATTGGTCCCATTATATGGGATTCTTCAACCCTATTAACATCGAGTTTGGAAATGTGTGTGGGGGTTGTCCCTCTTACTTTCTAACTGAGCATGTGTGGGGGTTGGCCCTCTTACTTTCTAACCAGGCATGTGTGTGGGGGGTTGACCCTCTTACTTTTTAATCGGTTAATGTGATGATGCAAGTCTAGTGGCATATTCCATGATTAAAATTTTGTTTCACATTAATATTTATCTACTGACACCTAACCAATTGGAATATGTTACATCTAGAATTAGATGTGTGTGGGGGTTGACCATATTGCTTTCTAATCGATTAATACCTGTCTACTTGTATCTAACCAATTGGAATATGTTACATTTAGAATTATATGTGTGTGGGGTTTGGCCCTCTTTCTTTCTAATTGGTTAATGTGATGATGCAAGTCTAGTGACATATTTTAATGATTGGAATTTTGTTTCATGTTAATACTTGTTTACTTGCACCTAACCAATTGGAATATGTTACATCTAGAATTAGAATTAATAATTTGGTAATTATATGCATATCATTTTTATTATATTTGGCTAGTGTGAGAAACCCTTATAATCGACGTTGAGGGCTGGACATCTCATCCCACTATGACCTTTTATAAGAGGAATAGTTGAGCTTATTAATAGAGGCCAAACACAACTATACACACACCCACCCAATCACACACTCACTTGCACCATGTTTTGAACCTTAGACCTCTCAAAGAAGAGCCAAAGTCTGAACCATTACACTATCCCTCTAGGAATATGCATGTAATTTTTATAAGACTTAAAATTGACTTTTAACATTGAAAGCCTTGATTTTTAACTATTTGACATCATGTTATTTGATATTTAAAAATAATAGTTTAGTATAAAAAGCTAATATATTTTTAATGACTATTAAATTAATAAATTAAAAGAATATCACTATCTTCTTTTGAATACAAGTAATTATATGCATATTTTTTTTTTTTTAGAGTTAGTTAGTGTGAGAAACCCCTATAGGATTGGGCATCCTCATCTCATTATGACCTCTTATAAGGGGAAGAGTTGTGTTTATTAATAGAGTCCAAACACACAACCATACACACACTCACCCACACAATGGTTTGAACCTTAGACTTCTTGAAGAAGAACCAAAGCCTGAACTGATGCAATGTCCCCTTAAGACTATGCATATGATTTTTATAAGACTTAAACTTGACTTTTAATATTGAAATACTAGATTTTTAACTATTTAATATCATATTATTTGATATTTAAAAATAATAGTCTAGTTAAAATAGTTAATATATGTTTAATGACTATTAAATTAATAAATTATAAAATTAAATTAAAAGAATAACAATATCTTATTTTTAATACAAGTAAAACACTAAAGAGCAAAAATTAGTGTGAATATATATACTACAAAATTATATGCAATGAAATAGTTTAGAAAAGTATAATATCAATTAAAAAGGATATAAAGAACTTGAAAATTGGAAAAAGAATGTTGGATCTAAGGATGATTAAAAAGAGATGTTGAGTTAAAATTCTAAGCTTATTGGATTGGTAAGGACTTTGGCCCCTCTTTGAGAGGTCAAAGGTTCCAACCCAACTCTGTATGAGGGGACCAAGACCTCTTATAAAAATATGTGTAAACTCATTGAAAATAATCAAGTGGTATTAGCTCAACCGGTTAGATTCATCACTATTGAAAAGAATCAAGTGGTATTAGCTCAACCGGTAAGATTCATCACTATTTCAAGGAAGAGACTTAGCTTTATTTCAAGGAAGAGACTTAGCTTTGAATCTTGCCAACGATACATGGATAATATCTAAGATTTATTGTAATAACACTATATGGTGATGATGTAATACAATGGTAATGATGTAATATGGGTGGGACCTATATTACATCATATTTACTTCTTCCTTTGTAAATCAACTAGTAAGTTGGTAAAAATAATTTAAGTTTACATGAATGTTTCATTTAAATAAACTCCCCTAATAAAAGGTCTTCTTTACCCATTGTAAGCAAGATTCCTAATTTATTCTCCTAAGAATTTACTATAGTATATTTAAAAGAAGGTTAAATTTAAGGTAATTAAAATAATTATTTTAGGGGTGATCAAGATAGGTGGTAAGATAACTATAGGCTTCTAATTTAGCATGATGAGAGATCAAACTAAAATATAGAAAAAATATTAATCCTATCCTTTAGGTTACAACTACTTTTGTTGCCTAATTTTAAGATCTTAATGGGTGATTTATATTATTATACAATTTTTTCTACTCTACCATTATTTAATAAGTGGTTAAACTAATTCATGTTTTAGTATTTCAAATTACTTTTATATGATTATTTTTTGCACTATTATTTAATATAATTTTGTCAAATTAATAAAATATTTATTTATAATCCCTATCAAGACTATAACAATTGACCAATAGATAACTAGAAAGGTAATGCATTATTTCAACTGATGAGATATCAATATTTATTATGTTTGAATCTCATACCCTTTGTTTTTCTAAGGTTATAGTTTAATTAATTTCTTAATTTTGAAATCTTTCCTAAGGTAAGGGAAAATTTATTCCTCTAAGGAATATAAAGTTGATGATTTTTTTTATTTTAATGTTCTATACATATTTTCGATATGATGGTGGTGGAATAATATCTCTATACTTCTTGAGGTATACTTCTATATTATTGTGAGCAAACCAACCCCATATTCAACTCCTCCTTTTTGACCTCCTTGTATCTTACGGTTTCATGTTGTGGACTTAGATATCCAAATATTACTATAATGGTAGGTAATTCTTATAAAGGGTCTCATACAAGGATGATTCAACTAAGTTAGCAATGGTATTTTATCAGATATAATGAATATCCTTTATTTCTTGATTTAAAATCTGGTTGTTCATTTCATTCCATATATTCCAAGGTAGAATGGTATAAACCATCCAAACTAGTTGTCTAATAAAATGATCAACACCCTCCTATTTAGGTCAATCCCTCCAAATTTGTTCAAAAGTAAAAAAATTGGACCATTGTAAGCCAATTAATATGGCCATTTTCCGCCATGGCTCAGAGGATAAGGTACACTCAATAAAAATATGGCTAAGGGTTTCCACATTCTCTCCACACTTTTCACATCTATAAAGGCTATGAAAACTATGTTTCATAAGTTGCTCACCAATTAGCACCCTACGATGCAATAAAAGCCAAGTAAAAAACCTCACCTTAGGCTAGAGCTTTTGAGCCTACAACTAAGAAAATATATCATAATATTGGTTGGGATTATTATGGCATAAGACCAAATAACCTTGAGCAACTGAATACTCACCCTTAGTAGTGTTGTTCCATCCAAAAAATCTTTATCATGGGACCAAGAGAGAGATCTCATATGCAAGATGTGTTGGATGTCTTGTCTTTGTATTTCTATAATTTGAATAGACCCATCCTTAATAGGTATCCAATATCTACCAACCTCTAAATCACCAGTATGGTATCCACATTAATTAGCCACCTTTATCCAATTAGCTCGGTGAAGCTCCTCATCCAAGGCCTCCAATCAGAAAACTGAGTTATCAAATGCTAGTGACCATCCCAAGAATTTGTCCAAAAAATTGCCTACTGACCATTATGAGTGATCCAAAATAATTTTTTCTTAATCAAATCCTCACCAATCTTAAGATTTGCTAAAATGGGAGAACCTTTTGTAGGCAATTGATAGCGAACAAGGTCTACATAAATTTTGTTCTCAATATATTTAGCACAGAGATTATTGGTCCAAAGAGCATTGCGATTATGTAAAAGCCTCTAATACAATTTAATAGCTAAAGATTTGTTATTATTAATAGTAGAAATAAATCCTAACCACCCTTCATTCTCAGGAAGACATAAAGTATCCCATTTCACCAAGGCCCATTTTATTTTCTCCTTAGTACCACTCTAGAGGAACCAGTGATTAATTTGATACAATTCTCGAAGAATAGCCTTTGGGATATTCAACATGGTAGAAACATAAATAGGTATAGCTTGAAGGATAGATTTTACCAAGGTAATTCTACCTCCAAAAGAAAGCCACCTATTGGTCCACTTTTCAATTTTCTTCTTAACTTTGTCCAAAAACCAATTCTAGTATTTATTTTTTATCTTTAAGTATTGATATGGATGCCTAAATAAGTGATCAGAAGGGAGGTATTTTATATATTAATTTATCCAAGACCATGGATTCTTTTCTGGTAGAGTAGTGAAATAAAATGACTTTAGACTTGTCTTCATTGATCAATTTCTCGATAGCCTTAGAAAAGTAGATAATGATTTGCTTAATTTTAGAAGCATCCTTAACTGTAGCTTTACCTAAAAAAGTAGAGTCATCAAAAAATTGAAGATGAGAGATAGACCTAGATCCATGAGAAATGGTAACTTACTCAAGGGTTTTCTTATCTTTATTTTTGGTTATAGTCCTACCTAAGCATTCAACAAGAATGATGAATAAATAAGGGGAGAGGGGGTCACCTTGCCTAATACCTCTAGAAGCTGGGAATAATTGTGAAGGCCTGTCATTGATAAGAATTAAGTAGAATATTGAAGAGATACAACACATAATCCAGTCCATCCAATATTGAGAGAAACCAAATTGCCTCAAAAATTTGATAAGGAAGTGCCAATCCACTCTGTCATAAGCTTTGGATAAGTCTAACCGAATGAACATAGAAGGAGATTTTTACATTTCCATGGAATGAATGACTTATTGAGCAAGAACAATCTCATGCATTATTTTATTCCCTTCCACATAACCTCCTTGTTCAAGGAAAATACTCTTATGCAAAAGATATTTCAACCTTTCTGCCTTGATCTTAGTAATGATTTTGAGAAGAACATTACATAAAGCAATAGGTCTAAAAGTTGAGATATGATAAGCCTCTTGAGCTTTTGAGACAAGAGTTATATAAGTTTTATTGACAACCTACAAAATTTCTTTGGCTTTCTTGGCATTTTCTACCACTTCTAATAAATTAGCATGAAAGATATCCTAGAACTCTTGGTAGACCTCAATAGGAAAACCATCAGGACCTTGGGTTATTCCTTTTTTCATTTTAAAAACCACTTGTTGAATCTCATTAATAGTAACAAGAGAAGTTAAAATAGATTTCTCCTCAAAAGTGATAAGAGAAGGGATCACTTGGAGAATATTTTATTGAGAATTTGAGTCAAGAGGAGTAGCAGCAAAAATACTCCAAAAGTAATTCACAAAAATAGAGTTCATGCCATCCCAAGTGTAGAAAACATATCTAGAATCTAAATTTAAGGAAGAAATAAGTTGTGAGATCTTCGAGCTAGAAGAGATTTGTGGAAGAATTTTGTGTTTCAATATCCTTCTTTGAGCCATTGAATTATAGATTTTTGCTTTCATAAGAGTTCTATTTTTTCCCATTCCTCTAACTGAGTTGTGAGTCTAATTTCATCTATACTTCTACTCTCTATGAGGCCATCTAAATGGATTTTCTTATTTAAATTTTCAAGTTGAGCAATAACTTCATGTTTTTTTTTGTTGAACATCCCCAAACTCTTTCTAGTTCCAAGTCTTGATTTTGGATTTAATATATTACAACATTTTGGTAAAACAAAACATCTTAGTCCCATATCTTGGTTTAACTTCCTTCCATCATTGTTGCACTCGAGGTTTGAAGGACTTGTCTCAAAGCCACATTAACTGAAATTGAAAATGAGAGAAAATCACATTGGTTTTCCAAATTTCTACCATGACTGGCCAGTGATTAGAACCAACATTGTTAAGAGTATTCACTTTAGGAATGTGACCATGGATTAAGAAATGGTCAGAGAGCAGGAGCCTATCTAATCTCTCCATGATACAAGCTAAGACTTGTCTTCTGTTAGACCAAGTCATAAGGCCTTTATCTGGTTGGATGTCCACAAGATGAAGGTTTGCATTATATCCGTTCATGAGGTCAGTGCTCCTGTCCAAATTTCTATTTTCCCCCATTATTTAATCTAGAGAGGGGATGGTATTGAAATATCCTCCTATAAAGATCCAAGATTTAGGAAAATGAGAGATAATATAAGTTATATCCTTCCAATATCTTCTCTTTTCCTCCAAATAAGTCAAAGCATAAATAGTTATGCAAAGCATAATTTGGTTGGAATGTCTACTTTGAACAAATATAGCCAAAAGACCCAAACTAACAACCATATGGTGAATAACTACCTCTTTTGGGTCCCAAAGGTAAGCAATGACACCAGAAGTCCCCTGGGAACTAAGGGAAATAACTTTTCCAGTTGGCCAGATTTTACTAGCAATTGAATCCATTTCCTCTATTGACATCTTCGTTTCCTAAAGGAAAATAAGATGTGGATGGTTTATCTGAATCATTCTTCTAATTTCATTTTGTTTTGAAAGACTCTCTTTGAGTCCTCTAATATTCCAAGTGATGATATTAATTAATACAAGGGCTAAAATAGTTGGTAAGGGAATTAATCTTACCTTCATCTACAAGATTTTCACCTTATTTTACCAAATGCTTTTGATTGGTTACGACCTGCCTTTTAATTAGAATCCATCTTCATTTTTTTTTTCTATTTCTTGACTCACTCTAATTGAATCTAGAATATCTTATAACCACCTTGAATAATGCATGTACAAATCCAAAGTGTTGCTAGAAGGTTCAACAGATTCTATCTTGGGACTTGTATTATTTGAAGTCTCAACATTTAAAAGATTATTTTTCTTGTGTATATTTTCTCTATTTTTTTTGTTGAAAACTTTTGATTTGTTGGTTTGTAGCTTAGTTATTCCTTTCATCTCTAAATTGTGTTTCTAAGAATTTTGTTTCCATTATTTCCCCTTCCTCACCTAGGGCATCATTTGCGAAAAGAATTTAAAACATATTAGCTGATAACTTCGATTGATCCTTCAAAACTAGTTTTTTCTAAGTGTTCTTCTTCTTAGGCATTTGGAAACCTGTTAAATTTGTATCTTCTTTCTTTTAGTCTGGAATTTTATTTGGGAAAACGCTAACCAAATGACCATATTCATGGCAAATTCTACAATGAAAAGGAATATTCTCATAGTCCACTACTTGCTCCCAAGTGTCCTCCCCAAATCTTAATATGATATTTTTTTTGGTAGGGATTTGTCAAAATCCATTAAAACACAAATATGAGCATAAATAATATGTTCATTTTTTTTGGTACAATCAATAGTCATCATAAAAGTTCTCAAAGAGTTTCCAATTGAATAAAAAACAATTTAATTCTAGAATTAAATTGGGAGGTCAAAGAGTCTAACCCACACGGGACCTGTAGAAGGCATTTCTTCTTCATATTTAAATTTAGTATGCCAAGGATTCATAAAACGACCTGCCCTTCGAAAGAACCAGGGATCCCCTTGAAATGTTTTCTCTCTATCTTCATTATTAGTAAATAAAACAAGAAAATAACCATTTGGATAAATTGAGATTTGTAACTCACCTTTAGTTTTTCACCTTTTTGTAGCCCATACTTTGAAAGTATATAGGCTTAAATGAAAACCGAAGAAATGATAAATTAGTCATATTTTTTCCAGATCTTCAATGCTAGTCTGAATGTCGCCCATATCAAGCTTAAAAATAGGAGTTCCATTAGTTGCTCTAAGACATCCTGAATTAGTTTTCCTTGGATCAATATTAGGCATTATTAGAGGTTTACGAGAAGCCCTAAGATTAATGTTAGCATTAGGATGAGGCTTTCCACCATAGAGGACATCCCTAAAATTTATTTTTGGGGTCAAGTCTTGGAAATATTTGCCCTTGAAAGGGGTTTCCATTGTGGATTTATTTTGGAGGTGCACCTTAGCATCAGATTTGTTTAAGATCTAAATCATTTTTTAATCAGCTACTTGAAACTTGTTTTGTGATCTCTTTAATCCATGCCCTAGACACCGAGGAAAGGTATGCTTTTCACTTTTATTTTGTGTAGCAAATTGGAAGCCATTGTCAATCAAGTTCACCGCATGATCTGTTGAAAGATAAATTTCTAAGCCATCTTGGATCCCTTGCAACATATCCTTCAAAAATCTTGACCAAAAACCACAAAAATATTGGCCACTAGGGCCCAAAGGCCTTGAAAAATAACCTTTGGAGCTGATTGCACTCAACTCATATGAAACCCTCGCACAATCGCTTGCCAAAAATATCGTTCACACGTAGGGATGCAGTAGGATATTTTTTGCTCCAAATAATCTAAAAATTGGTGGTGACATTTTAGGGTTTTTCAAGCATCTACCCTCAAAATTTTAGCTCAACCCGAGTTCATATGAGTGAAATATGATCACAACAAATTCACAATTTTGGGCCAATTTTAGTGGTTGTTTTATTTTCCTTGTTTTTCATGCAATAGAAAAGACATATTTGAAGAGAGGAGGAGCACAATAGAATTATGGCCAAAGGTCTTCAAGTCTCAGACATGAGAAATATATATGGGTTCCATAACTACACATTTTTTCTCATCCATCAATGGGGGTGTTTGTGATCCATTCTACACGGAGTTTGTAGTATAGTGATGAGGTTCTAACAACATGTACAAGGAGTGGTTCCAAAAATAATTAAAAGTAAAATGAATGAGAAAGTAGTTCTTGTTGCATCGACGATTGAAGAGACATCATAGAAGCAAGCATTGAACATCTCTGTGTCTATTACTGTTGATGAGAAATTTTTGCCAAAATATTTTTGTACATAGTTGCTAGCATATAGGAGGGTCTAATGTTTATATAAAAATAAATATTAAGTAAGTTGAGATTAAATCCCATGCTAATGAATAGTAAAATGGAACTCTTTGAATACTTTTCTAAATCTAATTCTTGTAAAAATTGCATGTTTGTGATAATAACTAAAATCTATGATGAGCACATGGGAAAAGCATTTTGCCTTGGGTTTCCCTATCTGAACTAGTGAATAGAAACAAGTTAATATCATAAAAAATGATTTACAGTCTATGTCTATATTTGTTAACTATTGGTAAAAAACCATTAAAAATTGCGATATAGATAATTTCTTATAATAAGTGTGACTAATGTGAGAGGCCATATCTTAGGATCAATAGATAAGTTAAGTATAATGTTAAATATGAAGTGCTTGGTAAATATAAAGCGTATGGAGTGAAAATGTGTATGAGGTCAATATCTAAGTGTTTACGAGTCATTAAAATTATAGTCTTGTATTAAGATGTTTTGATTGATGAAAAGAAAATGAATAGATAGTGTAATGAATAGTTGGTGAAAATACGTGCTAGTGAGAAAATGAAGACTCATGTTGTGAGATTACTAACTCTTTTATATTTTTAGTGTCCACATGTGAAGAAAACAACTTTAAAAAGTTAAAAGGTCACATGTTTTAAGTGATTGGTCTTGACTTAAAATATCCACAAAGTAGTTAGTTACATGGATTCTATGTTATATAAAAAAAATTATTTAGAAAAATATTTTAAATATAGAGTTATGTTGGCTAAGTTGTTATGAAATGAGTCTTAGCCATAATTAAAAGTCTATGTGGACGATTTAATTTTTTTTCTATAAAGGGTGCATAATCAGTGGTACTCAACACCCTTAAACTTATGTTGAAAAATTCATGTTTGATAGAATATGGTATTTGTTTCACCTAACCAAAATGGGAAAGATTAAGAGGAAGAAAAATCAAACTCACAAGAAAGAGATAACGAAAAAATAATATCATCTTAAATATGTAAGTGAAGGTGAAGTATATTCTAGTATTCAAATGAAGTTAAAGACGTTTCTCCATTGAGCTAATGTCGATAAAGATGACTTTGTGTTCTCTATCCCATAGTAAAAATGATATGCAATGTGATCTCTAAATTTTTCTTGCTTAAGGAGGAAAACACAAAATTGAAAGATAAACATGATACATGATTAAAAGGTAGTCCCTTATTGGTGGATTGGTCCTATGATACAAGTGACCTCATCCATAGGATAGATTCTACTTCTGTTACCAATGAATTGTATATTGTTAATGATGTTAATATCCCTTATGATGGTTATGTCAGTGTAATTAATGATCCCTATATTGAGTCTCAACATGAAGAAAACATTAATGTTGATGTAATATATGATGGTAATTGTATTATTGATGGCCATGATAGAGACCATGTTGATAGTGTCTCTAGTGATAATGATGCAAATGATGAAGAAATTGAGTGCTTTGAAAAGTGTACTAAAGGTGTTATCAAAACTAATGAAAATGATGGCAAAGGCTTGGGTAGAAATGGACAAGGAATAAGAAATCCCATATATCCAACCATGAGGCCCAAGAATGAAGGCCTTGGCTATGTTGGTTAAACAATAAATGGGAACACCAACTTTGTGAAAAAAGA
The DNA here is from genome assembly GCA_028583015.1 of Wollemia nobilis. NCBI lineage: Eukaryota > Viridiplantae > Streptophyta > Pinopsida > Araucariales > Araucariaceae > Wollemia > Wollemia nobilis. The sequence goes on along the minus strand of JAQPPZ010016480.1, from coordinate 6,895,838 downwards.
AACCTATGTGATAGACGAGACATCTATAGGTGTAGTTTGTTGTAGTAATTGTTATTGATGCAGGCATGTAAGATAAAGTTATTGGGATCTTCATACTTGTGACATATATGATACGTGTTGTGGCTGCTCCACAACTAGCCCCAAAATTTGGGACCCACTTTAAAATTTTGGATTATTTGGGTGTTTGCTTGCATTTGAGAATTAATTTCTGCAAATATATTCTCATAGGTTTGCACTCTAAGATCCTCTCTTTGGAGGTGTCTGGTGTCTCTTGGTTAGGCTTCATTAGGGTAGTATTTTAAGGGTTTAAAATCTTTTTTCGTTTGCAAATTGTTTAGCAAGTTTGTTTAGTATGGTTTAATTTTAGTTAATTGCAATGTTTTTAATTAAACGAATTGAAAACATTTAGAATTAATTAAAGTAAAGTCTTTTGTTGATTAAAAAAAAATTAATAATATATATATATATATATATATATATATAAAGTCAAGCATAATATAATATATAAAAAAAGAAAATAATAAATACATTATATCTGATTATATCATATAGTATAATATAATGAAATATAATATCGTATCGTAATGTAATATAATGAATGCCAATGAATTCGGAATTGTCCAAATAAAGGCCTTGTTCGCCTTGTTTTTCTTTTCTTTAAGGATTTTATTGATCACGTTGATGTTACTTCTTAGGCTTATGGAGAGTTTGGTGCAGGTAACCGAACATCGATGGAGTGGATGCGCTTGGAGACATGGGCCCGAAGGCGGACGCAGATGCGAACGAAAGGGGGAGGACCCCTCAACGCTGGGAACATGGCACTCATGGCCGATGTGGCCACTCAGGCAAATGGACGAACCCGCAACACTTAGACGAGGATGCCCTAGTGATGAGGGTTTGACGGCAGTTGGACGAAGCATTTCAATCCCGCAGAGGACAACGTGGAGGCCGTATTTCACCAGAAAGTTGCAGAGGAGTGAATCATTCATAGGGGACCAGGGACGCATGGCAATCATGAAATCCAGAGGTGAAGGGGTATTCAATGGGTCGAAGACGCCAAAATTACCGTGCTGACCAGTTTGCAAAATTTTTATGGGGGTATCTTTATCGATGGTTTTAGAAAGGCCAGGTCAGGCAAAAGGGCCACATCACAGATATTGCACTGCATCCGTAGTAGATTGGTTTAAAATTGGGATAAAGCATGCTTTAATTTATAAGGTTTGAATATAACCATAAAGGCTCATGAAATGATTAAAATAGGGTAATTTTAAATTTAAAAGAAGAGTAACGTAACTCAATTGGAATGTATGTTACGACAATGAAGATGGGTTTTTCATAAAATAAATCTTTTCGAAGGGACATGGCGCAAGATAAAGAAAAATGTAAACATCGATGGCGTAAGGAAAATCCTTACGAAAATAAAGCCAAATGAAACGTCGTAGGAAATGAAACGTCGTAGGAAATGAAACAAATTTTTTCCCAAAGAGAGCCAAAAGGGCAGAAAATGAAGGGTATCGAAATCATAAATGAAAGGACAGATTATGAGTTTTAAATACCTAATTGAAAGATTGAAAGGGGTTGGAAAATAGTTTTAAAAATAGAGTTGCAGGTTTGAGAGGAAGAGGCACATGGCTTGTTTTGAAGTTGTTTTTCCTGGACTGTTTTTCCTACATTATGTCTGTTGAGGAGTTGTATTTTCTGTACATCTTATGATCACTGAATACCTTTCGTTTTGTAATAATAGGGATATGACCAGATTTTATGCATTCATTAAAGGTTAATCTGTCTTATTGCATTTTTTTTTCTTAGAAGCTCGCACTGCGTTAGTTGTTGATTGCGTATATTACAGATAACGCTAATGTTGGTTTTCGTGCATAATTTACATGCTTGCAGGGTTTGTGGAGAAATATTAAGTTGCAACATTTTCTGTGTTCATTTTTTAATATATATTTTTCTAACTTTATTTTTTGTTTTTTTTATTTTTTATTTTCGGCCATTAAAAATAAAAATAAAAAAATTCAAAATCCAAAAATAATTGCATGGCTGTGTAGAGCATACTTCGGAGTTCTATTTTGCACTTAGAAGTTTTTGCTTTGGATTCATTTTGTATTTTTAAAAATTGTTCGAAGTTGCTGTTTTATTGCAGATTTTGAAAATGCGAAATTTCAGAATTCGTATTTTGAGGCCAAATTTAATTTTTTCAGTTTTATATTTCATTCATGAGCCTATGATGACATTTCCTTAATGAAAATTCTAATTTCATTTAAGAGGTTATGTTTTATGGCATTTCACAAAGTACCATTTTTGGAGCAATAAATGCACCTTTCTTCATGAGAATTCTGATTTCATAGAAGAAGGTGATTTTACATGTTATATTACAAGGTTGTATGGTAAAGCCTTAAATTAATTTTTCTTTATGAAAATTCTTTCATGAAAGAAAGATAATTAAATGACATTTTAAAGCCCTTATTTTAAGGCCATAGATTATTGCCTTTCTGTGAAAATTAATTTCACCAAAGAGTGATAGTTTATTGATCACATCAAAAGATATTTTTATCTTTATGATAAAAAACTACATTCAATGAGCCTATTCATCATTTCGGATTTACATTCATAGATAGATTTTGATCTTTACTTTCACATTTAAAGTAGGCTTTAATGCAAGACAAAATTGTTTAAAACCTACCTAATAAAGGAAGATAAAATCTACCTTAAAATCCTCAAGATAAAAGGAGTAAAGGCACTACATTGTGGTCATATGAGATCCATCTCACATTTGTTTTATTTTGGTTTCAATGAACAATCATTAAAGTAGCATGGTAAAATAAACCAACACATGCCCCTTGTTTACAGTTACTTGCAATCACTAAGGTATTCCTAGCATTGAATTGATATAATTTATTGAGATTACTAATACACATATGCAAATGCTAATATAGTGGAGACCTTGGAGAAGTTGTTTGTTTAACTTCTTTGCAAGAGAGGGTTTTGGGATCCAAATCCTAAGGGAGAGTGTAATTTCACAATTGGGTAAAATTAACACTCAATATTTTGGTGCTAGAAGGAGGGCATGAATTGGTGTTATTTTATTTATGTTAAATTCTATAGGGATTTAAATTATGGAATATTTCATGCCCTATTGACTATTATATTTAGGCCTCTTTTAACACACCACATGGTGGTGCTAAAGGAGAACATGAATTGGTATTCATTGATCTAACGCTTTTGGATTGTTCATACAATAAATAATGTGACTTTGTCATGATTAGAAAGTTTTGAATTGCTAACTATTTCAATTTAATTTGATTAGCATATTTGGTTTCCTCTAACACTCACACTTTGGGAGTTAGGAGGATTTGAATTGATTTATTTTATTGTCATTTAGATGCTAAATTGGTCATGTTACTTGAAAGATTTATTTATAAAACATTGGTCTTGACTAACGAGGTTTTATTTCTAGATGATTACTTTCATTTGATTATATTATTCTCTATTTTTGATGATACATTAATGCTAACATGTTACAAATTTGAGATTTTTCTTCAATTTTATGGTTTAATGGATACATACCTCTTGTTTGATGCTAACATGATCATTCATATGTTGTACATTTGATATTGTTAGTCATTTTATGCTTATTTGTAAGAAATATTTATTGGACTAAAAAATTGGTTTTGAAGTTATTATTTGAGTTTCACTAATGGCTACAAATACTGGAAAGTGGTATGGGGTGCATGGTAACCCTTTGAACATTAGTGGAGATGCTCATGACTTTCCCAAGAACATATAGAAACTTTTTTCCAAGCTTAAGCACAATGGCACAATGCTAGCCGAGGAGCACATTCAATCCTATATGGATATCCTAGTTAGATGAAATGTTGAACATGAGGATGTGGCATGTAGATTGTTTCATGGGAGCCTAGATGAGGTAGCATATGATTGGTACATCAATTTACCCACTAGCTCTATTAGATCCTGGGCCCAATTGGAAAATGCTTTTATCAAGCAATTTAGGTTGCCCATCGATCCTGTCATGATTTATCAATAATTTGCTTCTTGCAAGAGGTAACCTATGAGCCAGTGATAATTTTCAACATGAGATTTCAAAATTACTATGCGGTATTAATTACTCCCTATACTATTAATGAGAGAGGTGCTATTCAAATATACTTTGGGGCATTGGATCCATTGTTTGCCATGTTCATTAGGAAAAATCCTTTGGTCATTAATCTTGCATCGACCTACACGGAAGCTATAATTATAGATCAACAATTGAGGCCGCCAAAATGTTATGGGATGGAGCAATTACCTATGGTAGGACAATTATGAGCTTGCAATCAAACCTCAGTGGTAAATCAAGCATGGGCATAGCAAAATTTGATATTAAATATTTTTCCCTATAATCAAATTTATCCTACCATACCCACTTATGTTCCCACATGTGCTTATACGAGTATAGCTATCCATCCAACCACTCCACAGTTAGAGAATCATGTGGTCACTCATGAAGCCATTGCAACAAGTGCACATGATTTGCTTGTTGATGTCAACATAACTAATTCTACTACTTCTACCATGCAACCCAAGAAGCTTGTATCAAAATTAAAAGAGCAAAAGAAGGTGGTTAAGAAGTTGAGTAGAGATGTGGTTCCATCACAAAAATGAGCACATCAATGTATGTATCCAAATAATCCTAGGAAGAAAATTCATAATGCTCATCTTAATGATATTTCATGTTATGCTCCTTCAGGTGATAGAAGAGATTTTGTTGTGACTTACATTGAAGTAAATGCCTATTCAGAATGTCTTGAAGAGCATGAAGATTTTTGAGAATAAATTTTATGGATGGGTATCAAGAAGTTGGAATCAAATGATCACCATCTTGTTTTGGAAAGAAAATATCTAGAATCATTACCCACAAATGAGTATTTGGATGAACAAACCTATGAGGATATGATTTGGTCATGTTTACTCACAAAGGAAGATTGGGGTAACTATTTGGAACAAGATGTAAAAATTGATCCCCTTTTAGAAGCCTCTAGGTCATCAAAAGTGGTTGAAAGTAAGCTTGAAAGAGAATCAATAAATGAATTCGAAGACATAATAGAATTTCACCACTTGTTCTCGGAAGATACTTTGGATGATATTGTTGAAATTGATGGCCAAGAAGATCTACACCTTCCAAATTGTGATAGAATTGAATCATGGGTTACAAATTGGGATTATGATAGTCTCACAAATTTGAATTCAAGAAATAACCCACTTTTGGAAATAATTGAACCATCTAAGGAAGGTGAAGATGAATTGGATGAGAAACATGTTGATGAATCAAAATATGATGTAGAAGTAATTGAGTGTCACAACTTAATTTTGGAAGATGATTACTATAATTCTTGGAAGAAATGGGAAGAATATACTCACTCTAAACATTCTAATGAACTTGTCATGTCGATTAATATGCAAGATAATACGATTATGTTCTCGCATGAGGATATTACAAATCCTGTACATTCTAAGGAAGTTTTGAAAGAAGAATCAAAACCTAATCAAGTTTTGGAAAATGATAATACCATGGATAAATAAGGAGAACCATTTGAATTGATACCCTTTGAGGGGATTGGAATTGAAAATCTTGATACATTTGTTCTACAATGTCCATTCCATCTCAAAATGAGGAAATTTCAGAACCTAAATGGTTTGGGTTTGATATCACTGATGAGCCAATTGAAAATCTCACGTTATCTAAAACAACCCAAGTGATTGACTATGGAAATGTATTAGTTGACCCATACCTAGATAGACAAGACATATGGGTTGAAAAGGATGAACACATTTTTAATTGGGTACCAAATTTTGGTGTCTTTGATTAACAGGTCATAGAGAAAGAACAAGTGTTGCATGATGATGACGATGAATGTCATGAGAAAAAAGAGGAAGTTTAAAATAATATTCAAGTAATGGTAAATGGAAATGTGCCAAAGGTAAAATCTCATATTTTAGGTTCCACCGTTCAAAATTCAAGGGAAGGTTTATCTAATGGATTGATGGATTCAAATACTGTCAATGATGAAAGGTCATTTGTGGTTGATAAAGAAGTTGAATTAATTGCTCCTCACACCACTGATGATATTGCCATGAATGAAAATGAAGTTGGTATGCTTAAATTATTAAATCAAGTTCATAATAAATTAGTAACAGAATCTAGGATAAAAACTTGTGATGATGCTCATTTAATAAATATCCTACATTATTGCAAATGGTTACATGAATTTGTTGGCCTACAGATTTAAAAAATTATTTAGCTTTGAAATTTGTAGAAATAGGTTCCTATTTGCAAGATCTCATATCTAAAAATGAAAGCTTGTTTCTACACCATGACTCGAAGTGTGAAATTGAAATATTAAAGAATAGACATAAAATAATTGAAGATCAATTATTGTCTAATCAATTTGAGAAATTGAAACTCCACCATAGGGTTATTAATGGAACTAAATCAAATTGGTATGGTGATAGGGGAAAGTTTAAGTTTATTGCATTTTTTGTTCTAATCTTGTTTTCATTGGGTTCCTAAAAATCTTGGCATGCGTATTACGTTATATGTCTTTTGAAATATTCTAATCACATTTGGGATCCAGGGAAGTGATAGGTCAAGCCTTGCACCATCTTGTACCATATTGTACATTTGTATATAAATCTTGGTTTTTTGGTTTTGATTTGTGTGTTTTGTATTCATTCGCTTCCAAGATTTCATTGATTTCTAGAGTTGTAGAGTGTGTTTCAAATGTTTTGTGTTTGGATTTTATTTTGATGTTTTCAAGTTTGATTTGTGTGTTTTGTATTCATTCGCTTCCAAGTTTTGGTTGTTTTCTAGTGTATTAGAGTGAGATGTCAGCTCATGTCCTCATAAATGTTAACTAAGATAAGGAGAATATGAAGCATCAAAATTGTATTACAGAAGGCTCCATGAGTACCACAAAAACATTAAAGAATATCGTTTGAAAATTGGGATGCATGAAGTTATCATTTTTGCAAATTAAGGTGAAATATTTTGTATACTCCATCACATTCATCCATATTGCATGGTATATTTCATAATGCATAAACATTGCATCTCACTTGCGTCTATATTTCAATGACAATCACCGAAATCATGTCAAATTCTCTTAGGATCATTGCACAATATACACTAAGAAGATATTGATATTGGGAACTGATGCCAAAACTGTCTTAAACCAAAAAAAATTAGCACATATTAAAAGCATATTGGGTAAAATAGCCAAAACCATACTTGAAAGAAAATGTAAGGTGAAAAGGGTCATCCTTGTGGCTCCTATAATGCATCATAGTCCATAAAATAGTAGTTTTCACCACTTCCACAATACTTGAAACTCAAAATTAGAGTAGTAAGGATAGGTTCAAATTATCATCATACTTAGGTTAAGAATATTATTCCCCAAAGCTCTGAGTTTGCTTCCATCACACCACTGACTATTGGGTTGTAAGGATCATACTACAGTCCCCTCAGAAGGATGGGTAGTCATCCTTAAGATTCAAGAAATAAAAATCAAAATCATGGACTATGGGGCTAACCTCCACAGGGGCTATAGATGCTTGACTGGTAGTGAAGTATGCCCATGCGTGGTGACATGTCTCATTTAAAAGTGAGACCTTTGAATGCTCAAATAGATAGGCTAGCCTTGTGGTTTCATCCATAACAGGTTTAACCATTTTGGTCAAAATGAGGTAATAAACTCAAAAATTAGAGTAGTAAGGATAGGGTCAAACTCTCATCATACTTAGGTTGAGAATATGATTCTCCAAAGCTCTGATTCCACTTGCACACACACTAGTTTTGGATTGTAGCGGTTCATAACTAAGCTCTTGATCTGGTAAATGAATTCACTACACACACATTTGGTCCTAGGAGGGTTAGAAAGTTTTAGCATACTTGTTTATGAATGTTTGAGTCTCTGGAAAATAGGTCATTCATATTATAACACCCTTTCAATACATATAATATGGTATAAATCATCCATAAAATATCATATGCATCCATGTGAAAGTGACGATGGAAAGTTGAATGGTTTGAAATGATAAGGAATGAATCACTTTGCACACACTGAGATGATGTTGAATGATTCTGATGGTTCATATCTTTTTGGTCTATTTTCATTCTCTAGATACTTGTTGATGCTTATAATTCTAATAAAAAGTTTTCATTTCAGGTTGGGTTCTTACCAAAATGCTCAGGAGCATTTTCCAGCAGAGTCACCATTTGTTATGGCTGCTCCACAACTAGCCCTAAAATTGGGGATCCACTTTAAAATTTTGGATTGTTTGGGTGTTTGCTTGCATTTGAGCATTAATTTTTGAAAATCTATTCCCATAGGTTTGCACTCTAAGATCCTCTCTTTGGAGGTGTCTCCTGGTTAGGTTTCATTAGGGTAGTAGTTTAAGGATTTAGGATCTTATTTCGTTTGCAGATTGTTTAGCAAGTTTATTTAGTATGGTTTCATTTTAGTTAATTGCAATGTTTTTAATTAAATGAATTGAAAACATTTAAAATTAATTAAAGTAAATTCTTTTGTTGATTAAAAAAAAAATTAATAATATATATTATTATTATATATCTTATATATAATAAAGTCAAGCATAATATAATATAAAAAAAAGAAAATAACTAAGAAGGGGGAGAAATCTTGGTCACCCAAACATCGGAAGATGACTAAGAAGGGGGAGAACTCTTGGTCACCCAAACACCGGTCTCATGGAAGATCTGACATTCTAATATGCTACACTATAGGTGATGACAAACACAGAACCAACAAGAAATATGGACTAAAGCACAGATTGTTTGTATACACCTGTAGAGGAGTGAATCATTCGTAGGGGACCAGGGATGCATGGCAACCATAAAATCTAGAGGTGAAGGGATATTCAATGGGTCGAAGACATCAAAATTACCACATTGAACAGTTTAGACAGACATAGTCTAAGGACATAGTCATGTCAGACGTGGTAGCATGGGGCCTCCTAAGAGGTATTGAGAGGATATAACAATGATAGTCTCAGTTTATTAACGACAATAAAGATAACAAAATATGACCTGAAATGATTACACAATAGTGAGCTTCTCCAATGAGGTGCACATGAAATGGACAATAGATAACTGGTTACAGTAGCCATTCACCATGGAGGAACACCATGATTCATAGGGTTCTAGGCTAGAACTTGGTGCAAAATTTTTATGAGGTATCTTTATTGATGGTTTTAGAAAGGCCAGGTCAGGAAAAAGGGCCACATTGCAGATATTGCAATGAATCCGTAGTAGGTTGGTTTAAAATTGGGATAAATCATGCTTTAATTTATAAGTTTTGAATATAACCATAAAGGCTCATGAAATGATTAAAATATGGCTATTTTAAATAAAATAAGAGTAACATAACTCCATTGGAATGCACATTACAAAAATGAAGATGGGTTTTTTTTAAAAGAGATGTTTTCGAAGGGACATACCGTAAGATAAATAAAAAAGTAAACAACGATAGTGTAAGGAAAATCATTACAAAAATAAATCCAAATGAAATGTCATAGGAAATTAAACAAAAATTTTCCCAAAGAGAGCAAGGACAACAAATGAAGGGTGTCGAAATCAGAAATGAAAGGATATATTATGAGTTTTCAATACCTTATTGAAAGATTGAAAGGGGGTTGGAAAATGGTTTTGAAAATAGAGTTGCAGGTTTGAGAGGAAGAGGCACACTGGCCCTGTTTTGAAGCTATTTTTCCTTCCATTTGAGCTGGATTGTTTTTCCCACATTATGCCTATTGAGGGGCTATGTTTTCTGCACATATTGTGACCATTGAATACCTTTATTTTTGCAATAATATGGATATGAACAAATTTTATGCATTCATTAATGGTTAATTTGTCTTATTTCCTGTTTATTGCATTTTTTTCCTTAGAAGCTCGCACCGCATTAGTTGTTGATTGCGTAAATTACGGATAACGCTAATGCTGGTTTTTGTGTAAAATTTACATGCTTGCAGGGTTCATGGAGAAATATGAAGTTGCAGCATTTTATGTGTTCATTTTTCATTTTGCATTTTTCTAACTTTATTTTTTGCAATTTTTTTATTTTATTTTAAGACATTAAAATAAAAATTAAAAATCCAAAAATAATTGCATGGCTTCGTAGAGCATACTTTGGAGTTCCATTTTGCACTCAGACATTTTTTCTTCGGAGTCATTTCGTATTTTTAAAAATTGTTCGAAGTTGTTTTTTTATTGCAGATTTTGAAAATACGAAATTTCAGAATTCGCATTTTGAGGCAAAATATAATTTTTCAGTTTTATATTTCATTCATGAGCCTATGATGACATTTCCTTAATGAAAATTCTAATTTCATTGAAGATGTTATGTTTTATGGCATTTCACAAAGTACCATTTTTGGAGCAATAAATGCACCTTTCTTCATGAGAATTCTAATTTCATAGATGAAGATGTGATTTTAAATGTTATATTAAAAGGTTGTATGTTAAAATATTAAATTAATTTTCTTTATGAAAATTATTTAATGAAATAAGGATAATTAAATGACATTTTAAAATCCTTATTTTAAGGCCATAGATTATTGTCTCTTTGTGAAAATTAATTTCACCAAAGAGTGATAATTTATTGATCACAATAAAAGCTATTTTTATCTTTATGATAGAAAACTACCGCATCTTAGCGGGCTCCATGGAAACAGTCAGAATCACCGCATCTATCAATCCTGGAAACAGTCAGAATCACCGCATCTTAGCGGGCTCCATGGAAACAGTCAGAATCCTGTACAGATCGAATCCGCGAAGACTTAGAAGAATCTATCAATCCTGGAAACAGTCAGAATCACCGCATCTTAGCGGGCTCCATGGGTGGAGCTTAGGTATAACTAGAAGCCCTCATCCACTGAATTCAGTCACGGCAATATTACTCTTACCAGGAAAGGAACTGAGCCATGTATATCTATACGGCCTTATTGTAATGGCCAAAAGGAATCCAAAAGGAATCCTAGACGTAAAATTAGCCGTGCAGTTTGATGAGTTATCACTTGGACAATGAAGAAATTATTTTTAAATTTCTTTGATTTTCGCCGTGGCGAAGTGCGGACTTCGCTCAGCCGACGGCGCAGTGCGAACTGCGGGGGCGAAGTGCGGACTTCGCTCACCAAAGGGCGCAGTGCGGACTGCGGGGGCGAAGTGCGGACTTCGCTCACCAAGTGGCGCAGTGCGGACTGCGGGGGCGAAGTGCGGACTTCGCTTAACGAACGGCGAAGTGCAGACTGCGCCCGACTTCAAGCTTCGCTTGCGCACTCGTACTGCTCTCGGATCTCGGGTGAAGTCGGGTTGCGGCAGCGAACTCGGGAGACTCTTCCGGACTTAGCCAAATCTGGCTCTGCAATATTTTCTGCTTCGGAAGGCTTGCACGGCTGTGGCAATTGCTTGCTTGGCTGGGAGGAGAGAAACACCAAAACTAATAGCAATGTTTCGGATTTGAGTTCTAACTTATAGAACCCGAACACAATCGCTCTGAGGCAATTTGTACAGAGAGCAACAAACTTCAGCACATGAAATAACTGCAAACCCTAAAGATGCCTAAAACAAATAACAAAATTTATTTATATGAAACGAGGGTTACAAAAGTCCTCAACTGAGGAAATAATGTCTACAGACTAAGCTGCAGGATAAACTGAAAGACAAAATGTCGAGTCGGCTGCTCGGACATTAATCAGATGAGCTACACTGCTCACTGAAATGCTCTTCTCACTTTCTCTGCTCTTCTTCTCCTCTAACTGCCTCTATCTATCTCGAAGACCCAAACTGCTTTATATAGCCGTGGGGAGAGGAGGATAGGGCTTATCCTTTGACAGGTTTTGACAGGCCCTCAACTAGGGTTTCTGACCAATCGCCGAACTAGCATTAAATCGTCGAACTGGCATTAAATTCTGCGGTGATCGGATCTGTCAGACGTCACATCTGTCAGAGGGTAGGTGTGATGTCATGTTAGAACTTTTTGTTGGGATCCCCAACTGCACGAGCGCAATCCGGCTTTGCCCATTTTCGAAGCGCAGTCTGGTGGAGGCGTGAAATCTGGGTTAATATTTCTAACACCCTCCTTTAAACCTAATTTCATGAGCACTTTGACTCCAAGCTGCTCTTCGTGAAAATATCTACCAACTGCTCCTTGGATCTGCAAAACTGGATTTGAATTTCTCCAGACTTCACCAACTCTCTGATGAAGTGATAACGAGTGTTGATGTGCTTCGTCTGGCCATGGAACACGGGATCCTTTGATAGTGCGATGGCTGAATTGTTATCACAAAAAAATGTTGTCACGCCTTCCAGAGGAAAGTTTAGTTCACTCAGAACTCTTTGTAGCCAAACTGCCTGGCATGCGACTGATGTGGCGGTGACATATTCTGCTTCAGCTATGGACAACACAATGATGGGTTGTTTCTTGGACACCCATGAGACTGCCCCTGATCCGAGATGGAAAGCATACTCGGAGGTGCTCTTCCGATCGTCGATACTGCCAGCTGAGTCACTATCTATGAAGCCGACCAGTTCCAATTGGTCCTATCTAGCATAAAATAGGCCATGGTTTCACGTCCTGTTGACATAACGCAAGATCCTCTTGCCTGCTTGCCAGTGCATGTCCTTCAGAGTCTCCATGAAATGATTGATCAGATTGACTCCGAACATCAGATCTGGCTGAGTTGTAATCAAATACATCAGACTACCAACTAGCCTCTTGAACAGGGTTGGATCTACATTCCTCCCTGAATCCAGCTTGCTCAGCTTCAAACCTATGGCTACAGGTGTGATGGCAGGTTTGCTTTCCTCCATCTTGAACCGCTTCAGGACATCCTTCGCATACTTGCCCTGAGAAATGAAGATGCCATCTGCTGATTGGTCAACTTCAATGTCAAGAAAATACTTCATCAGCCCTAAGTCCGTCATCTCGAACTCCTTCTTCATGGATGTTCTGAACTGGTCAAACAAGACATTGCTGTTGCCAGTATAAATCAAATCGTCCACATATAGGCAGAAAATAATGAGCTCACCTGCTTCATTTATCTTCATGTACAGGGTGTCCTCATATGGGCATTTTACAAACCCATTTTCTTGAAAATAGCTATCAATCCGGCTGTACCAAGCCCGGGGTGCCTGCTTTAAACCATACAGGGCCTTCTTCAGCTTCAAGACTTTGCCCTCCGTTGAGGAAGGCTGACTTGACATCCATCTAGTACATCTTCCAACCTTGTTGGGCTACCAATGCGAGGATCATCCTGACTGTGTCAAGTCGGGCTACAGGCGCATATACCTCATGGTAATCGATGCCTGAATTTTGCTTGTAACCCTTCGCCACCAATCTGGCTTTATGCTTGTCAATGTCTCCTTGGGTGTTGAACTTTGTATTATACACCCACTTCACCCCAATGGTCTTCTTCCCTACTAGAAGAACTGTCAGTTGCCATGTATCATTCTTTTCAATGGCTTTGATCTCCTCGTCCATCGCTTGCACCCACTTCTGATTCTGACTTGCATCTTTGAACTCTATTAGATCAACTTCAGTAAAGAATGCAAAGTCAGAGTACTCTTCATCTATGTGGGTTTGGGTTGCCTCGTAGATTTCTTGCAAGCTCCTTGTCTTTTTTGGCGTCGCCAGGTTCTGGATCCTACTTGCACATGGAGGCGATCGAGATGGAGTGGCTATGCTACTGCTGGCACTGCTGTTGCTACTGGAAGTTGCAAGTGGCTGCACACTTCCTTCTTCCAAGTTAACAGACTCTACCACTGCTGGATCCGATTGGCCAGTATCTGACTTCTAGTTCCAGGCTTGATCTTCAAGAAATTTCACATCATGGCTGATGATGAGCTTCTTTGTCATAGGGTTGTGCAGCCTATATGCCTTCGCCTTCTCACTGTACCCTGTGAAAATGCATTTCTCAACTCTATCATCCAACTTCTGTCGCTTTTCTTCTAGAACATGTGCATATGCAATGCACCCAAACACACGCAAGTGAGCCACACTTGGCTTCACTCCACTTCAGGCCTCCTTAGGGATTTTTTCCTTCACACTTTTGGTGGGACACCTATTTAGTAGGTAGACTGCACATGTTACAGCCTCTGCCCAAAATTCATGTGACAATCCCTTCGCCTTCATCATGCTTCGTGCCATTTCCATGACGGTTTGGTTCTTCCTCTTAGCTACACCATTCTGATGTGGCGTGTATCTGGCAGAGAACTGCCTTCGAATTCCATGCTGCTTGTAGTAGTTATGGAATTCATTGGAGATGTATTCATCTCCACCATCTATCCTGAGAGTCTTGATATTATATCCGCTCTGTTTCTCCACTAGAGCCTTGAACTCCTTAAATCTGGCAAATGCTTCTGACTTTAGCTTAATGTCATAGATCCAAGTATTTCGGCTGAAGTCATCTATGAATGTTAAGAAGTATTTGTTGCCGGCAAACATGGTGGTCTGCATTGGACCACAAATGTCTAAGTGCACCAGCTCCAATGGCCGTGATGCTCTCCAAGACTGTCCTATAGGGAATGCATCCCTGTGTTGCTTTCCGACTAGGCAACCTTCACAAACTTGGTTCGGTTGCTCAATAAGGGGTAAACCCTTCACCATTTGCATCTTGTGTAGTTGATTCAGGCCACTGAAGCTCAGGTGACCAAATTTGAGATGCCACAACCAGATAGCATCTTTCACAACTACACTCAGAGACATCAATGATTCATTTTGAATTTGCAGCAAAAACATTTTGTTCTTCGTCATGGACACTATAGCAATTTGCCCATGTGACTTGTCTCTGATGGTGCAAGTTTCGTATTTGAACCAGACCGTATGTACCTTTTGTACAAGCTGTCCCACGCTCAACAGGTTATGCTTTAGGCCAGGCACATAGTAGATGTCACATATATACTTCTGTTCACCGTGCCTGGTGCGGATGAGGATCTTTCCTTTCCCCATTATGGGAACCTTGTTGTTGTTCCCCATATTCACCTCAGACTGGACTGTTTCATCCAGTTGGGAGAATATCTCCTTATTCCCCATCATGTGGTTGCTGCACCCACTGTCTAAGTACCAGAAATTCTTTTGGCACTCCTCCTCAGTGTTGCAAGTCAACAACACATTTCCTCCTATTGCATTTTTGATTTCATCCGTGTAATGGGCTTGCTTCTAGTTCTCCGTGGCCATCCATTTTCTGCACTATGAGATGTAATGGCTGAACTTCTTGCAGAAATAACACTAGACCTTTGACATGTCCTTCTTCTGACCAGATCCAGTTTGTTGATTTCTCAAACTGCCTTTTCCACCTTGCTGATGGAAATTACAGTTGGTCTCCCCTTTGCTAGGGTTTGACCTTCCTCCTGGCTTGTTGCTTCTCCCATGCCTACCTTTGCCTCTTCCTCAGTGAGAACTAGAAGCACCTTGGTGGGAGTCTTGTCTGTCGCTGTCTCGAAGTGAGACCTGAGCCCTAAATGCTTACTCCAGATAGGTCTGAGATGAACGACTCAACCTCTATTCATGTGTCTGCAAAGACCCCATGAGTTCGTCTATCGAGAGGGTTGTCAGATCCCTTGACTCTTTGATTGCTATCACAACCGAGTCAAACTTTGTAGGAAGAATTATGAGAATCTTCTCCATGATTCTCTGGCTCTACACATTTTATTCGTTTAATCGCATCTGGTTGATTATGTCCATCGTCCATCGTCCGAGTGAAGAAATCACTCATCTGTAGATTTTCAAACTCCCTCCTGAGCATCTGCAGCTTCACCAACTTTACCTTGTTGGTGCCCTGGTACGAGCTGGCCAAAATCTCCTAGGCCTGCTTCGCTTTGGTGGTTGATGCAATCCATGGAAAGATGGTCTCCTCGACCACTTGCATGATGTAGAAGAGGGCCTTCTGGTCCTTCTTCTTGTTCTATTTCAACAGGTCCTTGTTTGCTTGAGAGAGGGTGACAAGTGTTGCTGCATCTATCGGTTCTGGGTAACCGTTCTCGACTAACTCCCACAGCTCCTGAGATCCGACTAGGATCTTCATCTAGATGCTCCAGTAATCGTAATTTTTCCTATTGAAGCGCGGGATCTGCAACTGCAAATTGTTGCTCGTGGAAGCCATTCTGCTTTGGTCTCTGCGTCAAGGGATCAGTAGCTCTGATACCAATTTGAAGAAATTATTTTTAAATTTCTTTGATTTTCGCCGTAGTCCGACGTCGGGGGTGAAGTGCGAACTTCACTCAGCCGACGGCGCAGTGCGAACTACGGGGGCAAAGTGCGGACTTCGCTCACCAAAGGACATAGTGCGGACTACAGGGGCGAAGTGCGGACTTCGCTCACCAAGTGGCGTAGTGTGGACTGCAGGGGCGAAGTGCGGACTTCGCTCAATGGACAACGAAGTGCAAACTGCACCCAACTTCAAGCTTCGCTTGCACACTCGAACTGTGCTCGGATCTCGGCCAAAGTCGGGTTGCGGCAGCGAACTCGAAAGACTCTTCTGAAATTAGCCACATCTGGCTCTGCAATATTTTATGCTTCGGAAGGCTTGCACGGCTGCGGCAATTGCTTTCTTGGCTGGGAGGAGAGAAACACCGAAACTAATAGCAAAGTTTTGGATCTGAGTTCTAACTTATAGAACCCGAACACAATCGCTTTGAGGTGATTTGTATAGAGAGCAACAAACTTCAGCACATGAAATAACTGCAAACCCTAAAGATGCCTAAAACAAACAACAAACTTTATTTATATGAAACGAGGGTTACAGAAGTCCTCAACTGAGGAAATAACGTCTGAAGACTAAGCTGTAGGATAAACTAAAAGACAAAATGTCGAGTCGACTGCTCGGACATTAATCAGATGAGCCACACTGCTCACTGAAATGCTCTTCTCACTTTCTTTGCTCTTCTTCTCCTCTAACTGCCTCTATCTGTCTGAAGACCTGAACTGCTTTATATAGCCGTGGGGAGAGGAGGATATGGCTTATCCTTTGACAGGTTCTGACAGGCCCTCAACTAGGGTTTCTGACCAATCGCCGAACTAGCATTAAATCGCCGAACTGGCATTAACTTCTGCGACGATTGGATCTGTCAGACGTCACATCTGTCAGAGGGTAGGTGCGACGTCATGCCAGACCTTTTTGCCGGGATCCCCAACTGCGTGAGCGCAGTCCGACTTCACCCATTTTCGGAGCGCAGTCTGGCGGAGGCGTGAAATCTGGGTTAATATTTCTAACAGACAACACGTAGAACGAACTCTGAAACTAATTCTTTTCCATGGAATCCTCTGTTTTCGACCTATCATTCTTCAAAAATGTATGCGTCAGATATGACGAATCTCATCTTGCCGAGGGAAGAATATAGTCATTAGACATCTTGCCCTCTATTTTCGCCACCATCGAAAATCGCTTGTATTTGTTATTCGATGTAGATTTCTTCACAAGAATGTTCTCTGGGCAGCCTGCGCTACTTCTTTTGTCAGGCCATGCCATGATGTCTGAGAACACCATTTCTGTATGTTCGGGGGGCTCTTCGAACGTGAAGCCATGCCACATAGCAGGGTACAACTTCAAAGTCTTGTCAAAGCTCTTGGCTGAATAATACAACAATTTGCTCTCTGAAGGGTCGGTTACCTTGTCATCTTCTCCATGGAGGACAAGAAATGGCAACGTCACCTGCAGATTACGTCAAACGCTACGTCAACATAAATATTTCTTCTTAAGAAAATAGATACCTACAGGTAATGAACACAATATATATTGATTGCTGAAAGTTGAAATCAGCAAACTCTAAATAGTAAGTTTAAGATTTGAATTTAATAAGAGTTCTAGGATGGATAAACGCTTTCTAGATTTGAGAGAATCAATTTGGAAAATACCCTTAGAAAATGCTTTCATTTCTCACTTCAAAAATACCCTACCTATAAAAGGATCTATAGACAATTTTTTGAGAAGCATACATTATAACGGTAGTCATTCCCACTCGAACATGAACATAACTCTTACCATATCAAGGACTCTATGCAGGAGCTAGGCATCTAAGGATCAATCCTGTAGAGAACTTATTAGCCCAAAGGAATAATTAGCTGCAATGGACTACTATATGGAACGTGATATAAATAACAGCAGGAGGGGAGCGGACAATTACGTATGACAAGCCGGCCTCCATCGACGACTGCTTCCAGAAGTTCTCTTAATCCTCTAAACAATGCCATATTTTTAGTATATATATAGATTGTAAGGACTACTTTTAGAGCTTAGCGTATGTAATTATTCTTCAACAGATATCTTTGTGCGTGGAGTATCTCGACAGCTTATACACAGCAGAAAGACAGACAACGCATTCAGCTTTTGTGAAAATCACTTATGCACTTTCTATTCGACAACATCCTGTAAAAGTTTACGATGCCGCGTTAACTCGCCTAAGCTTTAGGTTAATGTGAGATTAGTCGGAGAAGTGGAGGAGGGCCATGATAAAGACAGAGAGGCTGAAGGGCTTCTTAGAGATTTAAAAAGGACGATTACAAAAGATATAAAAATAGGTGTTGAAAAAACAGGAGCAAAGGCGTAGCGTCCATGCTGAATGAAAAGGACAGAGAGGTAACAATGTGGAACTAAATTTTATTAAAACTAAACCTATAAAACTTTAAAAAATAATTATTTATTCATTATTTTGTTTTTATTTAATTACATTTTTTGTTCTAGGAAAAACGGTATCATTTAAATTTGGGGTATACCCTAATACCATCACTTTTTACTTTAAGGATTCAATAGCTACCAATTTGCTTTATTTTTTTTTAAATCATAATTTTTTTTAAAAGATAAAAAAATATATTAATAGTATTAATAGAACAAGAATTAAATTGCAGGCATAGGTTTATCCAACAAAAAAAAATTAAGTATCATTTTACATAGGAGAAACTTTGAATTTGTTCCCATTTTTACTTTACAATAATCCTAAGAAACCTAGTGATAGTCCTATCCTAGAAACACTACCAATGCTTTCTCAAAAAAGGTCAAATATTAGACTTAAGTCTTACTCAAGAAAATCCAAAACCTTAACTACTAATAATTGCATTCTTAATTAAAACATTATTTTTAACACTACTACTTTAATTTAATTTATAATCCTAAGAAACCTAGCAAGCTTGATAGTTCTATCCTAAAAACATTACCAGTGCTATCCCAATAAGGTCAAAGATTAAACTTAAATTTGACTCAAGAAAATCCAAAACCCTAATTACTATTAATTACATTTTTTATTTAAACATTGGTTTTTTTGTTGGTAAAAATTTATTGAATCAATAAAACCATACAAGAAATAGAGAATCCCAAAACAATAACCCTTACAAGGGCGAAGAAAGAGACCCCAAAAATAGAGAATCCCAAAACAATGACCCTTACAAGGGCTAGAAGAAAGAGATCTCCAAAACCATCAAGCACCTGACCAAAAGATACCGAACAAACAACAGCCTCAACCATACATATCCATAGCAAGCAAATTAGCAAGATGACAAGAACAATCCAATGGGAGATGATCCCATTCCCTAACATTCCAGTCTTCCTGAAACTCAGAAGCCCATTTTGCCAAGCAATCAGCCACACTATTCCATTCCTTGGGAATATGAACAAAGGAAATAAAATCCAGATGCCATCGATAAATTTGAATGATCTACCGATCCATTGACACCAACTGCAAATGTACTTTAAAAAAATTATTAGTCTTCAACAAATTAATAATAATCTGAGAGTCTGACTCATAGATTATCTTCGACCATACCAGACCATAACCTTTTTTTAAATAAAAATGAATAGCAAGGGTCTCCATATAATTATTAGTTTACTTTCCCTTTTAACAAGAGAAAATGAAAAGAGTTGCACCACTACTATCTCTCCCAACACCACCAATACCTGCATACCCAGGATTCCCTCTGGAAGAGCCATCGGTATTAATATTAAATACCCCTTGAGGCGAAGCATGACATCTACCATCTCTTTGCACTTTTTTATTGAGGCCTCTCCTCCCGAATGATAAATAATAACGAGGGCCATTCACCACTAAACCCTTATCCTACATCATCAAAATCTCAGATTGCTCCAAAAGAAGATTGATTTGAAATTTAGAAGAAACAGATTCTTGAATCATACTAATAACCCTCCTCCAAATTTGATAAAAAATTAACTTTCTACCTTGAATTTTTTTTTGATTTCTTTCAAGCCAAATCTGCCATATAATACATGAGGGTCCAATACTCCAAGCAACTTGAAGAAAAAAAACCTTAGCAGGAGGTCTTCCTAAACTCTTTCAAAACTCAACAAGAGAACAAGATAAGAGGCATGAGAACAATATTGTTTCCACACCCTCCACCAAAGATGTCAAATGTTCCATGCAAACTAACATTGTATGAGCAAATGCCCTAAATATTTGTCACTATTCTCATAATGAAATAAAATGAAAGGCTCTAAAAACCTCTCTTTTGGATATTATCCCAGGTAAGACATTTGTTCCTAGTAGCCAACCACAAATGAAAATTGCATTTGGACTAGGAAAACTTGTTCCAAACTTATTTCCACCAAGAAACCTCCTCATCTCCAAAATACTACCTATTAAAACATTGTTTTAACACTACTACTTTAATTTAATTTTTTAAATTTATATTAATTGCATCATTTTGAAAGGGATGATTGTCAAGATGAAAGTTGAGGATATATTTTCCTCACTTTCAATATATCCTCGTTCCACTATTTGAAGATTGAATAGCTTATGTTTATTTACTAAGTAGAAATTAAAACTTAAGTAGGTTTGCTTTCATAAGAACGATGGATTAATATATTTGATTATATGTTTAAAATAATTTGCCATAAAAACTTTATTTTTATTTAATTTTATTTTAAAATTTTATAAATATAATCACCTTATTGATATTTAAAAAGATTATATAGTATATATAATTTTTTAATTTTTTCAGCCATAAAGTTCAATATTTCTTTCTAAAACATAAAATTTATATTAATATAATTCTCTTTCAACATTTATATTCAACTCATTTAAGATTAAACATATTACATATTTTTATAGAATTAGTAATTTTGAAGAGTTTGATTATAAAAGAGAATTATAAAATAAATTTTACTTTAAAATTTTACATTAACCATCAAAATAAACTTGTTATTAAATGGTTGAATTTTTTAAATTTTTATTTAAATTATTTAGATTTTTTTTTTTTAATAAAAAAATAATATTATTTTATATGTAAAATTAATATTATGGTTTACCTAGATAGATTGATGTCGCATTATTTCTCTTGAAAAATTACCTTAAAGTACATCATTCGTATTGTATTCAATTTTGCTTGATTAGAGTTGCTCAATTTTAATCTTAAAAAATTATATATACTAAATATTTTTAATCTAATTTTGATAGATATATTGATTTTCAAACATTTCCAAAATAATTTTTTAGGATAGTGTCCAAGGACTTCATAAAATCCATAAAACCAGAAAATATATCCTTTTTGTTATTATAATAATTTTTGACTATATATGTTTTTTTTTATTATGTAGAAAAACATGGGATTTTGAAAGGATCCTTAACCTTTTACAATGAGAGACACAATATAAACAAGAACAATAAACATATTAATAGGAGAACAACCTCAAGGGATAGGGGATACAACAAAACAACCACAAATAGGTAGAACAAAGAAAATACCTTCAATAAAAAGTGAGAGGGAGCACCTTATCAACCAAGGATAAAAAGAGATCAAAATTTGAAATCAAAACACATTAAGTCAAAATGCAGGGAAATCCTTCATCCAGATTTGAAGAGAGTTCTGATTGACCCCTTGGTTGGCCAATAGGTTAGCTTCCTTATTTTATTCTCTAAAGGTGTACCTAAATTCAACACCTTCTAAATTCTCAATGCGATAGTAAATATCTTCTATTAAATCTGCAATGGACTAGTGGGAGTAATGTTTTCCTTCAACAATACTAATGATGGAAAGAGAGTCACCTTCGATCACCACCTTTTTTAAATTTAACTTTTCCAAGAGCATGATCCCATGATAAAGTGCCCAAGCTTTAGCAAAAAAAATGAATTGAACACCTAAGAAGTTAGAAAAGGCTATAAGAATAACCCCTTTATCATCCCCGATGATTCCTCTAGCCCTTGCGGTACCCAGGTTACCCTTAGTTACCCCATAAAAGTTTAGTTTTATTCAACCTTGAGGTAGAGGCTACCATTTGATAAGATCTCTAGGATTGGGGGTGGGCTAACTACAAATACCTTCCAAATTAAAGATACCCAGATGGCTTGCAAGCTTACCATTGCTATGGAGTTATTTTTCATATTTGATAGGGATTATGGAAATATTTTCTTTTAGGCAATTAAAAATTTTAGATTCCACATGTAGAGGATCCTTTTTAACATTCTTGAAGTCTTTGTTTCTTATTTTATTCCAAATACCCAAAAGAAAATATGGTAATAGAAAGACCAATAAATTCTAAGCAAAAGATTCCATAAGGGGGCAACCCATTGTAAATACAAGTCCATAATGTTATTAGGCATCGCCCAGGTAAAATTGAAATTGATAAGAAGAAGGTGGATAACTTGTGAGGATAAGGTAAACTCAAGAAATAAATGATTAGCATTCTCTCATTTAGCTTCACAAAAATAACACCTATTCAAAATGGGTAGACCTCTTTTGTGAAGATTTTCAATAGTAAGGATTTTTTTTTTCTGGGTGGCTAGCCAAAATATGAAATTAAATTTAGGTATGAGGTGTTTAAACCATATCCTACTATATGGAAACCAATCCCCTTCCTCATTAAATTGAAGAAAGCAAGCAAATTTAACCATGAAAAGGTCCTTATTATCCACTTTTCAAATAGGGTAATCAATTGATGAGTTAGGATTTAGGAGATGAATTATGAGAATATTGGATATAGAAATTAGAGCACAAATTTACTTGGGGGAGGGTTTAACAAGAGACAAAGTCTTCCAAGCCCTTTTTTCATTCCTTACCTCAAGAAAGTCAACAACTCTAGATCCACATGATTGTGGAGTAAAGGACCCTAAGTAGTTTAGAAGTTGATCTCTAATCAAAGGATCATTATGAATCCAACTATCTTCCCAAAATTTAACTTTCCTACCATCATCGATCTTCAATATCAAGCCTTTTTTAATAATAAACCTAGAATCAAGAAGATATTTCCAAAAAATAGAGCTCTTTGGATTGGCCTGAATATTAAGGAAACTACCATATCTGTCAAGATATTTAGCTATTAAAATCTCTATCCATATAGCTTCATCTATTTTATCCAAACTTATTTTATAATAAGAGCCAAATTAATTTATTTTAGTTTCCTCAAGTCTAATCCACCCTTGCTCTTCCTGGAAAAAACCTGCTTCTAATCCACCAGGGAAATTCTATATTTTTCTTCCATGCTTGTCCAAAGAAAGGCCTTTTTAATACTATCAATATTTTGGTAGATTGTCTGCAACATCTTGAACAATGACAAAAATAGTATCAAAATACTTTGGAGGGTGTATTTAACAAGCTTTGTCTTACTAGCTTTACTGGGGAGGGTACCTTTCTAGCTTGCCAAATTTCTCCTAACTCTCTCCACCATAGGAATCCAAGAAGAATCTTATAACATACCAATGAAAAGAACCTAGATAAATAGAAGGGAGCTTCCTAATGTAACATTCAAATATTTTCATGATATTTACCTACCTTTGAAGGGGGTATTAAAAAAATACCTTGCTCTTGTGGAAATTTATCTTATCTCTAGAGGCAATCTCATAAGAAGATAAAATAAACTTAATCTCTTTTGCTTTTAGAATAGAGGATATTTAATCAAGAAGAGTATCATCAGAAAATTATTAGTGGGTTATGGGATTGTAGGAGGAGCTAGGCTTTATCCCTAAAATTAACCCCTTATACTAGTTTACTTGAATATATCTCCTCAATGCTTTAACCATAATAAGAAACATATAAGGAGATAGGGGGTCCCCCTGTATTAGGCCTTAGAGGTTTCAAAAATAACCTACTAGAGAATCATTAAATAGGGCGTAATTCATAACTAAGCACACAAATCCTTTGATGAGGTCTATCCAAGCAGGGTGAAAACTGAATTTACCCACAACTTTAAATAAGAATTCCTAGGATAATCTCTCATATGTCTTATTCATATCTAATTTCAACAAAATTCCATCTCTGGGACTTTTATCTATGGAGTGAAAAACTTCATGAATAATAATCATGCCATCTAATATTTTCCTCCCTTAAAAAAAAAAACTTGGTAGGGATCAATAATTTGAAAAAGAATGACCTTCATTCTATAGGCTATGACTTTAGCCATTATTTTATAGATAGTATTACACAAACTTATAGGCCTCAAATTATTGAAGGAATTAGCTCCTTCAATTTAGGATTAGAACTAGAAAGATAGAATTGATGTCGTTAGTAATATGAAGGGTATTTTAAATTTTACCCATAGCATTATATATATCCTTCCTCATAATTTTTAAATTTTATTGGTAAAAAAACTACATAAAAACCATAAGGTCCAGCACCTTCTCACTAACCATGAGATACACTACAACTTTGATTTCAAACTCTTTGAATGGAGTGATATGATAGGAGTTCATTTGTTCAAAAATTGGAGAAGGAATAAGATTCAAAAAAGAACTAGAGGTTCGTTCATCTATAGGTGTCGCCACTCCTAAAAGTTTTTTTAAAAATGTACAACATCCTCATAAATTTTTAAAATATTTCTAGTTTTAGTACCATCCTCCTTAATAACTTTAGTAATATTATTAAAACTCTCGTGTCTCAAAGTTGTGGCATGAAAAAACTTGGTATTTCTATCTTCATATTTCAACCAGAGAGCCCTAGAATTCTGTCTCTAGTAGGATTCCTCGTAGGACACAACATTATGGAAATTTTATAACAAAATCCTTTCAATATCTCTATCAGCCTCTGATGGGGGGGAGCATTCCACAATAGCTTAAATGGTTGAAATTTGTAGTTTTAGGGTTTATTCTTTTGGAAAATGTTACGAAAGGCATTTTTTATTCCATTCTTTTAAATTGCTCTTCACAAATTTTAACTTATTGGCAACTTGATATATTAGAGGATCTAGAAAATCCTTCTTCCATAAATTATCTATTAGGACCTTAAGGTTATCATTTTTAGCCACTTTAACTAAAAATTAAAGGAAAACCTAAAAAATCTATTTCCAACTAAAATATCCAATACTGAAGGATTGTGATCCAATCCTATTCTTGGAAGAGAAAAGAGAACAAAGCTGCAAAAATGATGAAGCCCTTATTTATAAACAAAAAAATCTCCAAATTTGATTGGATAGGATGTTCCCCCAACCTTTTATTGCTCCAAGTGAATTTACTTCATTTTAGCTTGATGTTTATCAACTCATTAATATTGACAAAAAATTTGAAGTCCTCCATACCATTAGAGGGGGATTGGATTCCTTATTTTTTTTGAGGGAATATATGTTTTTTTTTTTTTTTAGATAAGATACTATAGCATTAATAACAGGTTTTACAGGTTGACCCAAAACCTTTTACAAAAATCAGCCCAGGGTTGTTGATGAACATGTCCTTACTAAGGATCCTATACATGTAAAACCTACATCCCGCCAAAGCCATTACATCCAATAAGGCACATAGCCTGTTATTAAAAAGAAAATTCCCATACAACATTTTGGGTATACCCCAAGAAAACACACATGCATCATAGTTACAAAAAAAGAAACAAACATAGATCCCTTCCTTGAAATAGTGGAGAAACAAAAAGCTGCAAAAACACATAGCAGAGTACTAAAAAAAACTCCCATAAGCTCTATATTGACAGTTACTCTTAATAATTATTTGGTAATTGCTTTCTTCCGTATATGACATGCTTTGGGACCACATCCCGTCTTGGCCAATCAGCCTTGGAGAAGTGAACCTGCTGGCTAGATTTATGGCGATGGCTATCTAGTGGTCCACGTGGCTCTGGTTTGAAGTTTTATATTGTCATTTCTTTCTTTCCCTGTGATTATCAACCAACCTCAAATTACTAATATGACTAGGAGGCATGTTATTTGACATGTGACTGTCCCCATTAGTCTTTGTGGTATTTCCAAGCAGCATCCACCAAGACTGACAACTCAGATAATTTATATTGTGAGTCCATTTAAAAAAAAAGACATAAATACTCATAGCCTTTGAACTTACAGTGCCTTCCATATTGGTAAATTTGACTATCATTCTTGTTTAATAAGATCCTCTAGTTCGCTCGGGATACCATGTTCCCATTTGAAAAGTCCGTCACTATCGACACCCAAATTGGCCAGCTTATCAACAACTTTGTTAGATTCTCGACAGACATATTGGGCTTTTCTGTCATATCTTCCTTGGAAAAGGATCCTAGCCTCTTCAACAATTTTTTTAATCCTCCAAGGAGGTATTTTCCAATTATTGAGGAGATTTCTAACATGCATAAAGTCTCCTTCTACGATAAAATTGCCTTATAAGTCTTGATTCATTTGAAGGCCTCTCCACATAGCTCTAGCTTTAGCTTCATTGTTCATCCTTATTCCCAAATATTTAGAAAATGCAAGCATCATATTACCATTATGATCTCACACAATATCGCCAGTGCCTGCTCTGCCAAGATTGTCCTTAATCGCTCCATCAAAATTAAGCTTAAACCAACCTGTAGGAGGTGGGGACCACTTAACATTGGCTCTGGGGTTGACTACCCTAGGCACAGACACATATAACAAGGTTAACCTTAAATATTGACCAATCGTGATCTCTTGTAGATGAGGTTTATGACTATCAAAAGGGATAAGGTTCACATTCTCGTTGGCAAAGGATATGATCCTAGCAATGATATTTTGATGATAATGGATAGACTCATTAAAGACTCTATGGTTCTTTTATAACCACACCTGCCAAAGATAGTGATTGAGACAAAATTTCCACACGTATATAAGTATTTGGCTTGAAAAGGGGCAAGGCCATTGGATGAAAAAATCAAGTACGATGGCTGGTTTAACCCAGGAAATATTGAAGGCGTTAAAAACCCCACTTATGACAGTCAAGGAAAAAGGGAAAAGTGATAAATGGTCTCCCAATTAACCCTGCACAGATAACAGTGATTAGTGATACAAATAACTTTACGCATCATATTATCAATGGTTAGAATTATTCCTTGGATAAACATCCATGAAAAGACTACAATTTTTGGAATTAGCTTTTTTATCCAAACTAAGTCCTTTTGGAGGAAAAAATCCTCGTCATCAAGCAGAATCTTGTAAGCTGATTTAACAGTGAACTTCCCATTTTTTGTAGGAGCCCAAGTCACTTGATATTCCTTGGGTATCATGGGGATAAAATGTTACTCGAGAATGTTACAAATATCCTTTGATTCTGCTTGAAATCCCTAAATCCTTATTTGTTTCCACTTCATTCTACCTTTGTCCTCAACCATATAATCGAAGACTTTTCTGCCAATGAGTTCTTCCGTGATATCTCTAATTTAGGCTAAGTTAGGATATTGCGTTAGTGGTTCGTCCTTAGCCCACCTGTAATTCCAATAATTTATCCTCTCACCATTGCCTAAAACCCATCTTAAACCTTTTTTTATGATTTACTTACAATTGAGAATATCTTTCCAAAAAATAGAACCTATGATTGGAACTGAGTCACTTAGAAATTCCATATTTTGAAGATACTTTCGTTTGATGATAGCTATCCATTCATTTTCTTCACCAAAAATGAGGCACCATGCCTGCTTAGCTAGTAAAACTAAATTCATATGAGAAATTCTCCTTAGACCTAAGCCCCAATTTTCCCTAGGTCTGCACACTTTGGTCCATCCTACAAGGTGTATCATTTTTTTCTCCTTTGATCCAGTCCATAAAAAATATTTTTGGAGTTTCTCAATTTTATGGAAAACCTTCATAGGGGATTTAAAAACGAAGAGGAAATAGACTAGAATTCTCTGAAGAGAGGCCTTACTGAGGGTCAACTTTCCTACTTGAGATAGCAGATGACCTTTCCATCCAAAAAGTTTTTTTTTAATTCTTTCAATAAACTTGTCCCACATTGACTCTCTCAGAGAACCAATGAAAAGAGGGAGACCAAGATACGAAGTGAGGCGGTTTGCTATATCACACCCTAAAATTTTTGCAATCCTTCCTTACCTCTGAATGGGGGTGTTCAAGAAATATAACTTGCTTTTACTGAAATTAACTTTATGACCAGCAACATCCTTGTAGAGTTGCAGGATGTATTTAATTCTTTTGGCCTCAACTACCAACGCCTTAGTCAATATAAGGGTATCATCAACAATTTTTTGGTGAGAAATAGCCCTAGTGAGATATGTTGCCCTGATTCCTGATATTAGCCTTGAAATGCAAGCATTTTTTATGGTTCTGCCTAAAGCTTCTACCATAATGATGAATAAAATAGGGTTGATAGGGTCCCCCTGCCAAATTCCCCTATGAATTTGAAAGTAACCAACAGTTGTTCCATTAACTAGAATCGAGAACCATGCTTTAGAAATGCATTCTTTGATCAAATTAACCCATTGGTGGTGAAAACCAAACTTAAGGAGGACAACAATCAGAAAGTCCCAATTTAGCCTATCAAATGCTTTGTTCATATCAAGCTTGAGGGCAAAAATAGGCCTATTAGTCTTATGAGCAGAGTGTAGAGCTTCATGAACTATGATAATTCCATTCAATATTGACCTACCCTGGACAGAGCTTCCCTAGCACGGATCTATGATGCGGGGTAGAACATATCTCATCCTATTTACAATGGCTTTAGTTAGAATCTTGTAAGAAACATTGCATAGAATGATTGGCCTGAAGTCAGCCATAGATTTAGGGATATAATTGCTTTTTTGAAATTCTTTGACAGCAAAAATTACATCCTCACTTACTATGTCCCAAAAATATTGATAAAAATGAGGGGGAAAGCCATCGGGTCCCGAGGCTTTGTTTGGCTCCATGCTAAACAAGGCTTCCTTAATTTCCTCATCAGAAAAGGGAGATAGAATCTTAAGGTTTATATCCTCATTTATTATGCTAGGAATGGATTACAAGAGAATATCTTTAGCCTTTCCATTGCACTGCGATTCCTATCCAAGGATAGAATTGAAATAAGTTATTGCCTCCTTTCTAATTTCTATTAAGTCTTGAGTAATAGAACCATCTGCTTTTTTTTTAAATTTTATCTTGTTATTGCTTCCATTTCTAAGCGTGGTGACATGAAAAAACTTAGAATTTTAATCTCCATATTTCAACCAAATAGCCCTTGATTTTTGCCTCCAATAGATTTCCTCATAGGCCAAAATGTTATGAAACTCTGCTAGTTTTGTTCGTTCCTCTTGCCTGGTAGTTTCATCAGCATCACCATGTTGAATCCTCTGATAAATTATCTTCAAACTTTCAACAACCAATTTTTATTTTCAAAGAGGTTTCCAAAGATCTCTTTGTTCCAAGAAATCTTTGTTTTTTATTTGCCAGCAAGTTTAAAAGTTGCACTACCCCTAACAGGCTGCTGCCACCACTGAATTAAGTTATCTCTAAAACTAGAATGTTTGATCCACATGGATTGAAATCTGAAAATTTTATTGAAGGACAGAGAGTTAGGGATCTCCAACAAAATGGGATTATGATCAAAGGTAATTTTAGGAAGGGCTTGTAGGGTAGAATCATCAAACAGAGTTGTAGCCTCCTTTGATAGAAAAAACCTTTCAAGCATTTCTCGAATGAGATGACACCCTATCCACCGATTTCTCCAGGTATAATTTGCTCCTCTAAGTTTTACATCCATCAACATGTTTGAGTTCACAAAGTCATTGAACTCATTCATGCTCCTAATAGGTGGTCCATTTCCACCCATTTTTTTTGAAGGGTAAAGAGGAGTGTTAAAATTACCAGCCAGAATCCAGGGGACATTATGGAAGATTTCACTCATATTGCCTAAGTACTCCCACAGTAGATATCTCCCTTGAATTGAAGTTGGGGCATAAATATTTGAAAGGATCCATGATCTATTGTTGTTTATTTCCTTAAATAAAACACTAAGAACCCTATAATATTTCTAAATAATGGTGCCTTCTACTATCCAAGGATACCACAAAGTCATAAGACCTCCAAACGCTCCTCTGGATGATTTGCAAACCATCTTCCCTTGATTCCAGATTTTTTTTTCTACTTTTTTTGACTAAATCTCATTTTTTTTTGTTTCATGCAACATGATAATAGTTGGATTCACTTTATTTCTTATTGCACTGACTTCCCTGTGTTTGGGTAGGCCATTGAGGCCTCTCACATTACATGAGAGGAACTTCATTTAGATTGTTTGGGATTTATTCCTCTCCCCCTCCCTTAAGGGGGTTTTCCTAATTTGTTGTCTTCAGAACCTAGAATAACCTGTTGAAACAAGGTTCTATGTTTTCCATTGGCAATGTCATTATCAATTTTAATTTTTTGATTCTCATCATTTGATATTCTCCCTCTTATTTTTTCACTACCAAAATCTATAGGAGACTTTATAGTGCTCCTGGTTTGTTTAGGACTAAACTAGGGGTAGGCAATTTGTTGCAAAACTAGATTGTCATATTCCTCAGTCTGAAGAGTTTCACATATCTCCACCCCTACATCCAAATATTCTCTTTTTTTCCTGTATTCCCATGGTCTACAGGACGGTCCCTCAGTAGGATTCACTTGGTTCCTAGTAATGATGTTAGGGAGATGAGATTTTTTTATTTTCTAATGCCTCAAATTTCTTTATAACTTCTTCAACATTAGGGTTTGGCTTTGGGATACCCACTGCGCTTGAATTATTTTAAGAATTCGGGTTTAAGGATCCCGACTTGGATGGGGATTCTAGAGATCGGATATTAGGGTTTGAATTTGTAATGCCCACGGGGCTTACAGTAATTTCAACATTAGGGTTTGAGTATCCTGACTTGGATAGGGATTCTAGAGAGTCAAAAATGTTAGCCTTAAGATTCTGGGATTCCATGTCTTCCTATAATCCTCCTACTCCCATATTGGATAGAATTGAAAATTTATTTGAAACTAGAGGATTGGAACTTACCTAAGTATTTTGGTTGCCAAAAACCTATTGTTTTCCTTTGTCTTGTTGGGATCTTGCACCCTCTCTTTTCTTTTTTTGGTAGACATAGTTTGCCTGATTGAAATCACCTCTGCTAGGGAAACTCCTCAAATTTCCTCTGTCTAGCATTCCCTGCTTCTACTTTTATTTATTCATTGCTAGGTTAGGGCACTGATTGCATAGATGTCCTTGATTTTTGCATTCTGCATAGAATTCCGATCTGTTCTCATATTATACCAGCTATTTTTGATAGTATTCTCCATACTCTAGCTCCACAAACCTTGGAAATTCATTATCCAGATTAGCATTTATGCAGATTCGTGCATGAGTCATCCTTGTCCTATCCAAGGTCACATGGTCAATGGATATCAAGTACCCTATAGTTATGGCTATTCTCTGCAGTCAATATTCATTGAAGAATTGGGCAGGTAAACTTGGAAGATGAAACCAAATAGGGGTAATGTTAATATTTTGCTTTTCAAGGTCAAAATATTCACTCGATCTTCTAAGAAAAAGGCTCCTTTTGCCCAAAAACCAAGAAAATCCTATTAAAATGTAGTTAGCATCCTCCATATTGTTAAAAAAGATAATGAAGAACCCTCGAGTTAGAGCTACCAACTCCAAGCTACCTACTAGTCACCATTTACCCGTCGCCCAAGCCCTGATAGTCTCCATGTATGGCCTACCTCCCAAAAACTTGCCTACCAGGGAGAATTCTTCCATTGAAATAAAAGGGCTCATGGAACTTGTCGGGGCCAAAATTTTATTATTTACTGGAACTAGGTGTAGAAGAGAGAACCTCCTTTCTTTTTCCTCTAAGAGTCTCAACAAAAGACAACCACTTCTTGGGCCCCGCATTGTCCTTCTTATATTTTTTGTTGGGGTATTTCTAAGGAGGTTCGGTACCCCGCGTGATGCCCACCTCCAAATCTGACATAGCCTGACCGCCTTCCTCTAGATCCTTGCTTGATCCATGCTTGAGGTTCCCACCCGCCCCTTCTATACCTGCTCTACCTCTGTTGCCTTGGCTGAGATTCCTGCCTAAAAAATTCAAACCCTCACTCCCACCGCACCTGCTAAACCTCAACTCACTCATTCTTGCTTTTGTTAAGTTTTAGTAGCATTTCTAGTTACTTAATATGATCTTCCACAATCTCACCCTATTCAAAAAAGACAATAGCTAATCAATCATCTTTCTTGCAGGAATTCATTGAGGGAATATATGTTATTGATTATGGAATGTTAGTTTTTAAAGAACATTAGCCTTTAGATATTAAGTTATTTTTGTCTATTCATCAATTTATTTTATTTTTTTATAAAAGTTATAAAAAATTTATCAAGTATTTGGGCATATGATGATAATTTTCTAATTAAATGGGTTTTATTTGCTCTAATTTTATAAATGAACATAATGAATATTTTAATCAATTATTTGAAAAATATTTTTTAATAATATGGTGTTACATAAGTGACCTAAGGGTAAAATATCTAAATTTAAGTAGTTCAAATTGGTATCTTGCTATGTCCTTTAAATTACCTTTAACATGTATTTTAATTTTAATTCCAATGATATTAGTTGAAAATGAATGTTATTGAGTGGTCCATACATGGATTTGGATGGTGAGACATAGAGTGATGCAATGTAAGATTCTAAAAAGATTAGTTAATTTGAATAAGATCATTAATCTCTAGTTGATATATATTTCCATAAAACATTTAGGATTGAGTATAAAATTGAGCAAATTTTCTTATTGATCGTAAATGAAATTTGTTTTTATTGATATTTTTTTGTGGGTTATTTTATTCTTTCCCTATATAATTTATGGTAAATTTAATTTTTCATTTTAGAAAGTTTTTTAATCAACATCATACTAGTAATTGGTGTTGTGATGATTTAGATTGAAGAAAATTGAGTATGAATACCTTTTAACATGAGCAAAATATTATACAATGAAGATAATTTTAATCAATCAAAGAGGTATTGTTTATAGAGTTGATTCTACATGGGATATACTTTGGTGGTTTTCACTCGAGTAAGCTTAACAACAAGACTTTAAAACATCAAATAAGAGGTTTAAGGTTTGAATCCAATGGGGGTATATATGTATACCATACTTTAGCAACCAAAGTTTGGTTGGATAAACACATATTGACTAATTAACATCCTCTATGAATATTATCTCATATGACCTATGGTTTTTTTGGACATGAAAAAGTACTTTACTTTTACATTTGAATGACTAAAAATATTTCATTATGTTTATCTAAACATGTATTTAATTCAATATATCTAGGAAATGTAAATGCTTGTAAATAATTTTCTCTTAAATAATTAAATAAAGTCTTTTCTCCTATCAAAATCATGTGAGAATATAAGACACTGCATAATTAAATTTTATTCTTGTTCTTTTTAAACAAGAAAACAATATATATTTGTGAGGATTGGTAATGCACCAATACATAAGGGATTAATAATAATAATATTACTATATGAAATTTTAATAATACTTTAATATTTTAATTAGAATTTGGTAATTTTTATTATAGTTTAAAAAAAAAAGCCATGTGATATATTATTTTAATATTATTTAAATGAAATATTGTATATTGTTAAATTAATTTTGTCTCTATGGAATAAGAGATCTAGTACAAATTTTTATTTAGGGGAATTTAATTTAATTTAATTTTAATTTGCATCAAGTTTGTATGTATAAAAATTATATTTTTTATTGGTATTTTTTCTTTAATAAGGTCAACATTTGACTTACCTATCATGACTATGGGGGATTTTTTACTAGAGATTCAAAGACTTGCACCTAAACAATTGGGATATGTTACATCTAAACTTAATAATTTGGTAATTATATGCATATCATTATGACAAAACTTGAACTTGAATTTTAACATTGAAAGCCTAAAATTTTAACTATTTGATATCATGTTATTTGATATTTTAAAATAATAGTTTAATTTTCAAATTCAGTATATTTTTACTTATTATTAAATTAATTAATTACAAAAATTAAATAGAAAGAATATATCACTGCCTTCTTTTGAATACAAGTAAAAAACTATAGAGTGACACTTAGTGTGAATATTTACTGATTTTTCTATGTAACAAAAAAAAATATATATATATATATATATATATATTTTGGTGGTGGCCACAAGGGGTAAACAGACTGTGACCACGAGGGAACCATTACATAACATATCCGCAACATGTGAGGCGAGATATTTGAACCTGGGCCTCTCAGCAACTAGAGAGGTTTAACTACCCACTTGCTCTCCAACTCCTCTACATGGGCGGATTACAAAAAAAAAAAAATATTTAGTATGAATATTTATACTACATATGCAAGTAAATAGTTTAGAGAAATGTAATATCAAATAAAAAGGATATAATGAACTTGAATATTGGAAAAGAAATGTTGGATCTGAGGATGATTAAAAATAGATGTTGAACTTAAGACAACATATCTAGTTCTTCTTTTATAAAGCAACTTATTTATTTGAGAAAAATAATACAAGTTTTCATGGATGTTTCATTTTAATAAGCTCTCCCAATGAAAGGTTTTCTTTACCCGTTGTAAGCAAGATTACCAATTTATACTCCTAATACACAAAAGTATATTTTAAAGCTAGGATTAAATATAAGGTAATTAAGATAATTATTTTAGTGGTGATCAATAGATAGTGGTAAGATAATATAAATATAGGATTTTAATTTTGTATGATGAGATATCAAACTAAGATATAGAACACATTATTGTTGAATATTATTCTTTAGGTCATAGTTGAGCATTGCCTTTTGTTGCATGGCTTTAAGATCTTAATGGTTGGCTCATATTGTTATACAATTTTTCTACTCTACTATGATTTTGTGATTGATTAAACTAATTCATGTTTTAGTATTTAATTTGGTATGATGAGATATCAAACTAAGATATAGAACACATTATTGTTGAATATTATTCTTTAGGTCATAGTTGAGCATTGCCTTTTGTTGCATGGCTTTAATATCTTAATGGTTGGCTCATATTGTTATACAATTTTTCTACTCTACTATGATTTTGTGATTGATTAAACTAATTCATTTTTTGGTATTTTAAATTAGTTTTATATGTATTTTCCTTAGATTTGTATATCACATTATTATTTAACATATTTATTTCAAATTAATAAAATATTTAATTATTAGTCCCTATCAAGACTATAACAATAGACAAATAGATAATTAACAAGGAAATGCATTGTTCCAACTAATGAGATATCAAAATTTCTTATATTCAAATATCCATCATCTTTATTTTTCAAGGTTATGGAATTTTTTTCCTCTAAGGAATATAATTTTTGGAGAATTTTTTAAAATGTTTTATGTAACTTTCTAATGTTATGGTGGTGGAAGAATATCTATATACTTATTGAGGTAGAATTCTATATTTATCAACTCCTTATTTATAGACTCCTTATTTGTTGTATTTTATGGTTCCATGTTGTGCACTTAGCTAGCTAACTCTTACTATAATGGTAGATGTTGCCTACAAAGGGTCTCATACAAGGATGGATCCTACACAATGGGGATCTTTGACATGGAGACACCCACCTTTGGGATGATTATTCAAAACATGGCCATAAAGTTTAGCCATGATAAAGGGGGTTATTTATGGGGGATGCAGGCTACTTGGTGACAAGTTACTTTAATTTAATGTCAATATAGGTATGTAAAATATATATGATATTTATGAATTATATGCACACTTCTTAGCATGGGAAATTTTACACCCAAGGTGATCAAAACAAAGGAATAAAAATAAAATAAACTAACATTTATTATTTCTCATAATATAAATAAAATAAAATGTACTTATAAAAAATTAAAATGAGGAATAGAAAATATAATTCAAAGGAAAAAAATTAATATTTAAATATATTGTAAAAAATGAATAAAATCCTACTTACTAGAAATTAAAACAGAGAAATAAATTTGAATAACTAGTGTTATAGCATAAATATATTCATACACATTTATTGGGCAATACAATATTTAGTAAACATGTTATAATATTGGAAGAAATTCATGAACACATATTAGTCTCAAGTGAGTCCTTATTGGAGAGAAAACCACTAATTTCCCTTGGAAATAAAATGATTAAGTAACGTCGAGCTATGGAAACCCTAGTTTCATTAATTTTTAAATGGTGTTACAATATATTGTAGGTAATCAAATCTATTATTTTTATTTACTATATCCTATCTTCTCTCCAACTATATTATGCTTATAGATAATAAGAGATCATAGAGACTTGTGATGGTTTGATCTAGTAATTATTACTTTAGAATCAGTAGTTGGTTACATCTAATAAAATATATAGTGTGAAAATACCTTTTATATGATATCTTATTTCTTTGTTTGAATACAATGGCTAATGTATATCCCTTATCATTTATTGTAAGTTTGGTCAATAAGAAGTTTTGTAGGATTTACCTCTAGCTTGTAAGCATCACTAGTTTTCTTATTCCTATTATTCCATATCTTTTGCTTACATCAAACATCACCCTTAAATTCCATGCATGTCTCACCTTGCAATAACTAAAAATATTTGAGACATTATGACTCATCTTCTTGTCATGTTATTGCCTAATGAGATTAGAAAATAGCATGTGGTTATTACTATTCTATTGCAAGACAACCATTTAAAGTGCCTTATAGCAAGCTTTGGGTATTTCTAAAACAAAAAAATATATGAGAATGGTGTTGTCTAGAAATACCAATAAATCATTATGTAGTGAAAATATAACAACCTTTGCCAAGAATATAACCTTTCAAATAATTTTCCATGAATTGTTTTATTTCAAAAATATTTTAAACTTCTAAAATAAGTCATAAATATTCTTCAAAATAATAGTTCTAATTTATACAACAAAGTATGAGAAATGTGCAAAATACTATGCATTATATATATAAAAGGTACATGGTTATATAAGTTTTAGATATAATTAAAACATTATGCACAATTCTCATCATTTATCCTACCTTAAAAAATTGCATATACTCATTCAACTATTAGGAGTGTTTTATGGTAATACGTCTAAAGAGACATAAATACATGGTTCTATAGGATCATATGGTTCTTCAACAATGACTGGTTCTATGACAGTAAATGGCCCTACAATAGAAAATGACCCTATAGTAGTGGCCTATTCCTATTGAACATGGATTTTGTAGATGCTTCATAAAAATGCTTAAGTTAAAGAATTATGACCACATCTCTACCTTTGTATCATAATATCTCTAAATTACTATAATATCCTCCCAATTCCTTATCTCTTCCCAATAGTCTATGGATGTCTAATATCTAAAGTCATGAATTAGATGCCAAAACAAGGGGAAATGAATTCTCAAACCAATCCAATTAGAAAGATACCAAATCATTAATTTGAACAACTCCACCTTGACCAAGTCTAGTGTAAAATTTGGAAGAGAGATTGGTTCTCTATACTTTAGTCTTAGATATAGTTCATTCCATCAAAGTTTACTTCCATGGATGGGTCTTTTATCCATCCTTTTACCTAGTTATCAAAGTGGTTAAGGAATACATCTTGTATTTGTTGTACCCTTACAATTATCCTTGGGTCTCCTATTGCATCTATGTGCACTTTAAGAGTCCATCCTTCTATGAAAGCCCCCTAGAGTCAATCTACCGTATATCTCTTCCTTGATGTAATGTTTATATTTCCTCCAACCTCTATGCTTCATTGTTCATGGTTGATCCCAATGCCCTCAATTGTACATCTCCTATAGGTATCCTTAAAGGGAATACTATACCCATGTAAATAAAACTCATATAATATATTTTATTTCTCTATAGATAAAATAAAACTTGTAGTAAAAAAGAAAAATTAGAATGCAAATTGGATTCTAACGTATCAAGTTAGAATTTATGGCACTAATATTTATAATGAGAGTATACATTTGTGGTGGTGATTTATAGGCTAGCATAGGTATGCTAGGTAAAAATTTATTTATGTTAGAGTTAGAGTATATTACATCATTTGAGTCATGTAAACGTACCACCTTTGGTACATAGTTAGCGTAGGAGATTACATTAGGGGGAAGTTAGCTAGTTACTTTAAGCAATGTAATAAATGCACAAGTGGAAATGTGCAAGGTTTCCCCTTGTACAACTAGGTAGAGTGTTGGCCAATGAATCTATATTCCTATATAAAGGACCTCATAGTGGTAAATCAGATATCAAGTGTATATCAAGTTCTTTTCAAATCTATTGTAGCAAACTCATAGTAGTGCATTGTATTTTAGTCATTCCTATTTGTAGTATATTTCAATCATATTGCAAACTCACTTGATTTCATATTTATTGCATTTTATTAGGACCTATGTTATATCTCTTCCACTACATATATTATAATAAGCTAGCAGTGGTATCAGATCCATAATAAATTGATATAGGAGGACCTACATCCATCATAGTTCCTCTTTACATTTTTATAAACCAGATTCATCAGTGTGCACCATCACTTACAAAAATCATCACAAGAGAAGTCCAATAGGTCAAGAGAAATAGGGAGAGTCACAAGTAAAGACTAAAATAAATCTCACTTATAGATATTCTAACATTATATTTTTCTAGAGTCTTTCCATGGAGTTGCTAAAATCTCATGAAGACTAGGACTCAACATTCAAGCCACTAGTTTGACAAATCAACTAGTGAAGATTATTATCTCTAAAATTACAAATTATGTAATTCTAGTTTTAAAAAGCTTATTGTAGGAAAAGGAGATTCAACAAAATGTTGGGAAGCTTCCTACAAGATATTTAGGAAGAATATATTCTTAGAATCATTCCAACACTTGCAATAACAAGGAAGAAGACTAAATATTTCAAAGACCTAGAGAAATATCCCACTACAAGAGTTGCAATCCTACAAAGTACAAAAGTCAAGAAGAGGCTACAATAGCCTTATAGTAGAATCAAGGAACAAGAGACTCCATAAGTTGATTCAAAGGATATTGAAGATTGGTGATCTCCATTCAAGATCAATACCTACAAAGTGTAGAAGCAAAAAAGGCCATAGAAGCCTTTATCAAGAAGAAGGCTATAGAAGCCTTAATTCTAAAGAAGGATTCAAAAAATAATTCCTGATTCAGAAAAATACTCCAAAGAAGATTTCTTGAAGAATACTTCAAAACATAATTCCTAATTCAAAATATAAATTCATGATTCAGAATAATACTCCAAAGAAGAGTTTTCAAAGAATACTTCAAAAAATAATTATTGATTCAAAAGATAAATTCTTGATTCGGAAAAAAAACTCTAGAAAAAAGTTCCTAAAGAATAATTTAGAAGAAAATTTCTTGATGCAAAATAAAAGTTCATATTTTAGAAGAAAACTCCAGAAAGAAGTTTATGAAGAAGACTCTAGAGAAGAGTCCAGGACATAGGAGATTGGTGATCTCCTTTACTGATTAAATATTTCCTTGAAGAACGAGCTAAAAAGATCAAGAGAAGATCTCATTGAAGAACTTCTATTCTTGGAAGAAAGAGAAGGACTAGGAGAATTTTGTACAAATCTAGAACCAGCAAAATTAGAGATCCAAGAAGAAGATCTCATCACCAACACTTCCAAAAGCATAAGGTTGAATAAAAGGTCTTCATTGGAAGACCAGAGAAACTATAAGATAGAAGACCTTGGATAGGTATCAAGGAGAAAAAAACAAGTCTTGGAGATCCTTGTTGTAGAGCTCATAGAAGCATCATCAAAAACGTTCCTAGGAAAACTCATTGGAGAAATACACTACCAAGGAGAAAGCATCTAATAGTGAAGGACTTGGGACAATTATCACCATCCAAAAATAATCCCAAGAGAAGAAGAATTTGGCAAGGAGTGCCAAATCCCAAAATAAAAATCTAGAGAAGACCTCAATAAATTCAAAATCTTGAGAAGAAGATCCTATTTGAAGTCAAAGTTTGACAAGAAGTTTGAAGAAATTTTTAGATAGAAGCCTACCAAATCCAGAATATTTGGAGATTTCCTCTCATATCAAGAAGGTATAGTTCAAATAAATGAGTTATCTAAATATACAGTAGAAAATTAAAGATCTATGGAAGGATCAAGCCATCAAATCCAAGGCTCAAGACTGAAAACTCAAGGCTATAGTTTGGTTAAGCATGAAGCTGTTCTAGACAACCAAAAAGAAGCTATGAATTCAACCATTACAAGGCAACAACTTGGTGAATAAAAAATACTAAGATCTACATCTACTTCAAAATCCATAAAAAACGGTAAGCAACTTGGGTGCAATTAGGTTTATTGATTAAACTACAAATTGGGTTATTATAAAACTTTGTTAAGGCACCATACTTAGATTAAAATTTTTGAAAGGGTAGATTGTATTATAGTCTTCAAGAAAGTGTAAAAAGGGAGAATTCATTTTAAGGTTTATTTGCACATTAAATAGGAGTTGGATATTTTTGAAAGAAATAAAATTATCATCTACCTATTTTCTATCTAGAAAGCAAGAAGACTATATCCTACAATATTGATTGTAGTGAAAAATTGCAAAGTATCCATTAAGGATTCATTACAGATTACTCTTGAAAAATTATAGTAATTTATTAAGTGCATTTAGAAATTACTTTGAGATTTTATTGGAGCAATAAGGTGAAATTATTGTTGCAATTAAAAGTGCAGTGAAATTGGAAGTATTGTTAAGTTCATTTGCACTATACTAATTACTCTAAAAAAGGATTAATTTGTGTTCTTTAAAGAAGGACACAAAATTAGATTGTTTTCAAAGTGTCTAGAGACACTATTGGTGCACAAAACCTGCAATATTTAGTGGCCATAGAAGCCATAAAATTAGATCAGTTTCCTCCAAGGTTTGGAGAAGAAAGTAACCACTAAAAATCAGAAAAAGGAGCTTCAAATTGAGACTTGGTGAGTCTCAAATTCAAAGTGCACAAAGGGTTAGAAAAAAGTGTAAAAAATTACATCTAAAAAGAGCTTCTATCTACATGGTTACAAGCTTGGGTTCATTAGCAAAATATCCAAGAAAAAAGAGAGAGGTGTCTAATCAAGAAGACAACCTCAAAATCTACCATTACATATAAGATTTATGGTTTGAAAAAGATGGACATATCCTTGATTGGATGCCTAATTTTAATGCTTTTGAAAAATGGGTAATTGATGAAAGAATACGAAATGATGGTCGTGATGATAGAGATCATGAAAAAAATAAAAGACTATAATGGCTCATCAAGTAATGGTAAATGAAAGTGTACAAAAGTTAGAATCTTATCCTTTGTATTCAAACATCCAAGAATCAGGTAAAATTGTGTATCATCATTTATTGGATTTAGATGTTGTTTATAATAAAATGCCATTGGAGGTTGATAAATAATTAAAGTGGATTTAGTTTCCCACTATAAATAATAATGCATTACTAAATGAAAAAGAAGATATGCTTAAATTATTGAACTAAGTTCAACAGTAGTTAACTGTAGACACCAAAACAACACCAATCTGATTATGTGACTACAAACACTGATCGCTTTGACACACACAGCCCCAAGGGCAGCCCTTAGAGGTTAAACAATGGTCCTAACCACTCTCACAGTAGTTTTGGAAGGCCAGAGATCAGTTTGGCACCTTCAGGCACTTTTCTCAATATACGTTCCACCCTAGAATGAATTCAAACTGGGATTCGCCTCACCCAGGGACGAATTCTGAATTCGCTCTAGGGTGGGGCGAATTACAGGTTTGACGAGAAAAAGTCAAATATTGAAAAATGGCAGCTCAGATCTCCCACTCAATGCTTCCTTCATCGCATGGGAGTATGGGTGGGCGTTTTCAAGCATTAGAGGCATTTGCAAGGTCAGTCATGAAGTCCCAATTTAGGGAGGAATCTCCTTCCCCCTGGGAGGGCATGGTTGCCATGTGGTGCCTCTGCATGCCCATTTCAAGAGACCTCTAGGTCTATAAATTGGTGAGTTTCCTCACCCCAAAATATAAAGAGAAGGAGCATTTTAGAGCAATGAAGTGCTACCATTTTATTTACACGCCTCACATCTTTTGGATTTGCGCCTTTCACATCCTTGATCTCCTTTAGAGGGGAGGTCATTGGGTGACTATTGGAAGGTCATATCTTGAGCCCAAAACCCAAAATTTGGCCATAGAATACCACCCAATATGTCAACAACACCTTGTAAGGGATTTTTGACCCATCCCAAGTGGATTGGTGCCGAAATTAGGCCCCAAACGGTGGGTGGCCTGCCAGGGCGCCCCCACATTGCTACAAGCCTAATCACCCTTTTTAGGAACGATTGGGAATCTGTAGTAGATTTTTCTTTCTATAATTTTCATTTCCTGTATTTGAACTCTATGCTTCTTAGATAGTTTATAATTTTGATTTCATTTCCCTTTGATTAATTGCGATTATGTTCTATCATGTTTTTTGCCTCCACTAACTTGCAGAGGGTGCCATTGAAATATTGGTTTTAGAGGCCAAATTGGGAAATTACGACCATCTGGGTCTTCCCAAAATGCCACTAATTAGCTAACCCCAAGTTTGTAGGTCTTTTGGAGCTTCCTAGGTAGGACATTAGGATAGTAACTTTTCAGCGCTTTGTTGCAAGTGAATTCATCCCACCCCAGAGCGAATTCAAATCGGTGAGGAATTACTGTTCCTTTTGTAGTGCCCTCCTGATGATTCCCTAATGCCCCTGTCAAATTTCTAGAGCATTTGGATTCATTTTAGTTACAGTTTAATTTGTTTTTCTTGTTCGCTTATTGTAGGCTTGGGGATTGCATGTTTTGTTTCATCTGCAGGTGCTACTAACTATTTCTTGTTCCCTTGAACATAGGATCGAAACATTGGAGGAGAAGAAAGGAATCAAAATTCACAGACACAAGCGATGACGACGTTCTAGTCCGCCCATCTTACATGTGGGCATGCAGAAGAAGGAAAGGCACCCATGAATGTAACAAGAACGCATACTTAAACACTCCTAGCCCTTGGAAAGGAAGTATGCGCATTGTAACCGAGTTTGAAACATATCAATAAAAAGGGTTGTATTCTCTATTCACTTGTGTTTCATTTCAATTTTCTCATGCATTTCTCTCTTTTCATGCACTTTCAAATTCCTAGGATTTAGCGTTGAGTTCAGTTTTCTTGTTTGCATTTCGTATTCGCTTTCCTTTTTGCTTCCGTATCCTCGTGCTTTTAGTGGCGATCATGGTGGGACCCTATCCTCTACATTTTTGGATCAGAAATTTGATCAAAATTTACCTTTCTTGCAGGTATATTTTTTTTGGAACGCGGGACTACTGTTCGTTCTAGTCTGTGGCAAACACATAACTATAATTCGTCTCACCCAGGGATGAATTGGAATGTGCCTCACCCTAGGACGAATACAGTCCTATAATTTGTTCCACCCTGGGATGAATTCCAGTCTGTGAAGTTTTTGGGCAGAAACTTAGGACCGAAAAATGTGGGCAGAGAAAAGGTAAGGATTCTGCGTTTTCCCTGTCATTTTCTGTTTTCAAGGTTTCTATTTTTTTTTGGGTTATTTGTTTGCTTAGGGAAATTTTTCTTTTTGCTGTTTGCTTGTTTCATTTTGCAAGATAAAAAGAACCCCACACACCACGTGGCAACTTAAAAACCAAGGTTTTGGTTGTAAAACCCCAACCCTTGATCAAGACTAATGGTGGATTTCATCACCACCTTGGCTTGAATTTTGCATCCATTACCCCGATCGCAAATGTTGCTAAACGTAAATCCTGATGAAAGCTAACCGAGTGTAGCTGGGGTGATTCCCAGTGTACAAGAATAAGTATTCTATGGTAGGTGTCATAAACAGGGCGATCCCCCTTCCGTACCGCCTACATTCCATGTACCATATGCTCTCACGTACCTATAGTTTCCCTCACGTAAGGGTGGGTATATAGAGAGGTTGGTATATCGGCCTGGAATTGGTATATCAAAGGGGGGACCTATTTTGGAAGTCATAAGAGCCCTCATTTTGCATTTAATTATTCTTTAAAAACCTTCAAAACCAAAAACAAAAAGAAACAAAAACAAAAACAAAAAGAAAAAAAAATTGAAACACACTAAACCAGTTTTAGGACACACTCTCAATATTTAAATGAGATAATCACTGTTTGTGTATGTATGTGCTCCTTTTATGTTTAGTGTAGCATAAAAATAAAATCATAAAAGAGAAAAAAAAAAAAAAATCTACATAGCTTGTAGGAAAGCACCACCATGGTTTACACACGTAGCCAAGCCCAATCAAGGGCGAAAGCTATGGAAAGTGTACAAGGGGGCACAAGTCACCTCCGCTACAACACCAAGGACTTGGTCATACCACCTTGGAGGCCTGACCCGCAAGAGAGTCCACATCAGTCCATGTCAAGATGGAACTATAGGGACACCCCTTTGAGGGACACGCCCGTTCATCATAGCCCCTTTCAGGAGGAGTCCCTACATATGGCACTCAACATAGACAAGAAAGCTCCCTTAGAAGCTCGATATGAGTGGCCACTGCATGATGAAGTGCTAGAGTGACATAGTTTCCATGAGGAGAGGCCACATGATTATGGCCTCCCCCCTTTGCCCCCCATCACTGTTAGAACCAATAGACAAAATCCAGAGTGTAAGGCTTTTCAAATCGGGTGAGCTAACTCTACCCACCCCTTTCACACATATGAAAGGGAGCACAAGGAAGATGATTAC
Organism: Wollemia nobilis; assembly: GCA_028583015.1. Lineage (NCBI taxonomy): Eukaryota > Viridiplantae > Streptophyta > Pinopsida > Araucariales > Araucariaceae > Wollemia > Wollemia nobilis. Next base: position 6,850,885 of record JAQPPZ010016480.1, on the reverse strand, counting down.
ATTCCTCAAGAGCAATATACAATGCGAGGGCCATGCGCTTTCGCACTAGCTAGATACCATGATCACCCACTGAGGCTAGAGCCTCGGGTGAATGCCGCCAACCTTGATAGAGGGAAGTAGCCTATTGAGATCTCGGATCATCGAGACCAGGGTAAGTGCATAGGAGAGGCATCCAGGCCTCCTAGGCTTAAGATGGTAGAGCAAATTGACTTGGCAATCGCCAAACATGTCGCCCGCCAAGCGCAAATCATGCAGCTTGAGCAAGATCAGCAGCAACTAGAGCATTTATATCACCTTAGCAAAGAGCGCATTAGGCACCAAATAGATGAGATGCTATATAAACCAGTGCCTGAGAGGGTTCCAACCCCGCACACCCAAAGGGAAAAACCATATGAGAGACGTAATCCCTTGGTGCGAGATAGGTCTCCGTGACATTACCAAGTGCTGCCTCTGAGACCTCCTAGACCTGAGCGGGAGGCCACATCCCGAAACAATGATGGGTACCCTCCATAAGGACCCACCCAGGGTCATAGGTATCATCTAGAGACTCCTCAGGAAGCTTACGAGGAGTACAAGCAAGAAGAAGAGCGGGCAGAAACACCCTACCTAGGCGGAGGAGTTGCCATCCGGCCACCCCTTTAGAGGCATCAAGTCTCCCACATCCCACAACGGGAGCAAACTAAAGAGGAAGAGATTAAATCTTCTGATGCATACAAAGCACTGCTAGAGCGACTAGAGTCTATGGAAACTAAAACTTTTGGGCCTCAAAAGCCCACTTTATGCCAACTCCATAGTCATCCTGTGCATCCGTCAGTGCCAACACCTCCTTACCTTGAGCACTTTAAGCTACCTCATTTGGCACCTTTAGAGGTGAGGAGGATGCTCAAGAGCATGTGACAAGGTTCTTGAGCCAATGCTTCGACATTCAGGACAATGATGCTTTGTTATTGAGAACATTTATAACCACATTTGTAGGCCCTACCTCGGATTGGTTTACTTAGTTATCGAAGCACAACATTAAAAATTTAGATCAGTTAGTGGATGCATTCCTCGAATGCTTCACCTTCAATACCAAGAAGAAGGCATCACTAAGTGACTTAGCCAGCCTCAAGTAGTATGAGGAGGAGACCATGGCGGCCTACGGGAATTGGTGGAGGACATTGCTCTCAAAGCTGCCCTACCTCCCTCCTATGTTCGACCTCACTTAGATGTTCTCCAAGAGTTGTTTGAGATCTATCTCTGTGCTATTGCAGCTGCAGCAATATGCCACCTTAGAAGAAGCTCTGGCACAATCCAAAATTATTGAAGAGATCAAAATACAAGATGGCAAGATAGCCAAGCCTAAGAAAAAAGAGTGGACTAAAAACACTAAAGTTGGGACTACGCAACAAAAACCCGCTGTAGTTAACCAAGTTGCTATCAATGTCCCTAAACCTGTGCAAGAAACTCAGCCTCAAAAGGCTAATTATCAGGTAGTGCATCCCAAAAACTATGATAGAGAAAATCAGAGGCAAGAACAAGGTCAGCAGCGTCGCCCTAGGCGATAATTCTCACCCTACATAGAGTCTAGGGACTCCTTGTTTGACCGCTTGTTAGCGACAAACCTAATTAACCTACCAGAGATTCAGACTATAGATTCCAAAACACCCAACCCTAAGGGGTATAGAGAGTACTTGTACTATAGGTTCCATAGGCGGAAAGGGCATGACCTAAATGCCTATTGGAAATTTAAGGGCTTGGTGCAAGACCTAATTGATAACAAGACCCTAGCGATGGATAATACCGTTGCACCAAGCAATCAAAAAATGGAGGTCTTCAAAGACCCCTTGCCTACTCATGCTCCGTAGGCAAAGACCCTACAAGTTAATGAGGTCACACAGAACTTCCCCATGCAAGGATACATAGGGATGATCAGTATAGTGACTCAAAATAGGAAATATCTGAGCATGAATTCTCCTGCGGTAGTGGCAGGAGAGGCGCTAACAACTTCGCAACCATAATAGCACCTTGCACAACCTCCCCCGCCTAAGCCGATGGCCACACTTTGGACCAAACTAACTCAGATTTTGAAGACAACCTCGGCTAGGCTCTCCATATACGAGCTTATACAACAACCTACGCCCCATCGAGAAGCTCTAATGGAGATTTTGAAAGCCATCGAGTAGCAGCCCCATGAGACAAATTATTTCAACAACTTTGTGGGGCATGTAAAACGATGCACTGAGCCGGTCATCACATTTCAGGAAGACGAATTGAGATCAATGACTAATGACATGGCGGATCCACCCCTGCACATTATTGCGTGGGTCAACGGGATCCCATACAAGAGGGTGTTGATAGACACTGGATCGTCTAGCAACATCATCACAACCGTGACCCTCAAACATTTGAAGTTGCTCGCATCTCACATCATAGCTTCCACCTACACTCTGCGAGCATTCAATGACGCAATCTGCTCGACAGTCGGCACAATAGTCCTACCAATCCAAGTGGGACAAAAGACCATACCCACATTGTGCCATGTATTGGAGGGTGATATGGCCTACAACATCTTGCTAGGCTGGCCGTGGATTAGGGACATGAAGTGTGTCCCTTCGATAGCTCACCAATGTTTAAAGTATACATTTGAAGGGGAGGTGCATGTAGTCCCAGCGGACTTGGAACCCTTCATGTATTGTAATGCGGTGCAGTTGATGCCACAATCGACCCTGCCATCAATGCATTTGGATTTTCAATTAAATCCATCTAAATAGGGTTCAATTCCACAGGAATCCCCATTAACAAGTTCTTCAAAATCCCAACCTGGTTCATCTTCATCATCTGGTCCTCCACCAACAACATCATCTATGGGGGCCAAACAGAAGAAAAAAGGGAAGAAACCCCTGGAAGAGACAGAACCTTTGGAAGAGACATTGCCATCAGTATCAACTATCTCTACTGAGGAGATGCCTAGCCAAATGAAATTCGTGGCTTCTGGCTCACCCGAAATGGAGTGGACTCAAGGAGAACTTTCATTCCCTCCCCCTCAACTACAAACGATCACCGTTGAAATGGCCAATACGGGCCTAGGGGAGTATTTGGTGTAGAATATTGTAGCAACACCCGCACTAGAGTCCATGCAAGACGTGGGGAGACCTCACCTTCCCATTGGCACTATTGTTTCCCTAGGCTACCTGTCGAACCAAAAAAATTTTGTGTATGGGGGCCTTGATCATGGTGTTGCACCATGCATGCAAGAGGATGAAGACGAAGAACCTTTTGCTAAAAATTTCAACTATTTGTCTAACCCATACTTTGCTCTAAGATACCTTGGCCAATGCAATTGGCACGAATATGGGTTAGGTCGATATGAGCAAGGGATACGTGTTCTTTGCCAACCAAGATACCAAATGCTATATGACAAGTCAGGAGTAGGGTTCAACCACCCCCTCCATTTGGACATCTTGGTGGAGAACATGCAAGGCCTAGGGATAGGCAACAAGGGGGGATTGGCATCAGATCCATATGCCAACCCTAACACAACATATACATTGAGGGATTATCTCCCATTAACGACAATCAACCTTGTTGGCTCTAGCAATCCCTTCCCTTCGCTCGAGAGAGGAGAAATCTCGAGAGCTCATTTTCAAGGAGGGTCTAGACAATGTCAAGAAGGGTCCTCGGAGGATGAGTCGAAGTATGAACCAACGTCGTATGACCCCTTCAAATTAGATAGCGATCACTCACAGGTGATCCCCATGGATGAATATCAAGAAATCCTCTTGACAATGTTCCCCCTGGATGTTCCCATCGAGAAAGCGTCGCTCCAAGGAAATCAAGCCCCTCCATGGAGAGCGAAACAACCTAGGTGGGACCACATCAATTTTCTTGAGCAAGGCGAGCCTTTAATACCGCAAGCATTTGGAGCCAACGAAGGCCTTTGGATCTCCGATAGTGATGATGAAGATGAAACTGAGATGGCATATCTTAATCACATGCAGTAGATGCAGCATCGATGACCATTGGAGATTAACGACATATTTGAACAATTAAACATAGTGCTAGGGCATGAGTGGTACGTAGACCCAATGCGGTGGGACCAAGTGTTGGATTTGCTACTTTGGGCATACGAAGAGCACCTTTCACCCAGAGACCCTATAGTGACATCAATGCCGAGGGTAGACCCTGTCTTCCTATCTACACATAGGGTCGATCCATTCGTGCCCGTCCCTCTAGAGCCATATCCAGAGCATAGAGAGCATCTAGGATGTCCGAGTAACCACACCCGTGGTAATGGAGACCAAAATCATTTTATCAACATGATCTCCATTGAATTAACCACCCCCATCCACAATTTGGCTGATCCAGCATAGTCATTGTATCTAGACATAGATGCCATAGACTAGGATCACGTCAATTCCCCTCCATCCCCATCTGAGTACTAGCCTTTTGATGAAATGCTCCATTTTACCCCTGGGCCAACTCAGGATATCTGCCATGCTGAGGAGGGACTTGAGGTTCCTAATGATGATCTAAACTTAGTAAATGATATCCATTTGATCCCAACTCCACACCAGTTGGAGGACAGATCCCACATGTCGGTCGAGGAGACGACTAACGTAGACATCGGGTCAGATCCAATGAATCCATAGATCATCAAGCTGGGGGTAAGTTTATCCCCGAAGAGCAAGCCGACTACATTGCCCTTCTCAAAGAGAAGAAGGAGGTTTTTGCATGGTCATACAAAGACATGCTGGGGATAGACCCATAGCTAGTCACGCATAATCTAACGCTTGATCCGACAGTCAAGCCAGTTAAGTAGAAACTATGCAAGATGCACCCAATAGTGGCCTTAATGGTCAAAGATGAATTGCAAAATTTATTGGATGCACAATTTGTCATCTATGTGGATTATCCACCATGGTTGTCCAACATGGTGCCCATCAAAAAGCTTGATGGGAGGATTCACATATGCACTGATTTTTGAGATCTAAACAAAGCGAGTCCTAAGGATGATTTCCCCTTGTCGAGAATCGACGCATTGGTAGACACTACAGTAGGTCATGAAATGCTTTCCCTCATGGATGGTTTCTTGGGATACAATCAGATTTGTATCAATCCCGAGGACCAGCTAAAAATGGCATTCACAACGCCTTGGGGAAAATTTTGTTATAAGGTCATGCCTTTTGGCCTTAAAAATGCTGGCGCCACCTACCAACGTGCCATGACGTACATCTTCCACGATTACATGCACAAGACTTTGGAATATTACATGGATGATTTGTTGGCCAAATCTCTTTTGCATCCGGATCATCTTGGTGACTTAAGCAAGATCCTCGATCACCTCATGGAGCATAAAGTTAGACTAAATCCCAAGAAGTGCGTTTTTGGCATCACATCTAGAAAGCTCTTGGGTTTCATAGTCTCAAAACGAGGCATCAAGGTGGACCCAAACAAAGTCAAGGCAATCCTTAAAATGGTTCCCCCAACTACCATCAAGTAGCTCAGAATCTTGCAAGGAAAGGTCGCATCGATCAAGCGCTTCATAGCGCAACTATCTGATAAGTGCCGACCAATGAACAAGTTTTTGCACAAGGGGGTAGCATTTCACTGGGATGACGAGTGCCAGTTAGCCTTTGACGACATCAAACAATACTTTGCTTCGTCGCCAATATTGGCTCCACCTAGACCAAGAGTACCATTCTACTTATACATCTCAGCTACTGAGGTGGCACTAGGAGCCATGTTAACCTAGAAGAATGAACTTCATAGGGAACAGGCTACTTACTATCTTAGCCGCACCCTAGTCAGCTATGAACTTAACTATGCATACGTTGAGAAAATTTGCTTAGTGATGGTGTTTGCTACCAAAAAGCTATGCCATTACATACTGAGCAACAAAATGTATGTTGTGTATAAGGAGAATCCATTATGGTACATGATGAGTCATACTTATCATAGTAGTCACACGGTGAAATGGATCATGTTGTTGATGAAATTTGACATAGATTTTATTGGATAGAAATCCATAAAAGGTCAAGTCATAGCAGATCAACTAGTAGAGGCTCCTCTCAAAGATGACCAACCTCTGACTATAGAACTACCCGATGATGGGGTCTTTCATGTCTCAGAATCACCAGATTCTGATGAGCCTGAGTCACAGGCCGACATAACCCTATTTTTTGATGGTTCTAAATGTGAGCAAGGTTGTGGCACAGGAATAGTATTCTTCACACTGTAGGGTGCTCCTATTCCCCTAAATTAAATTTACCATGCACCAACAACAATGCATAGTATGAAGCCTTGCTCATAGGTCTTCAGAAAGCAATCACCATGAACATTAAACGATTGAATATCTTCGATGATTCGTTGTTAATTGTCAACCAAGTCAAAGGGGTATTCCAATGCAAATAACCAGTTCTGCAGGCCTACAAAGCCCTTGTGGATAAATTCTTGGCAAAGCTTGAATGGTACGACATCGAGGCACTCCCTCGATCATTGAATAATTTTGTAGACACTATGGCCTCTTTGGCATTGCTAATCCCACAAGACATTTCTAGTGATATGACCACCATTCAAGTCAAAACATTATTGCAATCAGTGATGGAGCGAGCAAGCTCTAATTTAATGCTAGGAATCCACTTGATCCAGATTGAGCCATCCATGGATAGGTTCTCTCGAATCCATGATTGTCTAAAACATGCCAACTAGGGGTCCTTGTTCTCCCCTACTCCCCTTAATAGCAACACAACGCTATTCTTACAAGTTCTCTCCCACTCAGCTTTTGCTAGGGATGAACTTCAAGAGGGACTGGTTGTTCATACCATCGAGGCTTCGGATCAGCAGGATTTTGTATTCCCCCATAAGGGACTACCTCAAGTTAGGTAACCTCCCGCTTGGATTGACGCATGTCATAAAATGAGCACTCAAGTAGAAAGCGACAAAGAATGTCTTGTTAGGAGACATTTTGTACCGTCACAGCTACGAAGGAATCCTCCTTCGTTGCTTAGAATAGCAAGAGTCTACTTGGGCAATCACCTAAGCACACGATGGTACATGCGGTGGCCACTTCAATGGTATGGCCATCGCAAAGCACATCCTTCACATGGGCTATTATTGGCCATCTTTAGAGCGAGATTATTGCGCGTATGTGTGAAAGTGCATGAAGTGTCAACATCATGCCAATTTGACACATGTACCTTCCTAGGCCTTGCAGCCGATCCAGTCGGCTTGGCCATTTTCACAATGGGTCTTAGATCTCATCAAAAATATCTCCCCTACGTCGTTCGGCCATCACACGTTTATCATAACGACCACAGAGTATTTCACCAAGTGGGTGGAAGTAGTTTCATTTACCTCTATGATTGGACCCCGCATTGTGGAGTTCATTTTGCATAACATCATATGTCATTTTGGTATTCCATCCAAGATAATCTCGGATAATGGGATGTCATTCAAGAACAAATATGTGCGTGCTTTGACCACAAAGTACAAAATTCAGCACAGCTTTTTGACACCCTATTATCCGTAGGCAAATGGGCAAGCAGAGGCGTCAAACAAAATGCTAGTTGCTATCCTTAAAAATACAGTCATAGACAGTCACAAGGATTGGCACATTCAGATCCAACTTGCCCCGTGGGCTTATCGCACTAGCATTCAGATGCCCACCGGGGCAAATCCATTTTTGCTCGTGTATGGCTTTGAGGTAGTCATGCCTCTCGAGTTGGAGATTCCCTCTCTACGCATATCAATGTAAGAGTTCATCAATGATGACACTGTGCGGTAGGCCCGGTTATACCAGCTTACGTTGCTTGACAAACGATGCGTTAATTCTCTCGAGCATTTACGTATCTATCAAGAGAGACTTAAGAAATCATACAACATGAAAGTTCACCTAAGGGACTTTCAGATTGGTGACTTGGTCTTAAAGGAAAACCTACAGAACTCGAGTCTGCCATCCTATCTAAGGGACAAGTTCATGGCAAATTGGTTAGGTCCATATGTAATTGATAGCAAAATAGGACCTGGAACATACCGACTAGCCTCTCTTGATGGAATCAAGGAACTAGAACCATTGAACATCAGTCACTTGCAGCCATTCCATATTTAAAGGAGCCATAGCCCACCCAAAAAGCTCCAAGGATTCCCATAATCGCTTGGTCAACCCAAAAAGCTCCAAGGATTCCCATAATCGCATGGTCAACCCAAATAGCTCCAAGGATTCGCCTAATCACTTGGTCAACCCAAACAGCTCCAAGGATTCCCATAATCGCTTGGTCAACCCAAAAAGCTCCAAGGATTCCCATAATCGCTTGGTCAACCCAAAAAGCTCCAAGGATTCCCATAATCACTTGGTCAACCCAAAAAGCTCCAAGGATTCCCATAATCACTTGGTCAACCCAAAAGGCTCCAAGGATTCCCATAATCGCTTGGTCAAAAACAAGAAAAATTCAAAAAACAATATAATCATCAGAAATAACAAAAATTTGCATCTCATTTCCATGCATACGCAACATCATCATAACAGTACAAATTTCTTTTGCATATCATCTGCATACTCACAAACATCAATCCCTCAAAAATACAAAAATATATAGCTGCATTAAGCATCACATCCATACAGTGCATATTTGTGGTCATACAGGTCGCAGCACCATAGACTGTCATTACTTGGCAAAAACCATCATCTTTCGTCAAATTCCATCAACAATTCAATCTAGGATACAAAACTATAATGATTCTTGTTTTGTAAATATCTTAGATTCTTGTAAATTATTACATGAATATGATTGGCCTAAAATCATAGATGATGAGTTTGATTTAAAATTTTCAGAAGTAGTTTCTTATTTGAAAGAAATCTTATATGCTTATGAAAATGAAAACTTAAGTCAAAGTGAACAATCCGATTTGGAAAATTACATCTCATTGGATAATCAAGAGATAATTGAAGATCATGTATTCACTTGCAGAATTAATGAATCACATTCTAAACATCGAATTGCTTATAAACTTGAATCAAATTGGTGGGATGAAAAAGGCAAAATGAAATTTGTTATATTGTTTAGCCTGATTTTCTTTTGGTTGGATTTGTATAATATTTGGCATGCATATAACAATATATGTCTTTTACGTGCCAATCGTATTTGGGATCCAGGAAAATGATGGCAGAAATTTTGTAGTGTCTTGTACATAATGTATATTTTTGTAAATAGTCTTTTGGATTTTGTTTTCTTGTTTTTGTGTTTGTACATAAGTTGTGGTTTTGTAATGTTTTGTTATTGGTTCTGTTGTCAATGTTGTCAAGTTTAGGAAGTGGATTCACTCGCTTTATCAACTTTGCAATTTTGGTTTTGCAAATTTGTGTTTTGTATAGCTTGTTGTTTTGTGAGCTTGTTAGTTAGTTATTTTTTTGATTTTATTAGTTGGTAATGTTGTTGATGTTTATTTTTGTTTGTTTAGTGTTTATTAGATTTTTGGTTGTGTTTTTAGTATAGCAATAAAATGGCTTTGCCAGATTTTGGAGTTTCATTATTTTGATGTGTGTTGTTGAATTTGACAAAGTTTCAGTGAGGTTTTCTTGATTGAGGTAGTTGTTATCGAGACACTAATAATTTAATTATTTTATCTGGTATTTGGGCCTAGGTCATATAGGATAAAATTACCTATTTTTAAAACCTATAAACTTGGATAAAATGAAAAGTGATATGTTTGTCTATATCTTCATGAATGTGAACTAAGATAAGGAATTTGAAATATTAGAATCATATTGCAAAAGCTTCACGAGTATCACAAACACATTAAGGAATATTTTTTTGAAATTCTAGATGTATGAAGTTGTCAATTTTACATATTAAGGTAAAAAAAATTACATACTCTTTTAGCCTTACCTAATCTCTAACCCAAGTGGCAGGTGGATTTTTTGCAAAGTACCATATTACTGAATAAAAGAAAAAAAAGAGAAAAAAAAGTGAAAAAAAAAATGAGGGATAAAAAATGAGAGATGAAATGATGAATACAGTTGAAAATAAAGTCAAATATATCACCATGAACTAGATAATATTCATTGGAGCTATATACGTTCGGCTGGCAGTGAAGCTATGTATAAAATAAAGGAAATGCAACATCCAAAATTCACCTAATATTTGGGAGTTTTAGATAATATCTACCAGAGCTATAGACGCTTGGTAGGCAGTAGAGCAAATGCCTGAAGGGGATTAGGTGGAGGTATTTATTCAAAGAGGAAATATTCATAGCCTAAAATGTAAAATTGACAATGGAATGCTAAATGGTTTCAAAATATATAGAATGAATCACTTTGCACACACCGAGTTGATGTTGATGATTCTGATGGTTCATGTCAAATTGGTCTATTCTCATTCTCTGGATATCATTGACGCTTATAATTCTAATACTTGGGGTTTTTTTTTGTTTTCAGAGTTTGGATTTTAAGTTCAAAATGTCCAAGGATATTTACTAGTAGAGTCACCATTTTTTGTGACATCCTTCACAACGATCCCAAAATTTGGGGACCCACTTGAAATTTGAAAGTTATTTGAAATTCATCTCTATATGTGGTCAATTTAATTCATCTTTGGATTTTGAGAATCCATAGTGTTTTGGTTTCAATGTCATATGTCATCTCACAATTCATGGGTTTCTTATTTGTTCTTGTATGGTTATGTTGTGTGGGTAAATATTAGTATGTGTTATGTGTTGTTTTATAGTTATTTTATATTATTTTTTTTAGGTTACTTGGTTATGTTATTATTATTGTTTTATGTTACATGGTTATTTTATAATTTTTTTTAAATTAATTAAATTTTAAAGTTTTATAACTTTATAATTTAATATATTTAAAATTGTTATTTTATAAACTTGTTTTAAATTAATTAAATTATAAATTTTTATAACTTTACAATTTAATTATATTTAATAAGGTTATTTTATAAAGTTTTATATTTGAATTAATATTCGTCTTGTTTGCAGGATTATAACTTTAATTTTAGAATGCAAATGAGGAGAAATGCAAGATTATAACTTTAACTTTGGTGATATTAGGGTTTCATTAAGAATTCATTTTTTCAACTGTATGGAAACTATAATGGAATGGGAAAGAACCAACCATGTAACGAATTATTCAAACTATAAATGGAGAATGAAAAGCCAAGAACATGGTTGGACAAGTTGGAGAAAAAGAGGAAATATTGAAAGGAGCCAAATAGAAGACCAAGTTGCAGAGGAAGCTACATTTGCACATGAATAAAGAGACTTTGTTGGATTCATTCTAAGATCTAATATTTTTTATCAAATTCAATTTTTATTAAAAGCAAGCACTATTGTGGTGTTTTTAATTTATAAGTTGATTGATATAATTTTTTAATTAAAATTTCCATAGAAGATAACACCAAATTTGTGGTAGGATTGTGTAAAATATGGCCTGCCTGAGTTTAGTTTTCAAAGTTGTGTTTTTATGTGTTGTAACAAGTTTGTCCGAATGTTTTATTCAAATTTGTTTCTTTACCCTTAGGCCTTTTTAATTTATTTGAGGCATTAAGATTTAAGATAAAACCTAGTTTATTTTATAAAATATTTAAATTTTACAACTACGTTAAAGTTTGAATTTATCACTCAAATATTTAATTCTAATAAATATTTTGGGTAAATAAATTTTATAGAGGAGGGAATCAATGATCTTTTGATTTTAAAGTTCATAAATTTTATAAAGTTCATTGAATTTGTTTTATTAAAACCCTAAGTTGAAATTCAAAGATTCAGATTTATAGAAAGGGTTGTAGAATTTATTGATGTCAAATATTTAAGTTAATAAATATTTGATAAATAAATTTCAAACAGAGAAGGATTATATGGATTATTGATTTTAATATCATAAAATTTTAAAATCCATAATTTGAGATTTATTTATGTTTCTGAAAGTTTGATTTATTAAAAGTTTCAATCTCAAATCATAAAGTCCAAAGTATACTATTGAAATGATTAAATTTATTTACTTCAAATATTTAGTTTAATAAATATTTGAAAATAAATAAACATCCCATTATGGAAGATTACGTGAATTCTAATTTTCATATTATAAAGTACAAAACTTTATAATTAGAATTCATACATATTAATTATTTATATTTATTTATTTCAAATATTTGAATTAATAAATAATTGAATAAATAAATATTTGGTTTAAAAGGTTATATGAATTGTGATTTTTATATTATAAAGTACAAAACTTTATAATTAGAATTCATACACATTAATTATTCATATTCTATGAAAAGAAGCAAGGATTATAAAGCTTAGAATATTATAAAAGCCCAAACATAGGGATTGTAAAGTGTTTCACATTTTTATAGTTAGGGTTTTTATATTATTCATCATTTATTAGATTTTATTTTAAGCTTCATTCATGAAATGAATATAAGTTTTGAATTAAAATGCTTTAAAACATTCATGCAAGTTTAATATAAGGTTAAAAGCATTTTTAATCAAAGTTCATCTTTTAAAATAGATTTGCATTCTCAAATATTAGCTTTAAAAGGCAAGTTTATTCATTTTGAGGAAGTAAATTATACTGATAAAAAAAACAAGTAATGATTTGAAAATCAAAATATTTGTTATATTAGGCCTCTTGTTAACAGTTGATTGTTAATCCCTGAGATGTTTTGTGCACTTAATTGACATAAATTCATAACGTGTTATGTAAAAGAACCTTGGAGAAATATATTTTATTTGCAAGAGAATATTACGATCCTAATTGTTAGGTGATATTTGTAATCGGAAAAAATCATACCTCAACAAATTAAGTTTTAATAAATCAAACTTTCAAAAACATAATTAAAGTCCAAAGTATACTATTGAAAGGATTAAATTTATTTACTTCAAATATTTAGTTTAATAAATATTTAAAAATAAATAAACATCACATTAAGGAATATTACATGAATTCTAATATTCATATTATAAAGTACAAAAATTTATAATTAGAATTCATACATATTAATTATTTATATTTATTTATTTCAAATATTTGAATTAATAAATATTTGAATAAATAAATATTTGGTTTAAAAGGTTATATGAATTGTGATTTTTATATTATAAAGTACAAAACTTTATAATTAGAATTCATACACATTAATTATTCATATTCTATGAAAAGAAGCAAGGATTATAAAGCTTAGAATATTATAAAAGCCCAAACATAGGGATTGTAAAGTGTTTCACATTTTTATAGTTAGGGTTTTTATATTATTCATCATTTATTAGATTTTATTTTAAGCTTCATTCATGAAATGAATATAAGTTTTTAATTAAAATGCTTTAAAACATTCATGCAAGTTTAATATAAGATTAAAAGTATTTTTAATCAAAGTTCATATTTTAAAATAGATTTGCATTCTCAAATATTAGCTTTAAAAGGCAAGTTTATTCATTTTGTGGAAGTAAAATATACTGATGAGAACACAAGTAATGATTTCAAGATCAAAATATTTGTTGTACTAGACCCCTTGTTAACAGTTGATTGTTAATCCCTGAGATGTTTTGTGCACTTAATTGACATAAATTCATAATATGTTACGTAAAAGAACCTTGGAGAAACATATTTTCTTTGCAAGAGAGGATTACGATCCTAATTATCGAGTGATATTTGTAATCGGACAAAATCACACCTCAACAATACATTGAAGAGGCATTACGTAGAAATCTCATGCACAAAGGAAATGTGACACTTGTCACCTAGAAGAAAACACTAATGTTTCCCACACGAGCACTTATCTATTGTAAGTTTTACCAAGAAAAAATTACAGTGAAGAAGGTTGGTGTGTTAGAAGTAAGAAGACACATGTCATCAAAAATAATGAGCACTCATCCAAGACTATAACACATAGAAATATACATGCGACAATAAGCATATTATCATCCTTAAGTGCTCCAAAATAACCATCATGATACTTGTTACACATTTCAATATTTGGTCTCTACATTAGGCATCAAATACTAAGGAGCAACAACAATTCAAAACCAAATTCATAGAGCAATTCAAAGTTGGGTTCGTAGCCGATTTTGTGGTAGATTTACATAACAACATCAAAATTCATAGCACATTTGTAGCAACTAGAATTATAGCATGGAAGAAAGGTGAAGAGCATTAAAGGCTTTGGTCAAGGGAGGTCAAAGACTCCAGAATTGAGGCACCACCATCCAAGCATTGAACCCATGGAAGAATCAAAGCATTCTATTGGCTATAGCATCCAAATAAAGGACATAAAGCTTGTTTTCATTTATGATAAAATTCAACGTTGAATATTTTAGATTTACAAAATTACAAAGGTAAAAATTTACCTTATTCTAATTTGCTTTCATTACTAGGGAGTTATTGTTGAGCAAGGTGTTGCAAGAGTTTTGTCATTGTTGTCAACTCAGGCAGTTAGATCTAATAATGCAGTGGACAGGAAGTTCAAAATTCGTTTAATGCAGGCTGACAAATTTTAGGGTTTGCAATTGACCACATTTAGGGTTTGCAGTTGACCATGTTTAGGGTTTGCAGCTGACCAAGATTAGGGTTTGCATTTGCATAATCATTCGACTACTATTAGGGTTTTGATCTCAAAATCTCAAGTATATAAGCGGGGTTGTTTGGAGATTTAGGAATCGATCGGGTGAATGTTGAAGTGTGAGATGCGGTCGTAAAAGCGTAGATAGCATAGAATCGACGAGATGATAGCAAAGTGCATAATGTGAGCTAGTTGTGTCGAGTTGTTTGAAGTGTGATTGTGAATGTGCATAGAGAGCAGAGTGTGGAACGACATAGAGTGTGCGAAGCATGTGAGCAGAGAAAGCAGAATGTGTAGAGAGCACAAAGGGCAAAGTTGATTGCAAAGTTTGGCTGTAGCAGTGCATCAAATTGTGTGAAGAGATTGCGCAAGAAAGAGCAGAGTGTGCAGAGATTGCAAAGGTGAAGTAGATCAGTTAGAGTCTTGCAATAACAAAGGTATTTGTCAAACATTTTCATTCAAAATTGAAGTCCAGTTGGTGCTTGGCAAATTAGGGGTTGGTGCAGATAAATAAGGGGTTGCTGCTCCTTCCAGTTGGTGCTGGTAAACAAATTGTAAAGTTGGTGCTTTGCAAGAGGTCTGGATTTGGATGGTAGTCCAAGCAACCGTTCTTTTTGAGGAGTAGCCATTTTGGTGAACCTCATTAAAAATCTATGTTGTGTGATGTTCTCTTGCTGTACTTATTATATTTGTTTATAAGTTTTAATTGCTGTGGTTTTTAGAGCTGTTAATTCATGGATTTGGAATGCCACACTGATTCACCCCCCCTCTCAGTGCCATACTAAGTACAACAATTGGTATCAGATCCAAGTTCCCTTTAAAGGCTAAATCAGCTGGGGTTGATCTTGGATTAATACTCTAATGACAAAGAAAGGCAAGAATGGAACCATTAGACACAAGAAGAAAAGATCACACAGGGTCATAAAAGAAAATAAATATAAATTCATTATTTCTGTAGATTCAAGAGATGAATCAAACAATGGAGAAAAGGCCAAGAGTCAACTCGGTCATAATGCAGGTTCTCAAGGTTCAGAATGTTTTGATCAACTCTGACATAATGAACGTAAGTGTTATGGGTTTAGTAGCAGTGAAGATGAAGAAGAAATAGAATCAGAACAGGAATGTAATAAAGAAGAAATGAATGCAGAAGCAAATTGGAATGAAGATCAAATTACAGCTCCAAGTAAGAAGAATAGAACCTCCTTCAAAAGGACATCTCAGCCAGTTTCGGTTTCTATGGTAGAGGAAATTGAACCAAAAAAGGTAGAAGGGGTGAACACTGAAGCAGATAATAAAAACCTCAATGCTAAAGTAGACTGGGAAGGTGAGTTGATCTTTGCTCTTGAAGAGTTGAGTATAGAAAATAATAAGAACAAAATACTATCCAAGAAATTGGAAGAATATGGGGATGAGATTGAAAATTTGTTCTTATAATTCCAATAGGCCAATAAAATAGAAGAAGACTTGAAGTCATAGCTGAATGATAAAGTCAATGTGTGTAACAAACATGAAGAGGATTCTAACAAAGTAGTTAGTAATCTAAAGCTGCAAGTAGAAGAGTCTAAAAGGATTGAGGAAACTCTCAGGTCGCAGATCAATGAGAAAGAGATTATTTTCCGCAAACAAGAAGAAGAGATTGTTTCATTGAAGAAACAACTAGAAGAGGCCAATACAAATCTTAAATTCGAGAAGAGCACATAATTGCTAGATAAAATGATAAGTCATCAAAGAAGCTCCACGATTAAGCATGGTCTTGGATATGAAGCTGAACAACCTATATCTTCCAATTCTGCAGAGAAGAAGAAGTTCATTGTTGAAGGGTCCGAGCAAGAAAAGGTTAAAGCTGTATCTTCAAAAGAAAGAAAATATCAAAGGAGATTTACAACAAAGCAGCCACAACAAAAGAGGTTCTACCACTCTCACTTTTTTCATACTAACACTTTTAATGGCTATTGTTTCAGATGTAACCAGTATGGTCACAAGGCAACTTATTGTGGATTAAATAATAAATCAAAGAGTTATGCTGGTCGAAATACATCTGCATATCTGAGTGAACACTTTGTACAATGTTTTCAATGCAATGGTCATGGGCACATAGCAAGGTTTTGTCCAAGCGCTTATGTATCAAATCTAAGGCAAAATAGTAGATTTCATAAGACGCAAAGAACACAACACAGACAGGAAATAAATCAGGTTCATAGAAGAAAGGAAAATAATCATTCATCATGGATGCATAAGAGACAACCACACCAGAGAGATATTCAAGTTCATGCAATGATGCAAAATAGGGACGCAGGTGAAAAATCGAGGTCAAGAAAGTCTGGAGAAAGATAGAAGAGAGGAAATTGTGTCTCCTTGAACTAAAGGAGACTACTCTTCTACTGCACTAAGCAAATCCAAGTAACACATCCTCAGGGGGAGCATTTTGAAAAAGGTTTTATTTTAATGCTTCTATATATTTGTCTGGGTATCTGAGGATGAAAGACCAGCAGTTGGGATTTTGTGGTATAATTGTCAAGTGTGTTGGCTGTTCATTTAGTTGTGTGTGGAAGTGTCATGAAGGGTAGTGTTTGCATTAAGAATATTCACCATTGGTAGTATTGCTTATGTCATTGTTGTTTTGTTGATGGTTCTTACTGCCATTGATTATAGCTATGGATTATAACAGTTTAGATTGTTTTTTTTTATTGAAAGAATGCTTGCCCCAGCTGTGTATTTGTGTTTTGATAATAGCAGCGTGTTTTTGTTCGATGCTTGATGTGAAGATTGTCAGATCTTTCATTACACCTTGGTGAATATATTTAATTCACAAACAGTTTTGTTTTAACTTTTAATATAATGCCAATTCAAGGATAAGAATTTTGAGGCTGAGTAAGGTGCACTACGGTTGGCCATAAAGTGTTTGACAAAATGTCTTCTTTCGACATGCATAGTTGAAAGTAAGAGTTGGCAGTAAAATTGTAGTGCTGGACAAAAATTGGTATAGATGTGAGTCACTTGTCAATTCTATTGATAGAAGTGAAATCAGCATGTTGAATGGGAAGATTGAAGAAAAATTTTATAATGTGCAGCCAGATGATTTCCAGCCTGGTGATGAATGTTTGAGGTGCTTTTATAAATAATTGAGGTAGTCTGCTAGATTCTCACTGCAGAGAAAGACAAACAGCTGTCAGTAGGTTCAAGTCTGTTGAGAATATTCAAGATGTATATGCAGATGTTGTTTGCATTACAGAGCAAAAAGTTGGATAGTTAAACGATCAGTGTATGCTTTCACTAAAATCAGTGGACAAGTTTTAGATTGCAGAGCAACAGAGGGTTGAGGCTCAGAAGACAGCGTGAATTGAAGTGGCCACATATTCCCAAGAATAATCTAAAATTTGACTAGCCATTGGGATCAAATTTTTAGGGGGGGCATTTGTGCATTTGTTCATCTTATTGATCATATCCATGATTTTTGCTAACTATTTCAATGTGGTTTTGAGAATGGTGTGTATGGACTCAGGGGGAGTCTACAGTAGCCCTTTGGTATTATTGAAAAAGGGGGAGAAGAGTTACAGGAATGTACACAGGTGTTGCCAACAATTCCAAAGGGGGAGATTGTTGAGCAAGGTGTTGCAAGAGTTTTGTCATTGTTGTCAACTCAGGCAGTTAGATCTAATAATGCAGTGGACAAGCAGTTAAAAATTCATTCAATGCAGGTTGACAAATTTTAGGGTTTGCAATTGACCACATTTAGGGTTTGCAGCCGACCATGTTTAGGGTTTGCAGTCGACCAATATTAGGGTTTGCATTTGCATAATCAGTCGACTACTATTAGGGTTTTGATCTCAAAATCTCAAGTATATAAGCGGGGCTGTTTGGAGATTTAGGAATCGATCGGGTGAATGTTGAAGTGCGAGATGCGACCGTAAAAGCGTAGATAGCATAGAATCGACGAGATGATAGCGAAGTGCATAATGTGAGCTAGTTGTGTCGAGTTGTTTGAAGTGCAATTGTGAATGCGCATAGAGAGCAGAGTATGGAACGACACAGAGTGTGCGAAGCATGTGAGCAGAGAAAGTAGAATGTGCAGAGAGCGCAAAGGGCAAATTTGATTACAAAGTTTGGTTGTAGCAGTGCAGCAAATTGTGTGAAGAGATTGTGCAAGAAAGAGCAGAGTGTGCAAAGATTGCAAAGGTGAAGTAGATCAGTTAGAGTCTTGCAATAACAAAGGTATTTGTCAAACATTTTCATTCAAAATTGAAGTCCAGTTGGTGTTGGCAAATTAGGGGTTGGTGCTCCTTTCTGTTGGTGCAGATAAATAAGGGGTTGGTGCTCCTTCCAGTTGGTGCTGGTAAACAAATTGTAAAGTTGGTGCTTTGCAAGAGGCTAGATTTGGATGGTAGTCCAAGCAGCCATTCTTTTTGAGGAGTAGCCATTTTGGTGAACCTCATTAAAAATCTATGTTGTGTGATGTTCTCTTGCTATACTTATTATATTTGTTTATAAGTTTTAATTATTGTGGTTTTTAGAGCTATTAATTCATGGATTTGGAATGCCACACTGATTCACCCCCCCTCTCAGTGCCATACTAAGTACAACAGTTATAAGGTATAATATAAGGTTGAAACATTAAGTAAAATCAACCATATTTGAAAGCAACATTAAAAGGGAAAATATATATTAATAGCCTAATATTTGCAATCTAAAACATAGGAGAAATAAGGATTTCTACCTAGATAAATTAAACTTCTATTATTGCAAATATCATTATTTTCTAATATTCCATATTAGGGAGTTATAAGGAATACTACACCAAAGTAGGTAATTGGAATATAGAAACATTAAATATTAAAATATCAAAGGCTATAAAAGAAGTTTCAATAAGGGATATGAAGAGTTGAAAACTAATTAGGATGTGGGGGTATTGCAAGGGAATTCCCTAGGAAGTCCTGTTCTGCTTCCCTACTTCTCCCTTCCCTAGTACCATCCTCATTCCCTAGCACTTCCCTTGCCCTTCCTCTCTATCTGATTTGTGTTGCAGACAATATCCTTAGGGTGGGAGGTCACTTTTCATTTTTTCTACCCCTTTCCATACCTTTTTGAGGGATTCTTTCATGTGCCACTATTCTGGGATGTCCCTAGGACCTTCCTTGGGATTTTTGTGTTGCTTCAGGGATTATTTTTCCTTGGTGCTATTATATTTGTTCCAGGTTTTTTTTAGGTTTCTACTTGAAGCCAATTTTTAGAGGTTCTTCAAGTGTGGTGCATCATAGCTTTGGGAGAGTTATTTCTTGAGTAGTTTTTTATAGTTTTTTTTGGTTTATGGGGGACCACATGCTTATTTATGTGGTTCTGCTCTTTGGGTTCCTAGATATGGTCTTCTCAATGGAATCTCAATGTTTTTTGTGGCTTGGAAGGGTGTCTACTTTTCTTGTTGCTTAGATCCCACTAGTATTCCTTTTCTAGTTCCTTGAAGCTATTTGTTGGTAGTTTTGGAGGTTGTCTGGGGTCTCTTACTGCATTTTTTTTTATTTTTGACTTAATACCTGTAGTATTTTAACCTTGTGGATCCTTATGTTTGGGTTCCCTGGGACCTTACTGCCCCTTTCCCATGACTTGTTTTGCATCTATTGCTTCCTCTACTTCCTCTAGTCATTACATAGCTCTACCTCATTGCAAGGGGATTCCATAGCATGTGGAGATCCTCATATTGTTGTTCCATTTTCTAGGATTGTACGAGATGTTGTTCTGGTTTTTTTCTTGAATTCTTGCATGTATTCTGACCCTCCCTAGGTGAGATGTTCCTTCTTGGTGATTGCTCTGCTCCATATTACTATTTAGGGTGGTTCTGTATTTGGTAGTTTTGGTTTTTGGGTGTTTACTTGGTGGAGTAACAGTTTTTAGTTTCTCCCTTGTGTGGGCTTTTCAACTTTGTATTTTTCTTGCTTTGGTAGGATTTTTCAATTTTCCTGTTGGAAAGGATTTTGAGTTTTCATGTTGGACAAGATTTTTAAAAATTTTCATGCTTGGGCGGAAGTTGCTTTTTTCCTACTTTGGGATTTTCCTTTAGGCCATCCTTTGGCCTTTTATTTTGCCTATCCTTGGGATTTTACTTTGGCCTATCCTTCGACCTTTTCTATGGCCTTGTTTTTGGTATCGTGACCTATTGTAAAAAGGTTTTGGGATCCTTTCAAAACCCCTTTTTAATGAAATTTTAACTTACCAAAAAAATATTTGGAAACTAATTACTATACTTATCTCAAAATTACATTAAAAGAACAAAGGAGATCTACCTATTAGAACCTCATAAAAATTAGAAAGTGCTTAAGTTCAACAGGAGAAATAAGGTATAAAAGAAGTTGATTTTTCTATTTACAAAACTTTATAAAATCAACCCAAAATTGAACTATTATTCTCAAAAAAACTTTATCTATCATTTAGCATATTCAAAATTACTAGGAAGACATAATGCATTATACAAAACCTATAATTTCACCAATGCATCATCAAATCAATACTAGGATCATCATGGCATCAAAAAAATTCTTTCTTGCAGAATTCCAATTACTTAAGGGGCCAAACTATTTTTCCTAGAAAAATAAGATTAAAGCAATCGTAGTATATGAAATTTTTTGAGATATAACTCAAGGAACAACAAAAAGACCAAAACACATGTGATAGTAGAATTTAGAAATTTGATGAAAATGATGCAAAAACCATAATGATAATAACCTTTGCTATCATTGATGAGATACAACCTTATATAAGTTTAGAAAATACATATACAAAAGCATATAAAATCATAGAAAATATATTTTAAGGAAAAAATAAAGCCATTATCCTTCATATTCAAATTCAAGTACATTCTCTTAAAAATAATAGTGGTGAGAGCATAGAACTATTACTAAGGAAAGTAGCAAATATTAAAGGGAAATTATTAACCTTAGGAGAAGAAATTAAATATGAACTTATTAATCAAGTAACCATGAGAGAACTTCCCAATAGCTACAAACATTTGGTAACATCTTTATAAGTCCTAAGTAAATATACTTATTTTAATGACCTAATCAATATTATTCACTAATATGAGGTAGAAAATATAGTTAAAGATGAAATGAATAACACTACACTAGCATTAAAGGACAATCAACAGGGAAATATTGCTTCATCATCAAGAGGACAAAGACCATGGTATAATAGGTATTGTCATATATGCAAGAGAAAAGGTCATAGTACTAACTATTGCAGATTCAATCCCAAAAATAAGAATCAAGGAAATCATATGAACAATGTGTAGACACCAAAACAACACCAATCCGATTATGTGACTGCAAACATTGATCGCATTGACACACACAGCCCCAAGGGTAGCCCTCGTAGGTTAAAAAATGGTCCTAACCACTCTCATAGTATATTTGGAAGGTCAGAGGTCAATTTGGCACCTTCAGGCACTCTGATCCATACTCGTTCCACCCAGGGATGATTACAAACTGGTATTCACCCCACCCAAGGACGAATAGCAGTATTCGCTCCAGGGTGGGGCGAATAGCAAGTTTGATGAGGAAAAAAGTCAAATCTTGACAAATGGCAGCTCAAATCCGCCACTTAATTCTTCCTTCATCGCATGGGAGTGTGAGTGAGCATTTTTGAGCGTTAGAGGCAGTTACAGGGGTAGTCATGAAGCCCCTAATCAAGGAGGAATCTTCCCTCCCCTGGAGAGGCATGATTGCCAAGTGGCGCCTCTGCATGCTCATCCAAAGAGACCATCAGGTCTATAAAATGGTGAGTCTTCTCACCCCAAAAAATACATAGAAGGAGCATTTTGGAGCAACGAAGTGTTGTCGTTTTACTTTCACACCCACACCCCTTTGAGTTGTGCCTTTCACATCCTTGATCTCTTTTGGAAAGGAGGTCATAGGGTGGTTATTGGAAGCACAAATCCAGAACCAAAACCCGACATTTGGCCACAATATCCCATAAAATTTGTTAAAAATACCCCACAAGAGGTTTTGGACCCATCCCAAGTGGATTGGTGCCAAAATCGGGCCCCAAACGATGGGCGGCCTACCCCCGGGTGCCCCCACACTGCTACAGTCCTAATCGCCCCGCTCTAGAGTGATTGGAAATTTATGGAAAATTTCCTTTCTATTATTTTTGCATTCAATTCTATGCTGCTTAGATAGGTTGCCATTTAAATTTCACCTTGTTTTGAGCAATTTTGATCATGTTTCTATCTTCGCTCGCCTTTACTAACTTGCAGGTAGCCCCATCAAATTCCTGGTGATAGAGGCCAAATTGGGGAAATATGACCTTATGGGTCTTCCCAAAACACCCCCAGTTAGCTAATCCCAAATTTGTAGGTGATTTGGAGCTTCCCAGATGTGACATTTGGGACAGTGCCTTTTGAAATTTTTGTTGCAGGTCTATTCGTCCCGCCCCGGAGCGAATACAAATCTGTGAGGAATTTCTTGACTGTTCCATTTGTAGTGTTTTCTTTGTGAGGTCTTGATGTCCCTGTCAAATTTTTAGATCATTTGGATATATTTTAGTTATCGTTTTATTTATACCTTGCATGCACTAATCGAAGGCGTGGGGATTGCATGTTTTATTTCATCCACAGGTGCTACTGACTATTTCTTGTTTCTTTGAATATAGGATCAAGACATTATAGGAGTAGCAAGGAGCCAAGACTCATCAACGCAAGCGGTGATGATGTTTGGTCCGCCCATTTTACATGTGGGCACGCGGAAGAAGGAATAGCATCAATGGGTGTAACAAGAACGCATATTTAACGCTCCTAGCCCTTATAAGGGGAGGAGGCACATTGTAACCAGGTTCTGAAACATATCAATAAAAAGGGCTGTCTTCCTTATTGGATTTTGTTTTGATTTGATTCGTTCATGCTTTCCCTCTTTTCATGCACTTTCAATTCATAGGATTTAGCGTTAAGTTTAGTTCAGTTTGCATCGCACTTGGAGTTTCCTTTTTGCTTCTGTATCCTCGTGCTTTCAGTGGTGATCACGGTGGGACCCTTGTCCTCTATTTTTAAGATCAGAAATCTGATCAAAACTTGGTTGTTTTTTACTTGCAGGTACCGAGTTTTCAAACGCTGGACTGCTGTTCGTTCCAGCCTATGGCGAATACAGAGCTAGAATTCATCTTACCCAGGGATGAATGGGCATTTGCCCCACCCTGTGATGAATATAGTCCTATTATTCATCCCTCACTAGGATGAATAGCTTTATGTGCAGTTTTAGGACAGAAACTCAGAACCAGCAGATTTGGGCAGAGAAGAGGTAAGGGTCTTGAACTCCTATCATTTTCTGTTTTTTGTTTCCTATTTTTTTGGTTCTCTGCTTGCTTAGGAAAAGTTGTACTACATGTTTATTTTCTTTCATGCAAAGTAAAAATAACCCCACACATCACGTGGCAACATAAACACCAAGGAGCTGGTCGTAAAACCCCAGCCCTTGATCAAGACCAACGATGGATTTCATCACCACCTTGGCTTGAATTTTGCATTCATAACCCCGATCGCTACTGTTGCTAGACGTAAATCCTGATGAAAGATGATCGAGTGTATCTGGGGTGATTCCCAACGCATGAGGATAAGTCTTCTATGGTAGGTGTCAAAAATAAGGTGATTCCCCTTCCGTACCGCCTACGTTCCACGTACCATCTGCTCTCACGTACCAACAGTTTCCCTCATGTAAGGGCGGGTATATAGAGAGGTTGGTATATCGGCCTGGCAATGGTATATTGAAGGGGTGACCATTTTTTTTGGGAGTCATAAGAGCCATCATATTGCATTTAAACGTCCTTTACAAAAGCTTTCAAAATAAAATCAAAACACACTAAACCAGGTTTAGGACACACTTTAATCTTTAAACAAGATAATCATTGCTTTGTGTGTGTGTGACCTTTTCTGTTTAGTGTAGCATAAAAAATCATAAAAAAAAATAAAAATCTATGCATCTTGTAAGAAAGCACCACCATGGTGTACACCCGTAGCCAAGCCCAATCAAGGGCAGAAGTTGTGGAGAGTGTACAAGGGGGCACAAGTCACCTCCGCTATAGCCCCAAGGACTTGGTCATACCACCTTGGCGGCTCGACCCACAAGAGAGTCCACATCGTGCCATTTCAGAATGGGACTATAGAGGCACCCCTTTGAGGGGCACTCCCGTCCATCATAGCCCCTTTCAGGAGGAGTCCTTACATGTGGCACTCAACATAAACGGGAAGGCTCCCTTAGAAGCTCGGTATGAGTGGCCATCACGTGATGAAGCACTAGAACAACATAGGGTCCATGAGGAGAGGCCACATGATTATGTCATCCCTCCTTTACCCCCCATCATTATTAGGAATAATAATCCAAATCCAGAGCACAAGGCTCTTCAAGCAGGGTGAGCCAACTCTGCCCACCCCTTTCACATATACGAAAGGGAGCACGAGGAAGACCATTACATTCCTCAAGAGCAATACACAACATGAGAGCAATGCGCCTCCACACCTGCTATCTACCAGAATCACCCACCGAGGCCAGAGCCTCGAGTGAATGCCACCAACCTCGATAGAGGGAAGCAACCTATAGAGATCTCGGATCATCGTGACCGGGATAAATGTGTAGGAGAGGCATCTAGGCCTCCTAGACTCAATATGGTAGAACAAATTGACCTAGCAGTCACCAGACATGCCGCCCACCAAGCATAGATCACGCAGCTTGAGCAAGACCAGCAACAGCTAGAGCATCTATATCGCCTTAGCAAAGAGCGCATTCGGTGCCAAACAGATGATCTGCTCCATAACACGGTGCCTGAGAGGGTTCCAACCCCTCACACCCAAAGAGCAGAACCATATGAGAGGTGCAACCCCTTGGTACGAGACAGGTCCCCGTGACCTTACCAAGTGCTACCTTCGAGACCTCCTAGACCTAAGCGGGAGACCACTCCTAGGAACAATGATGGGCCCCTCCTACGGGGACCCACCCATGGTCATAGGTCTCATCCAGAGACTCCTCAAGAAGCCTATGAGGAGTATGAACAAGAAGAAGAGCGGGCTGAAATGCCCTACCAAGGTGGAGGGGCTGCTATCCGGCCACCCCTCCATAGGCCTCAAGTTTCCCACAACCCACGACGGGAGCAAACTAAAGAGGAAGAGATAAAATATTTCGATGCATATAAAGCGCTGCTAGAGCGTTTGGAGTCTATGGAAACCAAGACTTTTGGGCCCCAAAATCCCATATTACGCCAACTCCACAGTCATCCTGTGCATCCGTCAGTGCCTGCACCCCCTTATCCTGAACACTTTAAGCTGCCTCAGTTGGCAATATTTAGAGGTGAGGAGGATGCCCAAGAGCATGTGACTAGATTCTTGAGCCAATGCTTTGGCATTCAGGATAATGATGCTTTGTTGTTGAGAACATTCATCACCACGTTCGTAGGCCCTACCTCGGATTGGTTCACTCAATTGCCAAAGCACAACATTAGCAACTTAGATCGGCTAGTGGATGCGTTCCTCGAATGCTTCACCTTCAACACCAAGAATAAGGCATCACTAAGTGACCTAGCCAGCCTCAGGCAGTATGAGGAAGAAACCATGGTGGCCTATGGGAATCGATGGAGGACTCTGCTTTCTAAGCTACCCTACCTCCCTCCTATGTCCGACCTCACACAAATGTTCTCAAAGAGCTGTTTGAGATCGATCTCTGTGCTATTGTAGCTGTAGCAATATGCCACCTTAGAGGAAGCTCTGGCACAATCCAGAATCATTGAAGAGATCAAGATTCAGGATGGCGAGATAGCCAAGCCAAAGAAGAAAGAATGGTCCAAGAACACCAAAATAGGGACCATGCAATAGAAACCCGTTGTGGTCAATCAGGTTGCTATCAACGTCCCTAAGCCTACACAAGCAACACAGCCCCAAAAGGCTAACTACGAGGTGGTGCCTCTCAATAGCTATGACCAAGAAAATCAGAGGCAAGAACAAAATCAGTAGCATCACCCTAGGCGACAATTCACACCTTACATAGAGTCCAGAGACTCCCTGTTTGACCGCTTGTCAGTGGTAAACTTGATCAACCTACCCGAGATTCAACCCATAGATCCCAACATGCCAAAACCTAAGGGCTACAGGGAGGATTTGTATTGTAGGTTCCATAGGCGGAAGGGACATGACCTTAATGCCTGTTGGAAGTTTAAGGGCTTGGTGCAAGACCTAATTGATAACAAAACATTAGCGGTGGATAATCCCGTGGCACCAAGCAACCAAAAAATGGAGGTCTTTAAAGACCCCTTGCCTACCCATGATGCATAGGCAAAGACCCTACAAGTCAATGAGGTCACACAAAACTGCCCCATGCAGGGGTATGTAGGGATGATCAGTATAGTGACTCGAAACAGGAGGTATCCGAGCACAGCTGCCCCCGCGGTAACTACAGGTGAGGTGCCAACAACGTCACAACCACAACAGCACCTTACACAAACCCCTCCACCTAGACCCACGGCCATAATTTGGACCAAACTCACTCAGAGCTTGAGGACCACGTCGGCTAGGCTCTCCATATACGAGCTCATACAACAATCAACGCCCCATCGGGAGGCTCTAATGGAGATATTGAAAGCCATCGAGTTGCAGCCCTATGAAGCAAATTCTTTCAACAACTTTGTGGGACATGTCAAATGATGCATTGAGCCAGTCATCACCTTTTGAGAAGATGAAGTGAAATCAGTGGCTGATGATATGGCGGATCCACCCCTGCACGTTATCACACGGGTCAATGGGATTCCGTATAAGAGGGTGTTGGTAGACACTGGCTCGTCCAATAATATCATCACAATAGTGGCATTGAAACATATGAAGTTGCCAACATCTCACATCACGGCTTCCACCTACACTCTACGAGCATTCAATGATGCGATATGCTCGACAGTTGGCACAATTGTCCTACCCATCCAGGTGGGACAAAATACTATACCTACATTGTGCCATATTTTGGAAGGTGATATGGCCTATAACATCTTTCTGGGTTGGCCATGGATTAGGGACATGAAGTGTGTCCCTTCGATAGCTCATTAGTGTTTAAAGTATACATTTGAAGGGGAGGTACATGTAGTCCTGGCAGAATATTTGGTGTGGAATATTGTAGCAACACCCGCACTGGAGTCCATGCAGGACATGGGGAGACCTCACCTCCCCATCGGTACTATTGTTCCTCTAGGCTACCCATCAAACTAGACAAACTTTGTGTATGGGGGCCTTGATCATGGTATTGAGCCATGCATGCAAGAGGACGAAGATGAAGAGCCCTTTGCAGAAGATGTCAACTATTTGTCTAACCCAGACTTTGCTCTGAGATACCTTGGCCAATGCAATTGGCATGGATATGGGTTAGGCAGATATGAGCAAGGAGTGCGTGTTCTTTGCCAACCAAGATACCAAATGCCATATGACAAGTCGGGAGTAGGGTTCAACCACCCCCTCCCCTTGGACATCTTGGTAGAGAACATGCAAGGCCTAGGGATAGGCAACAAGGGAGATTGGCATTAAATTCGTATGCCAACCCTAACACAACATATACACTAGGAGATTACCTCCCATTATTGACAACCAACCTTGTTGACCTCAACAACCCTTTCCCTTCGCTCGAGAGAGGAGAAAGTTCGAGGACTCACCTACAAGAGGGGTATAGACAAAAGAAGGAAGGATCTTCAAAGGATGAGTCAGAATATGAGGTAGCACCATGGGATCCCTTTGAATCAGATAGCAATCACTCACAAGTGACCCCCATGGATGATTATCAGGAAAGCCTCTTGGCAATGTTCCCTTTGGTGGCTCCCATCGAGCAAGTGCCACCGCAAGACAATCAGGCCCCACCGTAGAGAGCGGAACAACCCCAATGGGGCCAGATCAATTTGCTCGAGCAAGATGAGCCTCTAATGTCGCAAATAGTTGTTGGAGCCAATGAAGGCTTTTGGATCTCCGACAGCGATTATGAAGATGAAACTGAGATGGCCTATCTCAATCATATGCGACAGCAACAATACCCCTTAGAGATTAATGACATATTTGAACAGCTAAACATAGTGCCAGGGCATGAGTGGTACGTAGACCCAACACGGTGGGAACAAGTGTTGAATCCACCACTTTGGGCATACGAAGAATACCTTTCACCCAGAGACCCTATAGCGATATCAGTGCCGAGGGCAGACCCTGTCTTCCTATCCGCACATAGGGCCGATCCATTCATGCCAATACCTCCAGAGCCAGACCCAGAGCACGAGAGAACATCTAGAATGTTCGAGTCACCACACCCATGGTAATGGAGACCAAAATCATTTCATCAACATGATCTCCATTGACTTAACCGCCCCCATCCATAACCCGACCGATCCAGCATAGTCGTTGTATCTAGACATAGATGCCATAGACTAGGATCGCATCAATTCACCTCCATCCCCATCAGAGTACTGGCCTTTTGGTAAAATGCTTCATTTTACCCTAGGGCCAACTCAGGATATCTTCCATGCTGAAGAGGAACCCGATGTTCCCAATGCAGATTTAAACTCAACAAATGATATCCATTTGATCCCAACTCCACACCAGTTGGAGGATGGATCCCACATGTCGATCGAGGAGACGACTGATGTAGACATCGGCTCTGATCCAATGAATCCACAGATTATCAAGCTAGGGGTAAGCTTATCCCCCGAAGAGCAAGCCGACTACATTACCCTTCTCAAAGAGAAGAAGGAGGTTTTTGCATGGTCCTACAGAGACATGTCGAGGCTAGATCCACAGCTAGTCATGCATAATCTAACGCTTGATCCGACAGTCAAGCCAGTTAAGCAAAAACTACGTAAGATGCACCCAACAGTGGCCTTAATGGTCAAATATGAATTGCAAAAGTTGTTGGATGCACAGTTTGTCATCTGTGTGGATTACCCACCATGGTTGTCCAACATGGTGCCCGTCAAGAAGCCTGACGGGAGGATTCACATATGCACTGATTTTTGAGATCTAAACAAAGCGAGTCCTAAGGATGATTTCCCCTTTCCAAGCATCGACGCATTGGTAGACGCTACAATGGGCCACGAAATGCTTTCCCTCATGGATGGTTTCTTGGGATACAATCAGATTCATATCAATCTCGAGGACCAACTAAAAATGGCGTTCACAATGCCTTGGGGGACATTTTGTTATAAGGTCATGCCTTTTGGCCTTAAAAATGTTGGCGCCACCTACCAACGTGCCATGACGTACATCTTCCATGATTACATGCATAAAACTTTGGAATATTACATGGATGATTTGTTGGCCAAATCTCTTTTGCGCCCAGATCATCTCGATGACTTAAGCAAGATCCTCGATCGCCTCATGGAACATAAAGTCAGACCGAATCCCAAGAAGTGCGTATTTGGCGTCACATCTGGAAAACTCTTGGGTTTCATAGTCTCAAAGCGAGGCATCGAGGTGGACCCAAACAAAGTCAAGGCAATCCTTGAAATGCTTCCCCCAACTACCATCAAGCAGCTCAAAAGTCTGCAGGGAAAGGTCACGTCAATCAAGCGCTTCATAGCACAGCTATCTGACAAGTGCCGACCCATGAACAAATTATTGCATAAAGGGGTAGCATTTCACTGGGATGACGAGTGCCAGTCAGCCTTTGATGACATTAAGCAATACTTGGCTTCGTCGCCAGTATTGGCACCACCTAGACCAGGAGTGCCATTCTACTTATACATCTCAGCTATTGAGGTGGCACTGGGCACCATGCTAGCCCAAAAAAATGAACTTCACAAAGAACAAGGCTACTTACTATCTTAGCCGCACCCTGGTCAGTTATGAACTTAACTATGCATACGTTGAGAAACTCTGCTTAGCAGTAGTGTTTTCTACCAAAAATCTATGCCACTACATGTTGAGTAACACTACGTATGTTGTGTCTAAGGAGAATCCATTGCGATACATGATGAGTCACACTTATCATAGTAGCCGCATGGCGAAATGGATCATGTTGTTGATGGAATTTGACATAGAGTTTATTGGATAGAAATCCATCAAAGGTCAAGTCATAGCCGATCAACTAGCAGAGGCTCCTCTCGAAGACGATCAGCCTCTGGTCATAGAACTACCCGATGATGGGGTCTTCCATGTCTCAGAATCACCAGATTCTAATGAGCCTGAGTCTCAGGCCGACATAACCCTATTTTTTGATGGTTCTAAATGTGAGCAAGGTGGTGGCACGAGAATCATATTCTTTACACCACAAGGGGCTCCAATGCCTCTGTCATTTAAATTAGACTTCCCATGCACCAACAATAATGCAGAATACGAAGCCTTGCTCATAGGTCTTCAGACAATGGTCACCATGAACATCAAACGATTGAACATCTTTGGTGATTCGTTGTTAATTGTCAACCAAGTCAAAGGGGTATTCCAATGTAAATGCCCAGTTCTACAGGCCTACAAAGCCCTTGTGGACAAATTCTTGGCAAAGCTTGAATGGTACGACATCGAGGCACTCCCTCGGTCATCGAATCATTTTGCGGACACTATGGCCTCCTTGGGGTCATTAATCCCACAAGACATTTTTGGTGATATGACAACCATTCAAGTCAAAACGCTATCACAATCCGTGATGGAGCATGCAAGCTCTGACTTGATGCCAGGAATCCACTTGATCCAGATTGAACCATCCCCGGACACGTTCTCTCGAATCCACGATCGTCTGAATCATGCCAACTGGGGGTCCTTGTTCTCCCCTACTCCCCTTAATAGCAACACAACGCTATTCTTACAAGTTCTCTCCCACTCAGCTTTTGCTAGGGATGAACTTCAAGAGGGATTGGCTGTTCATACCATCGAGGTTTCTAATCAGCAGGATTGGTATTCTCCCATAAGGGACTACCTCAAGTTAGGTAACCTCCCGCTTGGATTGATGCATGCCACAAAATGAGCATTCAAGCAGAAAGTGGCAAAGTATGTCTTGTTAGGAGACATTTTGTACCATCGCAGCTACGAAGGAATCCTCCTTCATTGCTTGGACCAACAAGAGTCCACTTGGGTGATCGCCCAAGCGCACGATGGTACGTGCGGTGGCCACTTTAGTGGTATGGCCATCGCAAAGCGCATTCTCTGCATGGGCTATTATTGGCCATATTTAGAGCGAGATTGTTGTGCATATGTAAGGAAGTGCGTGAAATGTCAACACCATGCTAATTTGACACACGTACCTTCCCATGCCTTATAGCCGATCCAATCGGCTTGGCCATTTTCATAGTGGGGCTTAGATCTAATCGAAAAGATCTCCCCTGCGTCGTCAGGTCATCACACGTTTATCATAATGGCCACAGAGTACTTCACCAAATGGGTGGAAGCAATTCCGCTTACCTCTATGACTGGACCCCGCATTGTGGAGTTCATTTTACATAATATCATATGTCATTTTGGTATTCCATCCAAGATAATCTTGGATAATGGGACGTCATTCAAAAACAAAGACGTGCGTGCTTTGACCACAAAGTACAAAATTCAGCACAGTTTTTTGACACCCTATTATCTGTAGGCAAATGGGCAAGCAGAGGCGTCAAACAAAATGCTAGTTGCCATCCTCAAAAAGACAGTCATAGATAGTCATAAGGATTGGCACATTCAAATCCCACTTGCCCTGTGGGCTTATCGCACTAGCATTCGGACACCCACTGGGGCCACTCCGTTTTCACTGGTGTATGGCTTCGAGGTAGTCATGCCTCTCGAGTTGGAAATTCCTTCCCTGTGCATATCAATGCAAGAGTTCATCGATGATGACACTGCACGACAGGCCCGGTTAGACCAGCTTACGTTGCTCGATGAATGACACGTTAATGCTCTCGAGCATTTACGTATCTATCAAGAGCGACTGAAGAAAGCATACAACATGAAAGTTCACCTGAGGGACTTTCAGGTTGGTGACTTGGTCTTAAAAGAGAACCAACAGAACTCTAGCTTGCCGCCCCATCTAAGGGACAAGTTCGCAGCAAACTAGTTAGGTCCCTATGTAATTGATAGTAAAATAGGACCTGGAACATACCGGCTAGCCTCTCTTGATGGAATCAAGGAACTAGAACCCTTGAACATCAGTCATTTGTGGCCATTCCATATCTAAAAGAGCCATAGCCCAAACCAAAAAGCTCCAAGGATTCCCACAATCGCTTGGTCATCCCCAAAAAGCTCCAAGGATTCCCACAATCGCTTGGTCATCCCCAAAAATGCCCCAAAGGTGTCCCATTCCCTTGCCCCCCACTCAGTCATTGCTTGGTCCCCCAAAATGCCCCAGGTGCCCATTACCCCTTTGGTCAAACCAACCCCCCTCTTGGCATCCCAAAATGCTCCAAGGATTCCCACAATCGCTTGGTCATCCCCAAAAATGCCCCAAAGGTGCCCATTACCCCTTTGGTCAAACCAAAAGCTCCAAGGATTCCCACAATCGCTTGGTCAAAAATAAGAAAATTCAAAAATAGTAAAATCATCAAAAATAACAAAAATTTGCATCTCATTTCCAGGCATGCTCAAACTCATCACAACAATAAAGAGCTCTTTTGCATCTCATCTTCATACTCACAAAAATAAATCTATCAAAAATGCAAAAATAATAGTTGCATTAAGCATAACATCCATACATTGCATATTTGTGGTCATACAGGTCAAGGCACCATAGACTGTAATTACTTCGCCAATCCATCTTGTTCCACATTTCTCCATTCTATAAGCAGTCCATCAAAAATAAACGCCATTCACTTCTTTTTACCATATCATAGTCAGTGGTCTTCTAATGCATTAAGAGTTTTCGTCATTCAGCTGTCATTTAGCTTTCTAGCCACGTACTGTACAAAGTCAGATAGATTTTGCAAAGGTAGAATTCTACTTGGATCACACCTTGCTACGTAGCATCCCAACACAAACTAAAACACATAAAAATTCCCAAGTTGTGTGAACGAAAGATGAAACCTGCAAAGCAATCCAGGTCACCATAAGCGAAACGGTTATCTTGCTCATCCCCCTGTGCGAATGACCCCAAGAATGCTGAGAGTTGGCAAAAGGACAAGCATCTTCCCTACCCAATTCCCCAAGAATCCCAAGTTCTTAAAAAATTGCAAACATCAAAATTTTGCAAAAAGTCAAAACTCCAAAAATTTGACATCACCACCAAAGTGCATACATCAAAAGGCACATACAATAGTGATTCTCATCACCCGAAATTCAAATCCCTTGCTCAAAAGAAAAATATATATATATATATATATAATAAAAATAAACAGTGATTTTTATCACTACAAAAGAGCAAGTATCCCAATATAATTGAAGAAAAGAAGGGAGTCAAACTTGAATCCCTGGAACTCTCAGCATTCAGAAGGTCATGAAGTAAACCTCAGTATCGGTTTGGTGGATAGCCTATCGGTCACTGGTGGTAAACCTCCCGCATGACGATATATCTATCACATTAAACTCGTGTACAGATCAATGTTTGCATGTGGATGAGCTAGCTTATGGTATCCTAGATAGCACCGCAGATTAATCTGACTAAATACAACAAAGGAAGTTAGTGGAGCTAATTAGGTGATCCTCAGTATAGGTTTGGTTGACAACCTATCTGGCACTGGCGGTATCCTAACAAATACCACATAAA
Source organism: Wollemia nobilis (assembly GCA_028583015.1). NCBI lineage: Eukaryota > Viridiplantae > Streptophyta > Pinopsida > Araucariales > Araucariaceae > Wollemia > Wollemia nobilis. Next base: position 6,816,693 of record JAQPPZ010016480.1, on the reverse strand, counting down.
CGAACTCAATTGCACACACAGGGATGTGAAATAACTTGGTCAAAGACAAGTTCGATTCATACCTTGTTCAAAAGTCTTGTAAGATAAAGTATAGTCATGGCTAGTTAGTTAAAACATCTGAGTCTCAAAAAACCTTAACTACATTCCAAACCAATTGCGCTATCTTTCATCCTCGCATTGTCATCAAAAAATACAAAAATAGCATGTATACAACAAAATTCAGTTACCACAACAATCGCCTAATAAGACAAAAAGCCATAAGTTCTAAATAGTCTATGGTGCCCCCGCCAAAAATCACAAATTTAATTCATCCATTCCATTTGCATATCCTAAAAATTAGAAACATTTGCATTCATCATAACATATGCATCCATCAACATCAATTAACATGCATACATACACATTCAACAATCATTGAGCATAACATCAAATGCCGACATGTGTATAAACAAAATAAAATCATCTGTATATATATCATCAAAAATGCCCGTAGGCTACAAATAACCGGTCATCTGACCCCACAAAAGCAAAACCTCAAAAAACCCCCAAGCCTAGGGCGTCGGCCACCATGATCACGTAGGATCGGTGTGATGGGAACTACCCCCCATGGTGTGGGTCCTATGGGACCCCTCAGGGTGGCTACTGCTAGCCCCCACATCACGCCTACTAGAACCTCCCTCATCTAGTCGCCTGCATCGAGAGGATGCTGACTTCTCAGTATCGCTCCCTCTCGAGCGGCACGATGATCCACCTCCGCTAAAAGCAGGGACCCGCCCATCGAGGTGGCTAATATCCACCTCCAGCTCCAACCGATGCCACACCAAGTCCATCTCCCACTGACGATACATAGCCAAGTTCTCATCGTGCTATGCCAATGCCCTCTCCCTCTCCACCAACTGCATCCGTAGGAGATCCCTCTCCCATGCAGCATCGATATCCCCATCCTATCGGTGGTACGCAGCCCATGCATTCTCCCGCTCTACCAGCTACGTTCGTAGGAGATCCCTCTCCCATAGCGCATCCCCCAGCTCCTCATTGTGCCTCCATAGTAGCCCCTCCAATCATGCATTCTCAACGCATAACCCTACCTCCATGTCCTCCGAGACTGCCTAAGGCATTGGCATCTCTAGAACAGTAGCCTGCTCTGGCTCCCATTGTTCCGAGATGTCCTGCATCTTCGGCTGATTCGAAACCCCAAAATCCTCTCCCACAAAATCATCCACCTCTACCATATCCGCATCCTCCAGCGGAACCCCCCAACCCTCACCTGGTGCCTCTGCACCCTCATCACCTACTGCTACTGCCTCGACACCCCCTAGTGGTCCCTCTCCTCGCCATCACCATAGTGTCCACCACTGGTCATACTCCATGGTAGTCCCGACGTCATCCACATCTAGGACGTCGATAGCTGTATCTGAATCCTCGCCCAGTGGTGCAATGATCGACCAGGCCAGAGTCTTCTCGTCCCCCCGACGTCGATAGACTACGGGCTCACCAGGAAACCCCTGGTGCACCCCAAACTATCATGTCACCCAGCTGTAAGGGAAGAACTCCTGCTCGGTCCCATGCCACCCAATCAGCCACCGCCCCCTATGAACCCATCGGAGCCACTCTCCAGCCTCAGGCCAGGCTGGACAGTCCCGATAAGGGCGCCAAAACACCTCCCCTAGAGTAAGTCGAGTGAAGGCATCAACATAGTGCCCTACGACACCTGCCCACCGCCGACTCTGCCCCTGCTCCTTAGACCGCCATCACAGAGCCACGTAACCTATATCCTTATCCACCATCTCTGCCCGAGTAGTCCATGGTAACCCCATCGGCCTCTCCATCGCTATGTGCTGCCAAGCCCAGCTTTGCAATAGATAGCTGTAGCCAATCCCCTTCCACCTCCGATAGTGGACCTCGTACAACTCACCATAGAGCTGTGCCAGCAGCGTCTATCCCCACCTCATGATCAAGGGCTCATGCGTCGAACACTCCACCAACCGACAGACCACATCCAACAGGTTCCACGGGAACCTCACACCCGACGAGTCGGGTAGCAGCATGTTGGATATGAGGCCCATCAGTAAGGCGTGCCTCACTCCCAACACCCCTTTCTCTAGCCACCATCGTACCAAAATCCCCCCAATCTGGCAGTCGCCCTCTGCCCTCTCCACTGGGCTATCCACACCCACCTCCTCCCCATGCCCGAAGCAGCGTGTCAACACTATTGTCCGCTGATCACATGGCGTCATCCTGATAGGCACTCCATCTATCAAAATCCATAGAATCCGATAGACATCCTCCAAGGTCACTGTCATCTCCCCTATTGGGAGATGGAAGGTGTTGGTCCGGGGATCCCACAAGTTGATCAGGGTCATCAGATAGGCCCGATCCCCGACCACAGGCTCCAGCCGAGTCACCTGCTTGAGCCCAAGGACATCAAGCCACTCCCAGTCAGCCAAAGTCAGCGCCTCCCGCGCTTCAGTAAAAATAGTAGGCACACGGTACCGGCTCTTCACAACCTGCAAAAGAAAACAACACAAAAAAACATTAAAATCATGAAAAATTGTACAACAATAACATGAATATACAACCATGCATAAAACAATGTACAACTAAAAACAACAAAAATTCACCAAAAGTCAAAACATTCACAGTTTGGCAGTCTTAGGGTTTCTGTACTCTAAGTCCAAAACTGACAGACAAAATAAACAACAAAAATTCAACATTCACAATTTGGCAGTCTTAGGGTTTCTGTACTCTAAGTCTAAAACTGATAGACAAAATAAACAACAAAAATTCAACACATCCACCTTGTCAGTATTAGGGTTTCTGTACTCTAGGTTTAAAACTGACAGACAAAAAAAAAAAAAACAAATACCGTTTGTCAGTCTTAGGGTTTCTGTACTCTAGGTTTAAAACTGACAAAAAAAAATAAAAAAACAAACAAACAAATTTTCAAATACAGTTTGTCAGTCTTAGGGTTTTTGTACTCTAAGTTTAAAACTGACAAATTCAACCTAAAAAACTAGGGTTTCACGGTCAGTGTATCCTAAGGTTTTCGTGTAACAAAAACATCACAAAATACAAAATTTTTCTTTTACCTAAGGTTTACCTTACTGTAAAAAGGAAACAAATTTTAGACTTTTATCACGTCTTTTCAACATACATGTAACCTAGGGTTTCATTTTTTTTTACGAAGCCAACTAAAAAGAAAAACAAATTTTTAAACCACGTTTTGAACTAAGTTTTTACGTTCAGTTTTGATCTTTGGTAAACTAGGGTTAAGTGAAGTTTCTCAGTTACGTTTTAAACTAAGGTTTAAAATCACCTTTGATCTTTGTTTACCTAGGGTTTTTACCTAAGTTTTCATAAAGCCATAACACAACAACTCACGCACAACGACATACATTTAATTAAGGCTTTCATTTTGAACAAACAAAAGGAACCATAAATAAATTGCGGTATTAAAAACTGTAACATCACAACGCAAGCAATAACAAGGAGGATCACTTACTGGTCTCGCTTCGGCTCCATCGCTCGATCCGGTTCATGCACTCATGATATCGGGAGAAATTCAGCAGTGCTTCACTTCGTAGAATTGACCCCCTCCTCCTCAGAGCTCCAAATCGCCAGAAAAAACCAATGCAAATGAGCCCAAAACTCAGTTTTGGCCTTTAAATAGGCTTTTTGAGCCTGTAATCGTTCCTCCCAGGGATGAGCGCTCTGGATAGCGCTCGTCCCACCCTGGGACGAATACTCAACTGGTATTCGTCCCACCCAAGAACGAATAAAGAGAAAAAATTTCAAAAAACAACAAAAATTGCACAAAATGACCCAAAAACAAGCAATAAACTTGCCCGATGAGAGTGCTTTTGCACTTGACATTTCGGGCATGCAAAACAGACGTCGGGTTCACAAATCCTCACTATCCTATTCCCTAAGAAGGCTACCATAGCCGGACCACTCCACGGGAAGATGGATTGTCGAGAATTTCATCCCCAAAAAGCGTCACAAAAAGGGTTCACACCCACCAAAAATAGGTCTAAATGTCGAAAAACTGCACACACATTCAACGATAAACATCTGAAGGCACCCTTACACAAGTCATCTTGGGTCAAGCGACTCGTCGCTTTTCTCATGCAGGTCATTCCCTCATCGATTCGTCGCTTTAGGGGGTAGTCACACTTAGTCACCAATCAACAAATACACACCCAATCATAGAAATGACATGCATTCAAAGAATCATTGACAAAGACACTCGCGCTCCTGCTTGGGGCAACAAACAAGCAATAATCACAAGCTGATCAAACACTTGGCATTCGTGAATCATGAACTCAAGGTTCCCATAGACAAAAGGTTGCGCCCTTTGCCTATTCATGACTGATCAATGTCCAAGATCAAGTAACACCTCACCGAAAAAGGTTAACACTTGAATTGAGTTACTTCGCTCGTCAGAAGCAAGGATTCAAGAATGCATGCCCTTTCCATACTTGGGGCATCAAAATTTGGTTAGGTTACTGAGAAACCCTAATCATTAGTGCTTTGGTTATCTATTTTTGCTCAGCACTATGCCACACACAACGCTTCCCAAAAAGGGGCATCTGTAGACACCAAAACAACACCAATCCGATTATGTGACTGCAAACACTGATCGCATTGACACACACAGCCCCAAGGGCAGCCCCCAGAGGTTAAAAAGTGGTCCTAACCACTCTCACAGTAGTTTTGGAAGGTCAAAGGTCAATTTGGCACCTTTAGGCACTCTGCTCCATACTCGTTCCACCCAAGGATGATTACAAACTGGTATTCGCCCCACCCAGGGACGAATAGTAGTATTCGCTCCAGGGTGGGGCGAATAGCAGGTTTGATGGGCAAAAATTCAAATCTTGACAAATGGCAGCTCAGATCCGCCACTTAATTCTTCCTTCATCGCATGGGAGTGTGAGTGAGCGTTTTCGAGCGTTAGAGGCAGTTACAAGGGCAGTCATGAAGCCCCTAATCAAGGAGGAATCTTCCCTCCCCTGGAGAGGCATGATTGCCAAGTGGCACCTCTGCATGCTCATCCAAAGAGACCATCATGTCTATAAAATGGTGAGTCTTCTCACCCCAAAAAATATAGAGAAGGAGCATTTTGGAGCAACGAAGTGCTATCATTTTACTTTCACACCCACACCCCTTTGAGTTGTGCCTTTCACATCCTTGATCTCTTTTGGAAAGGAGGTCATAGGGTGGTTATTGGAAGCACAAATCCAAAACCAAAACCTGACATTTTGCCACAATATCCCATCAAATTTGCTGACAATACCCCACAAGAGGTTTTGGACCCATCCCAAGTGGATTGGTGCCGAAATCGGGCCCCAAACGGTGGGCGGCCTGCCCTCGGGCGCCCCCACACTACTACAGTCCTAATCGCCCCGCTCCGGAGTGATTGGAAATCTATGGAAAATTTCCTTTTTGTCATTTTTGCATTCAATTCTATGCTGCTTAGATAGGTTGCCATTTAAATTTCACCTTGTTTTGAGCAATTTTGATCATGTTTCTATCTTCGCTCGCCTTTACTAACTTGTAGGTAGCCCCATCAAATTCCTGGTGATAGAGGCCAAATTGGGGAAATATGACCTTCTGGGTCTTCCCAAAACACCCCCAATTAGCTAATCCCAACTTTGCAGGTGATTTGGAGCTTCCCAGATGTGACATTTGGGACAGTGCCTTTTGACATTTTTGTTGCAGGTCTATTCGTCCCGCCCCGGAGCGAATACAAATATGTGAGGAATTTCTCGACTGTTCCATTTGCAGTGTTTTCTTTGTGAGGTCTTGATGTCCCTGTCAAATTTTTAGATCATTTGGATATATGTTAGTTATCATTTTATTTATACCTTGCATGCACTAATCGAAGGCGTGGGGATTGCATGTTTTATTTCATCCACAGGTGCTACTGACTATTTCTTGTTTCTTTGAATGTAGGACCGGGACATTAGAGGAGCAGCAAGGAGCCAAGACTCATCAACGCAAGCGGCGACAATGTTTGGTCCGCCCATTTTACATGTGGGCACGCGAAAGAAGGAATAGCATCAATGGGTGTAACAAGAACGCATATTTAATGCTCCTAGCCCTTAGAAGGGGAGGAGGCGCATTGTAACCGGGTTCTAAAACATATCAATAAAAAGGGCTGTCTTCCTTATTGGCTTTTTTTTTGATTCGATTCGTTCATGCTTTCCCTCTTTTCATGCACTTTCAATTCATAGGATTTAGCGTTAAGTTTAGTTCAGTTTGCATCGCACTTGGAGTTTCCTTTTTGCTTCCGTATCCTCGTGCTTTCAAAATGGAAGCATATTTCAACCATGAAAATATCAAAATCAGTAGTAATCTCAACATCCAATCAATTATCCCCAATTGAAGTATCAAAAAGAGAATAAAAAAGTATACCTAGCTCAAAGGATAGATGAAATTAAATAACTAGAAGAATCTATAGATGATTATAAATTCAAAGCTCTTTTAGTAAGAACAACAGGTTATGAAGACACTAACTACTTGCTTGAACAAGTTATAGAAAACAAAGAAGAAGAATACAAGCTCCAAGATAAAGAAGAAGATCCATATTGAAGATTGAAATCTTCAATACCCAAATAATGTAATATAGGGAGGTGTTAGAGTTAGAGTATATTACATCATTTGGGTCATTTAAATTTACCACCTTTGGTACATAGTTAGATTAGGAGATTACTTTAGAGAGAAGTTAGCTAGTTACTTCAAGCAATGTAATAAATGCACAAGTGGAAATGTACAAGTTGTAATATGCAAGGTGTCCCCTTGTACAACTAGGTAGAGTGTTGGCCAAGGAATCTATCTTTCTATATAAAGGGCCTCATAGTGGTAGATTAGATATCAATTGCATATCAAGTGCATATCAAGTTCTTATCAAGTCCATTGTAGTAGATAGTAGTAGTGCTCCTGTATGGAGTACAATGTAGCTCTTTAGATCATATTAATGGAGTGACCATTTCCTCCATATTGCATTGTATTTTTGTCATTTCTATTTATAGTATATTTTAGTCATATTGTAGACTCACTTGCTTTCATATTTATTACATCTTATTAGGACCTATGTTAATCTCTTCCACTGCATATATCCTCAAAAGCTAACAATTTAACCTTCTATTTATCCTTATCCTCCAAATCTATGATTCTTTATTCCTTCTCTTAAAGTGTTTTCTATAGTAATTTAACATCTCTTGAGCAACTAAATAACTCATATTATATTAATTCAATTGAATAACTCATATTATGTTAATTCTTACTTATCAAAATTTGAATAAATAGTACTCTCTTTCTTGAGAAAAATTTTTCCCATGCTACTTAATGGTAATAGCCCATTTTTGTAATTCATCTATAATAGTCCTCTATTTAGTGACTCTTGTTTCCCATAATAGGGGATCCATTATGTTCCTTTTGTTGGAATTTGCACCTGTTTCTAGAAACAAATACATTTGTTTCCTCCAATCAAATATTATACATAAAATATAAAAGAATAAGAAGAAAATAGAGAGACAAATATTTATGGGTACCCTTAGGAACCATAAATAATCACTATATTATTTATGGATAAGGACCACAACATCTCGATGCAATGTATAAAGTGGTAGGGTATTAATACCAATATCAAAACCTCAATTATATAAATTAATATAATATGTCATAACAAGAAGGATGTAGGTTAATTACAAGTTATAATATGGGTTTACCCATAATAAAATTAACTTCAACCCATAGGGACTACATAATAAAATAATACAATAAATTAAATACATTTGTACAATGATTTCCTATAGGCCTATACATATTACATCATAAAATGTCAGCATTGGCGATAATTCACATAACACTTTCAACATCCCCTCATAATATAAACTATAGGGTTAATAAGAATTATTATCTATAAGATTACCACCCATATGTAGGAACTCAATTTTAGTCCTTTGTAATTTCAACAAGCAATATTTGGTTGTATTTCATTCCTTCTTGTAGTATCTAAAAATTATCTTCAACATATTTGAAGAATTATAATAGGCCTTGAGCCTCAGGGACTTAGTATCCTTAGGTTTTAATTCTTTTCCATGAGCCTATACTTGTGAATTGCCATCCATATTTCTCATTGTTGCATTAAAATGAATTAGGAGAGAAAAAATTCAATCAAGAGATAGTATTTTGTGTTCCAATAACATAGCAACCATGTAACCATGAGGCTCAACATCTAAAAAGAAATAAAGATATTGGAAATGATAATCTTCATGCATTTTGCATCATCTTTCTTTTTGCCTTCGAAAGATGAAATATTTGCTCTTTATACCTCAAATATCATAATGTAGCCCTAGGTTTTATAAAATCTAACTAATTTGAGAGAAGAAAACTCTTATTACAAGTTACTTACTTTAATTATATTTACTTTCCCAAATAATTCATGTTAATTTGACCATACCTTGATAGATTCATTCTCTTCCTAGATATGGAAAAAATTGTGGTTCAATCAATAAGGAGAATAAGCCAAGAGCACTCTTTTTTGTTATGTTGGTGAGTTTCTTGATCAATATCTATTATGTTCTCATTTTTAAATATATATTTTAGGTTCTTACTACATCGTAATATAGTCATTTGAGTTGATCATATGCTATGATTTCACTCATTAAGAAGAGTAACATAGGTTTAAGGATCCATTTTATTTGAATTTCCATCACTTTACAAAATTATTTTAAAACATACATTCACCATGATCAAATTTAGAAAATATGTGAGATCAATTGAAGATAGCAATGATAAATGAAATAGAAATAAATAGAGAGATAAACAACATAAAATAATGGGCTTGTACCCATAGGCACCCCACAATTTCTCACATATAATGCACACTGATACAATGGATCAACCATTGGGGGTATTTATAGAGATAATATAACCCCAATTAGACTTAAGATCAATATAATACTAATTTTACTGAGGTTAAAACATAATAAAATAATAATAAATTTTACCCTTTAATAAAGGTTTTCCATAAATATGGATTAACCAATATCACTAAGGGTGAAATATGAAGGGTATCTTTTAGGCCTATATGAGCATACACCTAGACTTACGTAAATTATGCTTGAACTCTTTATATCAAGGATATCTATATGTTTACATATAAACTTGTCCATAGGCTACATTAGTAGTTCTCATAAGAAATTCTTCATACTTTTGGACTTGGCCTAACATGATAAGGTTACACACATTTTAAAATCCCCCATAATATGAACTAGGGGTCCAATGAGATAATGTATTAGAGGTAATACCTTCCCCATAATGGATGATATTATGGCCATTTCATATTCATTATTAGAGAGCTTGTGTTTGTCTCTCAAGAATTTTATCTCAATCTTCATCAGTCTTTTTATAAAATTTTTAATGGGTGTCCTTCCATTTTATAATGGTCATAACTATTTGACTCCTTTGAAACCTTATAATTTCCCTTTGGAAAATAAACATTATATTCCATGAATTTGAAGTCCTTTGGATGATTCTGCATATGATAAATAGCTCCAAAATTTTTAATTGTAACTTTATAATGCATAAGAATCTTGAAAAGTCCTTCAAGAGAAATAGGTTATGGATCCTTGATAGTCATAAAATTCACATTTAGAACCAAGCCAATTGCATGAAAAGGAGGAAAATATTAGAAGTAATTGATTTGACATACTCTTCATCACCCTTTACCTTGTCCCTTACCATATTAAGTTAGTTTTTATGTCTTTCAAGTTAGATATATAGTCTTCAAAAAAATCAAAATCTAAAATCTAGAGATTGGAAAGCTCTGTCTTTATTTTCAGAACTTCACTAGCACTAACATTTTCACAAAGATATTTCAAAGTGGTTTATACCTCAATAGGATCAATTTTATCTCTAATGTGAAAAAAATACATATAGTTCAAATAATATGAAAAATAGTCTAAAAGCTTCATGCTTCTTCTTTCCAAGTTCATGATCATTGATATCTTCATATGATTCATCATTAAAAATAAACTAGATATTCTTCCTTTTGAGTAATTCTACTATTTGAACAAACCAAGTGTTATAATTTTTTTCATTAAAGTGGGTAACATACCCTAAGGAATATATTTTGAACACAAATTCCATGTATAATTATAACAAGTTTGTATACTGATATTACCACTACATAGAGCTCAAAAAACCATGCAATATAAAATAAATTGGATCCAAAAACTTCAATATGCAAAAGTTATGGCCTTTTAAAGTTTTGGTAAATTAGCACTTAAATAAAACAAATTATACTTCCACACCCTAGAATCTTTTTGTTGAATCAAATTTGACCACTTAGTATAAACATACTAGATATTGCCTTCTTCAATTGGTGAATCATAGATTGATGATTTGACTAATATGATCATTTAGAACTACACTTCATATATATTTAAGAACATAAGCTTATACTGAGAGGGGGGGTGAACAATATAAGAGCACTTTTTACTTTTATTTCCAAATCAATATTATGTAGTGTATAGATAACAATATCAATAGTAGTAATTAAAGCAATGCACAAAACACCATACACAATAGAGACACCAATTTAATGTGGTTCATCCAAATATGGCTACTTCCATGGAGAAAATATTTCACTAAATTTTCTCAATCATGACGGGGCACCGAAAAATAGGGACCTTACGAACTCTGCATTCTCATTCAAATTTCAAATATTTACATGCATTTAAAATAAAATAGCCCGTAGGCTTACAATGGCCGGTCTCGGCTTCGGCTCTGTTCTCCCCTCTCTGTTATATTTTCTCCTTCGTTCTCCGGTCCGTCATCCCCCTTAAAACAAAATAATGGATTTTTATAGAGGTCCCGACCCTCTTGGCAATCAATGCCTCCACCTACCAACATTCTCGCTCGAATTTCCCTCCTCTCCGGGCTTTTAAATTTTAGATATAAATGCCCATCTGCTTGATCTACCCAGAGCTTGCATTAATGGCTTCTCTACTTCGCCACTCTGATCGTCCCTCGCACTGTTGCTTCCTCCATCCTGTCCATACCCTGTCCATGTTGTTTTGTGGAAAGGACTTTTAAAAGGTAGTTCCTCCCCTTTAATGCTCACGGCTGTTCTCAACAACCTGAATACGTGTTCTCCACTTTATAATTTAAACACGTAGCCGACCGTGTGCAACACTGTCCACCCCTTCTCTTTGTCACAGTATACTTGGTACACGCGTCTTTCCCAATTATCATGATACACGTGGCAACCACGTGTCAAACTCGGCCGCTCTCGGCCGTCCGTTTGTTCTCTTTTTCGGGCCTTACTTTGCTCTCTAACTTCTTTAACTCCCGCGGCTGACCAATGTTGTGCCACGTGTCGGCCGTCCGCTATTTTCTTCGGCCTTGACCTTACTTGGTCGCGGTCGACCCCTCCACCTTTGTCTTCTTCATAATTCCGTTTCCTCCCTTCTCCACTTTCGCGTTCTCCATCTTCTTTTTCCTCTACGCGGCCATCTGACCGTGCTTTCTCTTTGTTGTAACACAGCTATTGACACACGTGTTTGCCACGTGGCACAATTTGGCCTTGCTCGGCCATCGGTTCCTCTTCTTTGTTCTTGTTTACTTTTCTTAACACCTTGTTGCTCCAGGCCACATGCCACGTGTCCCCTTCACAACCACCATGTGTCGCCCCTTTACTGGCCGCGATATCACGATCGAACTCCAACTTCACTGCTTCATACTTCTCCCCCTCCTTTCTTTTCTGCGCCTTCACTTTAATGATCCCTTGACATGCCTTTCGCTTGCCACGTGTCGGCTGTTTACTGGCCGCGATATCGTGACAGGATGCGATATCGTGACCTATCACGATATCGTGATAGGACTCCTTCCTTTGCTTTGCCTTCGAAGACCGTCGCGATATCACGACGTCTAAGGCCCCCCCCTTCAATGCCAAAAGATAATGTCATGATATCGCAATGTCGTGATATCACGATGTCGCGATATCACGACGCCTGAAGCTCTCCTCCTCTGCTTTGGACTACGATCATGATATCACGACGTCTGAAGCCTCCCCACACTACATTGCAAAACCATCGTGATATCGCGACAACTTACACTCCTCTCCGCTGCCTTGCAAAACGGTCACGATATCGCGACGTCGCGATATCGCGACAAAACCCGCCAAAGACACTCTGCAGCTTTTGGGGTCACGATATCGTGACATGTCACGAAATCGTGACATGTCGCGATTTCGTGACCCCTCTCCCCTTTGCCTTACAAAACTTCCTCAAACCGAAAAATTGCTTTGCCAAACCTCCCCCAAGCTGGAAAATGCACGATTGCTCGACTGTAGCCGGATGCTCCTGCATCAGACACCCAGGGTAATTGGAGAAGTGACCTTCACTTCTAGGATGTTTGGCTCGTGTTTCTTGTAACTCCTCCAAATAGTCATCGGCCTTTACAACCTGCTCAAATTTTGTTTCTTGGCAAAAATTTCTGCCTTCTACCAGACAAATTCTGGCATTGCTGCACACCTTCTCATCCTCTGCAGATGGTTCTAACCCCGGCTCCCGGTCCATACAGCCTCTGTCTTATTCCCGAATAATTTTCTCATTACTGCAAACTTCTGCTGCAGCCTGCGGTATTTCCTCTTCTTCCATAGAAAAATCTATGCTTTCTTCTAGGCAGGTCCCGGTACTGCTATACTCCTCTACAACCTCTTTCATCTTCTCTTCTTTCTTTCTCCGTCTCTCTTCCAACATTTTCTATCGTTCTTCCTTCTCCCATAACTTCATTGCAAGCCACTCCTTTTGCAATTATTTTAATTGCCGCTTCAAGGCTAAATACTTTTCTTCTGAAACCACATCCTCCTGGTTATCCCGTCTTCTTCGGGAATGCATTCTTTTTTTTTTTTTTGCTTGCTTTTCTCACAAAATTAATTGATCCCGGTGTAGCTGCCTCATGTCCGGCGGTCTGCTAACACGCTCGGGGATGCTAAACTCTCTCTTTCTCTCTTTCTCAAAACCCTCCCATAGGTCCTGGCACAAACTGCCTCACGGTCGGCGGTCTGTTTACGCACTCAGGAACTCCCGCTCTGATACCACTGATGGGGCACCGAAAAATAGGGACCTTACGAACTCTGCATTCTCATTCAAATTTCAAATATTTACATGCATTTAAAATAAAATAGCCCGCAGGCTTACAATGGCCGGTCTCGGCTTCGGCTCTGTTCTCCCCTCTCTGTTCTACTTCCTCCTCTGTTCTCCGGTCCGCCGTCCCCATTAAAACAAAATAATGGGTTTTTATAGAGGTCCCGACCCTCTCGGCAATCAATGCCTCCACCTACCAACATTCCCGCTCGAATTTCCCTCCTCTCCGGGCTTTTAAATTTTAGATATAAATGCCCATCTGCTCGATCTACCCGGAGCTTGCATTAATGGCTTCTCTGCTTCGCCACTCTGATCGTCCCTCGCACTGTTGCTTCCTCCATCCTGCCCATACCCTGTCCATGCTGTTTTGTGGAAAGGAATTTTAAAAGGTAGTTCCTCCCCTTTAATGCTCGCGGCTGTTCTCAACAACCCGAATACGTGTTCTCCACTTTTTAATTTAAACACGTAACCGACCGTGTGCAACACTGTCCACCCCTTCTCTTTGTCATAGTATACTTGGTACACGTGTCTTTCCCAATTATCATGATACACGTGGCAACCATGTGTCAAACTCGATCGCTCTCGGTCGTCCGTTTGTTCTCTTTTTTGGGCCTTACTTTGCTCTCTAACTTCTTTAACTCCCGTGGCTGACCAATGCTGTGCCACATGTCGGTCGTCCGCTATTTTCTTCGGCCTTGACCTTACTTGGTCGCGGTCGACCCCTCCACCTTTGTCTTCTTCATAATTCTGTTTCCTCCCTTCTCCACTTCCGCGTTCTCCATCTTCTTTTTCCTCTACGCGGCCATCTGACCGTGCTTTCTCTTTGTTGTAACACAGCTGTTGACACACGTGTTTGCCACGTGGCACAATTTGGCCTTGCCCGGCCATCGGTTCCTCTTCTTTGTTCTTGTTTACTTTTCTTAACACCTTGTTGCTCCAGGCCACATGCCACGTGTCCCCTTCACGACCGCCACGTGTCGCCCCTTTACTGGCCGTGATATCGCGACCGAACTCCAACTTCACTGCTTCATACTTCTCCCCCTCCTTTCTTTTCTGCGCCTTCACTTTAATGATCCCTTGACATGCCTTTCGCTTGCCACGTGTCAACTGTTTACTGGCAGTGATATCGCGACAGGATGCGATATCGTGACCTGTCGTGATATCGCGACAGGAATCCTTCCTTCGCTTTGCCTTCGAAGACCGTCACGATATCACAACATCATGATATCGCGATGCCTGAAGCTCTCCTCCTCTGCTTTGGACTACGGTCGTGATATCGCGACATCTGAAGCCTCCCCACACTACATTGCAAAACCGTCGTGATATCGCGACAACTTACACTCCTCTCCGCTGCCTTGCAAAACGGTCACGATATCGTGACGTCGCGATATCACGACGTCGCGATATCGCGACGAAACCTACCAAAGACACTCTGTAGCTTTTGGGGTCGTGATATCGTGACATGTCACGAAATCACGACATGTCACGATTTCGTGACCCCTCTCCCCTTTGCCTTACAAAACTTCCTCAAACCAAAAAATTGCTTTGCCAAACCTCCCCCAAGCTTGAAAATGCACGATTGCTCGACTGCAGCCAGATGCTCTTGCATCAAATCAATATCTTGGGAATCCTTCCCAATTACAATGTTTATGGACCTCTGTCCAAAGGAGATGTTTATCCCCTAAATATGGTTTGTGGATCTCTATCCACAAGAAAAATCCTTCTCATCTACTCTGGCTGGTGATCCTCTAGAAGACTAAGGCCTCCATTGCACTGGATTGTAGATATCTCTCCACTGAAGACTCTTTTCCCCACTTAGAAGGCCTATCCTCACTACCTTGGTTGATGGATATCTATCCAATGGATACTATTGCCCTCTCCACTCTGTCACCTCCAAAGATTTGTCTCAATTCTATACTAAACATAGTCTAGTTGGTCTAGCACAACTCTGCTCAACTCTTGTACTAAACACAATCCAATCAGTCTAGCACAAGTATGCTCAACAAGCTCACTCAAATTTGAACTAAACATAGTTTATTCGGTCTAGCACAAATATGCTCAACTATTATACTAAACACAGTACATTAAGTCTAGCACAAGTCCACTCAAATATGTACTAAACACAGTCTAGTCGATCTAACACAAATATGCTCAATAGGTCCACTCATAACCTACTCAAATTTTCTCAACAGGTCCACTCAGAACCTACTCAAATCTGCTCAATAGGTTCACTCAGAACCTGCTCAAATATACTCAACAGGTCCACTTAGAACCTGCTCAAATCTGCTCAATAGGTCCACTCAAAACCTACTTAAATATGCTCAACAGGTCCACTCATAACCTGCTCAAATCTGCTTAACAAGTCCACACAGAACTTGTCCAATCTCATAGAAACATAAATAATATTGTTAGATACTCAATATGTTCTACACTCAAAGCTCAATCAATTTCTCAACTCAAATCAATATCATATAAGCATAAAGAGAATTGTTAGAGACTCAATATGTTCTATACTCAAAACTCAATCACTTTCTCAACTCAAATAAATCTCATAGAAGCATAAAGCTAATTGTTAGATACTCAATATGTTCTATACTCAAAACTCAATCATTTTATCAACTCAATCTCATAGAAGCATAAGGCAAATTGTTAGAGACTCAATATGTTCTATTATCACAACTGAAATCATAATATAGAATAGTTTGTTTTATGGAACTTGAACAATCACTTCATACATCCACTTGACTAGGGTCAATCAAATTACTCAACCAATCACTCAAGAAACAACTCTTTCTCACAAAACCTAGTCCAAGCATGTATCATCCAACTCAAAATGTTTCCAACAATGCTCAACAACAAATATCACATAACAATGAAACTCATGATCTTTTCAAAACCTAGTTCAAGTTCTTTTTAAAACAACTCACTTCAACAACCATGCTTATAAAATATTCTTCACACAACCAATGGCTTCAACAACAATGCTTATAAAACAAGGTTTTAATCACAACTCTTAATTTCAGAAAACCTTGAAGCATTAACTCAAACACTTTAAAAAATGAAACCCTAATCAATTCCTTTTCACTCCAAACTTTATTTTCAAGTAAGCCATTCAATAAATTCAACCAAAGAAGATTTTTCCCATACCTTTTTTCTTAACAAGTAGATGATATCACAAATCTACCACTCAAAATTACTTGTTTTTCCAATCTCAATAAGGGTTAGAGGATAATTTTCTCAATAAAACATAACACAAAAACAATATCAAATTTACACCTTATCACTCCAACTTGATTAATAATCAACACCCTCACAATAATCATAAAGAACATTAATTTAAAATAATACAATACCCACAAAGTCTTAATCCTCCAATATACCACTGTAGCAATTTAAGACTTTATTAAAAGTTAAAAATAGAAATCTCCTCATAAATCCTAATGATAATTCTCAAATACCACAAATTTATTACAAAGCAACCTTTCCAAACACAAACCACTAAACAACCTTATACCTCCAACTTAGGCATTTAATTAAAATTAAAATTAAAAAATATTACCTTGTCTTCAAAGGGAATCGAACCCTAAACATTGCCCCTAATGTGTGCCTTAGCCGCGGCCAAAGTTGCCACACAAGCCAAGTGCTCATATAATATTAATGAAGCACCACATAATTCTTAATCTCCTCACACCTTCCACTTTGGGTAAAGGAAAGTGTGTCATAGGTGCCTTAACCAACACAACTCACGATACACCCGCCAAGATTTGAAGGCAAACTCTCTTGCAAGAAACACTTTTGCGCTTCCCAAAATACCACTAGGCCACTATGTCCTATGCAACTTCAAGGATTAAAGCTTCCTCCCTTAAACGCTTCTCTATCACGACTTTCAAAAAAACTCATGAGCTCTTTTCTTTGCATGCAATATTTTTAATTTCCGAGCAAGGATAATTAATTGAACTTTTGGGTGTTTGTATTTATATGCTTCCTCCATCATTTTTAAGACATCGACGCTCCATGTTATTTTCCACAACGTTGGCAGAGATTATAAAGGCTTCGAATACCTTTTGTGTTAAACCCAACCTTTGGGTTTATAAAATATATTTAGACTTTATAAAACCCACTTTTGCATTATAAAATATTATAATAAGAATTAAAAATATTTTATTTGGGTTTTCACCATATCACATCTAATATTATAATAACCATTATTATAATATTATACCTTTGATAAAATATCTCCTTATCACTGTATTCCATGTCATAAATAATATTTATTTATAAAATTTAAATTCTCACTGAATTTAAATAATTTATAAAAATAAATATTATATCTCCTTTTGAAATTTTACCTTCTGCACTGATTCACTTGACCTTTGGCCTTCTTCCTGGATATCAAATAACTATTTTTATCCCCTTTGTTTCATGTTGAAATCCTTGATTATTAATGATGACTTCATCTGGTGACATAAATGACAACTTTGACTTAGGGACTCAAAATGTCCAACAATTTCCCCCTTTGTCATTGATGGTAACCCATACTCTTCTTTCCAAAACTTGACCTTTATTTTTATTTTGCTCTCCCTAGGACATTGCTCCCCTTGGCTCAATGCTCTCTCAAATATCAAATCTCTCCATTACACAAATCTCTCCCCTTTGACATCAATGGCAAAGGGTCACCTTTGGGGCTCGGGACTAAGAATGAGCCTCTTAGCTTAGTCCCTCCCCCACCTCATTTTGAGGTGGTTAATTATGGGGTGGGAGTATATCTACTTCCAAAAGGTATTGTTCTTTACCTTTATTCTCTTCCCTTATTTTATGAGTTTTCTAATTCCTCTGACTGTTTCTATCTATGTCATCATCCCTGTTCCTATTCATGGTCTTGTTCACATCCAAGTTCCTGTTCCTAATCCTATTCCTATTCACATTCATTTTCCTATTTATGTTCATGTTCCTATTCATGTTCATGTTCTTATTCATGTTATTGTTCCTATTCATACCTATTTTTGGAATGTCTGCTCTACACCATTTTGTTGTGTAACCATCATTTTTGCACTTATAACACTTAATATTATTATTCCTTGGAGGTGCAAATGTCTTAGTATTTCTTCTAGTGAATCCATATCCTCTTCTATCATAAAATTTGTAATTCATTGCCTTGTGATCAAATTGATTATATGAGTAGCAATACCCATGGAAAATTTATCTATTCCCATATTCTTTCTTTCATGTGTCCTGCATTGTGAAGCCATGTGCCCAAACCTGTGACATGAAAAACATATTCCATTGAAGCTTCATTGTATTAACCTCATTGGTATCCTATTCTGATTGTTGTTCCATCTGTATCTTCTTTGTGCATTATTCTTGTCTTTATTGAACCCTTTATTGTTCAACTCATCCTCTAATGTCTCACTCCCTCTTACACTATCTTCTTCTGATGTATATTCATCTAAAGTTTCTTCTTATTCAAGGCTTGAAGTTGAATCTTCTTCCCATTTATTTTGAACTTGTTTAGAACCAAGACCTATTTTGTTTGTTGCTCCTCTTTGTATCTTGATTATTTTATCCACACTCTTTGCATTGTTTACATACTTGTATAGCTTATTCTTGGAATCTTTTAAATATTCCTTTATTAGTGCTACTTCTTGTGCTAACTTCTCACATTCCAAAATATTTGCTGCTAATTTGTCTTTGAACATCCTTGCTTTAGCCTTTGATTTTTCTAAATCCTCTATGAAAAATCTTCTTTCTTCATCACATTATTGAAACTAAATTTCAAGTTTAGAGTGTTGCTTCCTTACCTTCTTTACCATGTCAAGGGATTATATAATTTCTCCCTTGAGATCATAACCATTCTCTACTGACTAATCTTCTATTTGTTTGCCTTTGTCCACATCATTACTTTCTTTTGGCTTGTCTTCTATAGGATCACTCACTTCTTCTTCTAATGCCATTAGAATATTTTCATCTGGTATTTCAAGTGCATATTCATATTCATCATCACTTAAAATATAGCCATATCTTGTGCAATAATCTTCAAAATATCCAAAGTTACCACATATAAAACACTTGAGAATAGCTAGAGTCTTTTTCTTAACTAGTTCATTTTTTTCAATCATAAATAGGACTTCATCTCTATCATTGTTTGAAAAACTAGCATCACTATCATTTGAGTACTTACTTGCATTATACGCATAGTAGCTCCTCTTTTGTATTTGGAAGAACTTATTTCCTTGTTTGCTTTGTCCATCCTTGCTTTTATTTTGATGCCTATATCTTTCTGATTCTCTATACCTGTGATCATATTTTTCTTCACCATTGTTGTTCTTTGGTTCTTTACAATTTGTTGCAAAATGTCCATACTTTCCACAATTGAAAAACTTAACAGATCTTAGATATATGGGTCTTCTGGAACCTTTATCTCTTCTACCAGAATTGGATTCTTCATCACTAGAAGACTCATTGCTTGATTCTGACTTCTAACCCTTTGTTTCCTTTATTACTTTGAATGTTGCTTCCTTTTGGGAAATAGGAAATTTTATTCTTATCTCAAAATTTGTTAGAATACCAAGCAACTTATCTCTTGTCAAAGTATCACCATCCAATGATATTTCTATAGTAGAAACCTGTTCACAATTTTTTTTTGGAAGAGATCTTAAGACTTTATCAGAAACATATGATTCATAAATCTTCATTCCAAGTCATTGCATATCATTAACAACCTCATAAATTCAAATTAGATAAGCACTGATATTTTCATCATCATTCATTTTTGATGCTTCAAATTGTCCATCGATATTTTGTATCTTTTCTTTCTTGACACTTTTATCTCCCTCATATATACATTGTAATTTATCACACATTTCTTTTGCAGTTATACAATGCATAACCTTCATAGATTATGATCTATGCAAACCTCTCACAAGTGCATTCATTGATTTTGAATTATAGTGTTGTAGTAGCTTACCTTCCTTATCTGTAGAAGGATTGACTGCTGGATCATATCCAAATTCCACTGCATCCCAAACTTCATTGCCAAGTGCCATCAAGTAGAACCTCATCATCATACTCCAATACATGTAGTCACTTCCATCAAATATTGGTGTTGAATTACTTGAGGACGCGTCCTTAGTATCCATTGTGTTATTTTTAGCTTTTCCTTCAAGTTGTTAAACTCTTCCGAAGGAACCCACTCTGATACCAATTGAAGAACACAAGATTATACTAAGATGGGGGTGAACAGTATAAGAGCCCTTATTACTTTTCTTTCCAAATCAATATTATGTAGTGTATAGATAGTAGTATCAATTTCAATAATCAAAGCAATGTAGAAAACACCATACACAATAAAGACACCAATTTAACTTGGTTCACCCAAATATGGCTACTTCCACAAAGAAAATATTTCACTAAATTTTCTCAATCAATATCTTGGGAATCCTTCCAAATTACAATGTATATGGACCTCTATCCAAAGGATATGCTTATCCCCTAAATATGGTTTGTGGATATCTATGCACAAGAGAAATCCTTCTCCTCTACTCTAGCTAGTGATACTCTAGAATACTATTGCCTCCACTACACTGGCTTGTGGATCTCTCTCCACTAAAGAATCTTGTCCCCACTCATAAGACCTATCTTCACTACCCTAGTTGATGGATCTCTATCCACTGAAGACTATTGTCCTCTCTTCTCTATCACCTCAAAAGATTTGTCTCAATTCTATACTAAAAACACTCCAGTCAGTCTAGCACAACTCTGCTCAAAACTTGTACTAAACATATTCTAGTCGGTCTAGCACAAGTTTGCTCAACAAGCTCACTCAAATTTTCACTAAATATAGTTCATCCGGTCTAGAAAAAATTTGCTAAAATCTTGTACTAAACACAGTCCAGTCAATCTAGCATAAGTCCAATTAAATCTACACTAAACACGGTCCAGTCGGTCTAGCAAAAATCTTCTCAATAGGTCCATTCAAAACCTACTCAAATCTGCTCAACAGGTCCACTCAGAACCTACTCAAATCTACTCAAAAGGTCCACTCAGAACCTTCTCAAATATTCTCAACAAGTCTACTCATATGCTCAAATCTGCTTAATAGGTCCACTCAGAACCTACTCAAATCTACTCAATAGGTCCACTCAGAACCTACTCAAATTTGCTCAACAGGTCCACTTGAAACCTACTCAAATCTACTTAACAAGTCCACACAGAACTTGTCCAATCTCATAGAAACATAAAGAGAATTGTTAGAAACTCAATATGTTTTACACTCAAAGCTCAATCACTTTATCAACTCAAATCAATCTCATAGAAGCATAAAGATAATTTTTAGAGACTCAATATATTCTATACTCAAAACTCAATCACTTTCTCAACTCAAATAAATCTCATAGAAGAATAAAGAGAATTGTTAGAGACTCAATATGTTCTATACTCAAAACTCAATTACTTTCTCAACTCAATATCATAGAAGCATAAAGAGAATTGTTAGAGACTCAATATATTCTATTCTCACAACTCAAATTAGAATATAGAATAGTTTGTTTTATGGAACTTGAAAAATCACTTCATACATCCACTTGACTAGGCTCAATCAACTTACTCAACCAATCACTCAAGAAACAACTCTTGCTCACAAACCCTAGTCCAAGCATGTATCATCCAACTCAAAATGTTTCCAAAAATGCTCAACAAAAAATATCACATAACAATGATACTCATGATATTTTCAAACCCTAGTTCAAGTTCTTTGCAAAACAACTCACTTCAACAACCATGCTTATAAAACATTCTTCACACAACCAATGGCTTCAACAACAATGCTTATAAAACAAGGTTTTAATCACAACTCTTAATTTCAGAAAACCTTGAAGCATTAACTCAAACACTTTCAAAAATGAAACCCTAATCAAATCCTTTTCACTCCAAACTTTATTTTCTAGTAAGCCATTCAATCAATTCAACCAAATAAGAATTTTTCCATACCTTATTGCTTAACAAGTAGATGATCTCACAAATCTGCCACACTCACAATTACATTTTTTGCCAATCTCAATAAGGGTTAGAGGATAATTTTCTCAACAAAAAATAACAAAAAACAATATCAAATTTACACCTTATCACTCCAAATTGATTAATAATTAACACCCTCACAATAATCACAAAAATCCTTAATTCAAAATAAAACAATACCCACAAAGTCTTAATCCTCCAATATACCACTATAGCAATTTAAGACTTTATTAAAAGTTAAAAATAGAAATATCCTTATAACTCCTAATGATAATTCTCAACTACCACAACTTTATTACAAAGCAACATTTCCAAACACAAACCACTCAACAACTTTATACCTCCAACTTAGGCATTTGATTAAAATTAAAACAAAAAAATATTACCTCATCTTCGGAGGGAATCGAACCCTCAACGTTGCCCCTAATGTGCACCTTAGCCATGGCCAAAGTCATCGTATGATCCAAGCGCTTGTCTGAGATTAACGAAGCACCACGTGCTTATTAATATCCTCACACTTTATGCCTTGGGCAAAAGAACATGCACCGTAGGCGCCTTAACCAACATAACTCATGATGCACCCACCGAGATTTGAACGCAAACCCTCTTGCAAGCCAACACTTTCATGCTTCCCAAAATACCACTAGGCCATGTTGTCCTATGCAAATTCGAGGATTAAAGCTTCCTCCCTTAAACGCTTCTTTGTCATGACTTTCAAAAAAACTTATGAGCTCTTTTATTCCCATGCAATATTTTTAATTTTTGAGCAAGGATAATTAATTGAACTTTTGGGCATTTGTATTTATATGCTTCCTCCATTGTTTGGAAGACGTAGGTGCTCTCCATGTTATTTTCCACGAATTCGGAGGAGATTATAAATGCTTTGAATGCCTTTTGTCTTAAACCCAACATTTGGGTTTATAAAATATATTTAGACTTTATACAACCCACTTTTGCATTATCAAATATTATAATTAGAATTACAAATATTTTATTTGGATTTTCACCATATCATCTCTAATATTATACCTTTGATAAAATATCTCCTTCTCACTATATTCCATGTCGTAAATAATATTTATTTATAAAATTCAAATTCTCATTGAATTTAAATAATTTATAAAAATATTATATCTCCTTTTGAACTCTTAACTTCTACACTAATTCACTTGACCTTTGGCCTTCTTCTTGAATATCAAATAACCATTTTTATCCCCTTAGTTTCCTACTGAAATCCTTGATTATTAATGATGAATTCATATGGTGACATCAATGACAACTTTGACTTAGGGATTCAAAATATCCAACAGATATATATATATATATATATATATATATATATATATAATAGCTTTAAGGGTTTGTAGCTGATAGGGCTTGAACAAGGGACCTTGCACAAGTAAACAAGTAAGCTTACCAACATGCCATGTATGTGTTTGAAGAAATGGACTACTATTCTCTTTATCAAACCAAATCTTATATTTAGTTAAGAAAAAGAACACATAAAAAATTGAACCCTTCACCTATAATCTCCAATTGAGTGCTTCAACCACTACACCATGCCACTTGGATTGGAGTTGGAGTGTGGAGAAATCATTTTTAGTAGTCAAAGGTGTCATGTTGCATACAACCATGACCTAATGATGCATGAGATTATGTTGACCATATTATTTTATATTTTTCAAAATGCCTTCAAGATATTTGAATCAACGCCTTCCTCACCATAAGAAAAATGACCAACTATTTTGCCATAAACATGGTTTGAAGCTAAAAATTGAAAACCAAAGAAAAATAGATAATCTCTCAAAATAGCTATAAAAAAGACCTTTCTAGATTTTGAAATAGCAACATCTAGTCATCAAAGCTTCACATCAACCATTTCTACACCATACCATTATTTGTATCTTTCAATGCAAGAAACTTCATATTGAGGATCATGGATGGTGTGTATGTTGGATCCCATATCACCCATGAGAAACACCCTCTTAGTATTTTATACCAAAAATAATGCCCTTAGAGATTTGAAACTACAACAATTTTCTTATCAATTGAGTGCCTTACCACTACACTACTCTCTTAGATGTGCAGAAGTTGGACTCAATGATAGAGGACATAAGGAAATCGGAGGAAATGACCAAAAAATATGCAAGGTGTCATCATACCCACAACATTTAAGGGGGAAGGGAGAGTGCCTATTGTTGCGCTCTACCTCCAAGTGTAATGAAGGCCCATGTGAATCAAAAGAAGGAGATATGATTGAAGAAAATAAGACAAATGCACATGTAGACACACACATGTGAAGGCAAGTGGATGATAATTGAAGACCCAATACTCTAAATTTATCTCAATAATAGGTAAAATTATCTCATAGAGAAAATATTTGTTCCATCAATGTCTTTTATAGATTTTTTGGTTGCGCACTATATCTATCACCTTTGCTCAACTAACATAAAATTATATATGGTCTACACGAGACAAGTATGTTGATGTAAGAGCAATATCATGGATGTAATGTACCTTGTGTGCATTAAATATGGTTTTAGAATTATATATCCTTGGTGACAAGGCATATATTTGATGGAAAATAGGTTTTTTAATATCTCCATGGAATAAGCCTTGGAATATTTTATTATGATTTACAATTCATCATGGATGGGTCCTTGACGCATCCACTTACATGACAAGATAGATAATCCTTCTCTTTTAAAATTAAGGGATTCTTATTAGTCTTAAGTATATAGAGGTCTTGGTAGGTGGATATCAAGCACCTCCTATGGGAAGGCTCTTCATTAAGACATGGTTTAATCTTATCCATCTCTTCCATACTGTGGAACAAGTTGGTCCACTACAATGGTAAAACCCTTGCTTGAAATTAAATTTAAAACACAAGTTACTTTTCAAAATATGTTTCAAGAGGTTCTTGGATCTTTGGAATATTATTAAACAATGCTATAAATATTAGTCCTCTTCGCTAGGAGTTTTATAATTTCTAATCTAATTATTTGTGCATTCAACAATGCAAATTTTAGTTGAGCATGATCTTCTTGTCAAGATTTTAACTACCCTTACATGTAATATTTTCAAGGATTAGCAATTGTTTGATTACTATAGTACTTCTTGTCTCTCTATCAATATATTATATGAAAATCTCCTTCCTTACTCCCTTATTAATTTCCAATTGAACGATAGATGGTTTATAATATTAAAGAGCCTTGAAGGCATATTGATATCGATATTTAGAAATCCATGTATTATTCTTCTAAACACTTGTTGTATTAGAATGTTTTGCATCTTAAGTTGCCAATACAAGCTAATCTTACTAAAGCCAAGTTTATCTTATCCTAGTTTTGTCTTCTACAATAGGTTTGGGACCCTAATAGATCTAATATGGGTATGTAGAGTAGTTAAATATGTATGGAAGTATGTTATCACTACTTTTCAAGATTTAATTTTACACAAGATCTCATATAAATTTATGCTTCTAGGTTTGTCTAAATTTTTTAATATTATTTTAATGACTTTTCAATAGCTAGTTCAAAAAAATTTAATTTCAAATATGCAAAGCTTACTTAATCAAAGCATCATAGATGTATGAGTTAAAGCATCTGAATTTTACTCTAGCATATTTATATAGTTATCTACTTTGTTTAAACAATTATCATTGTAAGATAGTAGGAATATAGGAATTGAACATCAACTTGAAGAGTTACAAGCAAAATTTAATCAAATAATCAGTGCAATAGTCCTTATAAAAATATATTTTATAAATAAATACAATCACCTTGATACTTAAAATCCTTCCGTTATAATTGAAGTGTAAAATGAGAGATTTTCTAAGGAGATACTCGCTTATAAAAAGTTGTTGAGAGTTAATATGATAGATCTAGGTAGATAATTAAAATAAATTTATAAGATATTTAACAAACGTTGGGGGCATGTTATCAGCTTTAACAAACGTAGTAGTCCATGCTGAATCTTCTGAGTGCGCGTTAGACCGATGATGACAGTACAAACCCCGAGCGATCGGTGGTCTCCATATCATGTTGGGTCAACAACAATGAGACAAATACCTTGCGCTTGTTGTTTGAATCCTGTGCTTGCTAGTTACTAAAAATTGTTGTTGTAACCAACTCCCCTACGTACCAAAAAAAAAAAAAAGAATTATAAGATATTTCATGCATTAATTTTTTTTTCCTTAAGAAATTAGAGAAAAAGAAATAACTCTGTGCTTTTATATACTATCTTTATTAATTTCATTGAACATTGCTTTTATATATATATATATATGAATGGGTTACATTTACAATCCTTTTTACTGTTAAGCAGGATTCAAAGTTTGGGGTTGGCCTGCCGATTTTAATTAGTGTTGGTCTGACGCATACTTAGAGGATTTAGATTAGACTACTACCTTGCAAAGTACATGCTTCCCCAAGGTTTGAACTTATTGCTTACCAATCCACCATTATTCGTATCTCTTCTTAGTAAATACCCAACCAAACCTGCACTTACCAATCCACCTAAAAACATATTACTTACCTATCTTACAATCTATCTTTATAGAACTATAGCCCTTTTACCCCGAATTGATCTCTAACCACCATTTCACTGATTATTATTTTGTGTGCACGCTACAGACACGTTATTTGGTTCTGAGGGCATTTCAGTATACGACATTGACGACTACCCAGATAAAGCAAAAGGAAGGGATACCAATCTGTTCTGGATGAAACGTAATGCCCACCATAAGTCGCGGTAAATTCCAATGAGATCTTTTGCGTGTCATCTTGAAATTGCAAGTTGCTTCATTCAAATTCACCTCGTAAATTCCGAAGTTACAAAATCATCCATGTCCTCTTCATTGTTCGGAATTAGCAAAATAAAAGAAGAGATATTAATGACATAGCCCTCCAACAACCGCCTAAAGATGAACACTCACGGCTTTTGATTTTTCTATTTGCACCACATTGATTGGACAGTTTTAATCTCAACTCCACTTACCATTTCCAACTGTTTTTTTTTTTCCATTTCAAGAATAGGAAAGAGTAACTGATATAGAAACTCCAAGGAAGTCAATTTATTGGAGAGGTTTAGATGACCTTTCCGTCTTATAAACTACTACTTCACTGTTCTCCTTTCTCTCCTTTGCTTTCAGTTGCGCTATCATATTCGCCTTGAACTACTCTAAGCAGCTTTTGTAGTAATTATACACCGAAGTTCACATTAAATGACTTTCATATTGACCAACTTTCCATTTAAGTAAATGCTATGCCATAACGTGTTCTTCCAATAATACAAAAACATTTACGGAAAAGGCCAAAAAGAGTGCAACGAGGATGAAGCGTGGATCAGACGGTGCTAGATTACTTGTAATAGGTTACATTTATTTTGTAATTCTTGCAAGAATTGCAGGCGAACTCATTACACTCTAGAAGTTTCTAAGTGACTCGTTATTACGCCGCACAATAATGGAATGGGATAATTACGAGTGATTTAAGAAACTTTACCAAATCTTTAGCCTTTCTCGTATCATGAGTTAAGGATTACTTATAAACTTCTCTAGATGATAACCATAACTGGAACACAAAGTTACTTCCCCCGTCGAGTGTGGCTTTCATAACTGTGTTTTTTGGAAGGCCAAACTATCTGATAGACACCTTTGGGCCATGCCTTCCATTTTGTTAAAATATAACAAAGATATCACTGTTAGAAATATAGAAACATTATTTTCTTGGAACACTCTGTTTTAAGCATGCCTATCATCTTTCCTAGCTAACAGCATTATCATTGGAAAACTTTATTTCCATTTCAGTCATGTAGATGGTAAATTAAAAAACACCCAATGCAAAGATAAAAAATAAATCTAAAGATAAAAATGTATGATTTATAAGTTAAGAAAAGTTATTTGTAATGAGTTTATATATTCGTGTATTTAATATGAATTGATTTATTCATCTATAGGTGGTTTATCTAACATGTGCATTGTTGGATTAGATTATATGGAGTGGAGTGGAGTGCGATGGCCACAAGGCCTATGTGATGATGGAGTGAAGAATATTGTATGGAGTTGAATGGTAACAAATCTATTATTATTAATTGAATGGAACAATTGAAGGATGTGAATTGTATTGTAAAATATCTTGTATGTTGTATATGAATGAATTTACACGTTTTCACAATTTTGAGATAATTTCTATGCTTTCTCAATGTTTAATATAAGAAGAATTTTATTATTAGAGTATTTTGATCATGATAATTTTGTTCATGCCTCAAATATATTAAAATCCTCTTCAATCAAATTTCTTGACATGAAGCTAATGTCACTAAAATATATTCTACTTTTTATAATGGTAATGCAAAAGTTGAATCCTTCTTTAAAGACCAAGAAATTACACCTGATCCCAAGCTGAATACATATCTTAAAGTGTTTTTTTATCATCAATGGATTCTGCCCAATCGTTGTCTATATATCCAACCAATCCAAAGTTATTAGTTGATGTATACAAAACACAAAAATTTCTTGTACCACGAATATACCTACGTATTCTTTTTACTGCAAAAAAATGAATCTCACTTGGATCTTGCATAAATATTGAAACCAAACTTACATCATGCACGATGTTAAGTCTAGTGGCAGTAAGATACATAATATTGTCAACTAAACTCCTATATAATGTAGCATCTATCTTGTTACCACCATCATTCTTGGCTACTCCCTCACATTCAAGGGTGTGTTTATTGTTTTACAACTTTTTATTCTAAGCTTGTCAAGTAAATCAATTACATATTTTCTTAGGAGATGAAAATACCATCATTCAATTGTCTTACTTATAAGACAAGAAAGTAATGCATTAAACCCACATCTCTCATTTCAAATTCATTCTTTATGGTATTTTTAAATTCGTCTATTAATACTTTGCTAGTACCAATGTAAATCAAGTCATCAATTGATAGGTAGACAACAAGTAAATCATCAATACCTCTAGATTTGACATTGAATGTGGGTTCACTTTCACTCTTGTTGAAGCTATTTTTCTAAAAATCCCACATATTTTGTTATATAAGGCTCTTGGTTCTTGATTGAGTCCATAAAGAGCTTTCTTCATCCTGTAAACCTTTTGTTCTTGTCCTACAACTTTATAACTTGATGGTTCTACAAATGCTTCTTCATCCAAGAAACCGTTTTAAAAAGTTGGTTTAACATCAAATTGATATATTAACCACTTAAATTGTGTTGTCAATACAAAAATAGTTCTTATGATATCCAATCTCACAATATTAGCATAGGTTTCATTGTAATATATACCTATATGTTATGAGAAGATTTTAGTTACTAATTTTGCTTTGTGTCTTTCAGTGGATCCATCATATTTATATTTTGTTTTATAGACCCACTTTAGTCCAATGACATCATTTTCTGGTGTAGGATCTACTAACTCCCATGTTACATTCCTTTCTTTGGAATCAATCTCCCAATTCATGCCTTTATTCCAAACTTCATGATTCATTGCATCTTCAAAATATCTTGTTTCTACTTGAATATAAGATAATAAAGCAAAATACACAATTGAATTAAGACTACCAGTTCCTTTATAAATTTCTTTAAATGTTTTTACCTTCCATGGAGGAGGAGGAAGACTTGAAAGAGGACTAGATGAAAGACATGTTGAACTTGATGAAGAAGTGGTAGTAGAACTTGACCTATTGCTTGGCTTGGTATAATAAGGTGAAGCATATTTTTCTATATTCATAGTTACTTGTTTTTCTTGTTGTTTATTTCCTTTGTATTTCCCTGTTTTATTCTTAGCAAAAATTACATCACGATTGACTATCAAGTTCCTTATCACTATATTACATAGTGTATAACCCTTTGTCTCCTCATTATAGCCAATAAAATTATATTTTTTATTTTCTCATGAAGTTTTTGTCTTTTCTCTTTGGTTATATGAGCATAAGTAATGAAAAAAAACACCTTAAGATGAGCCACACAAGTCCTTCTTCCACTTCAAGCCTCATAAGGAGTCATATTTTTTACATTTTTTGTTGGACATATTTTTAGCAAGTAAATAGATGTGGCTACTACTTTAGCCCAAAAAGTATTTGGAAGACCCTTTGTCTTGAGTATGCTTCTTCTACTACTTTAGTCCAATAAGTGGTATCAAAACGTTTTTAGGGTTGCATATTGTTACAATTGTAATAGTTCTTATCCTACCCTTTAGTGCATGTTAGGTATAATTTTCCTTCCTTTTGTACCTTTTGTGATTTATACTATGAAATATCAAGTCATTTTTTTAATTTAGTTTAATATGTTATAAATCGTAAGCCAAGTTTTTAATATATCATAGAGGAGCTATCATTATTGGCTAAGCTAGATTGTTCGTAAAGCATTTAGTGAAGTGAGAGGTGATTATACTTCAATAATCAAGATTTAAACAACACCCATATATGGAATTTTAAGCTCCCACTTACCCTTGGGTATATATGGATATCCTCATATATTTAGGAGAGACTTTTAGCCCTAGGTATCTTTTGACTATGTATCTATCCATAGTACACTAAGCATAGCACTTGGGAAGATTACCCTCATGTACTTTCAGAGAGGTGGATAGTGTGCTCAAGGGCATGTGTGGAATCCTCTTTAAGTAGTGGCCTAAAATATTGGGAAAAACATTATCAATAATTATTATAGTATATCAAAGGGCTATGGAAAATGCATACACCTTGTCTTAGAGTTATCCTATTTTTGTTGTATGTAAAACCTAAAACACAGACCATCAAAACTAAAAATCCTAATAATAAATTTGAGCATATTGATGAGACTACATCTATCACAAAAATGATGATATTGTAACAGTTCTTGATATAAAATAATAATTGTTGGGGTTAGTAATAGAAGGGATAGTTGGTAGACTAAAAGGTTTCTAGTAACAATCAAGAATAATGTCAAACATAGAAATTATAATTAATAGTCGGGTATAGTGATAATTATAAATATATACAAGATCAATAACAAATAGAATCTTGACAATCTAGATAGTTATTAAAATAAATATTAGTAGGTAAATAGTGTGTCACTATAAAATAAAACTAGTGTAATTGGTAGTCAGTGTGTTATAAATCTAGTAAAAGGCAACTAGTGTATGAAATAGTCTACGAAAATTATTATTTTGAGATCTAATCCATTATGATAATATTTTCATACTAATTATTTTGGTATATAGCACTCGTGAGGTTTTTTAGAGTCCAATATTTTGTTGTTTCAGGTATAGTTCATTTCACGAATATACCTACGTATTTTTTGCTTTTATCATATTTTTTTTTTATTTTCTCTTTGGTTGTGTGAGCATAAGCAATGCAACCAAACACTTTAAGATGATCCACACCAAAATTTCTTCCACTCCATGCCTCATAAGGAAAAATGTTCTTTACACTTTTTGTTGAACATTTATTTAGCAAGTAAATAAATGTGGCTTATGTTTTAGCCCAAAAATTATTTGGAATATCCTTTGTGTTAAGCATTTTGATTACCATATTCATGATTGTATAATTCTAACATTAAATTTTCATATTTCATTCTTAGTATGATAAAGTAAAATTCACAATTGAATTAAGACTAGCATTTTCTTTATAAATTTCTTTGAGAAATTTTACCTACCTTGGAGGACTAAGATTTGAAAGAGGAATAAATGAAGGAGATGCTGAACTTGAAAAAGTGGTAATAGAACTTGAATTGCTACTTAGGCTGGTAGAATAAGGTGAAGCATCTTGTTCTATATCTATAATTACTATTTTTTATTATACATTTCCATTCCATTGTCATGTTTCATTCTTAGTAAAAATTACATCACGAGTGACTGTCAAGTTATTTGTATCTATATTATACAACTTGTAATCCTTTGTCTCCTCATTGTACCCAATAAAAGGGTATTTTTTTCTTTTCTCATCAAGTTTTTTTATTTTCTCTTTGGTTGTGTGAGCATAAGCAATGCAACCAAACACCTTAATATGAGCCACACCAATATTTCTTCTACTCCATGCCTCATAAGGAGTCATATTATTTACACTTTTTGTTGAACATCTATTTAGCAAGTAAAAAAATGTGGCTTATGCTTTAGCCCAAAAATTATTTGTAAGACCCTTTATGTTGAGCATGTTGATTACCATCTTCATGATTGTATAATTATTACATTAAACTATCCAATTTTGTTGAAGAGTATAGATTACAGTCAACTATATTTGAATACCATATTTTTAACAAAAATATTGAATTCATTAGACGTAAATTCTCCCTATGTAGACTCTTAAAGAGACAACCACTATGATTTTCTATATTAGATTTTTACTACTAAAATATAAAAAAATCTTATATTTTCTTTGATGAAATATACCCAAGTTCTTCTATAGTAGTTATCAACAAAATTAATAAAATACCTACTTTTGTTGAGTGACAAAGTTTTCATTTGACACTATTAGGACCGTATCCTAACATAATTAATAATTTCATAGTCATATGGTACATTGGATGCCTAGGCTTATGGGCTCATATGATGTAACCACTATTTATTATAAAGATACGTTATATAAAATCTGTAACAGTTGTTATTTAGGAGTTATTAGCTCATGTACCTGCTTACACATGGATATAACCCTTGAGCATTAGAGTTATCTATTCTACATTACATTGAGCAGATAGTTTTAATCTCAACTGCAATTACTATTTTCAACCGTCTTTCCTTTCAAGAATAGGAAAGAGTAACCAATATAGAATCTCCAAAGAAGTAAATTTATTAGAGAGGTTTAAATAATTATTTTGTCGTATAAAATACTACCTCATTTTTCTCCTTTCTCTCATTCACTTTTAGTTGTGCTATAATATCTGTCTTGAACCATATTTATGATTAACACAAATATTTACAATTGTGCAGTCTAAACAACTTTTGTACTTTTTATATACATCGTAATTTACATTAAATATGAATTTCATATTGACCAAGTTTACTTTGAATTTAATGCTAAGCCATAACATCTCCTTACAATAATACAAAAACAATTATGAAAAATACCAAATACCTATCGAATCTATGAAAAGGCCAAAAATATTGCAACGCGTATAAAGCATGGATCAAATGGTGTTTACATTATTAATTTTGTAATTCTTGCAAGAATTGTAGGTAAACTCTAAATGGCCACTTTAGCAGTTTCAAAGTGACTTGTTATTATATCGTAAAATAATGGAATATGATAATTACGAGTGATTTAAGAAGCTTTACACTTCTCTTTACTCATTTTCATATAATAAGTTAAGGATTGTGTATACCTTATAACCATAACTAGAACATAAAGTTACTTCCCCTATCGAGTGTGGCTTTCATAAGTGTGTTTTTTGGAAGGCCAAACTATGTGTTAGGGCATTGCCTTCTAATTTGGTAAATGGTGAGAAAGATATCACTATTAGAAATGAAGAAACATTAATTTTTTAGGAACACTTTGCTTTAAGCATGCTTATCATTTTATTGAGCTAACAACATTGTCATTGAAAAGTTTTCTTTCCATTTCAGTTATCATGGATACTCCCTCATATCTCCTATGGAAGCCTGTTGCACTTCTCTTTTCAAATCACGAGATGATATCTGAGAAAATCAACTTTATATATTTGGGGAACTCATCAAAGGTTAATTCATACCATATCAGGTTATATCTTTAGAGTCTTGTCATAGCTCATAATTTATGAATACAATAATTTGCTCATAAATGGATCAATTACCTTACCATCTTATCCATGAATAACAAGGAAAGACAACACCACCTACACAATTTTTTTTGTAAATCTAAATTATTTCTTCTTAAAACCTAAACGAAATAGTAACGTAAATCCAAATCTAAATTATTCTTGTAACCCCTTGTACTAGCCTAGTAGACACCTATCTTATACCCAATCACAAATGAATCCCTATTTAATAGAAAAATGACCACTTTAGCTATTGTAGTTAGTATATTGGGTGACAAAGTGACTAATATAGTAATCCCAAGTGGTCCTAGTGACATAAAAATCTACAACCTATGCACAATAATAAAATGTGAGGTAGAGATTTATGATGGTTCATGTGATACTAAGGTCTTAAATAATTAGACCCTTGACATGGATACTATGCTTGGTTATAGCCAAATCCTTGAAGATGAACAAGTTTCATTTTCTAAATTAATTTTTTTTTGCTGTAGCCAAGGTTTTGATAACTCACCACCAACACAATCAAAATTCCATAAAAAATTGGGATGTACTGGTAAAATCATTGAAGGATACCTTTTATCCTTCAAATTATGGTAAATATCTCATCTATAAATGGATTTGTTTAAAGCAAGGAACCAACATGAGTGTCCAATATTATATTTACTAGTTTAACAAGTTGAGAATCTTAACTAGCATGGAGGATTCAACTAATGGACTCATTATCAAATTTAAGAGTGGTTTACAAGAACCAATATTTAGGGAGTTGAAATATGCCCCCCTCACCACCTTGGATGTAGCATTTAATCAAGCATATTTGGTATAAGAGAAGCTTGTTGCTTAGTCAAAGGGAGATTATATACCTCTAAATCAACAATATCCAACAAAGGTACAAATGCTTTATCCTTCTTCTAACATGGTGTGCTTAAATAGGCATAATTTACAACCGACTATATTCCAAAATATAACAAGATTTCATATTTGGAATATAAGCTTAAGAACATGCCTATTTAAGGGATTGCCTACTAAAAACCCGCTAACAATATTCAATCTAGAAGATTTTCCAACTATCACCTATTTAGAAGATTTACTAAGTCCAACATGAGCCACAAAAGTTCACTTTTTACAAAATGACATAATTTTTATTTTAAGCGAAAATAAGATTAAGTCCCTAATAAGCCTAAGAAATCAGAAATATAATCTTACGCCTATCAAATGATGTTCTCATCAATTTATTATTCAAGATTATAAGCCCATATATGATTACCAAAGGCCCCTTCCCTCCTTTCCTCTAGCTAATAGATTTAATGATAATTGCCAAGTCTCTTTCAATAAATTTAAATGGATTTTTCTTTCCTCTCAATTATAGACATGCAAAGTAGAAAAAAAGTATCAAGTATTAGGTTGGAGGCTTTTCCATTTTAAGTTGTTAACCTTAGTTAATTTAGCTCTCATTCTGAATTGTTCTTCATGGTGTGCTTTGTGCCTAGATCAAGATATCATTCCCTAATTGATTTGGTATTATATGTTTGCTCAATGGATTTGGTATGTTGTTGGTATGGTATTTTTTTAATGAATATATTTTAAAAAATTGATCTGTTAGGAAGGTCGAAGCCTAATAATGATAGTCCCATTTTGAAAACATATAGATTAGTTATCCTTAAACACATCCAGAAGTAAATTTTCTAAAATGTATTTACATATTTGTATCCTCCTTAGGGGTTGTTACAAATTTACTATTATAGGTTTCTAACATTCATGTGCATGTGTACTATACCTCCAACATCATCATCATGGCAATAGAAAAATTGGAATGCATGCATCACCAATTCTACCACTATTCACATGATTCAAACAAGATCAATAAATAGTTGATAGCGTAGATAAATAGACCCTCTTAGCAATAATAGGCATCAAGGCTATAGTGGGTATGATTGAGTATCTAACACTGACAATTACAACTAGGGAAGTCTTAATCCTCCAAAATAAATGCCATAGCAATTCGCCTTATTTTTTAAGCAAGATCATTCTATACTTTTTGTATTCTAGTCAATTTAGTGGTTCTAGTTCCAAGCCTTTGAGCCTATTATATACTTTTCTTTTATTTTTTTTTGTTGATGGACAACGTTTTTCTTCTCCATTGATACTTGAAATATGTATGTAGAATTTTATTATTGAAAAACTAAGGAAAGTGTTTTTCTTTTAAAAAACATATTGAATATAAATAATATTGTAAATTTTATTTGTATAATATATTCATATTTTCCTTTATTACACTCAATTAAATTTTTTTATATTCTTTATATGTATTCTAAATGTGAACTAAGTTACTCTATCTCAATATCTACCTAAAAAATATCTTGAATTTAACCTTTGCATTGCATGCAATTAAAAAAATAAATACCATAAACATTGTTCAAATAATACAATTTGTTTCTATTAGACAATTCTCTTAACATCACCCAACATATTGTTATGATATTCCTTTAAAAAAAAGTAGGAACTAAGGTAGTTCCCGTTAACAATCACGGTCAAGGGTAAAGGCAAAGGCCACATAGACATATAAAAAGATTTGTAATTTAAGAAATACATATATCTCAAATTAGTTATTTGTTATTATTTTCAAATTTATTAACATAAAATGTTTATATATTTTTGGCCAATAAAATATAAATAAAAATGATCTAAATTTCCAAGCGCACAACAGATTATATTGCTAAAGTAACAAAAATGGATTGTCCGAAAACTACTCGCGGGAACAAAAAATTGGGTTCAAGCACCATTAGACACGCTCCATGTACACTCCATGTACATATGTTAAGGGTGTTTTACTTTTGAAAAAAAGACATATCTTTATATTAAAATTTTAATAAAGATTAATATAATTATAAGAATTGGGTTCAAGCACCCTTAGACACACTCCATGTGCATGTGTTTAAGGGTGATTTACTTTTGAAAAAAAAATATTAAATTTTATATTAAAAATCTTAATAAAGATTAATATAATTATAAATTTAGTTATTTTTATATAGAAACTTGTGAACACATTTTTGTGCTCAATTGTTTTAGTGGTCCTCGATTGGACGTATATAATGCATTCTACGTGAAAGTGTTTGTTAATGTTTTGTAAATAAATTTTGGTATATGTTTTTGGATTTTTGTATAAGTAATTTAAGTTCAAATTATTATATAAAATGTTTTTTTTTTTTATTCATATTTTACAATAAAAAAAATTATCTATGTTATGATATGATATTATAGTGGTATGATTTTAAGTTTTTATTTAGGAAATCCAGGTTCAAATCTCAAAAATATATGTTTTAAGATTTTCAAAAACCTATGGTTTGCTCTAATATTTTTTATGTTTTATGCGGGATATTATAGTGGTATGTCTTTGGGTTTTCATCGAGGAAATCCAATTTCAAACCCTGGTACAAGGTTATGAGACCCTTCCAAAAACTCATGTTTTACTCTAAGATTTTTTGTCTTATGAGGGATACCATAGTGGTATGTCTTTGGGTTTTATTTAGGAAACCTAAGTTCAAACCCTGATACAAGGTTTTGGGACCATTTCAAAACTCAAGCTTTATGCTATTCTTTTTTGTCTTTGTTGGGACACTATAGTGGTATATCTTTGGGTTTTCTTCTAAGAGACCCAAGTTTTCAATAAAACATGCTTTACTCTATAAAAATCTAGTCCTTGTTAGAACACTATGAGGGATATTGTAATGGTATGTCTTTGGGTTTCATCCAAGAGATCCAAGTGATACCTTAGTGGTATCTCTTTGGATTTTCATCCAAGATACCTAAGTTCAAACCTCGGTACAAGGTTTTGGGACCCTTTTAAAACTTGTGCTTCACCCTAAATTTTGTATCCAAGTTCAAATCTCGATACAAGGTTTTGGGACCCTTTCAAAACTCATGCTTTACCTAAAAAAAAATTCCTTTTTGGGACATCGTAGTGGTATGTCCTTAGATTTTCATGTAAGAGACCCAAGTTCACACCACTACACAAGAGACTGGAACCCTTTCAAAAAAAAATTGCTTTACCCTAAAAAATTATTAGTCCTTGTTGAAACACCTTAGTAATATGGCTTTGGGTTTTCATCTAGGAGACCACTACACAAAGGACCTCGACCTTTTCAAAACCCACACTTTACCCTAATTTTTTTTGTTTTGTGAGGAATACCATAGTGATATACCTTTAGGTTTTCATCCAAAAACCTAAGTTCAAACCTCAAGAACCTTTCAAAACTCGTGCTTTACCCTAAAATTTTTTGTTTCATGAGAAATACCATAGTAGTATATATTTAGGGTTTCACGAGAAGACCCAAGTTCAAAATATCTAAGTTCAAACCTCGAAGACCTTTAAAAACTCATCCTTTATCCTAAAAACTTTTGTCCTATCAGATACCATAGTGGTATATCTTTGGGTTTTCACGAACATACCAAGTTTAAACATCGATAACCGAGACCTTTTCAAAATTCATGCTTTACCCTAAATTTTTAATCCCATAAAGGATACCATAATAATATGTATTTAGGTTTTCATCCATGGAACCCAAGTTCAAATATTGATAAAGGGGACTGAGACCCTTTCAAGAACCTCATGCTTTACCCTAAATTTTTTTTGGGATATCATAGTGGATGTCTTTGGGTTTTCATCTAAGACCCAAGTTCAAACCACTACATAAGGGACCAAGACCCTTTCAAAACCGAGCTTTACCCTAAATTTTTATTCCTATTAGAATACTGTAGTGGTCCAACTAGGACAACATAGTAGTTAGGGCTTTAGTGTTTTGGGGAGGTCCAAGGTTCAAACCACGACATACATAGAAAAAGATGAAAAAAATAGGTTAGATGGTGGTAGCGTTCAAGTGTTTGTCAATTGATTGCCCTAGTTTATTGCCAAAAAAAGATAGATTGGATGGTAGTAGTCAAGTGTTTGTCAGTAAACTGTCCCAATTCGATACCTTAAAGGGTTAGAGGGTCAAGATCCTATTAACTTCCTCTAACCTAATGTGAGTGTTTATAGTGACAACACCATTTCTCTGTATATTAAAAATAAATAAATAATACTATAATGACATGTGTTTAGGTTGGTAGTGGTCTAGTGATTGCCTTTGGGCTGCCCCTGTTTAATTATCATAATAATAGAGTCCATTGACTTCATCTATTATAAGGTCAGTTAATTTTATCTACTTCTTTACCTAACAAACTAAAGTTTATAAAAATTTCTTAACAATAAAAAATAAACTATGTTTTATAAAATTTCTCTAAACAGTATTGTAAACACGTATAGTGGAAGAAAAAGAAATAATTGTGAAAGCTCCTTATATGTCAACACGTATAGTGGAAGGACAAGAAATATTTGTGGAAGTTGTAGCGAGATGCTTTGCTTGGAAGACACGTCAAAAGCAATAAACAACTCTCCCGGAAGGAATTGAAAATTATTTCCACCAAACTAAAACTAAATCTCGGAAGCTAACTATTAGTTTGACTTTAATAACCTTGGAGTACCAATACTAGACACTACGCTACAATTAATGTTTACCATACATTTATTATTAAGGAAGTTAACTATTAGTTTGACTTTAATAACCTTAAAGCATCTATACTAGACATTTGTTTACCATACATTTAGGGTGGTTGAGATAGATAGTATTAATTTGGATATAAATTTTAATACTAAAGATAGATATACAAAATTAATTTCAATCATTAGATTTGGTAAAGATAGATAAACAAGATTAATTGAAACGAAATTTCAATCTAGTTAAAAAGCAAAAGGAAAGTGGCCGATTAAAATTTGTATTCGTTGAGTTGCTTCATACACAATTATTTCGTGGCGTTGTCCCTTCTATATACACATAGTGTATATGGTGAATGACTTGCAGTCCATTATGATATGTATGTCATTTTGGCTGAACGGACTCCTTGACGGCAGGAAATTGTGTGCTCCGTTGAACTTTGCAGATCCCAATGGTAAGACTTACATTTCTGAATCAAGAGTTACATTTATGTGTTTAACGTTCATGGAATCCTTAGCCAGAAATGTAGGGCTTTTATAACGGATTTCTGAACCTGCTTATTGTTTTCAGGACGCTGAGCAAGTCAAATATGAAGAGGTAGGAATTAGTTGTGAACACGTTGTATTTATTTTAAATAAAAGAATTGCTAGATCACCGTAAGATAACCGCAACGGTAATGCAGGAATTCTTTCTGAACTCCCGGGGATTAGAGCTGTTTACATGCAGGTGGCTTCCTGCAAATGGCGAAGCCAAGGGTCTTGTCTGTCTCTGCCACGGTGAGTTTTAAATTTAAAGGTTTAATAACCTATTTTATGATTAGAATTTTGTTCCATATTAGTAAGATTTTTAAATTCTAGTCTTATATATTTTTATTAGAGTAAACCTTTCAAAATATAATAACATATTTCATTGATTCTCCATTAATACTATCTATCTAATAAGATTTCTAACTTCAATTAGATGTAGCGATTGTAGGGTATGGCATGGAGTGCAGCGTTTTCATGAAAGGTACTTCTTTATTTCCCATTTGCGTAGATTAATCATGGTTGCAGTTTGAAGCACATGTGAGAAATATGAATTTTGAGTAACAGCAATCGTGATTTTTTAGACACGGGACTCAGGCTTGCAAACGCCGGATATGCAGTGATTGGCATAGATAATGAAGGGCATGGAAAGTCTGATGGGATGCGTGGTTACATTAAAAGCTTCGACGAGCTTGTAAACGATTGCGCGGCTTTCTTTAAGGCCATTGCTGGTATTTTACCACGGAGATCGGTTTTCATCTGCTATCCTGTAATTGCTTATCACATTGACTTCATGAGAGTATATTATATGATATGGTATTGGCAGAGCGTGAAGAGTATAAGATGAAAGCGAGGTTCCTCTACGGGGAATCCATGGGTGGAGCTGCGGCGCTAATTATTCATAGAAAACAGCCCGACTTTTGGAGCGGTGCTGTGTTGGTTGCTCCCATGTGCAAGGTAATCTTATGACATTCTTGCAAGAATTGCAGGCGAACTATATATTAAGTTTACAGTTATATTTTTATGTTATGTGTTCTTGGAGACAGATAACAGAAGAGGTAAAGCCTCACCCCCTGGTTATCAGCATATTAAAAAAACTGACAGCTATAATCCCTACGTGGAAGATTGTACCTACAGAAGACATCATAGATGTGGCGTTCAAAGATCCAGAAAAGAGACAACAGGTAACCCAATGCATCTACACATCCACACAAAATGTAAATAGTGCAAAAATTTGCATGGTAAATGTGTAAATTCATTTAAATTAAAGAATTGTGAGGGAATTAGGTGATGTGATTCCAGTTTATTTGAGCAGAGATCTAAATAAAGTGGCAGATTTTCAAGTTGAGATGAGTATTGAGAAGGAGGTAGGGATTTAGTGGCACAATGACATGGTTATTGAGGATAAGAGGATTAGGCAGGTTGGTGAGTGAATCTAGTGTTTAGCTAATTTAGACAGCCATTGTGGAGGGAATTAGATGATGTGATTCCAGTCTATATGTGAGCAGAGATCTAAATAAAATGGCAGACTTCTTGGCTAAGATGGGTACTGAAAAGGAGGGGAGGTAGGGATTCGGTGGCACAGTGACATGCCTATACTACTATTGAGGATGAGAGGATTAGACAGGTTGGTGAGCAAATCCAATGTATAACTAATTTGAACAGTAAAAATATGATTTGGAAATGCAAATCTTCTTTTACTATTGTATATATAGATATTCTGATGGATTAAGAATAGGAAAAATTACTTGGAGATTTTAAAAAATATTGTATAAATTCAAGTTTACATTAAGAAGTTATGTTAACGCTAAGGATTAAAAGATATCTTAACGTTAGGATTAAACTTCGATCTCGTTGTTGGCATTAGATTTAGGTATAACCTTCATTAATGAAGGCTGAATCGTATCAAACATAGGCATTAAAGAAAACTCGTGCATTTCTTAGTGTGCTTTAATTGTTTTGTAAGCAGTTTTTTTTGACAAATCACAGAAATACATGCCTTCTCATTCATATCTGATACAATTTAAATGCAGATTCGGTCAAACCCCTATGTTTATCAAGGTAGAATTCGCTTGCAGACTGGATATGAACTCCTCATGACAAGTATAGATATAGAGAAACGAGTGGACGAGGTAAAGCTTTCCATCACTTAATCTGCAATTCTTACGGGTATTAATTGTATGGGCTGATTTTATCAGGAAGAAATAAGAGTGACGTTAACGCGGGTTTACGTTACTAGTTCGTTTGGGCTTTAAGAATAAATAATGTAGATTTGCGGAAAACAAATTGTGCAGGTGACGTTGCCTTTCCTTGTTCTTCAGGGAGAAGATGACAAAGTAACCGATCCGTCTGTGAGCGAATTATTGTATTCATCAGCGGCGAGCTATGACAAGACTCTGAAGCTGTACCCCGATATGTGGCATGGCTTGACCTTTGGTGAGTTCCCCGAACATATAGAGTTGGTTTTCTCAGACATCATCTCGTGGCTTGACAAGAGAAGTGCAGCAGGAGGCTTCCATAGGAGATACGAGGTAGTATCCATTATAACTGAAATGGAAAGAAAGCTTTCCGATGACAATGCTGTTAGCTCGGAAAGATGATAAGCATACTTAAAACAGAGTGTTCCATGAAAAATAATGTTTCTTCATTTCTAATAGTGATATCTTTGTCATCGTTTACCAAACTGGAAAGCAGGGCCCTAACAGATAGTTTGGCCTTCCAACAAACACACTTACGAAAGCCAGACTCGATAGGGGAAGTAACAGATAGTTTTTCTAGACTATTCATAATGAGACTTAATTTATAAGTTAATGATACCCTAAAATATCTAAAGTGCAAGGGATAAATTGAAAATTCTTTTTTTCTTTATGTTTCCTCATAATCCCTAAACAACAAGGGCCATAATCCATAGTAATTATTTTCTTAAGTTTTCTTAAAAATCCTATGTTTCCATGAATATCCTTCATATGCCTTTCTTTATTATTAACTCTTATAACCCTAAAGTATAACGGATAAAATCTATACTACTTTCATTTTATTCCCAAGAGATGATTTTTACTAGAGAAAAGTGAAGTGATTTACATGGATTAAACTTAACCTATTTTACCTTCTTTATTTAAAATTTACCTCCATATATTCCTTTAAATGTTAATTCATTTTGTACTTGAACTTGAATATTGTAATTTCTCATCCCTTGCATCCTTCTTAGTTTCTTATAATGGTTATTCTAAGTGTACTTTGATGACCTTCTAATGATTCAAAATGATGCAAAAAAGATTTATTTACCAATTTCTAGGGAGTGGAATATCCTTAATTTAATCTAAATTTTACTATAATATAATCTCCTTGCTTCATATTGTAGTTTTTCTAATGATAAAAAAATTATCTTTCTCAACTATTTTCACTTTGTAATTGTGTCTTTATGAGTGTTGTTAATGATCTCACTTTAACTATTTTTCAAATCTAGGGCAGCATCCTAAGGTTGTATGTGATAGAGATAGTTGGAATTGTGGCTTAGGAATAAGGGCACTAGACTACCTAAAGAGAGCATAGAATTACAATATCTTTGAAAAACTACACTAAATTACATATTTTACATCGAAATAAAAACTAATTAAATTGTAAAATTTGAACAAGATTGAAATTGAAAGATGCTATGCTACTTTGAGAGAATTTAAATTGCAAAAATCATAAACTATTTTCTAAAATTAAAATAATTGCAATAGAATGAAAATGTTAAAAATAAATAATTGAATTGAAATATGTTAAAACAAAAATTAAAGGAAAAAATAGAAATTAAATCCTCAAATTGAAATATTGAAATAGAAATGAAAAATATAGGAATTATTCTAATACCAGTTGGCTATGACAAAATAGAACATAACATGCTTAAAATAGATAAAAATAGGAGAAAATAAAAAATTCAATGTTAAACCCAAACTGCTAAAATTAAATGCAAGAAAACCCAGAATTTATAACTAAAATCCTTCCACCAATCCTAAGAGTAGGCCCTTGCTTTGAGATCTAGTAAAAGGTGAATGTTTTAGAAGATTTTAAGCTAACTCATGAAGTTAAAAAGTCATGTAATAAATTGAAATAACTAAGTTTGAAATTACTACATTTGTTTCAAATTTATACAATGGTTGCTTTACTAATTCTACTTCATCTATTTCCTACTAACTTGGAGTATTTATAATTAAATCCTCAACTTGAATTCCTACACATGAGGGTGAAAATATAGGACAATCTATTATTTTGTTAATTACAAAATTTTGCAGTCAATCTTGACTTTTCTAGAATTAGGATAGTGGATTGAATTATATGGATTGCCCTTATTTTTATACCTCTATTTTTTGTGGAATACCTTGGAATAGTATTAGGGAATATTCATACCAAATATTGAACCTCTAGCTTTCCATGTTCACCATAAAATCAATCAAAATAATTGTATTTTTAAATGTAATAAAACCTACAATGCTTCAAAACATGTGGTTGAGTGTTCAATTCATGCAATATCTTCTATTGCTAGCTAATTGGTTGATATTTGATGCATGGATTTGTTTCTCCTTTATCCCTTATAAAGATAAAATGCATTTTGATCCTTGGTTTGAAATGTTTTAAAAAGTATAGCTTATTGCCTAGATGTTCTATGGTAAAACCTACATATTTTGTTATAGCAGGTCTATAGCTTTCAAAATTTTTGCAGTTTGCACAATTTAACTTCAAATCAC
The DNA here is from genome assembly GCA_028583015.1 of Wollemia nobilis. NCBI lineage: Eukaryota > Viridiplantae > Streptophyta > Pinopsida > Araucariales > Araucariaceae > Wollemia > Wollemia nobilis. The sequence continues at coordinate 6,772,017 of JAQPPZ010016480.1, read as the reverse complement.
CTTAAATAAAAAAATCATGGGTGGGAAACACTTTCAAATATGTGGGCAAGTTAGATTTCCAAATCTATGATTAAGACTTCCATTTATGATGCCTTTCATTATACTTTATTGCATGCCTAATTAATACTAAAATCATACAAATTAACCATAAAATACAATTTTTTTTTCCTAATAACACATTATTTCTTGTAATTTTATCATATTAACATTAGCATTAACATAAAAAATAATCAAAGTACTTCGTATAAAGTATAATAGTTAGGCAAAATTAAGCAAAATTGTATGAATATCCTTGAAATATTGAGATATTTTTTTTTATCTCATACCTTCGCCTACATATTATGATGCATGCCCTCATGCATTTTGGTTGGCTATGAAAGCATTCAGGTCCAATTCTCTTTGCAAACTATCCCAAAAATTGTGATCTAATGAGTGATAACATTTGTTCCTTCTTATTTCTTCCAACTATGTCTGAAACTACTAATCTGGTTGTGAATTAGAGTCAAAGTAGTAATAAGCAAGTGTAAGTATGGTGGGTGGCCTAAAATGTAGGTCTATCCACTCATATTCCATTATTAACATCACTTCCACTATTGCTACTACCCTTATGTGATACCCCATAAAATTAGTCAGTGAGATGGGATCCCTTTTCTTTAAAGAAATAGACAGTTCATCTCATTTGTGTCTCTATGTCAAACTTACATTGTCAAAGTTATCCCTATAAATTAATAAAAACTAGTAATATTTTACGTAAGACTCTTAAGATATGTTGCTTTGATATTTGAATTTCGTACCCTTGAAAAGTGTGTGTGAGTTAGTGCTTTTGGATTAGATTGATCATTTCTGAGTAGAATTCCATGCCCTACTTATCTTACCTTGTATTATCGTAATTCCTATTGTCATAATAATTGATTATTCAATATGGAAGTGAAAGCCCTAATTTTTATATCTCTAGTATAAATATATGGTAAGAATTGAACATATTCACATAGTGCAAGACTTTGTAAAAATGTGTCAATAAAAATTTGATCGGAAGACAATTCATAAGGGAGTTCAGAGCAAATTCTCTGTACCTATCACCTGTAGTATTACTATTTTAGAAATAGGTAAATTCTGGTAGGTCGTCTGCATTGCACTACCTATTCTATTATGTGGTATAAGACCCTTTGGTTTTTAGAACTGTTGTCTCTTTATTTTATCTTATGATCTGCTCTTCTAAAGGATGCAATGTTTCAATACACTCTTCCAAAGATTAAAAACAAGTCATACACCTTACCATTGTTGCATTATGATTTACCAATGAAATCATACCCTATTGAATTACAATAGTTGGCTAAGGAGTAGACATTTATCACAAATCATTTTGTTCATCCATCCTAGTAGCCTAATTTATATTCATATTTTCCTCAATCACATGTTTGATTTCCTCTACCATTGGTGTTTCAGATTGAATTGCCTTAATATATAATTGAGAAATTGTTCATACTAGGGCTTCTTGTTATAGCACTCTCCTTCGTATGCCTTGTTTTGGAGATTCTTTTGGTTTTTGTTGTTTCATAGCTAGCTCTTATTTTGGGTGTTCTTGAGTTAGCTTTTGTGTTGGTATTTTTTCCTTTGCAATCTATTGTTGTTATTGATCCAAATCATCTTCTACTCATCTAGAGCTCTCCCCTATTTACATGTTCTAATTTCTTGCTCATTGAATAAACACTTCTTCATTTTTTGGCTCCCTTCCCTCTATACAAGTAGTATCCACAATAGGAGTAGGTGGGTCTAGTACCTATTTTGTAGTAGTAACCTCATATATGATAGGATTGGTCATATTTGGTTCTTATTCATCATCTTTTTAAAATTGAGCAGAAAATTTTTGCAAGATGTTTGTTGCTTCCTCACCAAGGATAGATTCAAATGGTATATTTTATTTTTATACTAATCTGTCTTTAAGTTCATAGAATTCTTGTAAAATCTAGTTGATATATTTATATTTTTCCATGATTTTCTCTTCTACCTCCTCCAACCACTTCTATTGTGTCTTTATAATAACCCTAGCATATTTCCCATGGTCTTGAAGTTCTATTTTTGTAACAAAAAAATGTTCTACTAGAGCATATAATTTTGAGGAGTATGTAGGCATGATCATCTCAGGTGGATAATCTACCTATATTGGTTCCCCTATATCTATAGGAATTCCAAAATATTTCTCATCCTCATCATCTATAAGGATCAACTTTCTCCTTCATTTTTTAGGCTTAGGAGGTATTGGTTGTTTCACCTAGGAAACTGCATTCTGCTTATATATTATACTTATTCTAAGAGGAGGTGGTTTTGATGAGGTATTTTGCTCATGTTGCTCTTTTTTTGACTCTTATTTTTCTTCATTAAATATTACTTCAACTGATCTGTCCACCTTTCCACCTATTTTGTATGTTTCCTAGGTTGTTTTATTTTCTTTTTTTATGTGCTGGTTTTACGAAGTGCTTCCTCAAATTTTATTTTGGTGGTAGACCTTGTTTTGCATACCTTAATTGGTTACTCCATTATATCAACCTGAGGTTACCTTTATTTCTACTTTGGATGGTATTCCTCATCTATTGAAGAAAGTTATGCCTGAGCATAGTCTTCCTCCTCTATTGAAGATAATTCTACCTGAGCATAGTCTTCCTCCTCTATTGAGTTTGATACAAATGGTTCTCTAGGGATATATTCCTAAGTAGAAACCTCTATATCCTTAGTCCTAAAAATAACTCTTCTATTCCTTTTCTAATCTATAGGGTCTATTTCATATTTTCTTTTTTTACCTCCCTCTAGTCTTGTTTCAGTAGATGCAGGTTTACTGCTTGAGGTAGGTTCTCTTATCATTTTTGGTTGTTTATCCATGGGTTTAGGAGTTTCCTTGTTCCTATATTTTCTAACAAGGGTATCTGCTACACTGCTAGACCCTTATCCTTTCTCCTTCTTAGAAATAAAGTCTTCTATCTAGGGCTCAAGGTATATCTTAATTGATTAGGGGTTCCCTCTCAAACGATGTTTACATAGTAGTTTTATTAGGCCATGATGCCTAATAGTCCCTTGTCCTTCTTAAAATTATTTGGCTATATCATGCAGAGCATGGTGTAGGTATAAGGGTGGATTTATCCTAATATTGTGTTTATTAAAACCACATATAAGAGCAAACTAACCTTCATAGGTCAAATACCAAATTACCCAGATAGCAAACTCATCCTAGGGCTTATTTAATCTCATTCATTTTCAAAATTTATAAATATGATTACTAATGTGCATTTGAGTTTCTGGATCCCTATCCTCTTTAAAATGAAGAATATAAACCATTAAACCAACTAACTATACAACTAGAGATAAATTGACATGTTGATATTATTAATGAGGAATATCTAGAATATATTAAAATGGAGCCTAGTGACCTTGGGTCTTAGAAAAAAGCTCCACAACATTGAGGAAAAGAAAAAAGAGCAAGCATCATTGTTCTTTGATGCAATTCAAGCTAGGGAAAAGGGTAAGCAATGGTGACTTATCAAGGTAGGGCAATAAAACCTATTAAAAAATGATGTTAATTGGGGAACAACTCATAAAAGTTGAGCTATTAAATAAAATAGATATAGTCCAAATTCTATTTCATTTTAATCTCATGGAATAGTATAGGTTTAAACAACAAGGTCAAGCATCTCATTGAATCCTTATAAGTGCATTTTTAGAGTAACTAAAGGAAACATTTTAGATTATGTTATTTATAAATATGGTATTTTAATTAACCCTAAAAAATAGAGGCAATATAAAAAATTCCTCTCCTAGATAATAAGAAAGAACATGAATCATTTTTTTGAAAGATTAATTTCAATGGAAAGTTCATCTCCGAATTTGTAGAGATAGTTAAGCTATTGAATGATATGCTTAAAAAATATGCTAACATTACTTGAAATTTTTAATCCCAAGAAGCCTTTCAAGGAATTAAATATTTTATAGCTAATACTACAATTTTAGTGAATCCTTACTATACACAACCCTTCTACATCTACTCATTCATTTATGAACACTCAACTACTAGTATCCTAACATAGAAAAATAAAAATAATGAAGAAACACCAATAGACTTCATGAGTTCCCATTTAAAATATTTCCAAATAACATATACAACTATAGATAAATAAGCATTTGCTTTAGTAAAGGAAGTAAAGAAATTTAAACATTATATTTTACATAGTAGAATATTTGCAATTGTGCTAGACCCAACTATAAAAAATATGCTAATAAAAAATGAATTAGGAGAAATAAAAGGTAAATAGATGACAATATTATAGGAATTTGATTTAGAAATCCACCCTATAAAAATAGTTAGAGGCTAAAGGTTAAGTAAAGCTTTAGCAAAAACTGATCCTCAAATCATCTGTCAACAATATTTTATGGATAATATGATAAATGATGAATGGTATAAAGACATAGTGTAATGTTTACTAAATAATAAATGTTCAAATAATTTCAATTCTACTAAAATAAGAGCATTACATTTAAAGAGTACTAATTTCATGATAAAAATAAGTATTCTATATAGAAGAAACCATGAAATAATCTACCTAAGAGGCCTAGATAAATATAAATCTACTCAAGTCCTTAATGACTTTCATGGAAAATATGGGACCAGACATGGTTCAGCCAACACCACTGCTCATCAAATATTAAGAGTTGGATATTGTTGGCCTAATATTTTTAAGGATTCCTATTCCCATGTCATATCCTGTCATACTTTCCAAATTATTGCTAATAGATAAAGAAATGCTTCTATGCCCTTACAACTAGTATTTGAAGCTTGTTATTTTGTCCAATGGAGATTAGACTTTATAAGTGTCATAAAAACTAATAAATTTAGTCAATCACAAGTAAATTTTGACTACAACATATTATTACACTCGATGTATAGAAGCTCAAACTACTAAGAATTGTACCACAAAAGTTGTAATTCAATTTCTTGAAGAGTGCATTATCACTAGGTTTGGAATGCCCTCCTAGAACCATTTCATGTTGAGTGATACACCTAACCCAATTGTTGATGCACAACAATGGTTAGAACAAAATATTTTCTCTCTTTAAAGGGAATATTTCTCCCCCAAGGTTTGGGTGATAGGATATGTTATTGTCAAATTTTAAATCAAAGTATAAAAAGAGAAAATAAGTCAATAACTCCGAATTTCATATAACCGTTACTAGAGCGAGTTCCAATTCATTTTATAGACTTTAAGAACTAGATATCTAACATATTTATAAACTAATCATCAAAATATAAATATTTAATACCAAATCTTGCTTCAAATAATTAAAAAAAAAATCAATATTCTATGCTTGTTACCTTAATATTATCAACATATATCATTCATTGCACCATAGTCATGACCATTATTACACATAGCAAAGTGTATTCTGAAACTTATAGAAATGTAGCACATAATCATGTAAAACAAGCTTTAGAATTTAAAATTCAACTAATCTACTCCTAATTTAAGAAATTTTCAAAAACAAATTTAAAAGGAAAGGGTTAGAGAAATAAAGAAAACAATCCATTGCATTTTCGAAGCCTTATATTGAATTTGTTGAAACTATAATTTTGAATCAAAATAGCCTTAGCCTAACTAGTGTTCACACAATTTGAGATAAATATGGTGCCATATTCAAAGGAGAAAAGAAATAAAACACTATAATTGACTCAAATGTAACCACCATCATCATGCATAGATTACACCAAGAATTCTAATATCTTGCATTGCTAAAGATGTTCAATCATTACATATTAAAATTGCTAGCATCATATGATTACCAGAATAATTCTTTAAATACAATGATAGGGTTTAGATATCGACCAACTATAAAATAAGAAAAAAATCATATAATATCTAATGCTAATAGTGGATTCCAACCCTTTGAAATGAGGTATTCATAGTTTTTATTGCCTTCAAATTTAAATTTTTTAATGTTTTACAACTGTATAGATCCAATTATCCTTAATTGATATGTTTGAATTGTGTCTTGTTGGTTTTAATATTCAAATTTCAACCATATATGCTTCCAACTATATTAGAGATGTATTTTTTAGGTTAGGTAAGTTGAGTTATCATGCATTTGGTGGTTATAATCAAGTCTAGGTTTAGTATGTTCTTCTATTTCTCCTTTGGCCATTGCTTTGTTAATGTGTTAGCTCTAAATAATAGAAGCAACGTAAAAATTAGTTTAAACTAAATTTGAAAGTAAATTTAGTTTAATATGGTTGGTGAATGCTTGTTTTTATTGTTTAAGATATGCTTAGTTGTTAATATTTATGTCACTTTTCGTTTTAATGTTAATTTCATTTTATGAAAACTTCAAGGTCTCAAATAAATCATTTCAAAGACCATGTTCTTATGACCAAACACTAAAGTGATATTGAAAGCACGAGATTCCAGAAACAAAAAGAAACACTAAAGCTATGCAATGCAAAACAAAATGTAACGCTTTAATCCTATGAATTTGAAATGCATGAAATAAGGAAAAGAGACGAATTGAGACAAAATGAAAGAGGTATAGAAAGCACAACCCTTTTTATTTATACTCTCTTAATATCGGTTACAAAGACGCCTCCCCCCTTTTTAGGGGCTAGGAGCGTTAAAATGTTTTGGTTACAATAGTGACTAGTGATCTCTCTTCCGCGTGCCCACATGCAAAATGGGCGGGCCAAAGTGTTGCCGCCACTTGTGTGGATGAATCCTTGATCCTTGCTGCTCCTCCTGCATTCAAAGAAACAAAAAAATTGTTAGTAGCACCTGTGACAAAAGATGAAACGTTTGATCTCTAAAAACCAATGGAAGATGCATGCATAAGATTAGCTAAAAATGATAAATGAACTGATTCTAAACAACTTGCAAATTTGACAGAGACCAGGGAACATTACCAGAGGGCCACTACCATCAAAACAGTCGGAAAAAATGCCACCGATTTGAATTCAACTGTAATTCGTCCCTAGTCAGGACGAATTCTACTGTAATTCGTCCTCGGGTAGGACGAATTCGCCTACGACAAAGCGCCGAAGTGATGCTGCCCAAATGTCACGTCTCGGGATCTCCAAAAGACCTGCAAACATAGGGGTTAGCTAATTGGGGGCATTTTGGGATGACCCAGATGGTCGGATTTCCCCAATTTGACCTCCATCAATGGGAATTTGACGTCGCTACCTACAAGTTAGTGAGGACAACAAAAGCGACAAAACATGATAGTATTTGATCAAAGTCTTGTGAAATTGCAATTACAAACTATCTAAATAGTATAAAATGGAATGGAAGATAAACAAGTGACAAAAGGACACTATGCCATGAATTCCAAATCGTCTTAAACTAAGAAGATTAGGCTCGGAGTGCGGGCACCGAGCGGGCCGCCCACCGTTAGAACCTGATTTCGGCACCAATCCACTTGGGATGGGCCCAAAATCTCTTGTAATGGGTTGTCGATGAATTGGTAGATCAATGTGGTCAAATGTCGGGTTTTGGGTCCGGATTCACACTTCCAATAGCCACCCAATAACCTCTCTTGCGAAAGAGATCAAGGATGTGGAAGAGGTGAATCAAAAGGGTAAAATGTGGTATTCAATTTGGCAGCACTTCGTTGCTTGAAAATGCCTCCAACTTGTCTCTTTTGGGTGGGAAAGTCCACCATTTTATAGACCCAGGGGGTCTCTTTGGAGGGGCATGCATAAGCGCCATGTGGCGGTCATGCCTTCCCATGAGGGAGGAAAGTCCTCCATGACTTGGGCTTCCATGATTGCCCTTGTGACAGTCCTCTAACGTCCAATCTGCCCACCTACACACGCATGCAAGGCAGGAGGCATTAATTGACTGTCCTCGACTGCCACTTGGCACCATTTTTCTTTTTGCCCGTTGAACTAGAATTCATCCTGACCCAGAGTGAATTCAGAATTCATCCCTGGGTGAGACGGATCCCAATTTGAATTCATCCCTGGGCGGGACGGATAATGAGCAAAGTGCCTGAATGTGCCAAATTGCCTTTTGACCTTACAAAATTGCTACAAAAGTGGTTAGGACCACTGTTTAACCTCTCGAGGGCTGCCCTGGGGGTCGTGTGTGTCAAAGCGATCAGTGTTTGTAGTCACATAATCGGATTGGTGCTATTTTGGTGTCTACAGATGCCCCTTTTTGGGATGCGCTATGCATGGCGCAGCGTTGAGCAAAAATAGATAACCAAAGCACTAATGATTAGGGTTTCTTGGTAACCTAACCAACTTTTGATGCCCCAAGTATGGAAAGGGCATGCATTCTTGAATCCTTGCTTCTGACGAGCTAAGGAATTTGATTTCAAGTATTAACCTATTTTGGTGAGGTGTGACTTGAGCTTGGACATTGATCAATCATGAATAGGCAAAGGGCGCAACCTTTTGTCCATAGGGGAACCTTGTGTTCATGCTTCGGGAATGCCAAGTGTTTGATCAATTTGTGATTATTGCTTGTTTACTACCCCAAGCAGGAGCGTAATTGTCTTTGTCAATGATTCTTTGAATGCATGTTGTTTTCCTTAATTGGGTGTGTGTTTGTTGATTGGTGACTAAGTGTGACTACCCCCTCAAGCGACGAATCGATGAGGGAATGACCTTCGTGAGAAAAGCGACGAGTCGCTTGACCCAAGATGACTTGTGCAAGGGTGCCCTTAGATGGTTTAGCATTAAGCATGTGCAATTTTTTTTGGACATTTAGACCTGTTTTTGGTGGGTGTTAACCCTTTTTGCGACGCTTTTTGGAGCTGAAATTGGCAAAAATCCGTCTTCTCGTGGAGCGGTCCGGCTATGGTAGCCTTCTTAGGGAGTAGGATAGTGACAATTTGTGACCCCAACGTCTTTTTTGTATGCTCGGGATGTCAAGTGCAACAACACTCTCATCGGGCAAGTTTATTATCTGTTTTAGTGCATTTTTGTTCAATTTTTGATGTTTTTTGAAATTTTTGGCCTGAATTCGTCCCAGGGTGGGACGAATACCAGCTTAGAATTCATCCCAGGGTGGGACGAGCGCTAACCAGAGTGCTCATCCTAGGGGAAGATGAATTTAAGCTCAAAAGGCCTATTTAAAGGCCAAAACTAGGGTTTGGGCTCATTTGCATCTGATTTTTCTTACGATTTGGAGCTCTGGGGAGGAGGAGGTTAATTTTGCGAAGCGAAGCACTGCCGGATTTTCCCTGCCATCATGAGTGCACAAACTAGATCGAGCGGCGGAGCCGAAGCGAGACCAGTAAGTGTTCCTAGTTTTTATTGCTTTTATTTAACATTGCAATTGTTTTGTTCAATTATTTTTGTGATGATGTTTTTCAAAAATTTTAAAACTTAAACCCTGAAACTGAGCTGAAGACAACTAAGACTTAGTTGTACAACTAAACGTAGTGAAAAACCTAGGTAAAGAATTGTTATTTAGCTTTTAACTAAAACCCTAGGATAAACGGAACGTAAAACCCTAAGACGTAATTTTTGTTGTTTTTTGAATTTTTGTTCTGTTTTTAAATTAATCAGTTAGGATTAGAAACCCTAGAACTGAAAAATTAATTTTTGAATTTTTGTTTTGTTTTATTTTTGGAATTTATCAGTTAGGATTAGAAACCCTAGAACTGAAAAATTAATTTTTGTTTGAATTTTTATGTTTGTTTTTTGTTGTACATTGGTATACAATGTTGTATATTCATGTTATTGTTGTACAGTTCTTTTCCATGATTTTAATGTTTTTGAATTGTTTTCTTTTGTAGGTTGTTAGGAGCCGGTACCGTGTACCCACTGCTTTTACTAAAGCATGGGGGGCGCTAACTGTAGCTGACTGGGAATGGCTTGATGCCCTTGGGCTCAAGCAGGTGGCTCGACTGGAGCTTGTGGTCGTGGATCAGGCCTATTTGATGGCCCTGATCAATCTTTGGGATCCATGGACCAACACCTTCCATCTCCCAATAGGGGAGATGATCGTGACCTTGGAGGATATCTATCGGATTCTACGGATTTCGATAGATGGACTGTCGATCAAGACATCATCGCATGATCAGTGGACAACTGTATTGACGAGATGCTTCGGGCATGGGGAGGAGCTAGGTGTGGAGGATCCACTGGAGAGGGAAGAGGGCGACTGCCAATTGGTAGGATTTTGGTCCGATGGTGGCTAGAGAGGGGGGTGTTGGGTGTGAGGCACGCATTCCTTATGGGCCTCATGTCCAACATGCTGTTACCTGACTCATCAGGCGCAAGGTTCCCATGGAACCTGCTGGATTTGGTTTGGCAGTTGGTAGAGTTCCCGACAGAGGCACCACTTATCATGAGATGGGGACAGACACTGTTGGCACAGCTCTATGGGGAGCTGTATGAGGTCCGTTGCTAGCAACGAAAGGGGATTAGTTGTAGCTACTTGTTGCAGTGCTAGGCTTGGCAGCACATAGCAATGGAGAGGCCAATCGGGTTACCATGGACGACTCGGGCGGAGATGGAGGATAGGGAGATAGGTTATGCAGTTCTATGGTGATTGTCCAGGGAGCAAGGGCAGAGTCGATGGTGGGCAGGTGTCGTAGGGCACTATGCCGATACCTTCTCTCGGCTTACTCTAGGGGAGGTGGTTTGGCACCCTTATCGAGACTATCCAGCCTGTCAAAGGTTGGAGAGTGGCTCCGACGGGTACGTAGAGAGCGGTGGCTGATTGGGCGACACGGGATCGAGCATGAGTTCTTCTCGTATAGCCGGGTTACACGACAGTTTGGGGTGCGCCAGGGGTTTCTTGGTGAGCCCGTGGTCTATCGACGTCGGGGGGATGAGAGGACTCTGGACCGACCGGTCATCACGCCACTGGGCGAGGATTCAGACGTGGTGATCGACGTCCCGGATGTGGATGACGTCGGGACTACCGTAGAGTATGACTCGTGGTGGGTACTACGGTGATGGCGGGGAGAGGGGCCACTGGGAGGCACGAAGGCGGTAGCGACAGGCAGGGAAGGTGCTGAGGCACCGGGGGATGATTGGGGAGCTCCTTTGGAGGATGCGGACATGGTGGAGGTGGAGGGTAAGGATGCGAATTTTGGGGCTCCGGATCAGCTAGAGATGTAGGATATCGTGGAGCAGTGGGAGCCAGAGCAGGCTGTTGTTCTAGAGATGCCCATGCCTCGGGTAGATGCGGCAGACGCGGATGCAGGGTTACGTGCTGAGATTGCATGGTTGGAGGGGTTGCTACGAAGGCGTGATGAGGAGTTGGGGGAAGCTCTGTAGGAGAGGGATCTCCTACGGATGCAGCTGGTGGAGCGAGAGAATGCATTAGCTACTTCTCACCGATGGGATGGGGGTACTAATGCAGCACGAGAGAGGGATCTCTTACGAACGTAGCTGGTATAGAGGGATAGGGCTTTGGCATGGTGCGAGGAGAACTTGGTGACGTATCGCCAATGAGAGATGGAGTCGTTGCAACAGTGGTTAGAGCTGGAGGTAGAGATCAGCCACCTTGGTGGGCGGGTCCCTACATTTAGCACAGGCAGATCATCGCGTCGCTCAAGAGGGAGTGAGACTGAGCAGTCAGCATCCTCTCGACACAGGCGACTAGATGAGGGGGGGCGAGTAGGCATGATGCGGGGGCTAGCAGCAATCGCCCTGAGGGGTCCCATAGGACCCACACCATGGGGGGTAGTTCCCGTCGCACCGATCCTGCGTGATCATGGTGGCCGACGCCCTAGGCTTGGGGGTTTTTGGATTGATTACGGGGTCAGAGGACCAGTTTTGTAGCCTGTGGGCATTTTTTTGACGATATATATATATATATATATATATATATATATATATATACCGACTTTATTTTGTTTATGCGCATGTGATGATTTGATCTTATGCATGATGGTTGATGAATATGGATGTATGCATGTTAATTTATTTTTATGGATGCATATGTTATGATGAATGCAAATGTTTTTGATGTATATGTGATATGCAAAATGTAATGGATGAATTGAATTTGTGTTGTTTGGTTAGGGCACCATAGACTGTTTAGGACTTTGTTATTTTGTTTTTATGTGATTGCTGTGGTAAATGACTTTGTATGTATACATGTGGTTTTTTTTTTTTGTATTTTTTGATGGTATTGTAAGGATGAAAAGTAGCGCAGTTGGTTTAGAAATGTAGCTAAGGTTTTTTGAGACTCAGACGGTTTTAACTCACTAGCCACGACTGTACTTTATCTTACAAGACTTTTGAACAAGGTATGAATCGGACTTGTCTTTGACCAAGCTATTTCACATCCCTCGTGTGTGCAATTGAGTTCATTTATGTGGTATTTGTCAAGATACCGCCAGATGCGGATAGGTCGTCAACCAAACTCGTACCGAGGATCACCTAATTAGCTCCACTAACTCCTTTATTGTATTTAGTCAGATTAATCTGTGATGCTATCTAGGATACCATAAGCTAGCTCATCCACATGCAAACATTGATTTGTACACAAGTTAATGTGACAGATATATTGTCATGCGGGAAGTTTACCGCTAGTGACCGATAGGCTATCAACCAAACCGGTACTGAGGCTTGCCTCATGACCTGTCGAAATGCTGAGAGTTCCAGGGATTCAAGTTCGACTCCCTTCTTTTCTTTAATTGTATTGGGATACTTGCTCCTTTGTAGTGATAAAATCACTATTTATTTTTGTTTTATTTGTTTTTCTTTTGAGCAAGGGATTTGGATATGGAGTGATAAGAATCACTATTGTATGTGCTTTTTGATGTATGCACTCTGGGGATGATGTCAAATTTTTGGAGTTTTGACGTTTTGCAAATTTTTGATGTTTTGCAACTATTGAGAACTTTGGGATTCTTGGGGAATTGGGTAGGGAGGATGCTTGTCCTTTTGCCAACTCTCAGCATTCTTTGGGTCATTCGCATAGGGGGATGAGCAAGATAGCCGTTTCGCTTATGGTGACCTGGATTGCTTTGCAAGTGTCATCTTTCGTTCACACAACTTGGGAATTTTTATGTGTTTTAATTTGTGTTGGGATGCTACGTAACAAGGTGTGATCCAAGTAGAACTCTACCTTCGTAAAATCTGCCTGACTTGGTACAATACATGGCTAGAAAGCAAAATTATGATTGAAAGATGAAAACTCTTGATACATTATAAGACCACTGACTCTAGTGTGGTAAAAAGCAATAAATGGTGTATTTTTGTTGTTTTTTTTTGGACTGCTTATAAAATGGAAAAATGTGGAACAAGATGGACTAGCAGAGCAATTACAGCCTATGGTGCCTTTGACTTGTACGACCACAAATATGCAATGTATGGATGCGATGCTTAGTGCAGCTATATATTTTTGTATTTTTGATGGATTGATTTTTGTGAATATGAAGATGAGATGTGAGAAGAGCTTTTTATTGATGAATTTGAGCATGCCTGGAAATGAGATGCAAATTTTTTGTTGTTTTTGATGATTTTTGGATTTTGAATTTCTTTATTTTTGACCAAGCGATTGTGGGAATCCTTGGAGCATTTTGGGATTGACCAAGCGATTTTAGGAATCCTTGGAGCATTTTGGGATTGACCAAGCGATTATATGAATCCTTGGAGCATTTTTGGGATTGACCAAGCGATTATATGAATCCTTGGAGCATTTTTGGGATTGACCAAGCGATTATATGAATCCTTGGAGCATTTTTGGGATTGACCAAGTGATTATATGAATCCTTGGAGCATTTTTGGGATTGACCAAGCGATTATATGAATCCTTGGAGCATTTTTTGGGATTGACCAAGCGATTATATGAATCCTTGGAGCATTTTTGGGATTGACCAAGCGATTATATGAATCCTTGGAGCATTTTTGGGATTGACCAAGCGATTATATGAATCCTTGGAGCATTTTTGGGATATGGCTCTCTTAGATATGGAATGGGCACAAATGACTGATGTTCAAGGGTTCTGTTTCCTTGATTCCATCAAGAGAGGCTAGTCGGTATGTCTCGGGTCCTATTTTGCTATCAATGACATATGGACCTAACCAATTTGCCGTGAACTTGTCCCTTAGGTGGGATGGCAAACTAGAATTCTGTTGGTTTTCCTTCAAAACCAAATCACCAACCCGAAAGTCCCTCAGGTGAACTTTCATGTTGTAAGCTTTCTTAAGTCGCTCTTGATAGATACGTAAATGCTCGAGAGCATTAACGCATCGTTCGTCAAGCAACGTAAGCTGGTCTAACCGGGCCTATCATGCAACATCATCATCGATGAACTCTTGCATTGATATGCACAGGGAAGGAATTTCCAACTCGAGAGGCATGACTGCCTCGGAGCCATACACGAGCGAAAATGGAGTGGCCCCAGTGGGCGTCCGAATGCTAGTGCGATAAGCCCACAGGGCAAGTGGGATTTGGATGTGCCAATCCTTATGACTATCTATGACCGTATTTTTAAGGATGGCAACTAGCATTTTGTTTGACGCTTCTACTTGCCCATTCGCCTACGGATAATAGGGTGTCAAAAAACTATGCTGAATTTTGTACTTTGTGGTCAAAGCACGCACGTCTTTGTTCTTGAATGGTGTCCCATTATTCGAGACTATTTTGGATGGAATACCAAAATGACATATGATGTTATGCAAAATGAACTCCACAATGCGGGGTCCTGTCATAGAGGTAAGCGAAACTGCTTCCACCCACTTGGTAAAATACTCTGTGGCCATTATGATAAACGTGTGACGGCCTGACGATGCAGGGGAGATATTTCCAATTAGATCAAAGCCCCACTACGAAAATGGCCAAGCGGACTGGACTGTCTGCAAGGCCTAGGAAGGTACATGTGTCAAATTGGCATGGTGCTAACACTTCACACACTTCCTGACATATGCACAACAATCTCGCTCTAAAGATGGCCAATAATAGCCCATGCAAAGAATGCACTTTGCGATGGCCATACCACTGAAGTGGCCACCACATGTACCATCATGCGCTTGGGCGATCGCCCAAGTGGACTCTTGTTGGTCCAAGCAATGAAGGAGGATTCCTTCATAGCTATGACGATACAAAATGTCTCCTATCAAGACATACTTAGCCGCTTTCTGCTTGAATGCTCATTTTGCGGCATGCATCAATCCAAGCGAGAGATTACCTAACTTGAGGTAGTCTCTAATGGGTAAATACCAGTCCTATTGATCGAAAACCTCGACAGTATGAATAGCCAATCCCTCTTGAAGTTCATCCCTAGCAAACACTGAGTGAGATAGAACTTGTAAGAATAGCGTTGTGTTGCTATTAATGGGAGTAGGGGAGAACAAGGACCCCCAGTTGGCATGTTTCAGATGATCGTGGATTCGAGAGAACTTATCCGAGGATGGTTCAATCTAGATCATGTGGATTCCTGGCGTCAAGTCAGAGCTTGCATGCTCCATCATGGATTGCGATAGGGTTTTGACTTGAATGGTTGTCATATCACCAGAAAGGTCTTACGGGATTAGTGACCCCAAGGAGGCCATTGTGTTCGCAAAATGATTCGATGATCGAGGGAGTGCCTCGATGTCATACCACTCAAGTTTTGCCAGGAATTTGTCCACAAGGGCTTTATAAGCCTGCAGAACTGGGCATTTGCATTGGAATACCCCTTTGACTTGATTGACAATTAATAGTGAATCACCAAAGATGTTTAGTCATTTGATGTTCATGGTGATTGTTGTCTGAAGACCTATGAGCAAGGCTTCATACTCTGCATTATTGTTGGTGCATGGGAAATTTAATTTAAATGATAGGGGCATTGGAGCACCCTACGATGTGAAGAATACTATTCCCGTGCCACCACCTTGCTCACATTTAGAACCATCAAAAAATAGGGTTATGTCAGCCTGTGACTCAGGCTCATCAGAATCTGGCGATTCTGAGACATGGAAGACCCCATCATCGGGTAGTTCTATGACTAGAGGTTGATTGTCTTCAAGAGGAGCCTCTACTAGTTGATCGGCTATGACCTGTCCTTTGATAGATTTTTGTCCGATAAACTCTATGTCAAATTCCATCAACAACATGATCCATTTCGCCGTGCGACTACTATGATAAGTATGACTCATCATGTATCGCAATGGATTCTCCTTAGACACAACATACGTAGTGTTGCTCAGCATGTAGTGGCATAGCTTTTTGGTAGAAAACACCACTGCAAAGCAGAGTTTCTCGACGTATGCATAGTTAAGTTCATAACTGACCAGGGTGCGGCTAAGATAGTAAGTAGCCTATTCTTTGTGAAGTTCATTCTTTTGGGCCAGCATGGCTCCAAGTGCCACCTCAGTAGCTGAGATGTATAAGTAGAATGACACTCCTGGTCTAGGTGGTGCCAATATTGGTGGCGAAGCCAAGTATTGTTTGATGTCATCAAAGGCTGACTAGCACTCGTCATCCCAATGAAATGTAACCCCCTTGTGCAATAATTTGTTCATGGGTCGGCACTTGTCAGATAATTGCGCTATGAAGCGCTTGATTGACGTGACCTTTCCCTATAGACTTTTGAGTCGCTTAATGGTAGTTGGGGGAACCATTTCAAGGATTGCCTTGACTTTCTTTGGGTCCACCTCGATACCTCGCTTTGAGACTATGAAACCCAAGAGTTTTCCATGATGTGACGCCAAATACGCACTTCTTGGGATTCAGTCTGACTTTATGCTCCATGAGGCGATCGAGGATCTTGCTTAAGTCATCGAGATGATCTGGGTGCAAAAGAGACTTGGCCAACAAATCATCCATGTAATCTTCCAAAGTTTTATGCATGTAATCATGGAAGATGTACGTCATGGCACGTTGGTAGGTGGTGCCAGCATTTTTAAGGCCAAAAGGCATGACCTTATAACAAAATGTCCCCCAAGGCATTGTGAACACTATTTTTAGTTGGTCCTCGAGATTGATACGAATCTGATTGTATCCCGAGAAACCATCCATGAGGGATAGCATTTCATGACCTACTGTAGCATCTACCAACGCGTCGATGCTTGGCAAGGGGAAATCATCCTTAGGACTCACTTTGTTTAGATCTCGAAAATCAGTGCATATGCGAATCCTCCCATCGAGATTTTTGATGGGCACCATGTTGGACAACCATGGCGGATAATCCACGCAGATGACAAACTATGCATCCAACAACTTTTGCAATTCATATTTGACCATCAAGGCCACTGTTGGGTGCATCTTACGTAGTTTTTGCTTAACTGGCTTGATTGTTGGATCAAGCGTTAGATTATGCGTGACTAGTTACGGATCTAGCCCCGACATGTCTCTATATGACCATGCAAAAACCTCCTTCTTCTCTTTGAGAAGGGCAATGTAGTCGGCTTGCTCTTCAGAGGATAAGCTTACCCCTAGCTTGATAATCTATGGATTCATTGGATCTAAGCCGATGTCTACGTCAATCGTCTCCTCGATTGACATGTGGGATCCGTCCTCCAACTGATGTGGAGTCGAGATCAAATGGATATCATTAGCTAAGTTTAAATATACGTTGGGAACCTCGGGTTCCTCTTCAGCCTGAAAGATATCCTGAGTTGTCCCTGGGTAAAATGAGGCATTTTACCGAAATGCCAGTACTCTAATGGGGACGGAGGTGAATTGACGCGATCCCAGCTCGATGGCATCTATGTCTAGATGCAATGACCATGCTTGGATCGGCCGGATTGCGGATGGGTGCAATCAAATCAATGGAGATCATGTGGATGAAATGAATTTGGTCTCCATTACCGTGGGTGTGATGACTCAAACATTCTGGATGTTCCTTGTGTTCTGGATTTGGCTCTAGAGGGAATGGCACGAATGGATCGGCCCTATGTGCTGATAGGAAGATAGGGTCTTCCCTCGACATTGATGTCATTATAGGGTCTCGAGGTGGACGGTGCTCATCATAAACTTGGAGCCATGGATCCAACACTTGGTCCCACCCTACTGGGTCTACGTACCACTCATGCCCTGGCAGTATGCCCATCTGTGCAAATAAGTCATTAATCTCCAAGGGACGCCATTGTTGCATTTGTTGCCTTTGTTGCATTTGTCGCATGTGGTTGAGATAGGCCATCTTAGTTTCATCTTCCGAATCACTGTCGAAGATCCAAAAATGCTCATTGGCTTCAACAATTGCTTGCGACATTAAGGGTTCACCTTATTCTAGCAAATTAATCTGGTCCCATTGTTGTTGGTCCACGCTCCGTGGGGGGACCTGATTCTCTTGACACAACACTGGTTCAATTGGAACCTCTAAAGGGAATAGTTTCAAAAAGATCTCTTGCTAGTTATTCATGGGAATCTCTCGTGAGTGATCACTATTGGATTCAAAGGGAACATATGACACTGGTTCATGTTCTGATTCATCCTCCAAAGATCCTTCTGGACATTGTTTATGCTCTCCTTGAAAGTTAGTGTCCAAACTTTCACCTCTCTCTAGCAAAGGAGAGGGGTTATTGATGTTACCAAGGGTGGTTGTTGACCATGGGAGGTAATCTCCCAATGTATATGTTGTGTTTGGGTTGGCATAAGGATCTGATGCCAATCCACCCTTGTTGCCTATTCCTAGGCCTTGCATGTTTTCCACCAAGATGTCTAAGGGCAAGGGGTGGTTGAACCCTACTCCCGACTTGTCATAAGGCATTTGGTATCTTGGCTAGCAAAGGACACACACTCCTTTCTCATACCTGCCTAGCTCGTATCCATGCCAATTGCATTGGCCAAGATATTTCAGAGCAAAGTTCGGGTTAGACAGATAGTTGAAATTTTTTGCAAAAGGCTCTTCATCCTCATCCTTTTGCATGCATGGTTCAGCACCATGGTCAAGGCCCCCATACACAAAATTGGTCTGGTTTGGTAGGTAGCCTAAAGGAACGACTGTCCTGATGGGAGGCACGAGGTCTCCCCATGTCTTGCACTGACTCTAGCGCGGGCGTTGCTACAACATTCTGCACTAGATACTCCCCCAGGCCCGTACTAGCCATTTCAATAGTAATTGTTGGCAATTGAGAGGGAGGTAATGGAAGCCCTTCTGGAGTCCATTCCATGTTGGGTAGACTAGGAGCCTTAGCTTCCATTGTGCTAGGTATCTCTTTTGTTGAGATGGTTGATATTGTTGGCAACGCCTCTTCCAGGGGTTGAGCCTCTTCCAGGATTTGTTTCCCTTTGTCCTTCTATTTAGCCACGACAGGTGGCGTTGGTAGTGAAGGAGCGGACGATGAAGATGCACCTGGATGGGGTTTTTATGGATTAGTCACCAATGGTGCTCGCGGCATCGGACCCTGTATAGATGGATTTAACTGAAAATCCAAGTGCGTCGATGGGAGGGTCAATTGCGGCATCAACTGCACCACATTGCAATATTTGAAGGGTTCTAAGTCTACCGGGACTACATGTACTTCTCCTTCAAATGCATATGTCAAACACTGGTGAGCTATCGAAGGGACACACTTCATGTCCCTGATCCATGGTTGCCTTAGCAATATGTTGTACGCAATCTCGCCTTCCAAAATATGGCACAATGTAGGTATCATCTTTTGTCCTACCTGAACGGGTAGAACAATTATGCCAACTGTTGAGCATATCGCATCGTTGAATGCTCGCAGTGTGTAAGTGGAAGCGGTGATGTGAGAGGCTGGCAGCTTCAGATGTTTCAATGCTGTTGTAGTAATGATGTTACTAGACGAGCTAGTGTCTACCAACACCCTCTTATACGGGATCCCGTTGACCCGCGCGATAACGTGCAGGGGTGGATCTGCCATGTCATCAGACATCGATTTAACTTCATCTTCTCGAAAGGTGATGACCGGCTCTATACATCGTTTTACATGTCCCACAAAGTTATTGAAGGAATTCGCTTCATGGGGCTGCAACTCGATGGCTTTCAAAATCTCTATGAGAGCTTCTCGATGGGGCACTTATTGCTGTATAAGCTCATATATGGAGAGCCTAGCCGACATGGTCCACAAACTCTGCGTGAGTTTGGTCCGTATCGTGACCTTGGGTCTAGGCGGAGGCAACAACACAGGGTGTTTTTGAGGTTGCAACGTTGCTGGAACTTCTCTTGTGGCTGCCTCGGGGGCAACTCCTGGGTATTTCTTGTTCTTGGTCACTATGCTTATCATTCCCACATACCCTTGCATGGGGAAATTCTGTCGCACCTCATTGACCTAAAGGGGTTTTGCTTGTGCCTCATGGGTAGGCAAGGGATCCTTAAATACCCCCATCTACTGGTTATTTGGCGCTATGGGGTTGTCCACTACCAATGTTTTATTATCAATCAAGTCTTGTATCAATCCCTTGAATTTCCAGCATGCGTTCAGGTCATGTCCCCTCCGCCTGTGGAACCTAAAATATAAATCCTCTCTATATACCTTAGGCTTGGGAGCGTTAGGATCTATGGTTTGGATTTTTGGAAGGGTGATTAAATTTTTCGCTGACAAGCGGTCAAATAGGGAGTCCCTAGACTCCGTATAAGGGGTGTACTGTCACTTAGGGCGACGCTGCTGATTTTGCTCCTATTTTTTATTTTCTCTTTCATAATTATTAGGAGGCACTACCTGATAATTAGCCTTTTGAGGTTGTATTTCTTGTGTAGGATTAGGAAAATTTATCACAACTTGATTAACTGTAGCGGGTTTTGGTTGCGTAGTCCCTATCTTGGTATCTCGGGATTGATACGAATGTGAATAAAATGACTCCAAATAACCTGCAATTTTGACAGAGACCATAGAACATTACCAGAGGGCCACTACCATCAAAACAGTCAAGGAAATGCCGCCGATTCAAATTTGACTGTAATTCATCCCTGGTCAGGACGAATTCGACTGTAATTCATCCTCAGGTAGGACAAATTCTCCTACGACAAAGCGCTGAGGTGATGCTTCCCAAATGTCGCGTCTCAGGATCTCCAACAGACCTGCAAACATAGGGGTTAGCTAATTGGGGGCATTTTGGGACGACCCAGATGGTCGGATTTCCACAATTTGACCTCCATCAACGGGAATTTGACATCGCTGCCTGCAAGTTAGTGAGGACAACAAAAGCGACAAAACGTGATATGATTTGATCAAAACCTTCTGAAATCAAAATTATAAACTATCTAAATAGCATAAAATGGAATGGAATATAAAAAAGTGACAAAAGAACAAATTAAAATGAATCTAAGAAGTGTGGGGTGCCCAAGCGGGCCGCCCATCGTTAGAACCTGATTTTAGCACCAATCCACTCGGGATGGGCCCAAAATCTCTTGTAATGGGTTGTCGGTGAATTGGTAGATCAATGTGGTCAAATGTTGGGTTTTGGGTCCAGATTCACACTTCCAATAGCCACTCAATAACCTCTCTTGCGAAAGAGATCAAGGATGTGGAAGAGGTGAATCAAAAGGGTAAAATGTGGTATTCAATTTGGCAGCACTTCGTTGCTTGAAAATGCCTCCAACTTGTCTCTTTTTGGGTGGGAAAGTCCACCATTTTATAGACCCAGGGGGTCTCTTTGGAGGGGCATGCATAAGCACCATGTGGCAGTAATGCCTTCCCATGAGGGAGGAAAGTCCTCAATGACTTGGGCTTCCATGACTGCCCTTGTGACAGTCCTCTAACGTCCAATATACCCACCTACACACGCATGCAAGGCAGGAGGCATTAATTGAATGTCCTCGACTGCCACTTGGCACCATTTTTCTTTTTGCCCGTTGAACCTAGAATTCATCCTGACCCAGAGTGAATTCAGAATTCGTCCCTGGGTGAGATGGATCCCAATTTGAATTCGTCCCTAGGCGGGATGGATACTGAGCAAAGTTCCTGAATGTGCCAAATTGCCTTCTGACCTTACAAAATTGCTACAAAAGTGGTTAGGACCACTGTTTAACCTTTGAGGGCTACCCTGGGGGTTGTGTGTGTCAAAGCGATCAATGTTTGTAGTCACATAATCGGATTGGTGCTATTTTGGTTTCTACAGATGCCCATTTTTGGGATGCGCTATGCATGGCGCAACACCGAGCAAAAATAGATAACCAAAGCACTAATGATTAGGGTTTCTTGGTAACCTAACCAAATTTTTATGCCCCAAGTATGGAAAGGGCATGCATTCTTGAATCCTTGCTTCTGACGAGCTAAGGAATTTGATTTCAAGTATTAACCTGTTTTGGTGAGGTGTGACTTGAGCTTGGACATTGATCAGTCATGAATAGGCAAAGGGCGCAACCTTTTGTCCACAAGGGAACCTTGTGTTCATGCTTCGGGAATGCCAAGTGTTTGATCAATTTGTGATTATTGCTTTTTTACTGCCCCAAGCAGGAGCGTAATTGTCTTTGTCAATGATTCTTTGAATGCATGTCATTTTCCTTAATTGGGTGTGTGTTTGCTGATTGGTGACTAAGTGTGACTACCCCCTCAAGCGACGAATCGATGAGGGAATGACCTTCGTGAGAAAAGCGACGAGTTGCTTGACCCAAGATGACTTGTGCAAGGGTGCCCTTAGATGGTTTAGCATTAAGCATGTGCAATTTTTTTTGACATTTAGACCTATTTTTGGTGGGTGTTAACCCTTTTTGCGACGCTTTTTGGAGCTGAAATTGGCAAAAATTCGTCTTCCCGTGGAGAGGTCCGGCTATGGTAGCCTTCTTAGGGAGTAGGATAGTGAAAATTTGTGACCCCAATGTCTATTTTGTATTCTCGGGATGTCAAGTGCAACAACACTCTCATCGGGCAAGTTTATTAGCTGTTTTAGTGCATTTTTGTTCAATTTTTGATGTTTTTTGAAATTTTTGGCCTCAATTCGTCCCAAGGTGGGACGAATACCAGCTTAGAATTCGTCCCATGGTGGGACGAGTGCTAACCAGAGTTCTCGTCCCAAGGGAAGATGAATTTAAGCTCAAAAGGCCTATTTAAAGGCCAAAACTAGGGTTTGGGCTCATTTGCATCTGATTTTTCTTACGATTTGGAGCTCTGGAGAGGAGGTTAATTCTACGAAGCGAAGCGCTGCCAAATTTTCCCTGCCATCATGAGTGCACAAACCGGCTCGAGCGGTGGAGCCGAAGCGAGACCAGTAAGTGTTCCTAGTTTTTATTGCTTTTATTTAACATTGCGATTGTTTTGTTCAATTTTCCTTGTGATGATGTTTTTCAAAATTTTAAAACTTAAACCCTGAAACTGAGCTGAAGACAACTAAGACTTAGCGTACAACTAAATGTTGCGAAAAACCTAGGTAAAGAATTGTTATTTATCTTTTAACTAAAACTCTAGGATAAACGAAACGAAAAAAACCCTGAGACGTAATTTTTGTTGTTTTTTGAATTTTTGTTCTGTTTTTAAATTAATCAGTTAGGATTAGAAACCCTAGAACTGAAAATTTTATTTTTGAATTTTTGTTTTGTTTTATTTTTGGAATTTATCAGTTAGGATTAGAAACCCTAGAACTGGAAAATTAATTTTTGTTTGAATTTTGAATTTTTGTTTTTAAATTAATCAGTTAGGATTAGAAACCCTAGAACTGAAAAATTAATTTTTGTTTGAATTTTTATGTTTTTTTTTTGCTGTACATTGGTATACCATGTGGTATATTCATGTTATTGCTATACAATTCTTTTCCATGATTTTAATGTTTTTGAATTCTTTTCTTTTGCAAGTTGTTAGGAACCGGCACCGTGTACCCACTGCTTTTACTGAAGCGTGGGGGGCGCTGACTGTAGCTAACTGGAAATGGCTTGATGCCCTTGGGCTCAAGAAGGTGGCTCGACTGGAGCCTATGGTCGTGGATCAGGCCTATTTTATGGCCCTGATCAATATTTGGGATCCGCGGACCAACACCTTGCATCTCCCAATAGGGGAGATGATTGTTACCTTGGAGGATATCTATCGACTTTTGCAGATTTCGATAGATGGACTGCCGATCAAGATATCACCACGTGATCAGAAGATAGCTGTACTGACAAGATGCTTTGGGCATGGGGAGGAGCTAGGTGTGGAGGATCCACTAGAGAGGGCAGAGGGTGACTGCAAAATTGGTGGGATTTTGGTCCGATGGTGGCATGCATTCCTTATGGGCTTCATGTCCAACATGTTGTTACCTAACTCGTCAGGCGCGAGGTTCCCATGGAACCTGCTAGATTTGGTTTTGCAGTTGGTAGAGTTCCCGACAGAGGCACCACTTATCATGATATGGGGATAGACGCTATTGGCACAGCTCTATGGGGAGCTGTATGAGGTCCATTGTCGGCAATGGAATGGGATTAGTTGTAGCTACTTGTTGCAGTGCTGGGCTTGGTAGCACATAGCAGTGGAGAGGCCAACCAAGTTACCATGGATGACTCAGGCGAAGATGGAGGATAGGGAGATAGGTTATGTAGTTCTGTGGTGGCGATCTGGGGAGCAGGGGCAGAGTCGATGGTGGGCAGGTGTCGTAGGGCACTATGCCGATACCTTCTCTCAGCTTACTCCAGGGGAGGTGGTTTGGTGCCCTTATCGGGACTGTCCAGCCTGGCCGAAGGATGGAGAGTGGATCTGATGGGTACGTAGAGAGTGGTGGCTGATTGGGCAGCATAGGACTGAGCATGAGTTCTTCTCATATAACCAGGTTACATGACAGTTTAGGGTGGGCCAGGGGTTTCCTAGTGAGCCCGTGGTCTATCAGCATCGATGGGATGAGAGGACTCTGGACCGACCGGTCATCGCACCACTGGGCAAGGATTCAGATGCGGTGATCGATGTCCCAGAAATAGATGACATCGAGACTACCATAGAGTACGACCAGTGGTGGGTACTATGGCGGTGGCAGGGATAGGGGCCACTGGGAGGCACGAAGGCTGCATCGGTGAGTGGGGAGGGTGCTGAGGCACCAGGGGATGATTGGGGAGCTCCTTTGGAGGATGCAAACATGGTGGAGGTGGAGGGTGAGGATGCGGATTTGGGGTCTTCGGATCAGCCGAAGATGCAGGATATTGCGGAGTAGTGGAAGCCATGTTGAGCAAGGTGTTGCAAGAAGTTTGTCATTGTTGTCAACATAGGCAGTTAGATCTAATGATGCGGTGGATGGACGAGTTCGGGAGTCATTCGGATGCGAGAAGATGAAGTTCAAAGGACAGTCAGATTATGTAAAGTGCAATTCTTGGAAAACAAAAGTGACCTAGTTTCTAAAATTCGAAGAAAAAGACAAGTTAGAAAACTGTCGCGATATCGCGACATGTTTTCTATCACGATTTCGCGACAAGTCGGAGGAGAGAGAAGGCGCAGTCAAAAATGTCATGATTTCGTGACAAAAATGAGGAGAGAGAAGGCACAGCCGAAAATGTCACGATTTCACGACAAAAATGAGGAGAGAGAAGGCGTAGTCGGAAGTGTCATGATTTCACGACAAAAATGAGGAGAGAGAAGGCGCAAGGCAAACTGTCATGATTTCGTGACATGTTGGAGGCCAAGAAGCTAAGTCGAGAAACTGTAGCGATTTCGCTACATGTTGGATTTTCGCTGGCCGAAGCAAGGAGAAAGCGTTAAGTTGAAAAGTTGTAGCGATTTCGCTACATGTTGAAATTTCACTGGCCGAAGCAAGGAGAAAGCGTTAAGTTGAAAAGTTGTAGCGATTTCGCTACATGTTGAAATTTCGCTGGCCGAAGCAAGGAGAAAGCGTTAAGTGGAAAAGTTGTAGCGATTTCGCTACATGTTGAAATTTTGCTGGCTGAAGCAGGAAGAAAGTGTTAAGTGAAAAGATGTAGCGATTTCGCTACGAGTTAAAAGTGCACAACACAAAGGTGTAGCGATTTCGCTACGAGTTGAAAAAGCACAACACGAAGGTGTAGCGATTTCGCTACGAGTCAAAAGTGCACAACACGAAGGTGTAGCGATTTCGCTACAAGTCAAAAGTGCAGAACTCAAAGGTGTAGCGATTATGCTACAAGTCGAAAGTGCAAGGCACGAAAGTGTAGCGATTTCGCTACAAGTCAAAGTTTCACGGGTAGAAGCAAAGTTGGAAGCACAAGGCACAAAGTTGTAGCGATTTCATTGCTGCATGAAGCAAGAAATGTATGAAAGTTGAAAGCGTCACGATTTCATGACAAAGATGAGGATGACGTCAGTGAAAGCTGAAAGTGTCACGATTTCGCGATAGGTTGCAAGAAAAGCCTTTGGAAGCCGAAAGCGTCACGATTTCGTGACAAGAATGAGGATGACGTCAGCAAAAGTTCGAAGTGTCACGATTTCGTGACAAGAACGGTGGCAAAGCTATCAAAGGCCAAAAGGGTCACGATTTCATGACAGCAAGGACAAGAAGGCGTACGGCTTCAAAAAGTGTCGCGATATCGCGACATGTTTCTATTTCGTGGCAATAGTTACAGGAAGGTGACGAGAGGTGCCAGTAGAAGTTGGATCTGCGGCCAACAAATTTTAGGGTTTGTACCGATAGATTTTAGGGTTGCGGCCGATGAAATTTCTAGGGTTTGCGCGGGGACAAATTCTAGGGTTTGGCCCGCCACATTCTTAGGGTTAGTGGGGGGGGGGGGCCGCACAAGATTCTAGGGTTTCGGCCGCGACATTCTTAGGGTTACGGCCGACTGTTGTTTAGGATTTGTTCTTGAAATTTCTTCTATAAAAGGAGGGATACTTCGAGTTTGAGATGAGTGTTGTGGAAGATAATGTGCGAATGCGAGCAGAGTGATTGCGCAAGTGAAGTTCGTGTCGAGCAGACTGCGAAGTCGTAGTTCGAGTCTCGCTATCATGATTGCGTGAATAAAGAGCGCAAGGTGTAGAGGTGGAGTTCTAAGTGCAAAGTGATAGCGCACAGATAGCAAAAGTGATCGATCATCCGATTGTAGCAGAGAGTGCGAAGAAGTACACAGAAGCGGTCGGACAGTGCGAAGCATTTTGCGTAGAAGCAGCAGAATGCAAAAAAATAGCAGACTGTAAGAAACAACGTGAAAGTTTTATTCTGTCACTTTTATTATCTTTATTGACTTCCAAGTTGCGGCTTGGCATAAGGGGTTGGTGCCTCTTTCCGGTAGGTCTTTGGTAAATTAGGAGTTGGTGCTCCATTCTGTTTGAAAAAGATAAAGCTAAGGGGTTGGTGCTCCTTCCGGTTGGTCCTTGGTAAAAGATATTGTAAAGTTGTAGCTTTGCATTGGCTGGATTTGGATGGTAGTCCAAGCGGTCATTTTGAGGAGTAGCCACATTGGTGAACCTCGTTAAATAACTGTGTTGTGTGTGTCATGCTTTCTTGTTGCATTTGATATTTCTTTTATCAGTTTTAAATAGCTGTTGGATTTAAAACTATATGTATTAGAAATTTTAAAGATCACACTGATTCACCCCCCTCTCAGTGTCACTGTGATTACAACAATTGGTATCAAAGCCAAGTTCCTGAATAGGCTCAATCAGCTAAGGTGATCTTGGAAGTGATGCAATGGCAAGTGGTGAAGGTTTCTCCTCAAACAAAGCACCATTGTTTGATGGAACTAACTATGCTTTTTGGAAAATAAGAATGCGAGACTTATCTCCGTGCGTTGGGTTTTGACATCCGGGGTGCGGTAGTTAATGGTTACAAAGCTCTCGCCACTTCTCCAACAGACACTACCGGTAAGAAGGCATTTGAAAATGATTCGAAAGCAAAAAATGCCATCATGTGTGGATTAGTGGACGGTGAGCTAGTCAAAATCATAAACTGTGAATCCGCAAAAGATGTATGGGATAAACTAGAGAACATTCATGAAGGAGACGATAGGATCAAGGAGGCCAAGCTTCAAACACACCGAGCTCAATTCGAATCCTTAAAGATGGACAATGATGAGAACATAGAGGCTTTCATGCTAAGAGTCAATGGAATCACAAATTCGATCAGAGGTCTCGGCGAAGATATGGATGATGCTACGATTGTGAAAAAGGTATTAAGATCTCTCCCTCCAAGGTTTGATTCGAAAGTCTCAGCCATAGAAGAAGCTAAAGATCTAAATCATTTTAGTATGGATGAGATGCATGGTTCTTTGACTGCTTTTGAAATGAGAATAGGAAGATCTAATCCCACAGATAGAGAACAAGCCTTCAAAGTACTAAAAGGCAAAGACACAAAATAAGAGTCTGAAGAAGAGGATGTTTCGGATGAAATGGAAGCAAATTTTGTCAGAAAATTGAGAAAAGGAAAAGGAAAATACAAAGGAAAGCTACCTTTTAAATGTTTCAATTGTGGAGGCATTGGACACTTTGCTACCAAATGTCCTCTCAATGACAAGAACAAAGGTGAAGAAACTCCGCATCAAGAAAGAAGTGAATGGAGGAAGAAGACAAACTTCAGAAAAGGCAATTTCAAAAAGAAAAGTTTTATCTCCCGAAATGCGAGATTCTTCGAGAGGACAGCTCTAGTGAAGACTCTGAAGAAGGAACAGGTGAAGCTCTCTTTATGGCGTTTGAAGTAGAAAAATTAGAAGAGGCAGAAAACCCAGAAAAGAGAGAAGGTATGAACCCTAAAGTATCTATTGAAAAAGTTGAGGCTGAAGTTGATTTAGAAGGTGAGCTGGTTTCTGCTCTTGAAGAATGGAAATATGAGAAGAGAAAGAATAAAAAACTTTTAAGAAAGCTTGAGGATGCAAATGACATTATAACCAGTTTAAAAATACAGATAGAAGAATACAAGAAAATGTTCGAAGATCTGGAAATTCAGGTAACCACGAAGATAGATTATTGTTGCAAATTAAAAGAAGAAAATGTTGGTCTTTGAATACAGATACAAGATTTGGATCAAAAAATTAGCTGCCATTTCAAACGTGAAGAAAGTTCGATGAAGCTGGACAAAATCCTAAGCGATCAAAGACCCGCAGGTATCAAATTCGGTCTAGGCTTTACTGAAGGAGAATCATCAAACGGACCAAAGGCAAGCAATGTTGAATGTGAAAAGAGTAAAGACAAGAAACAGGTTGTTGAAAGAAAAACAAATCGAGGCAAAAGAAAGCAGTAATGCCAGTCCTGAAATAGGAACTGACAATGATGGCTTTACCAAGGTCACACATCAAAAGAAAAGAAGATCTAAGGCTCCTGCAACAACTTGGCAAAGACCATCTTTCAGGTTCAATCATTACTTTTATGGTTTCTGTTTCAAATGTAATGGTTATGGGCATAAAATTGCTGACTGCAAGTATAATGTAGGTCCAAGAAGTTTCACTAGTAGAAATACTTTTGCTCCTCTAATGAGTTATGCAGTAGAATGCTTTAATTGTCACAACTTTGGGCACATTGCTAGAAACTGTCATAGTACTTCTGTTTCAAATCAATCTCAGAAAAGAAGAATTCAACCATATAGGGCAAAACAGAATAGAATTATTTCTGAAAGATATGTGCAAGATTATGAAAATGGGAAATCCAAGTTAGAACCCAATACCATAGTCAAAACAGAATGGAAACAGAAAGAACAACTCGGGGAAGAAAAGGAATCTTTAATAGTGCGGACGGCGTTCGGGGCTCGAGAATAAATGTGTACCGTGGATTCTTGACGGTGGTTGCTCAAGTCATATGACGGGTGATAAACAGAAATTTGAAAAACTACAGAAATATGAGGGTGGCTCTGTGAAGTTTGGAAATAATGATGGAGCCAAAATAATAGGAAAAGGATCTGTCAAAATTAGTGAAGGGAAAATCAAGTCAGAAGAAGTTTTATTTGTGGATGGTTTGAAACACAACTTTGTTAAGTGTCAGTTAGATCTGTGATAAAGGACATGAAGTAGTCTTCAAAAAGCAGGGTTGTGAAGTCCAAAAAAAAAATAGTGGGAAATTGATAGCAACCGGTTCAAGGACGTTTGGAAACCCGTACACACTCTCAGAAACTTCATAAGGTACGTGTTTCATTGGACAAGAAGAAGAGAACTAGTTGTGGCACAAGAGGCTTGGACACATAAGTTTTGATAATCTGGTGAAAATCAGCTCGAAACAAGTAGTGAGAGATATTCCAACCATTAAAAAACCTTCAAACAATGTTTGTGCTTCATGTCAAAGGGAAAGCAAACCGAGTCTCATTTAAAACAAAAGAATACCACACTAGGAGGCCCTTGGAACTTATTCATACAGACTTATGTGGACCCATGAGAACTCAAAGCATTAACGGCGACAAATACTTTATGTTGTGTATCGATGATTATTCCAGAATGACATGGATATTTTTTCTAAAAGATAAAACAGAAGCCTTTGAAATGTTCAGAACCTTCAAACAGCTAGTTGAGAATGAAACAGGAAAAAGAGTCAAATGCTTACGATCAGACAGAGGAGGAGAATTCATTTCGAATGAATTTATAGAATACTGTGAAAAACATGGTATCAGGAGACAATATTCAGAAGCTAGAACTCCACGACGAGAATGGTGTAGCAGAAAGAAAGAACAAAACTATACAGGAAATGGCACACACCATGCTGGCGAGAAAATAAAATAGCGAGATAGATTACGGAAAGAAGCAGTTCACACTACAGTATACATCCAAAACAGATATATGTTAAGAACTCATGAATGCAAAACACCTTATGAGTTGTGGTTTGGTAGAAAAGCAACAACAAAACATCTCAAAATATTTGGCTGTAGGTGCTACATCGAGAAAAATAGATGACAACCTTGGGAAGTTTGAAGATAGAGCGAGATGAAGGTGTTTTTGTTGGGTATTCATCAAAAAGCAAAGCTTACAAATGCTACAACAAGAGACTCAAGAAAATTGTGGACGGTGCGAGACGTTAAATTCGATGAAGGTGGGAAACGATTAGCTGACCTTGAGGAAAACTACCCAATCTATGAAGAAGTCATTGAAGGAGATGAGGTGAATGAAACAGAAAATAAATCTACGTTTGATTCGGATGAATTAGTCGATGACTCGGAGGTGCAAGAAAACAAGAAATTCAAAATAGGCAGTTAGCGAGAAAAATCATCCAAGAGACCAAATAATTGGAGATCCCACAGTTGGTATTCAGACAAGAAGGAAAGTAATAAGTAATTACTCTCTTTTATCTAGCATTGAGCCCAAAAACATAGATGAAGCAAGCAAAGATGATAGGCTGGATGAAGGCAATAAATGAAGAGTTAGATCAGATTGAAAAGAACAGAACTTGGGAATTAGTACCTAGACCTGCAAATAAGAATGTAATCGGCACCAAATGGATATTTCGAAACAAATTAAATGAAGACGGACGGGTCATTAGGAACAAAGCAAGACTGGTTTGTAAAGGATATGCACAGGTCGAAGGCATTGATTTTGAAGAGACTTTTGCTCCAGTGGCCAGATTAGAAGCAATTAGAATGTTTCTGGCCTTAGCGAGTTCACAAAAACTTAGAGTTTATCAGATGGATGTAAAATCTGCCTTTTTAAATGGGAAACTCGAAGAAGAGGTCTATATTGAACAACCGGATGGATTTCAAATTAGTGAGGATCCTAACCTTGTCTACAAATTAAAGAAAGCATTGTATGGATTAAAACAAGCACCACGGGCATGGTATGCAAGGCTAGATAACTATCTCTCTCAACAGGGATTCAAGAAAGGTTTAGTGGACAGTAATCTGTATGTAAAAATAGAAGGTGGGCATCTCATTGTTCTAGTTGTCTATGTAGATGATATCATATTTGGCAGCAACAAAGATGAATCTTGTAAAGACTTAGCAAATAAGATGCGAGAATGAATTTGAAATGTCTATGATTGGTGAACTGTCTTACTTTCATGGGCTACAAGTTAATTAAAATTAGAAAGGCATATTCATTTCCCAAATCAAATATGTGAAAGAAATGCTAAAGAGGTTCACTATGGAGGACTGTAAGCCGGTTAGCACTCCCATGACAACAGGCTGCAAATTGAGTAAAGAAGACAAATCTCCACCTGTAGACCAAACCATGTACGGATCTATGATTGGAAGTTTACTATATTTAACGGCTACCGGACTCGATATTCTACGGGCGGTTTGCATGGTAGCTAGATTTCGAGCCGGTCCCAAAGAGACTCATGTGACAGCGAGTTAAAAGGATTTTTTGGTATCTCAAGGGCACCATGGAGTATGGGTTGTGGTATCCAAAAGGCAAAGACTTCACTCTTATATCATATTCGGATGCAGATTGGGCTGGATGTGTTGATGACGGAAAGAGTACCGGTGGAGGTGCATTCTACTTGGGGGACAGATTGGTTGCATGGCACGGTAAGAAGCAAGAGTCGGTTTCTTTATCTACAGTGAGGGAGAATATATTGCAGCAACAACATGTTGTACACAAGTCTTGTGGATGAAACAAACTTTGAAAGATCTTGGTATTAATTTTAGTGAACCAATATCAATTAAGTGTGATAACACCAGTGCAATTAACATCTCTAAGAATCCAGTAATGCACTCACGGACAAAACACATTGCTATAAGGTATCATTTCTTGAAGGAGAAAGTTGCGGAAGGAGAAGTCAAATTGGATTTTTTCCCAACTACGGAACAAGTAGCGAGATATTTTTACAAAACCTTTGCCCAAGGAAGTGTTTGAGTACCTTCAAAGCAAATTAGGAGTAGTCACACTTCCTAAGAAGTGACTAGCTACGGGGATCACTTTCTCGGGGGGAGCATTTGAGTATTTGACTATTCTTTTGCTCATGATCATAATTTGTGCTAGATGCAACAAATTGTGCATGAGAATTGTGAGAATGGACTCAGGGGGAGTCTACAGCAACCCTTTGGTATTATTGACAAAGGGGGAGAAGAGTTACGGGAATGTACACAGGTGTTGCCAACAATTCCAAAGGGGAGATTGTTGAGCAAGGTGTTGCAAGAAGTTTGTCATTGTTGTCAACACGAGCGGTTAGATCTAATGATGCGGTGGACGAGACAGTTCAGGAGTCATTCAGATGTAGAAGACAGAAGTTCAAAGGACAGTCAGATTATGTAAAGTGCAATTCCTGGAAAACAGAAGTGACCCAGTTTCTAAAATTCGAAGAAAAAGACAAGTTAGAAAACTATCGCGATATCGCGACATGTTTTCTATCGCGATTTCGTGACAAGTCGGAGGAGAGAGAAGGCACAGTCGAAAATGTCACGATTTCATGACAAAAATGAGGAGAGAGAAGGCGCAGCCAAAAATGTCATGATTTCGCGACAAAAATGAGGAGAGAGAAGGCACAGTCGGAAGTGTCACGATTTCATGACAAAAATGAGGAGAGAGAAGGCGCAAGGCAAACTGTCGTGATTTCGCGACATGTTGGAGGCCAAGAAGCTAAGTCGAGAAACTGTAGCGATTTCGCTACATGTTGGATTTTCGCTGGCCGAAGCAAGGAGAAAGCGTTAAGTTGAAAAGTTGTAGCGATTTCGCTACATGTTGAAATTTCACTGGCCGAAGCAAGGAGAAAGCGTTAAGTTGAAAAGTTGTAGCGATTTCGCTACATGTTGAAATTTCGTTCGAAGCAAGGAGAAAGTGTTAAGTGGAAAAGTTGTAGCGATTTCGCTACATGTTGAAATTTTGCGAAGCAGGAAGAAAGTGTTAAGTGAAAAGATGTAGCGATTTCGCTACGAGTTAAAAGTGCACAACACAAAGGTGTAGCGATTTCGCTACGAGTTGAAAAAGCACAACACGAAGGTGTAGCGATTTCGCTATGAGTCAAAAGTGCACAACACGAAGGTGTAGCGATTTCGCTACAAGTCAAAAGTGCAGAACTCAAAGGTGTAGCGATTATGCTACAAGTCGAAAGTGCAAGGCACGAAAGTGTAGCGATTTCGCTACAAGTCAAAGTTTCACGGGTAGAAGCAAAGTTGGAAGCACAAGGCACAAAGTTGTAGCGATTTCGTTGCTGCATGAAGCAAGAAATGTACGAAAGCCGAAAGCGTCGCGATTTCACGACAAAGATGAGGATGACGTCAGCGAAAGCTGAAAGTGTCACGATTTACGACCAGGTTGCAAGAAAAGCCTGGAAGCTGAAAGCGTCGTGATTTCACGACAAGAATGAGGATGACGTCAGCAAAAGTTTGAAGTGTCACGATTTCGTGACAAGAACGGTGGCAAAGCTATCAAAGGCCAAAAGGGTCATGATTTCGTGACAGCAAGGACAAGAAGGCATACGGTTTCAAAAAGTGTCATGATATCGTGACATGTTTCTATTTCACGGCAATAGTTATAGGAAGGTGACAGAGGTGGTAGTAGAAGTTGGATCTGCGAGTGATTTTAGGGTCGACAGATTTTAGGGTTCAACTGACAATTTCTAGGGTTTGGGAGACAAATTCTAGGGTTTTGCCGACATTCTTAGGGTTTTTTGGGATCGGGTCGACAAATTCTAGGGTTTTGCAACCGACATTCTTAGGGTTTCTGATCGACTGTTGTTTAGGATTTGTTCCTAAAATTTCTTCTATAAAAGTAGGGATACTTCGAGTTTGAGTGAGTGCTTGTGGAAGATAATGTGCGAATGCGAGCAGAGTGATTGCGCAAGTGAAGTTCGTGTCGAGTAGACTGCGAAGTCGTAGTTCGAGTCTGCGTATCATGATTGCGTGAATAAAGAGCGCAATGTGTAGAGGTGGAGTTCTAAGTGCAAAGTGATAGCACGCAGACAACAGAAGTGATCGATCATCCGATTGCAGCAGAGAGTGCGAAGAAGTACACAGAAGCGGTCGGACAGTGCGAAGCGTTTTGCGTAGAAGCAGTAGAATGCAAAAAAATAGCAGACTGTAAGAAACAACGTGAAAGTTTTATTCTGTCACTTTTATTATCTTTATTGACTTCCAAGTTGCAGCTTGGCATAAGGGGTTGGTGCCTCTTTCCAGTAGGTCTTTGGTAAATTAGGAGTTGGTGCTCCATTATATTTGAAATAGATAAAGCTAAGGGGTTGGTGCTCCTTCCAGTTGGTCCTTGGTAAAAGATATTGTAAAGTTGTAGCTTTGCATTGGCTGGATTTGGATGGTAGTCCAAGCAGTCATTTTGAGGAGTAGCCACATTGGTGAACCTCGTTAAATAATTGTGTTGTGTGTGTCATGCTTTCTTGCTGCATTTGATATTTCTTTTATCAGTTTTAAATAGCTGTTGGATTTAAAACTATATGTATTAGAAATTTTAAAGATCACACTGATTCATCCCCCTCTCAGTGTCACTGTGATTACAACAAGCCAGAGTAGGTTGCTATTCCAGAGATGCCCATGCCTCGAGCAGATGTGGTAGATGCGGATGTAGGGTTACGTGCTGAGATTGCACGATTGGAGGGGTTGCTATGAAGGCACGATGAGGAGTTGGGGGAAGCTCTGCAGGAGAGGGATCTCTTACGGATGCAGCTGGCAGAGCGAGAGAATGCATTAGCTGCTTCTCACCGACGAGATGGGGGTACTGATGCGACACGAGAGAGGGATCTATTATGGACATAGCTGGTAGAGAGGGATAGGGATTTGGCACAGTGCAAGGAGAACTTGGTGACGTATCGCCAGCGAGAGATGGAGTCGTTGTAGCAGTGGTTAGAACTGGAGGTAGATATCAGCCGCCTTGGTTGGCAGGCCCCTACATTCAGCATAGGTGGATCGTTGCGTCCCTCGAGAGGGAGTGAGACTGAGCAGTCAGCATCCTCTCGATGCAGGCGACTAGATGAGTTGGGGGCGAGTAGGCATGATGCGGGGGCTAGCAGCAGCTGCCCTGAGTGGTCCCATAGGACCCACACCACGGGGGTAGTTCCCATCGCACCAATCCTGCATGATCATGGTGGCCGACGCCCTAGGCTTGGGGGTTTTTGGATTGTGCGGGGTCAGATGACCGGTTATTGTAGCTTGTGGGCATTTTTTTTAACGATATATATATATATATATATATATATATATATATATATATATATATATATATATATATATATAGAGCTTTATTTTGTTTATGCACATGTGATGATTTGATCTTATGCATGATGGTTGATGAATATGGATGTATGCATGTTAATTTATTTTGATGGATGCATATGTTATGATGAATGCAAATGTTTTTGTTGTATATGTGATATGCAAAATGTAATGGATGAAATGAATTTGTGTTGGTTGGTTAGGGCACCATAGACTATTTAAGACTTTGTTATTTTGTTTTTATGCGATTGCTGTGGTAAATGACTTTGCATGTATACATGTGGTTTTTTTTTTGATGGTATTGCAAGGATGAAAAGTAGCGCAGTTGGTTTAGAAATGTAGCTAAGTTTTTCTAAGACTCAAACGGTTTTAACTCACTAGCCATGACTGTACTTTATCTTACAAGACTTTTGAACAAGGTATGAATCGAACTTGTCTTTGACCAAGATATTTCACATCCCTGTGTGTGCAATTGAGTTCATTTATGTGGTATTTGTTAGGATAACGCCAGTGCCATATAGGCTATCAACCAAACCTGTACTGAGGATCACCTAATTATCTCCACTAACTCCTTTATTGTATTTAGTCAGATTAATCTGCGATGCTATCTAGGATACCATAAGCTAGCTCATCCACATGCAAACATTGATATGTACACGAGTTAATGTGACAGATATATCATCATGCGGGAAGTTTACCGCTAGTGACCGATAGGCTATCAATAAAACTAGTACTGAGGCTTGCCTCATGACCTGTCGAAATGCTGAGAGTTCTAGGGATTCAAGTTCAACTCCCTTCTTTTCTTCAATTGTATTGGGATACTTGCTCCTTTGTAGTGATAAAATCACTGTTTATTTTTGTTTTATTTATTTTTCTTTTGAGAAAGGGATTTGGATTCGAGTGATAAGAATCACTATTGTATGTGCTTTTTGATGTATGCACTCTAGGATATCAAATTTTGGTGTTTTGACTTTTGCAAATTTTTTATGTTTTGCAACTATTGAGAACTTGGGATTCTTGGGGAATTGGGTAGGGAAGATGCTTGTCCTTTTGCCAACTCTCAGCATTCTTTGGGTCATTCGCATAGGGGGATGAGCGAGATAACTTTTTCGCTATTTGGTATCCTGAATTGCTTTACAGGTTTCATCTTTCATTCACACAACTTGGGAATTTTTATGTATTTTAATTTGTGTTGGGATGCTACGTAACAAGGTGTGATGCAAGTAGAACTCTACCTTCGTAAAATCTGCCTGACTTGGTACAGTACATGGCTAGAAAGCAAAATTACAACTCAAAGACGAAAAATCTTGATACATTATAAGACCACTGACTCTAGTGTGGTAAAAATCAGTAAATGGTGTATTTTTGTTGTTTATTGGACTGCTTATAAAATGGAAAAATGTGGAACAAGATGGACTAGCAGAGAAATTACAGCCTATGGTGCCTTTGACCTGTACGACCACAAATATGCAATGTATGGATGTGATGCTTAGTGCAGCTATATATTTTTGTATTTTTGATGGGTGATTTTTGTGAATATGAAGATGAGATGTGAGAAGAGCTTTTTATTGATGAATTTGAGCATGCCTGGAAATGAGATGCTAATTTTTTTGTTGTTTTTGATGATTTTTGGATTTTCTTATTTTTGACCAAGCGATTGTGGGAATCCTTGGAGCATTTTGGGATTGACCAAGCGATTTTAGGAATCCTTGTAGCATTTTGGGATTGACCAAGCGATTATATGAATCCTTGGAGCATTTTTGGGATTGACCAAGCGATTATATGAATCCTTGGAGCATTTTTGGGATTGACCAAGCGATTATATGAATCCTTGGAGCATTTTTGGGATTGACCAAGCGATTATATGAATCCTTGGAGCATTTTTGGGATTGACCAAGCGATTATATGAATCCTTGGAGCATTTTTGGGATTGACCAAGCGATTATATGAATCCTTGGAGCATTTTTTTGGGATTGACCAAGCGATTTATATGAATCCTTGGAGCATTTTTGGGATTGACCAAGCGATTATATGAATCCTTGAAGCATTTTGGGATTGACCAAGCGATTATATGAATCCTTGGAGCATTTTTGGGATTGACCAAGCGATTATATGAATCCTTGAAGCATTTTTGGGATTGACCAAGCGATTATATGAATCCTTGGAGCATTTTTGGGATATGGCTCTCTTAGATATGGAATGGGTGCAAATGACTGATGTTCAAGGGTTATGTTTCTTTGATTTCGTCAAGAGGCTAGCCGGTATGTCCCGAGTCCTATTTTGCTATCAATGACATATGGACCTAACCAATTTTCCACGAACTTGTCCCTTAGGTGGGATGGCAAACTAGAATTCTATTGGTTTTCCTTCAAAACCAAATCACCAACCCGAAAGTCCCTCAAGTGAAATTTCATGTTGTAAGCTTTATTAAGTCGCTCTTGATAGATACGTAAATTCTTGAGAGCATTAACGCGTCATTCGTCAAGCAACATAAGTTGGTCTAACCGAGCCTGTCGTGCAGTGTCATCATCGATGAACTCTTGCATTGATATGTGCAGGGAAGGAATTTCCAACTCGAGAGGCATGACTGCCTCGGAGCCATACACGAGCAAAAATGAAGTGGCCCCAGTGGGCGTCCGAATGCTAGTGCGATAAGCCCATAGGGCATGTAGGATTTGGATGTGCCAATCCTTATGACTGTCTGTGACTGTCTTTTTAAGGATGGCAACTAGCATTTTGTTTGACGCTTCTGCTTGCCCATTCGCTTGCAGATAATAGGGTGTCAAAAAAGTATGCTAAATTTTGTACTTTGTGGTCAAAGCACACACGTATTTGTTCTTGAATGGTGTCCCATTATCCGAGACTATTTTGGATGGAATACAAAAATGACATATGATGTTATGCAAAATGAACTCCACAATGCGGGGTCCTATCGTAGAGGTAAGCACAACTGCTTCCACCCACTTGGTATCTCGAGATACAATTTTGACAGGGACTACGCAACCAAAACCTGTTGCCAGGTCAATTTGGTCCACCATCTTGGGCTTAGGAGGCTTGAATGTTTCTCCTATGTATTTGCCTCGGTCTTGATGATCCGATATTTCAATGGGTCGCTTCCCTCTGTCAAGGTTGGCAGCATTTACCTGAGGCTTTGGCCTCAATGTGTGACCATGGTATCTAGCAGGTGTGGAAGTGCAAGGCTCCCATGCTGTATATTGCTCTCAAGGAATGCGATGGTCTTCCTCGTACTCCCTTTCATGGGTGTGAAAGGGGTGGGTGGAGTTAGCTCGCCCTGTGTGGAGAGTCCTGCGCTCTGGGTTTTGTCTTTCAGTTCTAACAATGATGGGAGGCAAAGGAGAGATGCCATAGTCACGTTGTCTCTCCTCATGAGCACTGTGCCTCTCTAGCACTTCGTTGCGTGGTGGCCACTCATATCTAGCCTCTAAGGGTGGTCTTCTATTTACGTTGAGTGCCACATGTAAATATTCTTCCCGAAAGGGGCTGTGCTGAACGGGCATGTCCCCTAGGGGGTATCCCTATAATTCCACCTTGCATGGAATGATGTGGACTCTCTTGTGGTCCAGACCACCAAGGCGGTATGGCCAAGTCCTCAGGGCTAAAGCGAAGGCGACTTGTGCCCGCTCCTTGTACACTTTTCGTAGCTTCTGCCCTTGATTGGGCTTGGCTACGGGTGTACACCATGGTGGTGCTCTTCTACCAACTAAGCAGATTTTGTCTCTTTTATGATTTTTATTTATTTATTTTTGTTACACTAAGCAGAAATGAACACACACATACACAAATGGTGATTATCTCTTTTAAAGATTAATGGTGTGTCCTAAACTGATTTTAGTGTGTTTTGATGATTTTGTTTTGTTTTTGAAAGTTTTGAAGAACATTTAAATGCATAATGAAGGCTCATATGACTCCCATAAATGGTTGCCCCTTCAATATACCATTTTTTGACCGATATACCAACCTCTCTATATACCCGCCATTACGAGAGGGAAACTATAGGTACGTGAGAGCAGATGGTACATGGTACATAGGTGGTACGAAAGGGGGATTGTCCTGTTAATGACACCTACCATAGAAGACTTATCCTCACGCACTAGGAATCACCCCAGCGACACTCGGTCAGCTTTCGTCAGGATTTACGCCTAACAACAGTGAAAATCGGGGTAAATGGATGCAAAAATCAAGCCAAGGTGGTGATGAACCCACCGTTGGTCTTGATCAAGGGCTGGGGTCTTACGACCAGCTCCTTGGTTTAAAAATGCCACGTGATGTGTGTGTGGTTATTTTTATTAAAAATTAAACAGGAAGAAGCAACTACTTTCCTTAAGAAGGCAAAATTGACAGAAAATAGAAATAGAAAAAGCAAAAAATGATAGGAACAGTTTAGGACCCTTACCTTTTCTCTGCCTAAACTTGTTGTTTCTGATCCTCGGCCCTAAAAATGTACAGACAGAAATTCGTCCCTAGATGAGACGAATTACAGAGTAGAATTCGTCCCTGAGACGAATTAGAATTTGTCTCAGGGTTAGATGAATTACAGTAATGTATTCGCCATAGGCAAAGATGAATAACAGTCAGAGTTCAAAGAAATGGTACCTGTGAGCACAAAACACAAATTTTTTATCAGTTTCTTGATCTTAAAAACCAGGGGACAGAGTCCCACTGTGATCACCACTGAAAGCATGAGATTTTGGAAACAAAAAGAAACACTAAAGCTATGCAATGCAAAACAAAATGTAACGCTTTAATCCTATGAATTTGAAATGCATGAAATAAGGAAAAGAGACGAATTGAGATGAAAGGAAAGAGGTATAGAAAGCACAACCCTTTTTATTTATACTCTCTCAATATCGGTTACAAAGATGTCTCCCGCCTTTTCAGGGGCTAGGAGCGTTAAAATGTTTTAGTTACAATAGTGACTAGTGATCTCTCTTCCGCGTGCCCACATGCAAAATGGGCAGGCCAAAGTGTTTCCACCGCTTGTGTGAACGAATCCTTGATCCTTACTGCTCCTCCTGCGAAACAACAAAATTGTTAGTAGCACCTGTGGCAAAAGATGAAACATTTGTTTTCTAAAAACAATGGAAGATGCATGCAAAAGATTGATAAAAATGATAAATTAATTGATTCTAAGGAACTAGGGAACATTACCAGAGGGCCACTGCCATAAAAATAGTTAGACAAAATGCTGCCTATTCGAATCAAACTATAATTCGTCCATGGTCAGGACGAATTCGACTGTAATTCGTCCCTGGGTAGGACGAATTCACCTGCGACAAAGCGCCAAAGTGATGCTGCCCAAATGTCATGTCTCAGGATCTCTAAAAGACTTGCAAACATAGGGGTTAGCTAATTGGGGGCATTTTGGGATTTCCCCAATTTGACCTCCATCAATAGGAATTTGACGTCGCTACCTGCAAGTTAGTGAGGACAACAAAAGCGACAAAACATGATAGTATTTGATCAAAGTCTTGTGAAATTGCAATTACAAATTATTTAAATAGCATAAGAAGGAATGCAAAATAAACAAATGACAAAAAAACACTATGCCACGAATTCCCAATCGGCTTAAAAAAGAAGATTAGGCTTGTAGGAGTGCGGGGCACCCGGATGGGCCGCCCACCATTGGAACCTGATTTCAGCACCAATCCACTTGGGATGGGCCCAAAATCTCTTGTAATGGGTTTTCGATGAATTGGTAGATCAGTGTGGTCAAATTTGGGGTTTTGGGTCCGGATTCACACTTCCAATAGCCACCCAATAACCTCTCTTGCGAAAGAGATCAAGGATGTGGAAGAGGTGAATCAAAAGGGTAAAATGTGGTATTCAATTTGGCAACACTTCATTGCTTGAAAATGCCTCCAACTTGTCTCTTTTGGGT
The DNA here is from genome assembly GCA_028583015.1 of Wollemia nobilis. NCBI lineage: Eukaryota > Viridiplantae > Streptophyta > Pinopsida > Araucariales > Araucariaceae > Wollemia > Wollemia nobilis. The sequence goes on along the minus strand of JAQPPZ010016480.1, from coordinate 6,730,362 downwards.
GGGAAAGTCCACCATTTTATAGACCCAAGGGGTCTCTTTGGAGGGGCATGCATAAGCGCCATGTGGCAGTCATGCCTTCCCATGAGGGAGGAAAGTCCTCCATGACTTGGGATTCCATGACTACCCTTGTGACAGTCCTCTAATGTCCAATCTACCCACCTACACGCACATGCAAGGCAGGAGGCATTAATTGACTGTCCTCGACTGCCACTTGGCACCATTTTTCTTTTTGCCCATTGAACCTGGAATTCATCCTAACCCAGAGCGAATTCAGAATTCATCCCTGGGTGAGACGGATCCCAATTTGAATTTGTCCCCGGGTGGGACAGATCATCGAGCAAAGTGCCCGAATGTGCCAAATTGCCTTCCGACCTTACAAAATTGCTACAAAAGTGGTTAGGACCACTGTTTAACCTCTGAGGGCTGCCTTGGGGGCTGTGTGTGTCAAAGCGATCAGTGTTTGCAGTCACATAATCGGATTGGTGCTGTTTTGGTGTCTACAGATATCTTTCCTCTTTTCAGTTTTAACATTAATTTTATTTTATAAAAACTTCAAGGTCTCGAATAAATCATTTCAAAGGGCATGTTCTTATGATTAAACACTAAAGTGGTATCTTTACTCTTTTCACTTTCAATTCCATGAAAAATTAAAGTCTAATGTTAAAGTTTTCCACTTTAATTTCATATTGTTAAAATTTTCACACCTTCTCCACTTTGACTATATTCGGTGTTCAAAACATTATGTTTAACGCTAGAAATTATCATTTTAAACTCATATCCTATGTTCAATACTAAGTTTTGATGTTTAATTTCAAGTTCAATGTATTTAGATTTAACACTCATTCCCATTTTAATAGAACTCCACTTTGATTTTATTCGACATCCAAAACATTAGGTTTAATGCTAGATATTTTCATTTTAAAATCATATCCTGAGTCCAATACTTAGGTTTGATGTTTAATTTCAGGTCCAAATTATTTACCTTTAACACTAAAGTTTCCATTTTAATTTTATTGCTAGAATCATTAAGGTGTCCAATGTTAAGGTCATCCCACTTTAATTTTAATTCTTCGTCTTAATAGGTTTTAATGGGTTGTTTTTTATATTACATCCAAAATATTTAATCACTCCACACCATATTAACTTAGGGTGAAAAATATTATATTTTTATTTTTTTATACTTTGGGAAATTTTACGAATAAAAAATCTAAGCCACAAGTTTTATATTGCAGGAGATATCATGGTCGAGATTAATTGCCACTGAGAAAATGAATGTGAGCCAAAATTTGTATCTTCTTCTAGTCAATATGGGTTACAAATTTTGGTTTGTAAATGCCTTTGTCATAGGACCTTAAAAAAATATATCTAGGATATTGCTTGTGCAAGTAAATGTCATTAGAAGCTCTCATGTTTTTTTTTTTTAGGTTTTATTGGATTTTCCTAATGTTTCCTTAATGCATGTTAATGACCTAATGTTAATTTTTTTGTTTTTATTTTTAATGTATTTAATAATGTGTATTTTCTACACAATGCAAGTTGGATATTATTAGTTTTTAGGGCCATAGATTTAGTGGAGATATTTCCAAGCCATTGATTTATGCCTGCCAATGAGATTTCAATATAGTGCATTCTAACTATAATTCATGGTCGTTGAATTTATAGCCAAGTATTTTTTATTATAGTGTGCTCTAACTTAGCGGGAGTATTTCCTAACCTTTTATTTTTGGATGTAATCTTTAGACCGTAGGATTTTCCAAGATGATTCCTAACCATTAGATAAAACAATTTTTTTTACTTTGGTAGATCTTTGGAAAAGTTTCCTATTTGCCAAATATTTAGATATGATTCCTAGTCTTTGAATTTTTTTCAATAGGATCAAGGCATTGGTGATTATTTCTCCATAAAATTTTTTGATAATTATTCTCAACCATCTATTTTATAACAAATAAGGGAGTTTCATTTTGTTATAAACCCTAACAAAGGCTAAAATAAATTTTTAATGGCCAAGAATTATTTGCAGACACAATTTATTTCTTAGGAACCTTAGGGTAATGAGTTGGCTAATTAAAATATTTATTAAAGATATGCCAAGGTTTTTTTAATTAAGTAATGCCACAACTTTAGAGGGATAATTTTAAATTGAAAATTATCCTTAGCTAAGGTAACCTTAAGTATTAGAAAGTATTGAAGAAAATATTAAAGAATGATCTTTAGGTAACAAAGTTTAATCAAAGCTTTGACATGAGGGAAAAAAAGGGATTTTTAATCTTCTTAGGACTTACCCTTAAAAGAATTGTAGTCGATAATTTTTTGGAAACTTTATTCGCCTCGTAGGTTCTAGGGAAAGTGCATGAATTTTAACTTTGGGTGCATTTAAATATATATATATATATATATTGAGTAAATACTTCTTATAAACATTTGTTGTGGGGATTGAACCTAGGTCACATCACCGATAATGCAAGTGGCGTCCTTGTCGGTAGACCACACTTATATTTAATGTTACCCTAATATTATTTTGTAAATATAGGTTACTGACAAACTTATATTTTTATAAAAATAATTTTCTAAATTAAATGGCATCATTACTTTGATTTCATACTTGTTCAATTCAAAATTAGAGCAATCCTTCTTTTCAAATGGGATTAAAACTTGGTTATTTTGCAAGTGACATGAAGGCAATTGAAGACAACAAACTTAGGCATGTTTATACTTATTAAAAAAAAATTATTGCAAACATCATTCAATGGAAAATGTAAATTTTTATTGAAAATATTAAGATAAAATCAATATAAATTAAAACTCATGACTTTATAAAATATTTGATGCAAGAAATGTTAAAACCTTTATAAAATATTTAGATCAAAATCAAGTGGGTCCCCAATTTTGGTGGGTTGTGCAATAGAAACAACAAATGGTGACTCTACATGAACAACAAGAAGACTCAAACCACAAACACCAGTATGAGAACCAATCGAATCTCCCCAGCAATAGTCAAGAGAACCAATGAATGTCCCCAAAAACAATTAAGAGAACCAATCAAATACCCTAGTAACTAGCTCATTGATTTTTTTTTGGGTAGATTCATCTAGTTCTCTTAATTGTTGCTAAGGAGGTTGATATAGTTCTCCTAACTATTATTGGGGAGATTCGATTGGTTCTCTTATTTGTGTTTGTGATTTTAGTGTTCTTGTTGTTCTAGCATATTCATCATTTGTTGTTGCTATTGCACAACCCACCCCAATTGAGGACCCACTTGAAATTTTGATTTTGACATAAATATGTTCGCATCAAGGTTTTAAACTTGCTTCGATGAAATGTTTTATAAATTCACAAATTTCAATTTGCATTGATTTTATCTTAATGTTTTCAATAAATTCTCCATTGGATGATGTTTGAAATAAGTTTATTTTAAGAAGTATAAACATGCTTAGGTTTGTTGGCTTCAATTGCCTTCATATCGCTTACTAAAACAACCAATTTTAAATTCATTTTGGCCTAAAATTTTTCCCTATGTTTGAATTGAACAAGCCATGAAATCAATGTAATGACATCATTTAAATTTAAAATTATTTATGTGAAAATATAATTTTACTAGTAACCGATATTGCAAAATAATGTTAGGGTAAGGTTAAACATAAAAATTAAATGTGCCCTAAGTTAAAATACATGCACCTTCCCTAGAATCCCTAGAATCTAGGGTGTGGACAAAGCTTGCAAAAAATCAATGGACTCAATGAAGCAAATCTATAATTATTTTAAGGGTAAGTCCTAAAAAAATAGAAAATTCCCTTTTCTTTTTTACCCTCATCTCAAAGCTCTTCTTTATCTAAGGATCCTTCTTTAATATTTTCTGCATTAATTTCTAAAACTTAAGATCACCTTCACTAAAAATAATTTTAAAAATAAACTCATCCGTCTAAAGGTGTGGACCTTTAATAAATATTTTAGTTAGCCAAGTCATTACCCTAAGATTCCTAAGAAATATATTTTCTAGCTTGTATTTTATCTATCCTCACAAAAAATTCTTGACCATTAAAATTTATATTTTTTAGGCTGTTTGGCGCGTTGTTGGAGCATGTGTGTCTATTCAAGTGTAAAGGTGAAGTGGTGCCAGTTGTGTCTTCCACAAACCCACTACTCTATAAATTTCTAGAGAAGTTTGGTTATTTTATTGCAGGAAGTGTTTAGAGTCGGCCTGAATTCTAATTTACCTTGTGCCCGATGGCGGCCACTTGCTATGCTCATTACCATGTGTCTTCTATGTATGGTGGATGTGGTAGGTTTTTGGTGGGTATTTTTATAAATTTGGTGGTAGATTAAAATAAGCATGTATTACCCATGTCATTTTTTAGTTTTAAAATGTTCATGGGTAGTTCCACCCATGTAATGGCTGACAAGGGCCACATGGCAAAGATAGTGGGTTTATTAACCCACATGAATAGTGAGTGGGTATACTATTTTTTTCTTTGAAATGTATGTGCAAATATGACTAAAAGTATGGCTTCATTGGTTAGTATTTAAATATCCTTCCACTTGGACAACGCAAAATGGAAGGCCACATGGCCCATGAAATTGCCCTTGGAGGGAATGTTTTTTAAAATCATCGTGAAATTTTCTTATTGGCCGAAAATATGGTCCTATTTGACCAATTTTTAATGTTTTTTCCATAATGGAAGTGGAATTAGGAAGCCCACATGACCACATTATTGTATTTGAAATGAAACTCTTATTGACTATAAAATGGATGGTTGGAAATTCATCCCATAAATATAACGATCATGAAGAGAAATAATCACCAACATTTTGATCGTATTGGCTACAAAATGGATGGCTCGATATTTCATCCAACAAATCAATGAATTGAAATTATCTCCAAAAATCCTATGGTTCGTAAATTACCACCCGAAAAGTGAGAACACACTATACTAAAAGCTCATTGATAGGCAAAAATTAAAGGCTCAAAAACATTTCCACCAAATATATGGCTTAGAAACCCTAATACTGTTTGACTCACATTTTGTAAGAACACACATTAAGGATAAAATAAAATACATTAAAGATGAAATAAAAGAAAAAATTAGGTAGAAGTTGCATATAAAGGTCATTGACAAGCATTAAGGGAACATTATGAAATTTCAATAAAACCTAAAATTAAAAAGCATGAGAGAGTCTAGTGATATTTACTCACATAAGCAATATCCCAGATACTTTTTTTAAGGCCCTATGACAAAGGTATTTACAAACCAAAAATGTGCAAACCCATATTTTCCAAAATAAGATAAAACTTGTGGCTCGCACTCATTTGCTAGCCGAAAATTAATCCTGACCATGATATTTCTTAAGGTAAAGTAACAAAGTTTGAGATAGAAGCAAGTACAATGCATCAATATAAAACAAAATTTCATTATTTTAATCAATTATAATATTAAAAATCAGATGACTAAGATGCAAAATAAAAACCATAAATTAGAAAAAAAGTCTTCTTGTTATTGATTATTTTAAAAAGAAACTAAGTAAAAAAAAACCAAGAAAAAGCAATAAATTAAAATAAAATTTTATTTTTCTTGATTATTTTACAAAGAAACCAAGTCAAATAGCTGAAATAATAGAGACAAACGCTTTCCAATCTACCCCACAAAATCATACGATATCAATTGTGAGCGAAGGGAGGTAATGTAGAACATGTGCTTATACTAAGAGAGTATGTGAATAGTATAATATAAAAATTTTCTCAAAATAGTAGCATCAATATTAATAAAGTAGTAAATATCACATAAAGCATCACACACATGAGAGACATCATTTTTAATGTGGTTCACCCAATGTGGGCTACCTCCATAGAAAATATTTGTTCTAAATGTTTCTCAAATAATCTCTTGGGAATCTTTCTCAATTACAATATTTATGGACCTCTTTCCAAAGGATATGTTGATCCCCTAAATCTCAAGTTCATGGATCTCTTCCATAGGATAACTCTTTCCCCTTCTACTCTGGCTAGTGATCTTCTAGAAGACTTTGTCTCTCTGTTGCATTGACTAGTGGATCTCTCTCCACTTGAAGACTCCTCACTCAGATCTATCTTCTATTGTCCTGGTTGTTGGATCTCTATCCATTGAGACTTTATCCTCTGTACTCTATCACCTTAAAAGCTCTGTCAATAAGTTCACTCAGAACCTCCTCAAATATGCTCAATAGGCTCACTAAGAACTTGCTCAAATCTGCTCAATAGGCTCACTTAGAACCTGCTCAAATTTTCTCAATACGCTCACTCAAAACCTTCTCAAATATGCTCAACAAGATCACACATAACTTGTACCAATCTGCTCAATAAGTCCTCTCTAGGACTTGCTCAGATCTGCATAACAAGTTTTCATAAAAGCTTACACAAAAACATTCCACAAGCCTTCTCAAAGACTTACCACAAATCAGCTCAACAAAATATCAATTCAATCTCATAGAAGCATAAAGAGAATTGTTAGAGACTCATATGTTCTATACCCAAATCCCAATATTAATTCAAAGCAATCTCATAGAAGCATAAAGAGAATTGTTAGAGACTCAATATGTTCTATTCTCAAACTCAAACTTTTTCTCAACTCAATCTCAATTAACTCATAATATAGAATAGTTTGTTTTATGGAACTTGAACAACGACTCCACACATTCACTTGAATAGGCTCAAATAATTCTACTCAACCAATACCCACAAGGAATATCTCTTTCTCACAAACCCTAGTTCAAGCATGAATCAATCAACTCAAAATGTTTTCAACAATACTCAACAACAATGATACTCATCTTATTTTCCAACTCAAGTTCAAGTTCTTTGCACAACAACTCACTTCAACAACAATGCTTATAAAACAAGGTTTTAATCACAATTATCAAACCAAAAAACCTTGAAGCATTAAACCAATCACTTTCGAAAATGAAACCACAATCAATCCTTTTCACTCCAATGATATTTCAAAAATCAACCACCCAAATAAAATCAATGGAGAATATTGCTCATATATTTTTGATGCTTTATGAATTGTCGACTAAATCTGTCACACTCAACACACTTTCTTTTTCAACTCTCAACAAGTGTTAGAGATCTTGAGTAATAACACAATAATAATATCCAAATAACACCTTATTACTCCTACTTTATTTTAACATCCACCAAAGTTCTTTTTAAAAGAAAACCCTTACTCAAAATAACTTTCACTAAAAAGAACTTTATCAAAAACCCTTATTACTCCTAACAATTTCAAAAATCATAATTAAAAATAATTCACAACTCAAAAAACCACCATGACCTTATTCCCTAAGGTTACTCAACAAATCAACTAACGAAGCACCTTTACCCCTTATCACCCCACCTTAGGCAATCCAAACAAAAGATTAATAAAAACCTTAATACCTGCCTCGAGGGGAATTGAACCCTCGTCTTGCCCCAACACGAACGCCCTAGCTACAGCCAAGCTTCCGCACGAGCTGCGGGCTCGTTGGAGAAAAAGAAGCGCCACCCGCTTCTTATCCTTCATCTTCTTCTACCAAGTGAAAAGTATGCGCCTTGGGCGCCTCAACAGAACAAAGCCAAAAATGATGCTTGAAGGAATCGAACGCACAACTTCCTTGTCACCAACACCTTTGCACAATCCAAGCTTCCACTAGGCCACACTGCCCAATGTGTTTTGGGAAGTGGTTGTTGTCTCCCTTTAATGTTCGTTACGTCACTTAAATAAAAAACACGAGCTTTTTTTCTTCGCAAATACCAAGCGCAAATATCAACGAGCAAGGATCATTTAATTAAAAAATTAAATGGCATATTTATATGCCTTTTCTTTGCTTTGAAAATTTCAATCTTTTTGAAACTTCCTTCGTGACGTCGGCGGATAAACTTTTAATTTTAAAATTTAAATTTAAATTTTAAATAAATTTAAATTTAAACTAAATCTTTAAATGAAAAGCCAACTTGAATTTTAAGAAAAACCATTTCAAATTCGTTATCCTTCAGGTGCACGAGTATGAATAATTTATAGCAATTGTAGTCTGTGTAAAATTTTTTGAAAGGGCTTAGATGGTCGTTGCCTAATGCAGAAACAATCTAGAAGGTGTAAAATTTTTTGAAAGGGCTTAGATGGTCGTTGCCTAATGCAGAAACAATCTAGAAGGTTGTGGCAATGCTTGAACAATCTAGAAGGCTAGCACTATCTAAAACCATCTGACAAGTCGGCTGTGCCTAAACTTCTAAAAAGTCAGTAAAATAAATTTATTTTTCCTAACAGTTTTTCTAATCTTAGATCTAAAAGTTCTCACTACATCTCTTTGACTATTCATTGCCCAAACAGACATACAATTCAACTAGCCTAAAAGATAAAGTTGAATATCAAAAATGAAAACAAAAAATTACCGAAGACCATATATAACAAACAAATGAACATGAAAATCCTTCAATACCTTTTTCAAAGATGATGTTCTCATATTAAACATCAGATGGAGCTCACATTTTATCTTTATTAGGAGCCACTTTTACGAAACCCATTCATTCCAGCAACTATTTTTATTTTTATTTTTTCATCCTCCTTTTTTTGCCATTCGTTCCTAGAGTCCCCACATCACCCATACATCTTGAGTAGCGAGAAAATAATTTCAAAATAGGACGATGATTCTCTATGGTATCTATTCCGCATACAAGGGCTTCCACACTCTCAAAGGACACAAATACCAGACAAATCACACAACTTAGCGTGCATTTACAATGGATGCTGAAAAGTGTTGTACAGTATCAATTCTCCGAGACACCCATTCTCAGCTTCATCACAACACACCCATGCCCAGCATCAAGGATACCAAATGTTGGTTCGAGGTAAAACATTAAACAAAAAATACAGAGAATGCAAAAAATATAAAATAGAGATGGAAGAACAAGGCAGAAATTGCTACTGCAATTTAACTTAGATTTCATTATCTATTGTGTTACAATACTAGAAGGTTGTAGCAATACTTAAACAATTTAGAAGGTTGGCACTATCTGATGGAAGAACAAGGCAGAAATTGCTACTGCAATTTAACTTAGATTTCATTATCTATTGTGTTACAATACTAGAAGGTTGTAGCAATACTTAAACAATTTAGAAGGTTGGCACTATCTGAAACCATCTGAAAAGTCGGTTGTGCCTATCTTGAAAGTCAATAAAATGAATTTATTTTTCCAACAGTTTTTTCTAATCTTAGATCTAGAAGTTCTCAATACATTTCTTTGACTAATCATTGCCCAACAGACATACAAATACTACAATTCCAACAGCCTAAAGCATAAAATTGACAATATCAAAAATCAAAACGAAAAACTACTGAAGCGCATAAAAGCTATATTTAACAAATAAATGAACATGAAAATCATTTAGATAACTTGTTCAAGATGATGTTCTCATATTAAACATCATATGGAGCTCACTTCTTCATCTTTATTAGGAGCCATTTTTACGAAACCCATTCATTTTCCTCAACGTCTCAGTACAATCACCAAATTTGCAAGCCACGAAAATCACCACCAAAAAATTACAAAGGCATTCAATAAACACCACCAAAAAAAACCGCAATCATATTAAAAAAAAAAAGTGATAAATTTAAAAAAAAAAAAAATTAAATAAAAAACCCAGACGTGTGAATTTTAAAACTGAAAAATACCAACCCACACAAACACAGAGCCACATCAAACAACAAAATCTTGCAAATGGATGTTCCAAAACCATATTCTGCTCAGGATACAAGTTCTATCTCATCGATGGCATCCACCTCCTTAGTCTAACATGTGTATATTATAGCATTCATCATCGCTGAAACCCTAGTAACAAACCCTAACAACAAAAAAGAAGCACTGAAAACCAACTCTCAGCTTTTTGATCTTTCACCAAATGAGAATAAATTTCAGTATAGCGTATATTGCCCTGGGGCAAAAAGTCGTCGAGCTTAAAATCACAAAGCGTTTAAAGTAGGGAATCAGAAAGTTTTTCAAGTATTAAAAATTATGGGTGTATCATAAGCACGGAAAAACTTGCATTCATCATTTCCCCACTACCAAATCATCAGAGACTTAAATAGAGGCAATCATCCGATTCATATTGTTGCAGTTATTTTCTTCATCATACAAAAAAAACACATAACAAAAAAACAGTGGAGAAACACATAGAAAAAAAAGATAAAAAATAAAATAAAATCACAGCAAACTCTCGAATAGGAAATTGCATAACGCATTGCATGTGCAAGACTATGAGATTCAAAGTGTGATCAATTGATGTAAGATATGATAATTATAGAACACATTGAACCAAGTACTATATACAAAATATCCTGACAACCATAAACAAGGACAGGACAGTCAGAAGATGGGAACATTACCCTATGGACTACCGTTCCACAGTTTAAATAAATAAAAACATACCAAGACTAAAACTTCAAGTCCTAACTAAAAATTTCGGATAGCTTTTGAGTTGGTCAATGTGTATTGAAGAAGATGGTGCCCTCCCAAATATATTATATTCCCTCGTCTTACGAAACCTTAACCCTATAGTAAGAGTTCCCTTTCGTCTCACAAAACCCTAATCCTATAGTAAGAGTTCCCTTTCGTCTCACAAAACCCTAATCCTATAGTAAGAGTTCCCAAGTAAGAGTTTCCTTTCTATAAACTTTAACATTCTTTTTCTTTTCTTTTTTCGTATAGAGATATTATTCCCAATGGGGATTGGAATTTTTTATTTTTTATATTAAAAGTTATTTTATAAGGGTTTTTTTTATCAATAATATTGATTTATTAATAATAAATATTTTTTTATTAGTAGTATTGATTTTTTTAATGAGTTTATATAAGGTTTTTATGAGGGTTCTTGGTCATAGTAAGTGGGGTTCAAACCTTGTACCTTTCAAAGAGAGGCCAAAGCCCTTACTACTATAGTAAGTTTACAACTTAATATTGACTTTTTAATGGGTTGTATGGGATTGAAACGGGTTTGTATTACATCATCACCACACAATGGTACAATAAAGCTTGGATATCATTGCCCTACTATTACTTTAATTATTTTTCAATTTTATTATTCATCACCATGTATTTACAAAACTTATTAATAATCCATTGCCTTAGTTTTTAGACTATTGAGCAATGTTCCAAAAGATGGTTTGTACTCTCCTCCTTACAAAGAACACATTGTGAGGGGCCATGAAAACCCCTTTTCATAAGGTTATCCTAGGAAAAATTTCTTCTGACTTACTAGCCAAAAAAATATTTTGACTTTAGAAATTCTTAGGCTATCCCAAATATCTCTTCATATTCTTGTGATATTCCTATTTTGATGGTGCTTTAAATTATATCCACTTCTTGTTGTGTATTCTCATGAAAAATTGAACTCCCAAATCAACTTATCCCTAGCTCCCATCAGAATAATCATTGTTGTAATATTTCTACTCAATTGTCCTAGAATCAATGTCTTGTATACTAATAAAAAAAATATCCGCACCAAGTACCTCATTGGTAAGTTCTCCCAATCTTCCAAAGGAGATCTAGGGTTCAAGCCTAGAAACCTGCATCGGATACAAAAAAACCCTAGCTAGCCTGAGGGGTACACCCAGATGGGACATACCTCATAGAACGAAAAATATTAACCCCCAAAGAATATGAGGAATCAGTTTTATTAACAAAGGTTTTACCCCCAAGGGCTAGGTGGATTGGTAAGTGCTTGTCTGGCCAGGAACTTACCAAGAATATAGCCAGGTCCAAACCTCGAGGATAGCCTATTTGCAAAAGTAGTAGTCTGATCTGAATCCTCTAAGTGTGCACCAAACAAATGATAATGGTACAAATCCTGAGTGATCGATGATCCCCTTCATACCAAGTCAATAATAACGAGGTGGAATAGGTTTGGTGGGAGCAACCCCTGTGGTTTGAACCCTGTGCTTGTCAGTTACTAAAAATAGTGTGGTTGTGACCAACTCTCCTATGTAACAAAAAAAATACTATTTCTGGTAGGGTAGCCTTAAATGGTTTTACTAATTCTACTCCTTCACAAGTTTAAAAATTTCACTAAGAATCATAGGGGTTACCTTAATTTCCATGTTTTTGATGTTGGCTTTGTCATTTTAGAGAGTGCATGCAAATTATTCAACCAACCCTTTTAAATGTCCATCATATTTTTGCAAAAATGGCATCCATCCTGCTTTCTAATTTTTTTTGATAACCTTAGGGTGGTGTTGCAGCTCATCAGTATTATCTAGCTTAGCTTTCCTTTTACAACCTCCCATATCGTCTGTTGCATGTTCTTATTTTTGGATTCACTTTTATAACTTTTTACACTCTTTATTTTGTTCTCTCTATGATTTATTTCTAAACAATGAATATGAGGGTTTCTGATTTGCGAAGGTGGTATTTACAAAATGCATATTATTATGTAATCATGTCTAAGTAGCATCATATGCTCCAAAATATGGTGAGGTCTTGCTCAAAATGAACATGTGAGTTTTGTGTACTTTCCATGCATGAGCTAAGATATGTGATAGGTTGTGATTCAAGTGTGACATAATTTAAATCGGATGCAAATAATGAAGGTATTTGGAAACTATGGTGAACAAATCCATACACATCACTAACAAAATGGTTTCCCATACATTCATATGTGGACAGTTGATCTATTTGTCAATAGTTTAGATTTTGTTGATTTAGCCTAGGTTTCTTGGAAATTACAACACCATCATTTGTCTCTCGTACTACCATGTTTGCTTTGAAATCATGTAGTCACGTGTTTTCAAGGGGCCTATCTTGTTGTAATATCCAATGACACTTTATTTGAAAAGAATATTATGGATCGTGATGTTGTGACAGGTCATGGATGGTTGCCACCTAGCATAACATTGGGTATCCATTTTTTATTTGGACTTAGACTTTTGTGTACGTGAAAGTTTGAATTTGACTAAAAATTTTTACATATGGATTGTTATGCTAGAGCACTCAAAGCAACTATTTTATCCATTTTTAAATCTTCCAAAGATGAATCCATTATGACCAAATATATGCCAAGATATCTTCTGTGGGTACTTAGTAGGGTGTTTAATTTTTCTAATTTTATACATAGATATGTCAAGCATCTAATCATTATTCATGCAATTTTAAGGCTAATTAAAAGGAAAATTAAATAAATAAATACCTTATTATTTTGGAGGAATTTTATGCACCCTTTTGAATCACTTGCTAATTGTATAGGCTTTCTAAAATCTAAAAAGTTACATAGATGCAGTGATTAGAATTTCTACAAATACTGAAAATCTTCAAGACAAACAAGTCAAAAATTGGATTTCATATAAGCCTTAACTCAGTAGTGCCTCAATGAGGTTTTCACCATTGAATTATATATATATATATAGTAAATCAGAAGGGGCTTCCATTTCTGGTTTTCAACCTTTATTTATCTTGATTGCATCCATAAAGGATTTTCACAATGAAGATTATTTTTTATTTTTTTTAAAGATGTCATAAATCAAAGTCTATGTCAAAAGAGGAAACCTCTTCTATCAAATGTAAGTTAGACTATGAAAAATATTGAGAAAATTCCACCTTTGTTGGTGGCTTATGGTATAATCATAAATGATGTCCATTGACCACAAATTTCTTCCTTGAAACACCAATAAAAGAAACTCAAACTACTCTATTCTCAAATATTTCTTTAATTTGATATGGTCCTAGCCACCGATTTTGTATCTTACTAGGAAAATTAACATAGTGAGAATCAAACAATAATTTCCAATCCCCAGGTTCATGCATGTTGCTTGTAATGTGACTATCATGCCACATATTTTATTGTTTTTTGAGTGCCTCCAATTGAAGCTCATCCAATGCATATAATTGCATAATTCTCTCTTGTTGTACTTGTGACAACTCAATGCCAACTTCCAAAGATATACAAAGTGTTAGTAATTCAAAATCAATTGAAAAAAGATATTTCCTACCATAGAATAGATCATAAGGTGTAAATTCTATAGTGGATTTCCATGTAGTATTGTATGCCCAAACGGATTTTGATAACCTATTCATCCAATTTTTCCTATGAGAAACCACTATTTTTGTTAGAATATTTTCTAGTTCTCTATTTGTGACTTCTACATGACCCTTTTCTTGTGGTTGATATGGTAATGACTTCTTATGTTTGATTTCATACATTTCATTAAATGCTTCTATAACCTTAGATGCAAATTGGGGTCCATGATTTGTATTAATAGACCACGAAGCACCAAATATTTGAATATTTTTTGTTATATAGAAAATCAACTACCTTCTCTTTTTTAGCATGTTTAAAAGAATGTACTTCAACCTGTTTGGTTACATAATCAGTGCACATAAGAATGTGTTGGTTTCCTTAAGAAGGTGGGTCAATGGGTTCAATAAAATCTAACCCCCATCTCTCAAATGGTTCTAAAACCACTTGAGGTTGTGGAGGTATTTCATTTGTTGCGGTTAGTTTACCTATTTTGTGACATTAATCATAATATCATATATTTCTTTACATCCTTAGGAAGTGATGGCCAATAATAACCTACTCCCAAAACTTTTTAAATGGTGTATTTTAATGAATAGTGTCTTGTCTATTCATCATGCAATGCACGAAGAAAGTCATACACCTCATCTTGTTGAATGCATCGACATAAAATATAATTAGATCCACACTTGAATGATAAGCTTTATTTCACTAATTATTATTTTTCTTGAGTGAAGTGAGAGGGAATTTTTCCTGTTACTAAATAGTTGGTAATATCAACAAACCATGGTGATTGTACTAAAATTATAAATAACCTTTCATTAGGGAAAGAGTCCTCTATTGGATCATCCTCACCTATGATGTTTAGTCTTGATAAGAAATCAACTACTATATTAGCTTTACCTGGTTTTTCTACTCTAGTTATATAAAATTATTGTAACATTTATAGGGTGATTGATTCCTCTAATTCATCATTTTACATTAAGGAATTTTATACAGTCACTAGGACAACGAGCTCCTACGGTGATTGGTTCATTTACTTCATCATTTTTGCATTTAAATGATACCAAAAGGTAAATTTTTGATAGCACAAAACCATCCCAAACTTGGGGTAACCAATTTGATATTTGATTTCTAACATCTATGTACATCACAAGCATCCATTTCATCATCAAAATTCAATTAATTGGCTCATGGGTTTCATTCTTAATTCATTCACCAATTAAAGGGATAAGCTAAAACCATAAAATTTTCAAAATCTTCTTGCATGATGAGGAAAGACTTCATTCTATAAAACCAGGTTTCTCTTGTTTTTTCACCGCATTGTGTCCTACATAAAGCAATACAAAAAGGGGTCCTACATAAATCAATACAAAAAGCGGTATCTGTAGACACCAAATCCTAGCCATTCATCATCCATTCATTATCACCAAATCGTACGAGTACTCATTCGTACTCGTTTTTATTTATAGATATATATATATATGTGTGTGTGTGTGTGTGTGTATGTATGTATATATGTATATATGTATATTTATATATAATATATGACACTAAATCTTAGTCATTCATAAAATCTTAATTATAACCGCTCATTACCACTATAAAAACCCTAACCCTGATCAAAAGGGTTATAAAATGATATTCATTATTCAAGAAAAGAGAGGAGGATAAATGATACAATGCTAGGATCAAACAAGATATTTTTGTGTGATTACACTTGCAAAACCATCATGAACATAGATCAAAATTAGTTATTGGCAAGGCATTTTGATTTATTTGTTTATTGTTTTCTATATGTTGTTATATATTTTGTAAGCATTGTAGTTAGGGTTTATAGATATACATTATTACTAAATAGGACCTCATACAGTGGATGCGCCTCATATACTATTGACTCTCTTTATGTTGTTTACTTGATTGTAGGTTTGGGTTATAGATTATTAGATAGTTTTTAAAGCTAGAGTGGTTTGACAAAGGATACACAAGCCCACTCAAAAATATATTTGTAGTAGCAAAGAATGTTTACACCCACTTTAGATTGGATCTACCAAAGGATTTTCACTCCTTTGGTTTTTATTTTATTTTGATGAATCGAATAGACAACTTCTTTTGTAATAAGACCCATTACAATTTGGGGTAGATCATTATTGTAAAAGGAGTTGAATACAAAAAGCATTTTATTTATTGTCATCACTTGTGTCAATATTTTATTGTTTGCATGTGTTTTTATTTCTTACAATAGTAGAAATCATCATATTATTCAACCACTAACCAATGGTTTATTCATGAGGTATTTAATTGTAGTGTGATCAGTATGAACAAATACATGATATCCAATAACATAGTGTCAAACTTATTAATGGAATATACTACTACTAAGAATTTTTTAGAAGTAGTATAATTATTTTTAGCTCTTGTCAAGTTTTTACTAAGGTAGTAGATGGTATAATGTTCTTCATTTTCTACTTGGCCTAAAGTTGCTCCAATCATAGTGTTAGATGCATCGGTTTGAATGTGAAATGGAAGTTTCTAGTTTGGACCTCGTAACACAAGTGGAGTAGTCAATTTTTCTTTTAAGGTGTCAAATGCAATTTGAAACTTTTACATCCAATTGAACTCTAAATATTTCATCAATGAGGTAAACATGAGACTCATAATTGTACTAAATTTCTTAATAAAACCATGATAGAAACCAATTTGACCCAAGAAACGCCTAACATATATTTGAGTTTGGGGCGCAAGCAAGTCTTTGATAATATTTATATTCTTAGGATCTACTTGTATTCCTCTAGATGATATATGATGTCCAAGAACAATGCCTTCTTCCATCATCATAAAATATTTTCAAGGTTTAGGGATAAATTCTAAGTTTCAAAGTGTGTTAAAACTTTTCAATATTTTATAAGGATTCATCAAAAGTTTTACCACATACTTTGAAATCTTCCATGTATATTTTTACACAATAATTGGTCAAGTCAGAGAAAATCGTAAGGAAAACTTGTTAGAAAGTTGTTGGGGGCATTGCAAAGTTTGAAAGGTAAAACTCTTGTAGACACCTAAAAGTTGAAAATGGTCATAAATTCATCTTTCATGGTTAATTGAGTTGAAAACCTTACAAAATCAAACTAATTGATCTTAAAACACTGTACATTCACAAAAGGGATCTCCATAATCCCATTTAGGCCATCTAAGCCCCTTTCTACACCTAATCATGGTTCTCATGCGACCACCTTCAAAATCCTAACCATGGTAATTCTAACCTTGATTTAAAGTTACTTAATAATAAAGTGCACTTTCTAAATTAAACACATGATTTGTTAGGATTAATCAAGATTAACACTAATCTCATCCTCACACGTGTGTGACCATCACTTAGTTAAGATATTTAAAATATGCTTAACTTAACCATAACCTAACATAGGATTTACTTAACCAGGGTTTACCCTAATGTAGACACCAAAATAGCACCAATCCGATTATGTGACTGCAAACACTGATCACATTGACGCACACAGCCCCAAGGGCAGCCCCTAGAGGTTAAATAGTGGTCCTAACCACTCTCACAGTAGTTTTGGAAGGTCAAATGTCAATTTGGCACCTTCAGGCACTCTGCTCCATACTTGTTCCACCTAGGGACGTTTACAAACTGGTATTCGCCCCACCCAGGGATGAATAGCAGTATTCACTCCAGGGTGGGGCGAATAGCAGGTTTGACGGGAAAAAAGTCAAATCTTGACAAATGGCAGCTCTAATCCACCACTTAATTTTTCTTTCATCGTATGGGAGTGTGAGTGAGTGTTTTTGAGTGTTAGAGGTAGTTACAAGGGCAGTCATGAAGCCCCTAATCAGGTAGGAATCTTCCCTCCCCTGGAGAGGCATGATTGCCAAGTGGTGCCTCTGCATGCTCATCCAAAGAGACCATCAGGTCTATAAAATGGTGAGTTTTCTCACCCCAAAAAATACAGAGAAGGAGCATTTTGGAGCAATGAAGTGCTGTCGTTTTACTTTCACACCCACACCCTTTCGAGTTGTTCCTTTCACATCCTTGATCTATTTTGGAAAGGAGGTCATAGGGTGGTTATTAGAAGCACAAATATGGAACGAAAACCTGACATTTGGCCACAATATCCCATAAATTTTTTTGATAATGCCCCACAAGAGGTTTTGGACCCATCCCAAGTGGATTGGTGCCGTAATCGGGCCCCAAAAATTTGTCGGCCTACCCCCGGGTGCCCCCCACACCGCTACAGTCCTAATCGCCCCACTCTGGAGTGATTAGAAATCTGTGGCAAATTTCCTTTCTATAATTTTTGCATTCAATTCTATGCTACTTATATAGGTTGCCATTTAAATTTCACCTTGTTTTGAGCAATTTTGATCATGTTTCTATCTTCGTTCGCATTTACTAACTTGCAGGTAGCCCCATAAAATTTCAGATGATAGAGGCCAAATTGGGGAAATATAACCTTTTGGGTCTTCCCAAAACACCCCCAATTAGCTAATCCCAACTTTGCAGGTGATTTGGATCATCCCAGATGCGACATTTGGTACAGTGCCTTTTGACATTTTTGTTGCAAGTCTATTCGTCCCGCCCCGGAGCGAATTCAAATCTGTGAAAAATTTCCTGAATGTTCCATTTGTTGTGTTTTCTTTGTGATTTTTTGATGCCCCTATAAAATTTTTAGCTCATTTGGATCCATTTTAGTTATCGTTTTAGTTATATGTTGCATGCACTAATCGAAGGCATGGGGATTACATGTTTTATTTCATCCACAGGTGCTACTGACTATTTCTTGTTCCTTTGAACATAGGATATGGGCATTAGAGGAGTAGAAAGGAGTCAAGACTCATCAAATCAAGTGGTGATGACGTTTAGTCCACCCATTTTACATGTGGACACGCGGAAGAAGGAATGACATCCATGGGTGTAACAAGAACGCATATTTAACGCTCCTAGTCCTTAGAAAGGAAGGAGGTGCATTGCAACCATGTTCTAAAACATATCAATAAAAAGGGTTGTTTTACTTATTGGATTTTTGTTTTGATTCGATTCTTTCATGCTTTTCCCTCTTTTCACGCACTTTCATTTCATAGGATTTAGCATTAAGTTTGGTTCAGTTTGCATCGCACTTGGAGTCTCCCTTTTACTTTCGTATCCTCATGCTTTCACATATATACATTGTAATTTATCCCACATTTCTTTTGTAGTTCTACAATGCATAACCTTCATAGATTATGATCTACGCAAACCTCTCACAAGTGCATTCATTGCTTTTGAATTATAGTGTTGTAGTAGCTTACGTTCCTTATCTATAGAAGGAATGAATGCTAGATCATATCCAAATTCCACTGCATCCCAAAATTCATTGCCAAGTACCATTAAGTAGAACCTCATCATCATACTCCAATACATGTAGTCACTTCTATCAAATATTGGTGTTGAATTACCTGAGGATGCATCCTTAGTATCTGTTGGTCTGGCTTTCATGCACACCCCGGGAAGGATGAGCAAGGAAGCTCCGGAGACACCCACGGGACGAATCCCACTCAATTTAGGATCTATCTGGTTATCCAAGGTGCGAGTTACAGAGTTGGGTTGAATGGCTATTCACTCTTTTTCGCTTCTGGAATAGATTTCAATATGGACTGCTCTGTTACCTTACAAGGGGCTCACTGAACTTGTTCAGTAGTTGTCACTTGTTTATCAGATTTAACTTGAATTCTTGATCTAGCTCTCATGGGTCAGTAGATTTAAATAAAAGACAAATAAATAAAGTAAAAATGGATCATTCACCGAAAACAAAGAGAGGGTAGGGTAGGGCAGAAAGATAAGTTTATCAGACTTTAAACTGTAAAACT
The DNA here is from genome assembly GCA_028583015.1 of Wollemia nobilis. Taxonomy (NCBI): domain Eukaryota; kingdom Viridiplantae; phylum Streptophyta; class Pinopsida; order Araucariales; family Araucariaceae; genus Wollemia; species Wollemia nobilis. Next base: position 6,710,488 of record JAQPPZ010016480.1, on the reverse strand, counting down.
TAAAACTACCAATTTTATCTATGCTACTAGCTTCACAATAGAACAAATCAAAGAAGAAAGTGTCCAGTCAGTCTAAGATCACTTTCAACTAAGAGCACAAGCGAGTGGAACAGGTCTAGCGAGAAAATTATAAATCCAAGGGCAATTGGTTAAAACTGGTATCTTTCACTAACGGCCTAGCTCACACAGTGAAGACAGAGCAATTAGAACAAACTTAACCTTCAAATCTGTAATTTCCCCTAGTAGACAATAGAACAACTGAAGCCTAACAACATATTTAAACTTGATAATACAGATTCACAGCATATATCTAACAAACTTTAATGGAACGGATAACAAAAGAAGATACACTTATCACACTCTGCAAAAGATTAGGCTCCTGGCCATGCTATCACAGAAAAGCTAAAGCACATCAACTCCAAGTCCAGAAACAAAGGATTTCACAAAATTTGCAAGAAATTGCTTATAAGCCTTTTATTTCTAAGTCTCTGCCTCTCGCAATTACATTGAGAAGAAGTATTTATAGATTTAGGACAGACCCTGATATTTTTAGAAATATATTCTTCCCCAAACTGCAAACCTTATCTTTCTAAACCCTAGGACCCGGGTTTTACAATAAAAATCCATTTAAAATCAAAGTCCAGATAGAACTTAACCCTTCGGCAAATCAGGGCAGTCAATTGCCATAAATGGAGAAGATAAAATCTAAAGCCACTTGCATTCATCCGTAGCTGCAAATAAATGCCTCCATTAATTTTGCTGGTGAGCCGGATGAGTCACCACTTCTCCATCAATTTGATCTCCGCAAAGCCATCCCGAGTTGAAATTATCTCCATGCTATTAATTCTGTAATAAATCTCCATTGAATGCTTGCACCAGCATCTTCTCCTCTAGCATGGCGGTCCTCGATAAAATCTGCACTTTAACTTTGACTTTATGGCCTTTCCGGTTGTCCCGCAAGTGCCAGATGGAATCCTGCATGAAAGACAAAAAGATTATATTAGTACTTTAAAATCATTAAATCATAAGCTTTAAAGGTTAAAACAGATTAAATCAGGCTAAAAACCCTAAAGCAAGCTTGCATGTCGGCTTCTGTTTGTCTGCCTCACGCTTTGACACGTGTCGCTACCCCAGGATGCCTTCTGTTTCCCGCTGGAATGCACTTCTGGCTCATTTGAGGACTTTCTCTCTCCTATCGCGAAAATGCGACATGTCGCGATTTCGCGACATGTCACGAAATTGCGACATCCCCAGTGCTGCGCTGCTTCTTCCCCTGTCGGCCGCGAAAATGCGACATGTCGCGATTTCGTGACATGTCGCGAAATTGCGACATGTCGCATTTTTCACGACGGAGAGAGAAAGTCCTCAAATGAGCCTGAAGTGCATTCCAATGGGAAACAAAAGGCATCCTGGGGTAGCGACACGTGTCAAAGCGTGAGGCAGACAAACAGAAGCCGACATGCAAGCTTGCTTTAGGGTTTTTAGCCTGATTTAATCTGTTTTAACCTTTAAAGCTTCTGATTTAATGATTTTAAAGTACTAATATAATCTTTTTGTCTTTCATGCAAGATTCCATCTGGCACTTACGGGACAACCGAGAAAGGCCATAAAGTCAAAGTTAAAGTGCAGATTTTATCGAGGACCGCCATGCTAGAGGAGAAGATGCCGGTGAAAGCATTTAATGGAGATTTATTGCAGAATTAATAGCATGGAGATAATTTCAACTCGGGATGGCTTTGCAGAGATCAAATTTATGGAGAAGTGGTGACTCATCCGGCTCACTAGCAGAATTAATGGAGGCATTTATTTGCAGCTACGGATGAATGCAAGTGGCTTTAGATTTTATCTTCTCCATTTATGGAATCTGACTCCCCTGATTTGCCGAAGGGTTAAGTTCTATCTGGACTTTGATTTTAAATGGATTTTTATTGTAAAACCCGGGTCCTAGGGTTTAGAAAGATAAGGTTTGCAGTTTGGGGAAGAAGATATTTCTGAAAAGATCAGGGTCTGTCCTGAATCTATAAACACTTCTTCTCAATGTAATTGCGGGAGGCGGAGACTTAGAAATAAAAGGCTTATAAGCAATTTCTTGCAAATTTTGTGAAATCCTTTGTTTCCGGACTTGGAGTTGATGTGCTTTAGCTTTTCTCGTGATAGCATGGCCAGGAGCCTAATCTCTTGCGAGTGTGATAAGTGTATCTTCTTTTGTTATCCGTTCCATTAAATTTTGTTATATATATGCTGTGAATCTGTATTATCAAGTTTAAATATGCTGTTAGGCTTCAGTTGTTCTATTGTCTGCTAGGGGAAATTACAGATTTGAAGGTTAAGTTTGTTCTAATTGCTCTGTCTTCACTGTGTGAGCTAGGCTACCGGTGAAAGATAGCAGTTTTAACTAGTTGCCCTTGGATTTATAATTTTCTGCTAGACCTGTTCCACTCTGCCTTGTGCTCTTAGTTGAAAGTGATCTTAGACTGACTGGACACTTTCTTCTTTGATTTGTTCTGTTGTGAAGCTAGTAGCATAGATAAAATTGGTAGTTTTAAGTTTTACAGTTTAAAGTCTGATAAACTTCTCTTTCTGCCCTACCCTACCCTCTCTTTGTTTTCGGTGAATGATCCATTTTTACTTTCTTTATTTGTCTTTTATTTAAATTTGCTGACCCATGAGAGCTAGATCAAGAATTCAAGTTAAATCTGATAAACAAGTGACAACTACTGAACGAGTTCAGTGAGCCCCTTGTAAGGTAACAGAGCATTCCATATTGAAATCTATTCCAGAAGCGGAAAAGAGTGAATAGCCATTCGACCCAACTCTGTAACTCGCACCTTGGATAACCAGCTAGATCCTAAAGTGAGTGGGATTCGTCCCGTGGGTGTCTCCGGAGCTTCCTTGCTCATCCTTCCCGGGGTGTGCATGAAAGCCGGACCAACACCTAATTGGCGCTAGAAGGAGGGCCTGTTCAGTAGTCTGTTAAGAACTGTAAAGTTGTATGTGCTGAGTCTGGTATTTTATCTTTTGAATCCTTTTCCCTCCTCCTCAGCTCTTTTAAATTTTTTTGTTAGAGTTTTTGCCTAAATAGCGGGACTTAACACCAACATCTAATTGGCGCTAGAAGGAGGGCTGTGGAACTCAGTTCAAGTATTGTAAGTTTGTGAGTGCTGATTTAAAATTGCCAGAGAAGACCTCAAGTTAAGAGCAGTTTTATCATCACTTGCAGTTATCCAATCACAAATCAGAACATCACTGGCAGCCAAGTAATAATGGCTAATTGGTTGGGCCCCACTGCTTTGAATATCCCAGGTATAGCCCATGACCTGCCTAGAAGCCCGAAAAGGTATCTCCCCAAATACAAACATGATGGGACAAGAACTGCAAAAGAACATCTGCTAGCTTTTAAAAATGCTCTAAAATTGTTAAATATACAGCATGAAGATGTTGCCTGCAGATTGTTCCCGTTCATCGTCCAGGAGGGAGCTTATGATTGGTTTTTAAACCTCACCAGCAATTCCATTACTAGCTGGGATGATCTAGAGAAAGCTTTTATATCACAATTTGGGGAAGTGATAGACCCCAGTGTGTTATACCAACAATTTTCCAGCATCAAGAGAGAGTCGGGAGAAACTGTCAGGTCTTTCAATATGAGGTTCCAAAGAGCTTACGGTAGAATGACCGGCCATTACATCCCAAATGCAAATCTGGCCTTAGAAATCTATAAGAATGCATTGGATTCTGTGACCTCTATTTTCCTCAAGAGAGACATTAATATCACAACCCTGGCAGGGGCTTATAAAGAAGCCTTAATTCTTGAAAGACAGCTAGGATCTCAAATTTTGAGCAGTCCTTTGATATCCTATGTTACACAGAACATGCCTATTTTGAATCCCATTCCACATCATGAGTTAGTGCCAACATGTCATGCTCTACCCAAGGAAACTTCGTTAACTGTCACATCCACTCAACATGTGCAAAATATACAGAAAGGTTCTGACAAGTTCAAAGTGGAAGTGCTTGAAGTGAACAATTGTGATCTGGCACCACCCAAATCTGAAGTTTTTTCTGGTGAGTTAAATTTTCCTAGAGATCAAAGAAATATTGATATTTCTAGTTCACCCAAAAATAGTACAACCAGGGTTTCAGATTCTGTCACTTTTCCCGAAGAGTCAGAAAGTCTTGTAGAGACTCCTACGGATGAAATGCAAGATTTTCAACAGTTCAAAATGGACAGTTATAATTTGAGATGTCAGAGTCCAGAACCTAACAATGATCCTTCCTCATCAGAAGATGATGAAAGTGAGACTCAATGTCACTATGTAGAAGTAACTGAGGAGGATAGCATCATTGAGGATATGAGAGAACTTAAAGCTGACATCACCCTCTATGAATTGCCTCAGATTGTTGAACAAAAGGATAGCTTGATTGAGGCTTACTCTGGACCACCTGTTGAATTTTAAGAAAAGGAGGAAAAGATAGTAAATATGAATGTGGTCAGCCAACTTGGAATTGATGAACTGTCTCAACATAAGCCTGCAACTTCTGAACATAATGTCAAAGAAAAGGCTATAAACTGTGTTGATGCAGATATTGGAGTTTATGATTTGGCAACCGAGGAGGTGGGAACGATTCATGACTCTAAACCATCACAACGATGACGAGTTGGATATTACACATTGATGAGGTTAAATCTAAGCAAGGCTCGAGGTGAAAAGGAAAATTGTAAACATTCCGCTAGAGAGATAAAAATTGAAGTCCTGGATATTCAAGCGATCAGACAACCACAAAATGTTCAAGTTGTTAAGAACCAGGGCATACAGATAAAACAAGATTTCTTTTAGTTGTCACATAATTTTGAAGATGTGGTGGTCTGGGTCTGTCAAGATTTTAAGGTATTTGATCCTGGAGGTTTTTTACATTCAATCCTTTTGAAAGAACTCTGCAAATCCTTCAATTAGAAGCATAAACATGTTATCATATGATTTGTTATTATATGATTTGTTTGATTTGAAGGAGTTGCAGATTTGTTTTTCAAATGGGACAGGGAAGACAGTAAACACAAGTCTTTCCCAGATAGCAAATTTTTGAAGCACAGTCTGGAGTGCATTTCGTCAACAGGACCTGAAAGGTAATTTTTCTAAATTACTTGCACATGGTCCAATTTTTTTTTAAGGCACCATTTCTCTGCTTTCCCAACTGCTGCATTTTTTGAGTATGAAGGGAAGTTGTAACATATGTATACATTGTAAATAAGCTTTGAAGTTTTTCAGTTTATTTCTTTGTCAGTGCAGTTTTATTTTTAAATGTCTGTACAGTTTTAATCTGTTTCAGTTTAATTTTAATGCTCTGCAGTTCTTTTAGTTGCTTCATATTATTTTTTAATCTTTAATTGTCTGTACAGTCTTTTGTTTTAGTTTTATTTGCTTTAGTTCTTTATTGCAGTTCTTTTTCTTTGTTGTCTGTACAGTTGCTTTAGTTTATTTCAGTGCTGTTGCAGTTTAGCTTTGCTGCAGTTCAGCAGTTTTAGTTGCTTTGCTTCAGTTCTTTTAGTTTGTTTCTTTTATTGCCTGTACAGTTTTTATTTTCTTCCCTACATTTCCTTTTCTTTTATGTCTGTACAGTCTTTTGTTTCAATTTTAGTTGCTTGGCTTCTTTTTCTTTGCTCCCTGTATAGTTCAGTGTTTTAGTCTGTATAGTTTTATTTTGTGTTGCTTTGGAAGCCTGTGCCTGTCCTTGGAAGTCTGTGCAAAGTCCTTTGGCTTCCAAAAATTATATTCTTAACCTTTGCCTGAGCAATCAATGGAATAGTCAGCCTTCAAATTGTTTATTCTAAGCTGATCAATCCAGTTTCAATCCAATGCCCATGCTGTTCACCATTCTAACAGAGATAGTCTACTTGCACTGAACAGTAGAGCTATTTTGTTATTCAGGACAAAGGTAGAGAGATGATTGGATCTTGTGTCTTACTTGCCACAGTTTTTTTAATTATAGAGAAGCTGCTATGCTGTTTAGTTGGAGGAACTCCCAGGGAATCCAAGAAAAGCTGGTTATAAGAGGGGACTATGGTTCATGCAATTATTTGGGTGTCACCAGAGGCTATCAATGCCTAGACTGAAACAGTTCCAGATTGATCAAATGATAAAAGAAAATTGTGATTTCCCTAAAAGCATTTCAGATATTGATATATTTCAGAGGAAGAGAGATAAAAAAAGAGAGATAAAAAGAAAAAGAGAAAAGAGTTATATGATGAAAGAGGTAGCCAATATTAGATTCTGCCCTACAGTTGTAAATTTGGGTCGTGTAAATCTAAAGGGTAACTCTGTCTAGGCTGTAAAAGGCTAAACTAGTAAACAGAGCTCTACTCGGTTTCCCCTTTTACAATCTAGAAAAGCTGATCAGTCCAGAGTTCATCAATCAATCCAGTCATCCTTGGAAAAAGTTCTATACCCTTGTAATTGCACATCAAAAATCTTCCTTGAAGTAATCCAGCCCAGTATGTCATTGGGAAATTTTAACAGCTGGCAGTTAACAGTCAATTTATTGTGAAGAATGCCTGTGGCAAGGCATGATGCATGGTCTTTTTGTTTTGAAACCAGAGTCTTGGGTTCTAAAATAGTGCTACTATTTTACCCGCAGATATTGCCATTGTTGCGAAATCACGAAATCGCGACATCCCCAGTGCTGCGCTGCTTCTTCCCCTGTCGGCCGTGAAAATGCGACATGTCGCGATTTCGCGACATGTCGCGAAATCGTGACCTTCCCTGGCCTCCGTACAACTTCTTGATTTTCAGCCGTGAAAATGGAACATGTCAACGCGTCGCTGCGAGTTCGCCAAAGCTACATGCGTTGACCGCGTTGACTGTGATTTTGGAACATGTCAGCGAATCGCTACAACTTTTGGACTTAGCCACTTTTTCTCCTTTCCAGTCGTGAAAATGCGACATGTCACGATTTCATGACATTTTTCTCCCCGGCTTTCTCTTTCCTCATCCTGCAGCGATTTCGCGACACTTTCCAAAAATGGAAATGTCGCGATATCGTGACACTTCCAAAAATGGAAAGTGTCGCGATTTCGCTACACATTACTGACTTGGCGGGTTTTCTAATTTCCTGTCGCGATTTCGTGACATTTCCATAAATGGAAGTGTCGCGATTTCGCGACATTGCCTAAAAAGGAAAGTTTGATTTTTCATGAATTTATGCAACTGTTTTCTGGATTTTCCTCGGTACCGGTGCAGGATTTGGCTTAAGCATGAATGATTTCTAGCATGTAAAAAGTGAATTCTTGGATAACACAGCTAGAATGCAAGAAAAAGCACAACTTTAAAAAGGAGGCAAGCAAATTTGGATTTAAACCTGAAAATGATCAAGAGGGTCCCTGCTGCAAAAATGGAATTTCAGAGTTTTCAAGAGGATGGAATCTCATTTTTCAGTGGGGGTGTGTTGCTTCTCAACAGTATCCATTGTGTTATTGTTAGATTTTCCTTCAAGCTGTTAAACTCTTTCAAAGGAACCCGTTCTGATACCAATTGAAGAACACAAGCTTATACTAAGTGGTGGGGTGAACAGTATAAGAGCACTTTTTACTTTTCTTTCCAAATCAATATTATGTAGTGTATAGATAGCAGTATCAATTGCAATCATCAAAGCAATGTACAAAACACCATACATAATAGAGACACCAATTTAACGTGGTTCACCTAAATATGGCTACTTCCATGAAGAAAATATTTCACTAAATTTTCTCAATCAATATCTTGGGAATACTTCCCAATTACAATGTTTATGGACCTCTATCCAAAGGAGATGCTTATCCCCTAAATATAGTTTGTGGATATCTATGCACAAGAGAAATTCTTCTTCTCTACTCTAGTCTGGTGATACTCTAGAAGACTACTCGCCTCCACTACACTAGCTTATGGATCTCTATCCACTGAAGACTCTTGTCCCCACTCAGAAGACCTATCCTCACTACCCTAGCTGATGTATATCTATCCACTAGAGACTATTGTCCTCTCTGCTCTATCACCTCCAAAGCTCTGTCTTAATTTTGTACTAAACATAGTCCAATTAGTCTAGCATGACTCTGGTCAAATCTTGTACTAAACACATTCTAGTCAGTCTAGCATAAGTTTTCTCAACAAGCTCACTAAAATTTGCACTAAACACAATTCATTCGGTCTAGCACAAATCTGCTACACTCTTGTACTAAACATAGTCTAGTGAGTCTAGCACAAGTCTAATTAAATCTACACTGTCCAGTCGATCTAGCACAAATATTCTCAATAGGTCCACTTAGAACCTACTCAAATATGCTCAACAGGTCCACTCAGAACCTGCTCAAATTTTCTCAACAAGTCCACTCAAAATTTTCTCAAATCTGCTCAATAGGTCCACTCAAAACCTGCTCAAATCTACTCAATAGGTCCACTCAGAACCTACTCAAATCTGCTCAACAAGTCCAATCGAAACCTACTCAAATCTACTTAACAAATCCACACATAACTTGTCCAATCTCATAGAAACATAAAGAGAATTTTTAGAGACTCAATATGTTTTACACTCAAATCTCAATCACTTTATCAACTCAAATCAATCTCATAGAAGCATTAAGAGAATTGTTTTAGACTCAATATGTTCTATACTCAAAACTCAATCACTTTCTCAACTCAAATCAATATCATAGAAGAATAAAGAGAATTATTAGAGACTCAAAATGTTCTATAATAAAAACTCAATTACTTTCTCAACTCAATCTCATAGAAGCATAAAGAGAATTGTTAGAGACTCAATATGTTCTATTCTCACAAATCAAATTAGAATATAGAATAGTTTGTTTTATGGAACTTGAAAAATCACTTCATACATTTAGGCTCAATCAACATCCTCAACCAATCACTCAAGAAACAACTCTTGCTCACAAAGCCTAGTCCAAGCATGTATTATCCAACTCAAAATGTTTCCAAAAATGCTCAACAACAAATCTCATATAACAATGATACTCATGATCTTTTCAAACCCTATTTCAAGTTCTTTGTAAAACAACTCACTTCAATAACCATGCTTATAAAATATTATTCACACAGCCAATGGCTTCAACAACAATGCTTATAAAACATGGCTTTAATCACAACTCTTAATTTCAAAAAACCTTGAAGCATTAACTCAAACACTTTCAAAAAATAAACCCTAATCAATTCATTTTCACTCCAAACTTTATTTTCTAGTAAGCCATTCAATCAATTCAACCAAAGAAGAATTTTCCCATACCTTATTGCTTAACAAGTAGATGATCTCACAAATCTGCCACACTCACAATTACTTTTTTTGCCAATCTCAATAAGGGTTAGAGTATAATTTTCTCAAAAAAACAATATCAAATTTACACCTTATCACTCCAACTTGATTAATAATTAACACCCTCATAATAATCACAAAAACCCTTAATTCAAAATAACACAATACCCACAAAGTCTTAATCCTCCAATATACCACTATAGCAATTTAAGACTTTATTAAAAGTTAAAAATAGAAATCTCCTTATAACTCGTAATGATAATTCTCAACTACCACAACTTTATTACAAAGCAACCTTTCCAAAAACAAACCACTTAACAACTTTATACCTCCAACTTAGGCATTTGATTAAAATTAAAACCAAAAAATATTACCTCATCTTCGGAGGGAATCAAACCCTCAACATTGCCCCTAATGTGCACCTTAGCCTTGGCCAAAGTCGTCGTATGATCCAAGTGCTTGTCTGAGATTAATGAAGAACCATGTGCTTATTAATATCCTCACACCTTCTGCCTTGGGCAAAATAACATGCACCGTAGGTACCTTAACCAACACAACTCACGATGCACCCACCGAGATTCGAATGCAAACCCTCTTGCAAGCCAACACTTTCATGCTTCCCAAAATACCACTAGGCCACATTGTCCTATGCAAATTTGAGGATTAAAGCTTCCTCTCTTAAAAGCTTCCCATGCAATCTTTTTTATTTTTGAGCAAGGATAATTATTTGAACTTTTGGGCGTTTGTATTTATATGCTTCCTCCATTTTTTTGAAGATGTCGGTGCTCTCCATGTTCTTTTCCATGACGTCGACGGAGATTATAAAGGCTTTGAATGCCTTTTGTCTTAAACCCAACATTTGGGTTTATAAAATATATTTAGACTTTATAAAACCCACTTTTACATTATAAAATATTATAATTAGAACTACAAATATTTTATTTGGGTTTTCACCATATCACCTCTAATATTATAATAAACATTATTATAATATTATACCTTTGATAAAATATCTCCTTCTCACTATATTCCATGTTGTAAATAATATTTATTTATAAAATTTAAATTCTCACTAAATTTAAATAATTTATAAAAATAAATATTATATCTCCTTTTGAACTCTTAACTTCTACACTGATTCACTTGATATTTGGCCTTCTTCTTGAATATCAAATAACCATTTTTATCCCCTTTGTTTCCTACTGAAATCCTTGATTATTAATGATGAATTCATATGGTGACATCAATGACAACTTTGACTTAGGGACTCAAAATATCCAATGAGATATATATATATATATATATATATATATATATATATATATATATATATATATATATATATAAGATATTATATATTTAAGGATTTGTAGTTTATAGGGCTTGAACAAGGGACCTTGCACAAGTAAACAAGTAAGCTTACCAACATGCCATGTATGTGTTTGAAGAAATGGACTACTATTCTCTTTATCAAACCAAACCTTATATTTAGTTAATAAAAATAACACATCAAAAATTGAACCCTTCACCTATCATCTCCAATTGAGCACTTCAACCACTACACCATGCCACTAGGATTGGAGTTGGAGTATGGAGAAATCAGTTTTAGTAGTCAAAGGTGTCATGTTGCATACAACCATGACCTAATGATGCATGAGATTATGTTGACCATCTTATTTTATATTTTTCAAAATGCCTTCAAGATATTTGAATCAACACCTTCCTCACCATAAGCACAATGACCAACTATTTTACCATAAACATTATTTGGAGCTAAAAAATGACAACCAAAGAAAAATAGATAATCTCTCAAAATGGCTATAAAAAAGACCTTTCTAGATTTTGAACTAGCAACATCTAGTCATCAAATCTTCACATCAACCATTTCTACACCATAACATTATTTGTATCTTTCAATGCAAGAAAATTCATATTGAGGATCATGGATGGTGTGTATGTTGGATCCCATATCACCCATGAAAAACACCCTCTTAGTGTTTTATACCAAAAATAATGCCCTTAGAGATTTGAAACTACAACAAATATCTTATCAATTGAGTGTCTTACCACTACACTACTCTCTTAGATGTGGGGAAGTTGGACTCAATGATAGAGAACGCGAGGCAATGAGAGGAAATGACCAAAAAATATGCAAGGTGTCATCATACCCACAACATTGAAGGGGAAAGGGAGAGTGCCTATTGTTGCGCTCTACCTCCAAGTGTAATGGAGGCCCATGTGAATCAAAAGAAGGAGATATGATTGAAGAAAATAGGACAAATGCACATGTAGACACACACATGTGAAAGCAAGTGGATGATAATTGAAGACCCAATACTCTAAATTTATCTCAATAATAGGTAAAATTATCTCATAGAGAAAATATTTGTTCCATCAATGTCTTTTATAGATTTTTTTGTTGCGTACTATATCTATCACCTTTTCTCAACTAACATAAAATTATATATGGTCTACACGAGACAATTATGTTGATGTAAGAGCAATATCATGGATGTAATGTACCTTGTGTGCATTAAATATGGTTTTAGAATTATATATCCTTGGTGACAAGGCACATATTTGATGGAAAATAGGTTGTTTAATATCTCCATGGAATGAGCCTTGGAATATTTTATTATGATTTACAATTCATCATGGATGGGTCCTTGAGGCATCCACTTACATGACAATATAGATAATCCTTCTCTTTTAAAATTAAGGGATTCTTATTAGTCATAAGTATATAGAGGTCTTGGTAGGTGGATATCAAGCACCTCCTATGGGAAGGCTCTTCATTAAGACATGGTTTAATATTCTCCATCTCTTCCATACTGTGGAACAAGTTGGTCCACTACAATGGTAAACCCCTTGCTTGAAATTAAATTTAAAACCCAAGTTAATTTTCAAAATATGTTTCAAGAGGTTCTTGGATCTTTGGAATATTATTAAACATTGATATAAATATTAGCCCTCTCTTCGCTAGGAGTTTTATAATTGCTAATCTAATTATTTTTGCATTCAACAATGTAAAGTTTAGTTGAGCGTGATCTTCTTGTCAAGATTTTAACTACCCTTACATGTAATATTTTCAAGGATTAGCAATTGTTTGATTACTGTAGTACTTCTTGTCTCTCTATAAATATATTATATGAAAATATCCTTCCTTACTCCCTTATTACTTTCCAATTGAACGATAGGTGGTTTATAATATTAAAGAGCCTTGAAGGCATATTGATATCGATATTTAGAAATCCATGTATAATTATTCTAAACACTTGTTTTCTTAGAATTTTTTGCATCTTAAGTTGCCAATAAAAGCTAACCTTACTAAAGTCAAGTTTATCTTATCCTAGTTTTGTCTTATACAATAGGTTTGATACCCTAATAGATCTAATATGGCCATGTAGAGTAGTTAAATATGTATAGAAGTATGTTATCACTACTTTTTAAGATTTAATTTTATACAAGATATCATATAAATTTATGCTTCTAAGTTTGTCTAAAATTTTTAATATTATTTTAATGACTTTTCAATAGCTAGTTCAAAAAAATTTAATTTCAAATATGCAAAGCTTACTTAATAAAAGTATCATATATGTATGAGTTAAAGCATCTGAATTTTACTCTAGCATATTTATATAGATATCTACTTTGTTTAAACAATTATCATTGTAAGATAGTAGGAATATAGGAATTGAACATCAAATTGAAGAGTTACAAGCAAAAGTTAATCAAATAATCAGTACAATAGTCCTTATAAAACTAGATTTTATAAATAAAGACAATCACCTTGATACTTAAAATCCTTCCATTATAATTGAAGTGTAAAATGAGAGATTTTATAAGGAGATACTTGCTTATAAGAAGTTGTTGAGAGCTAATATGATAGATCTAGGTAGATATTTAAAATAAATTTATAATATATTTAACAAACGTTGGGGGCATGTTACCAGCTTTAACAAATCCCGAGCGATTGATGGTCTCCATATCATGTTGGGTCAACAACAACGAGACAAATACCCTACGCTTGTTGTTTAAATCCCGTGCTTGCTAGTTACTAAAATTTGTGGTTGTAACCAACTCCCTTATGTATAAAAAAAAAAAAAAAGAATTATAAGATATTTCATGCATTAATTTTTTTTTTCCTTAAGAAATTAGAGAAAAAGAAATAACTCTGTGCTTTTATATACTATCTTTATTAATTTTATTGAACATTGCTTATATATATATATATATATGAATGGGTTACATTTACAATCCTTTTTTACTATTAAGCAGATTCAAATTTTGGGGTTGGCCTGTAGATTTTAATTAGTGTTGGTTTGACGCATACTTAGAGGATTTAGATTAGACTACTACCTTGCAAAGTACATGTTTCCCCAAGGTTTGAACTTATTGCTTACCAATCCACCATTATTCGTATCTCTTCTTAGTAAATACCCAACCAAACCTGCACTTACCAATCCACCTAAAAACATATTACTTACCTATCTTACAATCTATCTTTATAGAACTATAGCCCTTTTACCCCCAAATTGATCTCTAACCACCATTTCACTGATTATTATTTTGTGTGCACGCTACAGGCACACATTATTTGGTTCTGAGCGCATTTCAGTATACGACATTGACGACTACCCAGATAAAGCAAAAGGAAAGGGTACCAATCTGTTCTGGTTGAAACGTAATGCCCACCATAAGTCACGGTAAATTCCAATGAGATCTTTTGTGTGTCATCTTGAAATTCCAAGAGCCCATTCTAGCTAGTTGCTTCATTCAAATTCACCTCGTAAATTCCGAAGTTACAAAATCATCCATGTGCTCTTCATTGTTCGGAATTAGCAGAATAAAAGAAGAGATATTAATGACATAGCTCTCCAACAACCGCCTAAAGATGAACACTCACGGCTTTTGATTTTTCTATTTGCACCGCATTGATTGGACAGTTTTAATCTCAACTCCACTTTCCTTTTCCAACTGTTTTTTTTTTTTCCATTTCAAGAATAGGAAAGAGTAACTGATATAGAAACTCCAAAACTCCAAGGAAGTCAATTTATTGGAAAGGTTTAGATGACCTTTCCGTCTTATAAACTACTACTTCACTGTTCTCCTTTCTCTCTTTTGCTTTCAGTTGCGCTATCATATTCGCCTTGAACTACTCTAAGCAGCTTTTGTACTTAATATACACTGCAGAAATGACTTTCATATTGACCAACTTTGCATTTAAGTAAATGCTATGCCATAACGTTTCCTTACAATAATACAAAAACATTTACGGAAAAGGAAAGTTCCAACCGAATCTGTGAAAAGGCCAAAAAGAGTGCAACGAGGATGAAGCGTGGATCAGACGGTGCTAGATTACTTGTAATAGGAAACATTTATTTTGTAATTCTTGCAAGAATTGCAGGCGAACTCATTACACTCTAGAAGTTTCTAAGTGACTCGTTATTACGCCGCACAATAATGGAATGGGATAATTACGAGTGATTTAAGAAACTTTACCAAATCTTTAGCCTTTCTCGTATCATGAGTTAAGGATTACTTATAAACTTCTCTAGATGATAACTGGAACACAAAGTTACTTCCCCTGTCGAGTGTGGCTTTCATAACTGTGTTTGTTGGAAGGCCAAACTATCTGATAGACACCTTTGGGCCATGCCTTCCATTTTGTTAAACTATAACAAAGATATCACTGTTAGAAATATAGAAACATTATTTTCTTGGAACACTCTGTTTTAAGCATGCCTATCATCTTTCCGAGCTAACAGCATTATCATTGGAAAAATTTATTTCCATTTCAGTCATGTAGATGGTAAATTAAAAAACACCCAATGCAAAGATAAAAAATAAATCTAAAGATAAAAATTTGTATGATTTATGAGTTAAGAAAAGTTATTTGTAATGAGTTTATATATTCATGTATTTAATATGAACTGATTTATTCATCTATCTTTACTTAGGTGGATTATCTAGCATGTGCATTGTTGGATTAGATTATATGGAGTGGAGTGGAGTGCGATGGCCACAAGGCTTATGTGATGATGGAGTGAAGAATATTGTATGGAGTTGAATGGTAACAAATCTATCATTATTAATTGAATGGAACAATTGAAGGATGTGAATTATATTGTAAAATATCTTGTATGTTGTATATGAATGAATTTACATGTTTTCACAATTTTGAGATAATTTCTATGCTTTCTCAATGTTTAATATAAGAAGAATTTTATTATTAGAGTATTTTGATCATGATAATTTTGTTCATGCCTCAAATATACTAAAATCCTCTTCAATCAAATTGCTTGACATGAAGTTAATGTCACTAAAATATATTCTACTTTTCCTAATGGTAATGCGAAAGTTGAATCCTTCTTTAAAGATCAAGAAATTACACCTGATGTCAAGCAGAATACATATCTTAAAGTGTTTTTTTATCATCAATGGATCCTGCCCAATCGTTGTTTGTATATCCAACCAATCCAAAGTTATTAGTCGATGTATACAAAACACAAAAATTTCTTGTACCATGAATATACCTACGTATTCTTTTTACTGCACAAAAATGAATCTCACTTGGATCTTGCATAAATAGTGAAACCGGACTTACATCATGCACGATGTTAAGTCTAGTGGCAGTAAGATACATAATATTTTCAAATAAAATCCTATATAATGTAGCATCTATCTTGTTACTACCATCATTCTTGACTACTCCCTCACATTCAAGGGTGTGTTTATTGTTTTACAACTTTTTATTCTAAGCTTGTCAAGTAAATCAATTACATATTTTCTTAGGAGATGAAAATACCATCATTCAATTGTCTTACTTCTAAGCCAAGAAAGTAATGCATTAAACCCACATCTCTCATTTCAAATTCATTCTTTATGGCATTTTTAAATTCCTCTATTAATACTTTGCTAGTGCCAATGTAAATCAAGTCATCAATTGATAGGTAGACAATAAGTAAATCATTAATGCCTCTAGATTTGGCATTGACTGTGGGTTCAATTTAACTCTTGTTGAAGCTATTTTTCTAAAAATACCACATATTTTGTTATATAAGGCTCTTGGTTCTTGATTGAGTCCATAAAGAGCTTTCTTCATCCTGTAAACCTTTTGTTCTTGTCCTGCAACTTTATAAATTGATGGTTCTACAAATGATTCTTCATACAAGAAACCATTTTAAAAAGTTGGTTTAACATCAAATTGATATATTAACCACTTAAATTGTGTTGTCAATACCAAAATAGTTCTTAAGATATCCAATCTCACAATATTAGCATAGGTTTCATTGTAATATATACCTAGATGTTATGAGAAGATTTTAGTTACTAATTTTGCTTTGTGTCTTTCAGTGGATCCATCATATTTATATTTTGTTTTATAGACCCACTTTAGTCCAATGACATAATTTTATGGTGTAGGATCTACTAACTTCCATGTTACATTCCTTTCTTTGGAATCAGTCTCCTAATTCATGCCTTTATTACAAACTTCATGATTAACTGCATCTTCAAAATATCTTGTTTCTACTTGAATATGAGATAATAAAGCAAAATACACAATTGAATTAAGACTACCAGTTCCTTTATAAATGTATTTAAAATTTTTTACCTTCCTTTGAGGAGGAGGAGGACTTGAAAGAGGACTAGATGAAAGACATGTTGAACTTGATGAAGAAGTGGTAGTAGAACTTGACCTATTGCTTGGCCTGGTATAATAAGGTGAAACACATTTTTCTATATTCATAGTTACTTGTTTTTCTTGTTTATTTCCATTGTATTTCCCTATTTTATTCTTAGAAAAAATTACATCACGATTGAATGTCAAGTTCCTTATCACTAGATTACATAGTCTATAATGCTTTGTCTCCTCATTATAGCCAATAAAATTATATTTTTTCTTTTCTCATGAAGTTTTTGTCTTTTCTCTTTGGTTATATGAGAATAAGCAATGCAACAAAACACCTTAATATGAACCACACAAGTCCTTCTTCCACTCCAAGCCTCATAAGGAGTCATACACTTTTTGTTGGACATATTTTTAGCAAGTAAATAGATGTGGCTACTACTTTTGCCCAAAAAGTATTTGGAAGACCCTTTGTCTTGAGTATTCTTCTTCTACTACTTTAGTCCAATAAGTGGTATCAAAACGTTTTTTAGGGTTGCATCTTGTTGCAATTGTAATAGTTCTTATCCTACCCTTTAGTGCATGTTAGGTATAATTTTCCTTCCTTTTGTACATTTTGTGATTTATACTATGAAATATCAAGTCATTTTTTAATTTAGTTTAATATGTTATAAATCCTAAGCCAAGTTTTTAATATATCATAGAGGATCTATCATTATTGGCTAAGCTAGATTGTTCGTAAAACATTTAGTGAAGTGAGAGGTGATTATACTTCAATAATCAAGATTTAAACAACACCCATATATGGAATTTTAAGTTCCCACTTACCCTTGGGTATATGTGGAGATCCTCATATATTTAGGAGAGACTTTTAGCCCTAGGTATCTTTTGACTATGTATCTATCCATAGTACACTAAGCATAGCACTTGGGAAGATTACCCTCATGTACTTTCAGAGAGGTGGGTAGTGTGCTCAAGGGTAAGTGTGGAATCCTCTTTAAGTAGTGGCCTAAAATATTGGGCAAAGTTTTATCAATCATTATTATAGTCTATCAGAGGGCTATGGAAAATTCATACACCTTGGCTTAGAGTTACCCTATTTTTTTTGTATGTTAAACCTAAAACATAGACCATCAAAACTAAAAATCCTAATCATAAATTTGAGCATATTTATGAGACTACATCTACAACAAAAATGATGATATTGTAACAGTTCTTGATAGAAAATAATAATTGTTGGGGTTAGTAATAGAAGGGATAGTTGGTAGACTAAAATGTTGTTAGTAACAATCAAGAATAATGTCAAACATAGAAATTATCAGTAATAGTCGGGTATAGTGATAATTATAAATATATTTAAGATCAATAACAAATAGAATATTGACAATCTAGATAGTTGTTAAAATAGATATTAGTCAGTAAATAGTGTCTCACTATACAAGAAAACTAGTGTAATTGGTAGTCAGTGTGGTATAAATCCAGTAAAAGGCAACTAGTGTATGAAAGAGTCTATGAAAATTATTATTTTGAGATCTAATCCATTATGATAATATTTTCATACTAATGATTTTGGTATATAGCACTCGTGAGGTTTTTTAGAGTCCAATAATTTGTTGTTTTGAGGTATAGTCCATTTTACGAATATACCTACGTATTTTTTGCTTTTCTCATATTTTTTTTAAATTTTTCTCTTTGGTTGTGTGAGCATAAGAAATGCAACCAAAAACCTTAAGATGACCCACACCAAACTTTATTTCACTCCAAGCCTCATAAGTAGAAATATTATTTACACTTTTTGTTGAACATTTATTTAGCAAGTAAATAAATGTGGCTTATGCTTTAGCCCAAAAATTATTTGGAATATCCTTTGTGTTGAGCATGTTGATTACCATATTCATGATTGTATAATTCTTACATTCAATTGTCATGTTTCATTCTTAGTATGATAAAGTAAAATTCACAATTGAATTAAGACTAGCATTTTCTTTATAAATTTCTTTGAGAAATTTTACCTGCCTTGGAGGACTAATATTTGAAAGAAGAATAAATGAAAGAGATGTTGAACTTGACAAAGTGGTAATAGAACTTGACTTGCTACTTAGGCTGGTAGAATAAGATGAAGCATCTTGTTCTATATCTATAATTACTATTTTTTATTATACATTTTCATTCCATTTTCATGTTTCATTCTTAGTAAAAATTACATCATGAGTGACTGTCAAGTTCTTTGTTCCTATATTATACAACCTGTAATCCTTTGTCTCCTCATTGTAACCAATAAAAAGGTATTTTTTTCTTTTCTCATCAAGTTTTTTTATTTTATCTTTGGTTGTATGAGCATAAGCAATGCAACCAAACACCTTAAGATGACCCACACCAAAATTTCTTCCACTCCAAGCCTCATAAGTAGAAATATTCTTTACACTTTTTGTTGAAAATCTATTTAGCAAGTAAACAAATGTGGCTTATGCTTTAGCCCAAAAATTATTTGTAAGACCCTTTGTGTTGAGCATGTTTATTACCATCTTCATGACTGTATAATTCTTACATTCAACTACCCAAATTTGTTGAGGAGTATAAATTATAGTCAACTATCTTTGAATACCATATTTAAAAAAAAAATATTGAATTCATTAGACGTAAATTCTCCCTATGTACAGTCTTCAAGAGACAACCACTATGATTTTCTATATTAGATTTATACTACTAAAATATAAAAAAATATTATCTTTTATTTGATGAAATACACCCAAGTTATTCTATAGTAGTTGTTAAACAAATCTTATCTTTTAATCTCTTATCTTTTATTTGGGGCATATCATTATTGTAAACAAAGTTGAATACGAAAAGCATTTTATTTATTGTCATTGTTTGTGTCAATATTTTATTGTTTGCATGTGTTTTTATTTATTACAATAGTAGAAATCATCATATTATTCAACCACTAACCAATGGTTTATTCATGAGGTATTTAATTGTAGTGTGATCAATATGAACAAATACATGATATCCAATAACATAGTGTCAAACTTATTAATGGAATATACTACTACTAAGAATTTTTTAGAAGTAGTATAATTATTTTTAGCTCTTCTCAAGTTTTTACTAATGTAGTAGATGGTATAATGTTCTTCATTTTCTACTTGGCCTAAAGTTGCTCCAATCATAGTGTTAGATGCATCGGTTTGAATGTGAAATGGAAGTTTCCAATTTGGACTTTGTAACACAAGTGGAGTAGTCAATTTTTATTTTAAGGTGTCAAATGCAATTTGAAACTTTTATATCCAATTGAACTCTAAATATTTCATCAATGAGGTAAACATGAGACTCATAATTGTACTAAATTTCTTAATAAAACCATGATAGAAACCAATTTGACCCAAGAAACGCCTAACATATATTTGAGTTTGGGGTGCAAGCAAGTCTTTGATAATATTTATATTCTTAGGATCTACTTGTATTCCTCTAGATGATATATGATGTCCAAGAACAATGCCTTCTTCCATCATCATAAAAAAAATTCAAGGTTTAGGGATAAATTCTAAGTTTCAAAGTGTGTTAAAACTTTTCAATATTTTATAAGGATTCATCAAAAGTTTTACCACATACTTTGAAATCATCCATGTATATTTTAACACAATAATTGGTCAAGTCAAAGAAAATCGTAAGGAAAAATTGTTAGAAAGTTGTTGGGGGCATTGCAATGTTTGAAAGGTAAAACTCTTGTAGACACCTAAAAGTTGAAAATGGTCATAAATTCATCTTTCATGGTTAATTGAGTTGCAAACCTTACAAAATCGTACTAATTGATCTTAAAAAATTGTACATTCACAAAAGGACTCCCCATAATCCCCTTTAGGCCATCTAAGCCCCTTTCTACACCTAATCATGGTTCTCATGCGACCACCTTCAAAATCCTAACCATGGTAATTCTAACCTTGATTTAAAGTTACTTAATAATAAAGTGCACTTTCTAAATTAAACATATGATTTGTTAGGATTAATCAAGATTAACACTAATCTCATCCTCACACATTTGTGTGACCATCACTTAGTTAAGATATTTAAAATATGCTTAACTTAACCATAACCTAACATAGGATTTACTTAACCAGGGTTTACCCTAATGTAGACACCAAAACAACACCAATCCAATTATGTGACTGCAAACACTGATCACATTGATGCACACAGCCCCAAGGGCAGCCCCTAGAGGTTAAATAGTGGTCGTAACCACTCTCATAGTAGTTTTGGAAGGTCAGAGGTCAATTTGGCACCTTCAGGCACTCTGATCCATACTCGTTCCACCCAAGGACGATTACAAACTGGTATTCACCCCACCTAGGGACGAATAGCAGTATTCTCTCCAGGGTGGGACGAATAGCTGGTTTGACAAGCAAAAAGTCAAATATTGACAAATGGCAGCTCAGATCCGCCACTTAATTCTTTCTTCATCGCATGGGAGTGTGAGTGAGCATTTTTGAGTGTTAGAGGCAGTTACGAGGGGCAGTCATGAAGCCCCTAATCAGGGAGGAATCTTCCCTCCCCTAGAGAGGCATGATTGCCAAGTGGCGCCTTTGCATGCTCATCCAAAGAGACTATCAGGTCTATAAAATGGTGAGTCTTCTCACCCCAAAAAATATAGAGAAGAAGCATTTTGGAGCAACGAAGTGCTGTCATTTTACTTTCACACCCACACCCTTTCGAGTTGTGCCTTTCACATCCTTGATCTCTTTTGGAAAGGAGGTCATAGGGTGGTTATTGGAAGCACAAAACTGGAACCAAAACCTAACATTTGACCACAATATCCCATAAATTTTTTTGATAATACCCCACAAGAGGTTTTGTACCCATCCCAAGTGGATTGGTGTCGTAATCAGGCCCCAAATTGTGGTTTGCCTACCCCCGGGTGCCCCCCACACCGCTACAATCCTAATCGCCCTGCTCCAAAGTGATTGGAAATCTATTGCAAATTTCCTTTCTGTCATTTTTGCATTCAATTCTATGCTACTTAGATAGGTTTCCATTTAAATTTCACCTTGTTTTGAGCAATTTTGATCATGTTTCTATCTTCGTTCGCCTTTACTAAATTACAGTTAGCCCCATCAAATTTTAGGAGATAGAGGCCGAATTGGGGAAATTTGACCTTCTGGGTCTTCCCAAAACACCCCCAATTAGCTAATCACAACTTTACAGGTGATTTGGAGCATCCCAGATGCAACATTTGGGATAGTGCTTTTTGACATTTTTGTTGCAAGTCTATTCGTCCCGCCCCAGAGCAAATTCAAATCTGTGATGAATTTCCTGACTGTTCCATTTGCTATGTTTTCTTTGTGATGTTTTGATACCCCTATCAAATTTTTAGTTCATTTGGATCCATTTTAGTTATCGTTTTAGTTATATGTTGCATGCACTAATCGAAGGCATGGGGATTGCATGTTTTATTTCATCCACAGGTGCTACTGACTATTTCTTGTTCCTTTGAACGTAGGATCTAGGCATTAGAGGATCAGAAAGGAGTCAAGACTCATCAACGCAAGCGGTGACGATGTTTGGTCCGCCCATTTTACATGTGTGCATGCGGAAGAGGGAATGACATCCATGGGTGTAACAAGAACGCATATTTAACGCTCCTAGTCCTTAGAAATGGAGGATGCACATTGTAACCAAGTTCTGAAACATATCAATAAAAAGGGTTTTTTTCCTTATTGGATTTTTTTTTTGATTCGATTCGTTCATGCTTTTCCCCATTTTCACGCACTTTCATTTCATAGGATTTAGCGTTAAGTTTGGTTCAGTTTGCATCGCACTTGGAGTCTCCCTTTTGCTTTTGTATCCTCATGCTTTCACATATATACATTTTAATTTATCCCACATTTCTTTTGCAGTTCTACAATGCATAACATTCATAGATTATGATCTATGTAAACCTCTCACAAGTGCATTCATTGCTTTTGAATAATAGTGTTGTAGTAGCTTACATTCCTTATCTGTAGAAGGATTGACTGCTGGATCATATCCAAATTCCACTGCATCCCAAACTTCATTTCCAAGTGCCATCAAGTAGAACCTCATCATCATACTCCAATACATGTAGTCACTTCCATCAAATATTGGTGCTGAATTACCTGAGGATGCATCCTTAGTATCCATTGTGTTATTGTTAGCTTTTCCTTCAAGCTGTTAAACTCTTTCAAAGGAACCCGCTCTGATACCAATTGAAGAACACAAGCTTATACTAAGAGGTGGGGTGAACAGTATAAGAGCACCTTTTACTTTTCTTTCCAAATCAATATTATGCAGTGTATAGATAGCAGTATCAATTGCAATCATCAAAGCAATGTACAAAACACCATACATAATAGAGACACCAATTTAACGTGGTTCACCTAAATATGGCTACTTCCATGAAGAAAATATTTCACTAAATTTTCTCAATCAATATCTTGGGAATCCTTCCCAATTACAATGTTTAGGGACAACTATCCAAAGGAGATGCTTATCCCCTAAATATAGTTTGTGGATATCTATGCACAAGAGAAATTCTTCTTCTCTACTCTAGCTGGTAATACTCTAGAAGACTACTGCCTCCACTACACTAGCTTATGGATCTCTATCCACTAAAGACTCTTGTCCCCACTCAGAAGACCTATCCTCACTGCCCTAGCTGATGTATATCTATCCACTAGAGACTATTGTCCTCTATGCTCTATCACCTCCAAAGCTCTGTCTTAATTCTGTACTAAACATAGTGCAATTAGTCTAGCATGACTCTGGTCAAATATTGTACTAAAAATATTCTAGTCAGTCTAGCATAAGTTTTCTCAACAAGCTCACTCAAATTTGCACTAAACACAATTCATTCAGTCTAGCACAAATCGGCTAAACTCTTGTACTAAACATAGTCTAGTGAGTCTAGCACAAGTCTAATTAAATCTACACTAAACATAGTCCAGTCGATCTAGCACAAATATTCTCAATAGGTCCACTTAGAACCTACTCAAATATTCTCAACAGGTCCACTCAGAAACTGCTCAAATCTGCTCAACAAGTCCACTCAAAATTTTCTCAAATCTGCTCAATATGTCCACTCAGAACCTGCTCAAATCTACTCAATAGGTCCACTCAGAACCTACTCAAATCTTCTCAACAGGTCCACTCGAAACCTACTCAAATCTACTTAACAAGTCCACACATAACTTGTCCAATCTCATAGAAACATAAAGAGAATTGTTAGAGACTCAATATGTTTTACACTCAAATCTCAATCACTTTATCAACTCAAATCAATCTCATAGAAGCATTAAGAGAATTTTTTGAGACTCAATATGTTCTATACTCAAAACTCAATCACTTTCTCAACTCAAATCAATCTCATAGAAGAATAAAGAGAATTATTAGAGACTCAATATGTTCTATAATCAAAACTCAATTACTTTCTCAACTCAATCTCATAGAAGCATAAAGAGAATTGTTAGAGACTCAATATGTTCTATTCTCACAAATAAAATTAGAATATAGAATAGTTTGTTTTATGGAACTTGAAAAATCACTTCATACATTCACTTGACTAGGCTCAATCAACATCCTCAACCAATCACTCAAGAAACAACTCTTGCTCACAAAGCCTAGTCCAAGCATGTATTATCCAATTCAAAATGTTTCCAAAAATGCTCAACAACAAATCTCATATAACAATGATACTCATGATCTTTTCAAACCCTATTTCAAGTTCTTTGCAAAACAACTCACTTCAATAACCATGCTTATAAAATATTAATCACACAGCCAATGGCTTCAACAACAATGCTTATAAAACATGGCTTTAATCACAACTCTTAATTTCAAAAAACCTTGAAGCATTAACTCAAACACTTTCAAAAAATAAACCCTAATCAATTCATTTTCACTCCAAACTTTATTTTCTAGTAAGCCATTCAATCAATTCAACCAAAGAAGAATTTTCCCATACCTTATTGCTTAACAACTAGATGATCTCACAAATCTGCCACACTCAAAATTACTTTTTTTGCCAATCTCAATAAGGGTTAGAGTATAATTTTCTCAACAAAACATAACAAAAAAACAATATCAAATTTACACCTTATCACTCCAACTTGATTAATAATTAACACCCTCACAATAATAACAAAAACCCTTAATTCAAAATAACACAATACCCACAAAGTCTTAATCCTCTAATATACCACTATACCAATTTAAGACTTTATTAAAAGTTAAAAATAGTAATCTCCTTATAATTCGTAATGATAATTCTCAACTACCACAAATTTATTACAAAGCAACCTTTCCAAAAACAAACCACTTAACAACTTTATACCTCCAACTTAGGCATTTGACTTAAATTAAAACCAAAAATATTACCTCATCTTGGGAGGGAATCGAACCCTCAACATTGCCCCTAATGTGCACCTTAGCCACGGCCAAAGTCGTCATATGATCCAAGTGATTGTCTGAGAGTAACGAAGCACCATGTGCTTATTAATATCCTCACACCTTCCGCCTTGGGAAAAATAACGTGCACCGTAGGCGCTTTAACCAACACAACTCACGATGCACCCACCGAGATTCGAATGCAAACCCTCTTGCAAGCCAACACTTTCATGCTTCCCAAAATACCACTAGGCCACATTGTCCTATGCAAATTCGAGGATTAAAGCTTCCTCCCTTAAACGCTTCTCTGTCATGACTTTCATAAAAAATTATGAGCTATTTTCTTCCCATGCAATCTTTTTAATTTTCGAGCAAGGATAATTATTTGAACTTTTGGGCGTTTGTATTTATATGCTTCCTCCATTTTTTTGAAGACGTCGGTGCTCTCCATGTTCTTTTCCATGACGTCGGCGGAGATTATAAAGGCTTTGAATGCCTTTTGTCTTAAACCCAACATTTGGGTTTATAAAATATATTTAGATTTTATAAAACCCACTTTTACATTATAAAATATTATAATTAGAACTACATATATTTTATTTGGGTTTTCACCATATCACCTCTAATATTATAATAAACATTATTATAATATTATACCTTTGATAAAATATCTCCTTCTCACTATATTCCATGTCGTAAATAGTATTTATTTATAAAATTTAAATTCTCACTGAATTTAAATAATTTATAAAAATAAATATTATATCTCCTTTTGAACTCTTAACTTCTACACTAATTCACTTTACCTTTGGCCTTCTTATTGAATATCAAATAACCATTTTTATCCCCTTTGTTTCCTACTAAAATCCTTGATTATTAATGATGAATTCATATGGTGACATCAATGACAACTTTGACTTAGGGACTCAAAATATCCAACAGATATATATATATATTATATCTTTAAGGATTTGTAGTTTATAGGGCTTGAACAAGGGACCTTGCACAAGTAAACAAGTAAGCTTACCAACATGCCATGTATGTGTTTGAAGAAATGGACTACTATTCTCTTTATCAAACCAAACCTTATATTTAGTTAATAAAAATAACACATCAAAAATTGAACCCTTCACCTATCATCTCCAATTGAGTGCAACCACTACACCATGCCACTTGGATTGGAGTTGGAGTATGGAGAAATCATTTTTAGTAGTCAAAGGTGTCATGTTGCATACAACCATGACCTAATGATGCATGAGATTATGTTGACCATCTTATTTTATATTTTTCAAAATGCCTTCAAGATATTTGAATCAACACCTTCCTCACCATAAGCAAAATTACCAACTATTTTACCATAAACATGATTTGGAGCTAAAAAATGACAACCAAAGAAAAACAGATAATATCTCAAAATAGCTATAAAAAAGACCTTTCTAGATTTTGAACTAGCAACATCTAGTCATCAAAGCTTCACATCAACCATTTCTACACCATAACATTATTTGTATCTTTCAATGCAAGAAAATTCATATTGAGGATCATGGATGGTGTGTATGTTGGATCCCATATCACCCATGAGAAAAACCCTCTTAGTATTTTATACCAAAAATAATGCACTTAGAGATTTGAAACTACAACAAATATCTTATCAATTGAGTGCCTTACCACTACACTACTCTCTTAGATGTGGGGAAGTTGGACTCAATGATAGAGAACGCGAGGCAATGAGAGGAGATGACCAAAAAATATGCAAGGTGTCATCATACCCACAACATTGAAGGGGGAAGGGAGAGTGCCTATTGTTGCGCTCTACCTACAAGTGTAATGGAGGCCCATGTGAATCAAAATAAGGAGATATGATTGAAGAAAATAGGACAAATGCACATGTATACAAACACATGTGAAGGCAAGTGGATGATAATTGAAGACCCAATACTCTAAATTTATCTCAATAATAGGTAAAATTATCTCATAGAGAAAATATTTGTTCCATCAATGTCTTTTATAGATTTTTTGGTTGCGTACTATATCTATCACCTTTGCTCAACTAACATAAAATTATATATGGTCTACATGAGACAATTATGTTGATGTAAGAGCAATATCATGGATGTAATGTACCTTGTGTGCATTAAATATGATTTTAGAATTATATATCCTTGGTGACAAGGCACATATTTGATGGAAAATAGGTTGTTTAATATCTCCATGGAATGAACCTTGGAATATTTTATTATGATTTACAATTCATCATGGATGGGTCCTTGAGGCATCCACTTACATGACAATATAGATAATCCTTCTTTTTTAAAATTAAGGGATTCTTATTAGTCTTAAGTATATAGAGGTCTTGGTAGGTGGATATCAAGAACCTCCTATGGGAAGGCTCTTCATTAAGACATGGTTTAATCTTCTTCATCTCTTCCATACTATGGAACAAATTGGTCCACTACAATGGTAAACCCCTTGCTTGAATTGCCTTAATATATAATTGAGAAATTGTTTATACTATGGCTTCTTGTTATAGCACTCTCTTTCGTATGCCTTGTTTTGGAGATTCTTTTGGTTTTTGTTGTTTCATAGCTAGATCTTATTTTGGGTGTTCTTGAGTTAGATTTTGTGTTGGTATTTTTTCCTGTGCAATCTATTTTTTTTCTTGATCCAAATCATCTTCTACTCATCTAGAGCTCTCCCCTATTTCCATGTTCTCATTTCTTGCTCATTGAATAAACACTTCTTCATTTTTTGGCTCCCTTCCCTCTATACAAGTAGTATCCACAATAGGAGTAGGTGGAGCTAGTACCTATTTTGTAGTAGTAACCTCATATATGATAGGATTGGTCATATTTGGTTCTTATTCATCATATTTTTAAAATTGAGCAGCAAATTTTTGCAAGATGTTTGTTGCTTCCTCACCAGGGATAGATTCAAATGGTATATTTTATTTTTATACTAATCTATCTTTAAGTTCATAGAATTCTTGTAAAAGCTAGTAGATATACTTATATTTTTCCATGATTTTCTCTTCTACCTCCTCCAACCACTTCTATTGTGTCTTTATAATAACCCTAGCAGATTTCACATGGTCTTCAAGTTCTATTTTCGTAACAAAAAAATGTTCTACTAGAGCATATAATTTTGAGGAGTATGTAAGCATGATCATATCAGGTGGATAATCTACCTATATTGGTTCCCCTATATCTATAGGAATTCCAAAATCTTTCTCATCCTCATCATCTATAAGGATCAACTTTCTCCTCCATTTTTTAGGCTTAGGAGGTACTAGTTGTTTCACCTGGGAAACTGCATTCTGCTTATATATTATACTTATTCTAAGAGGAGGTGGTTTTGATGAGGTATGTTGCTCATGTTGCTCTTATTTTTACTCTTCCTCTTCTTCATTAAATATTACTTCAACTGATCTGTCCACCTTTCCACCTATTTTGTATGTTTTCTAGGTTGTTTTATTTTCTTTTTTTATGTGCTAGTTTTATTAAGTGCTTCCTCAAATTTTATTTTGGTGGTAGACCTTGTTTTGCATACCATAATTGGTTGCTCCATTATATCAACCTGAGGTTACCTTTATTTCTACTTTGGATGGTATTCCTCCTCTATTGAAGAAAGTTATGCCTGAGCATAGTCTTCCTCCTCTATTGAAAATAATTCTACCTGAGCATAGTCTTCCTCCTCTATTGAGTTTGATACAAATGGTTCTCTAGGGATATATTCCTAAGTAGAAACCTCTATATCCTTAGTCCTAAAAATAACTCTTCTATTCCTTTTCTAATCTATAGGGTCTATTTCATATTTTCTTTTTTTACCTCCCTCTAGTCTTGTTTCAGTAGATGCAGGTTTACTGCTTGAGGTAGGTTCTATTATAATTTTTGGTTGTTTATCCATGGTTTAGGAGTTTCCTTGTTCCTATATTTTCTAACAAGGGTCTCTGCTACACTGCTAGACCCTTGTCCTTTCTCATTCTTAGAAATAAAGTCTTCTATCTAGGGCTCAAGGTATATCTTAATCGATTAGGGGTTCCCTCTTAAATGATGTTTACATAGTAATTTTATTAGGCCATGATGCCTAATAGTCCCTTGTCCTCCTTAAAATTATTTGGCTATATCATGCAGAGCATGGTGTAGGTAGGGTGGATTTATCCTAATCTTGTGTTTATTAAAACCACGTATAAGAGCAAACTAACCTTCATAGGTCAAATACCAAATTACCCAGATAGCAAACTCATCCTAGGGCTTATTTAATCTCATTCATTTTAAAAATTTATAAATATGATTACTAATGTGCATTTGAGTTTCTGGATCCCTATCCTCTTTAAAATGAAGAATATAAACCATTAAACCAACTAACTATACAACTAGAGATAAATTGACATGTTGATCTTATTAATGAGGAATATATAGAATATATTAAAATGGAGCCTAGTGACCTTGGGTCTTAGAAAAAATCTCCACAACATTGAGGAAAAGAAAAAAGAGAAAGCATCATTGTTCTTCGATGCAATTCAAGCTAGGGAAAAGGGTAAGCAATGGTGACTTATCAAGGTAGGGCAATAAAACCTATTAAAAAATGATGTTAATTAGGGAAAAAATCATAAAAGTTGAGCTATTAAATAAAATAGATATAGTCCAAATTCTATTTCATTTTAATCTCATGGAATATTATAGGTTTAAACAACAAGGTCAAGCATCTCATTGAATCCTTATAAGTACATTTTTAGAGTAACTAAAGGAATAATTTTAGATTATGTTATTTATAAATATGGTATTTTAATTAACCCTAAAAAATAGAGGTAATATAAAAAATTCCTCTCCTATATAATAAGAAAGAACTCGAATCATTTTTTTGATTCAATAGAAAGTTCATCTCCGAATTTGCAGAGATAGTTAAGATATTGAATGATATGCTTAAAAAATATGCTAACATTACTTGAAATTTTTAAGCCCAAGAAGCCTTTCAAGGAATTAAATATTTTATAGCTAATACTACAATTTTAGTGAATCCTTATTATACACAACCCTTCTACATCTACTCATTCATTTATGAACACTCAACTACTAGTATCCTAACATAGAATAATAAAAATAATGAAGAAACACCAATAGACTTCATGAGTTCCCATTTAAAATATTTCCAACTAACATATACAACTATAGATAAATAAGCATTTGCTTTAGTAAAGGAAGTAAAAAAAAATAAACATTATATTTTACATAGTAGAATATTTGCAATTGTGCTAGACCCAACTATAAAAAATATGCTAATAAAAAATGAATTAGAAGAAATAAAAGGTAAATGGATGACAATATTATAGGAATTTGATTTAGAAATCCACCCTATAAAAATAGTTAGAGGCTAAAGATTAAGTAAAGCTTTGGCAAAAACTGATCCTCAAATCATCTATCAACAATATTTTATGGATAATATCATAAATGATGAATGGTATAATGACATAGTGTAATGTTTACTAAATAAAAAATGTTCAAATCATTTCAATTCTACTAAAATAAGAGCATTACATTTAAAGAGTACTAATTTCATGATAAAAATAAGTATTCTATATAGAAGAAACCATGAAATAATCTACCTAAGATGCCTAGATAAATATAAATCTACTCAAGTCCTTGATGACTTTCATGGAAAATATGGGACCAGACATGGTTCAGCCAACACCACTGCTCATCAAATATTAAGAGTTGGATATTGTTGCCCTAATATTTTTAAGGATTCCTATTCCCATGTCATATCCTGTCATACTTTCCAAATTATTGCTAATAGATAAAGAAATGCGTCTATGCCCTTACAACTAGTATTTGAAGCTTGTTATTTTGTCCAATGGAGATTAGACTTTATAAGTGTCATAAAAACTAATAAATTTAGTCAATCACAAGTAAATTTTGACTACAACAGATTACTACACTTGATGTATAGAAGCTCAAACTACTAAGAATTGTACCACAAAAGTTGTAATTCAATTTCTTGAAGAGTGCATTATCACTAGGTTTGGAATGCCATCCTAGAACCACTAGCTTGTTATTCTATGCTTGTTACCTTAATATTATCAACATATATCATTCATTGGACCATAGTCATGACCATTATTACACATAGCAAAGTGTATTCTGAAACTTATAGAAATGTAGCACATAATCATGTAAAACAAGCTTTAGAATTCAAAATTCAACTAATCTACTCCTAATTTAAGAAAGTTTCAAAAACAAATTTAAAAGGAAAGGGTTAGAGAAATAAAGAAAACAATCCATTGCATTTTCGAAGCATTATATTGAATTTGTTGAAACTATAATTTTGAATCAAAATAGCCTTAGCCTAACTAGTGTTCACACAATTTGAGATAAATATGGTGCCATATTCAAAGGAGAAAAGAAATAAAACACTATAATTGACTCAAATGTAACCACCATCATCATGCATAGATTACACCAAGAATTCTAATATCTTGCATTGCTAAAGATGTTCAATCATTACATATTAAAATTGCTAGCATCATATGATTACCAGAATAATTCTTTAAATATAATGATAGGGTTTAGATATACACCAACTATAAAATAAGAAAAAAATTATATAATATCTAATGCTAATAGTGGATTCCAACCCTTTGAAATGAGGTATTCATAGTTTTTATTGCCTTCAAATTTCAAATTTTTAATGTTTTACAACTATATAGATCCAATTATCCTTAATTGATATGTGTCAATTTGTGTCTTCTTGGTTTTAATATTCAAATTTCAACCATATATGCTTCCAACTATATTAGAGATGTATTTTTTAGGTTAGGTAAGTTGAGTTATCATGCATTTGGTGGTTATAATCAAGTCCAGGTTTAGTATGTTCTTCTATTTCTCCTTTGGCCATTGCTTTGTTAATGTGTTAGCTCTAAATAATAGAAGCAACGTAAAAATTAGTTAAAACTAAATTTAGTTTAATATGGTTGGTGAATGCTTGTTTTTATTGTTTAAGATATGCTTAGTTGTTAATATTTATGTCACTTTTCATTTTAATGTTAATTTTATTTTATGAAAACTTCAAGGTCTCAAATAAATCATTTCAAAGACCATGTTATTATGATTAAACACTAAAGTGATATCTTTCCTCTTTTCAGTTTTAACATTAATTTTATTTTATAAAAACTTCAAGGTCTCGAATAAATCATTTCAAAGGGCATGTTCATATGATTAAACACTAAAGTGGTATCTTTACTCTTTTCACTTTCAATTCCATGAAAAATTAAAGTCTAATGTTAAAGTTCTCCACTTCAATTTCATATTGTTAAAATTTTCACCCCTTCTCCACTTTGACTATATTCGGTGTTCAAAACATTATGTTTAACGCTAGAAATTATCATTTTAAACTCATATCCTATGTTCAATACTAAGTTTTGATGTTTAATTTCAAGTTCAATGTATTTAGATTTAACACTCATTCCCATTTTAATAGCACTCCACTTTGATTTTATTCGACATCCAAAACATTAGTTTTAATGCTAGAGATTTTCATTTTAAAATCATATCCTGAGTCCAATACTTAGGTTTGATGTTTAATTTCAAGTCCAAATTATTTACCTTTAACACTAAAGTTTCCATTTTAATTTTATTTCTAGAATCATTAAGGTGTCCAATGTTAAGGTCATCCCATTTTAATTTTAATTCTTCATCTTAATAGTTTTAATGGGTTATTTTTTATATTACATCCAAAATATTTAATCACTCCACACCATATTAACTTAGGGTGAAAAATATTATATTTTTATTTTTTTATACTTTGGGAAATTTTACGAATAAAAAATCTAAGCCACAAGTTTTATATTGCAGGAGATATCATGGTCGAGATTAATTGCCACTGAGCAAATGAATGTGAGCCAAAAATTTTATCTTCTTCTAGTCAATATGGGTTACAAATTTTTGTTTGTAAATACCTTTGTCATAGGACCTTAGAAAAATATATCTAGGATATTGCTTGTGCAAGTAAATGTCATTAGAAGCTCTCATGTTTTTTTTTTTTAGGTTTTATTGGATTTTCCTAATGTTTCCTTAATGCATGTTAATGACCTAATGTTAATTTTTTTGTTTTTATTTTTAATGTATTTAATAATGTGTATTTTCTACACAATGCAATTTGGATATTATTAGGTTTTAGGGCCATAGATTTAGTGGAGATATTTCCAAGCCATTGATTTATGCCTGCCAATGATCTTTCAATATAGTGCATTCTAACTATAATTCATGGTCGTTGAATTTATAGCCAAGTATTTTTTATTATAGTGTGCTCTAACTTAGCGGGAGCATTTCCTAACCTTTTATTTTTGGGTGTAATCTTTAGGCCATAGGATTTTCCAAGATGATTCCTAACCATTAGATAAAACAATTTTTTTTTTTACTTTGGTAGATCTTTGGAAAAGTTTCCTATTTGCCAAATCTTTAGATATGATTCCTAGTATTTGAATTTTTTTCAATAGGATCAAGGCATTGGTGATTATTTCTCCATAAAATTTCTTGATCATTATTCTCAACCATCTATTTTATAACAAATAAGGGAGTTTCATTTTGTTATAAACCCTAACAAAGGCTAAAATGAATTTTTAATGGCCAATAATTATTTGCAAAGATGGATAAAATACAAGCCACACAATTTATTTCTTAGGAACCTTAGGGTAATGAGTTGGCTAATTAAAATATTTATTAAAGATATGCCAAGGTTTTTTTAATTAAGTAATGCCACAACTTTAGAGGGATAATTTTAAATTGAAAATTATCCTTAGCTAAGGTAACCTTAAGTATTATAAAGTATTGAAGAAAATATTAAAGAATGATCTTTAGGTAACAAAGTTTAATCAAAGCTTTGACATGAGGGAAAAAAATGGATTTTTAATCTTCGTAGGACTTACCCTTAAAAGAATTGTAGTCGATAATTTTTTGGAAACTTTATTCGCCTTGTAGGTTCTAGAGAAAGTGCATGAATTTTAACTTAGGGTGCATTTAAATATATATATATATATATATATATATATATATATATATATATATATATATATATATATATGAGTAAATACTTCTTATAAACATTTGTTGTGGGGATTGAACCTAGGTCACATCACCGATAATGCAAGTGGCGTCCTTGCTGGTAGACCACACTTATATTTAATGTTACCCTAATATTATTTTGTAAATATAGGTTACCGACAAACTTATATTTTTATAAAAATAATTTTCTAAATTAAATGGCATCATTACTTTGATTTCGTACTTGTTCAATTAAAAATTAGAGCAATCCTTCTTTTCAAATGGGATTAAAACTTTGTTATTTTGCAAGTGACATGAAGGCAATTGAAGAAAACAAACCTAGGCATGTTTATACTT
Organism: Wollemia nobilis; assembly: GCA_028583015.1. Taxonomy (NCBI): domain Eukaryota; kingdom Viridiplantae; phylum Streptophyta; class Pinopsida; order Araucariales; family Araucariaceae; genus Wollemia; species Wollemia nobilis. The sequence continues at coordinate 6,675,781 of JAQPPZ010016480.1, read as the reverse complement.
ATTAAAAAAAACTTATTTCAAACATCATTCAATGGAAAATGTAAAATTTTATTGAAAATATTAAGATAAAATCAATATAAATTAAAACTCATGACTTTATAAAATATTTGATGCAAGAAATGTTAAAACCTTTATAAAATATTTAGATCAAAATCAAGTGGGTCCCCAATTTGGGTGGGTTGTGCAATAGAAACAACAAATGGTGACTCTACATGAACAACAAGAAGACTCAAACCACAAAAACCAGTATGAGAACCAATTGAATATCCCTAGAAATAGTCAAGAGAACCAATGAATGTCCCCAAAAACAATTAAGAGAACCAATCAAATACCCTAGTAACTAGCTCATTGATTTTTTTTGGGTAGATTCATCTAGTTCTCTTAATTGTTGCTAAGGAGGTTGATATAGTTCTCCTAACTATTATTGGGGAGATTCGATTGGTTCTCTTATTTGTGTTTATGATTTTAGTGTTCTTGTTGTTCTAGCATATTCACCATTTGTTGTTGCTATTGCACAACCCACCCCAATTGAGGACCCACTTGATTTTTTGATTTTGACATAAATATGCTCGCATCAAGCTTTTAAACTTGCTTTGATGAAATGTTTTATAAATTCACAAATTTCAATTTGCATTGATTTTATCTTAATGTTTTCAATAAATTCTCCATTGGATGATGTTTGAAATAAGTTTATTTTAAGAAGTATAAAAATGCTTAGGTTTGTTGTCTTCAATTGTCTTCATATCGCTTACTAAAACAACCAAGTTTAAATTCCTTTTGGCCTAAAATTTTTCCCTATGTTTGAATTGAACAAGCCATGAAATCAATGTAATGACATCATTTAAATTTAAAATTATTTATGTGAAAATATAATTTTACTGGTAACCCATATTGCAAAATAATGTTAGGGTAAGGTTAAACATAAAAATTAAATGTGCCCTAAGTTAAAATGCATGCCCTTCCCTAGAATCCCTAGAATCTAGGGTGTGGAAAAAGCTTGCAAAAAATCAATGACCTCGATGAAGCAAATCTATAATTATTTTAAGGGTAAGTCCTACAAAAATAGAAAATTCCCTTTTCTTTTTTACCCTCATCTCAAAGCTCTTCTTTAGCTAAGGATCGTTCTTTAATATTTTCTGCATTAATTTCTAAAACTTAAGATCACCTTCACTAAAAATAATTTTAAAAATAAACTCATTCGTCTAAAGGTGTGGACCTTTAATAAATATTTTAGTTAGCCAAGTCATTACCCTAATATTCCTAAAAAATATATTGTCTAGCTTGTATTTTATCTATCCTCACAAAAAATTCTTGACCATTAAAATTTATATTTTTTAGGCTATTTGGCACGTTGTTGGAGCATGTGTGTCTATTCAAGTGTAAAGGTGAAGTGGTGCCAGTTGTGTCTTCCACAAACCCACTGCTCTGTAAATTTCTATAGAAGTTTGGTTATTTTATTGCAGGAAGTGTTTAGAGTCAGCCTGAATTCTAATTTACTTTATGCCCGATGCCGGCCACTTGCTATGCTCATTACCATGTTTCTTCTATGTATGGGGGATGTGGTAGGTTTTTGGTGGGTATTTTTATAAATTTGGTGGTAGATTAAAATAAGCATGTATTACCCATGTCATTTTTTAGTTTTAAAATGTTCATGGGTAGTTCCACCCATGTAATGGCTGACAAGGGCCACATGGCAAAGATAGTGGGTTTATTAACCCACATGAATAGTGAGTAGGTATACTATTTTTTTCTTTGAAATGTATGTGCAAATATGACTAAAAGTATGGCTTCATTGGTTAGTATTTAAATATACTTCCACTTGGACAACGCAAAATGGAAGGCCACATGGCCCCACGAAATTTCCCTTGGAGGGAATGTTTTTTAAAATCATCATGAAAAAATTTCTTATTGGCCAAAAATATGGTCCTCTTTGACCAATTTTTAATGTTTTTTCCATAATGGAAGTGGAATTAGGAAGCCCACATGACCACTTTATTGTATTTGAAATGAAACTCTTATTGACTATAAAATGGATGGTTGGAAATTCATCCCATAAATCTAACGATCATGAAGAGAAATAATCACCAACATTTTGATCCTATTGGCTACAAAATGGATGGCTCGATATTTCATCCAACAAATCAACGAATTGAAATTATATCCAAAAATCCTATGGTTCGTAAATTACCACCCGAAAAGTGAGAACACACTATACTAAAAGCTCATTGATAGGCAAAAATTAAAGGCTCAGAAATATTTCCACCAAATATATGGCTTAGAAAACCTAATACTGTTTGACTCACATTTTGTAAGAACACACATTAAGGATAAAATAAAATACATTAAAGATGAAATAAAAGGAAAAATTAGGTAGAAGCTGCATATAAAGGTCATTGACAAGCATTAAGAGAACATTATGAAATTTCAATAAAACCTAAAATTAAAAAGCATGAGAGAGTCTAGTGATATTTACTCACATAAGCAATATCCCAGATACCTTTTTTAAGGCCCTATGACAAAGGCATTTACAAACCAAAAATGTGCAAACCCATATTGTCTAAAATAAGATAAAACTTGTGGCTCGCACTCATTTGCTAGCTGACAATTAATCTTGAACATGATATTTCTTAAGGTAAAGTAACAAAGTTTAAGATAGAAGCAAGTACAATGCATCAAGATAAAACAAAATTTCATTATTTTAATCAATATTAATATTAAAAATCAGATGACTAAGATGCAAAATAAAAACCATAAATTAGAAAAAAAGTCTTCTTGTTATTGATTATTTTAAAAAGAAACTAAGTAAAAAAAAAACCAAGAAAAAGCAATAAATTAAAATAAAAATTTATTTTTCTTGATTATTTTACAAAGAAACCAAGTCAAATAGCTGAAATAATAGAGACAAACGCTTTCCAATCTACCCCACAAAATCATACGATATCAATTGTGAGGGAAGGGAGGTAATGTAGAACATGTGCTTATACTGAGAGTGGATGTGAACAGTATAATATAAAACTTTTCCCCAAATAGTAGCATCAATATTAATAAAGCACTAAATATCACATAAAGCATCACACACATGAGAGACATCATTTTTAACGTGGTTCACCCAATGTGGGCTACCTCCATAGAAAATATTTCTTCTAAATGTTTCCCAAATAATCTCTTGGGAATCTTTCTCAATTACAATATTTATGGACCTCTATCCAAAGGATATGTTGATGAAGCAGAACTGAGATAAACACAGAGAAATTCACGCGAATTTCATTAACAGAGGTCTCGAACTCGGAAATACAGCAGTTCTATTCCAAAAAAAATGGCCAAAAAGTCTGTTTTACAATGTATACATTTCTCTTATAACAGACCCGACCCCCTTCGGACATCATTACACAGAATACGGGATTCCTTGTAACCGCCCGCATGAGTGTTCTGTCGCCACATGCATGTTGTGGCTAGGTATCTTCTTTCATAATGGCATGGGGTGGCAGAGTGCCCTGCAGCCGCCTGTGCATCCACCTACCGAGTCATCATTCAAAGGAATGCTCCATCCATCTGTAATCTGCTACCACGTGCCCTCCTGCCATGGCCTCTGTAACCGCCTAGTGCTCTATGGTCGCCTGTGATTTGATGCCACGTGCCCTTCTGCAATGGTCTATGCAACTGCCGGCTGGTCTGAAGTCATGAGCGTTTTGTCGTGATATCGCGACGTGTTTGCCTCCTTACGCCCTCTCTCCTCTTTGGTCGTGATATCGCGACGTTTTGGCGTTTGGCCTCTATTTTCTCCTTCGAGCCGCGAAACCGCGACATGTCGCGATTTCGCGACCATTTTATCCCTTGGTGCCTTTGCCCCAAAAGTGTCACGATTTCGTGACCACTTTGCAACCTGACACCTTGCTTCCGAAAGTCTCACGATTTTGCGACCACTTTGCACCTTCGAGTCCAGCTTCCGAAAGTGTCACGATTTCGCGACCACTTTGTGCTTTCGAGCCCAGATTTCAAAAGTGTCACAATTTCACGACCACTTTGCACATTCGAGTCTTGCCTCTGAAAGTGTCGTGATTTTGCAACCACTTTGCGCCTTCGAGCCTAGCTTCCGAAAGTGTCACGATTTCGTGACCACTTTGCGCCTTCGAGTCTTGCCTCCGAAAGTGTCACGATTTCACGACCACTTTGCGCCTACGAGCCCAGCTTCTGAAAGTGTCACAATTTTGTGACCACTTTGTGCCTTCGAGTCGTGCCTCCGAAAGTGTCGCTATTTCGTGACCACTTTGCGCCTACGAGCCCAGCTTTCGAAAGTGTCACGATTTCGCGACCACTTTGCACCTTCGAGTCTTGTCTCCGAAAGTGTCACGATTTCGTGACCACTTTGCGCTTACGAGCACAGATTTCGAAAGTGTCACGATTTCGTGACCACTTTGCGCGTTCGAGTCTTACCTCTGGAAGTGTCACGATTTCACGACCACTTTGCGCCTTCGAGCCCAGCTTTCGAAAGTGTCGCGATTTCGTGACCATTTTGTGCCTTGGCTCCATTGCTTTGAAAATGTCATGATTTCACGACCATTTGGCGTCCAGACTGCTTTGCTTAGAAAATGTCACGATTTCGCGACCATTTTGCGTCCAGGCTGCTTTACTTCGAAAATGTCATGATTTCGTGACCATTTTGCGTCCAGACTGCTTTGCTTAGAAAATGTCATGATTTCGTGACCATTTTGTGCCTTGGCCCCTTTTCTCAAAAAGCATCGCGATATCGTGATAGTTTGACCCTTTGGCGCCCTTTCTCAAAAAAGTGTCATGATTTCGTGACAGCTTTGGCACTTAAAGAAAAAATATTTTTGGGTGATGCAAGATTGCTTTTCCACCTCCGGATGCTCCTGCATCAGACACCCGGGGTGAATTGAGAAGTGACCTTCACTTCTAATCTATCTGAGGTAGACCCAGGCGGTCAACCTCTACCTTCGACAACCAAGGCACATCTTCGATGGGCCTACCCTTCCATTTGATCAAATACTCAGAATAACTCCTGTTCTGAGTACTTTGGCCCTCACGTGTATCAAGGACTTCTTCTATCTCGTCTGCGACTGGAGTAACCGCGGGAATGCTCCACAAATCCGGGCTTGGTGTTGCACTGCTATCTCCTTCATGAAACTCGACCAAATTCGAAATGTTAAAAATCGATGAGATGTTAAGTTCACTCGGCAACTCCACCTCATATGCATTACCCGAATCTCGTTTTCCAATGATCGTGCATGGCCCAAACTTCTTCATTTTCAGCTTGTTATAGGTCTTGGCAGGAAACCTCTCTTTCCTTATATGGACCATGACAGAATCTCCTACTTCAAACTCCTTAACCTGATGTTTATGGTCTGCCCTGGCCTTATACTAAGCATTCATCTTGGCAATGTGCCTTGTCACCTCCTCATGCACTCCCTCCAGGTGTTCAGCAAAGTCTTCGACTTTCAACCATTGCATTTTTCTCTTATATCCATCCTTCTAAATTCTGAAGCGTTTCTTGGGCTACTCCCATAGATTATCTGGAATGGCGACTTATTGGTACTCCTATTGACTGAGATGTTATAAATGAATTATGCCTACGACAAAACTAGATCCCATCCCTTGGGCTTGTCTCCGACCAAGCATCTCAGTAGATTGCCTAAACTCCTATTCACCACCTCTGTTTGACCATCTATTTGGGGGTGGTATGCAGAACTAAATTTTAAATCCGTCTTCAGTTTCTTCCATAGGGTTCTCTAGAAATACCCTACAAATTTGGTATCTCTGTCCAAAACAATTCTCCTTGGCAGCCCATGAAGGCGTACCACTTCCTTGAAGAATAAACCAGCCACATGGACCGCATTGTTAGTCTTCTGGCAGGGAATGAAATGATCCATTTTTGAAAACCTGTCCACTACCACAAATATGGAGTCGTGTCCCCTTTGCATCCTGGGTAAACCAAGAATAAAATCCATGCTAATATCCTCCCATGGCCTTTCAGGTATAGGTAGTGGTTGATATAAACCCGTAGGCTGCCTCACACATTTTGCCATCTGGCATATCCTACAACTTTGCACAAATTTTTCCACATCTTGTTGCAATTGCGACCAGTAGTAATTTTCACTAACAAGTGAGATGGTCTTGTCTCGACCAAAGTGTCCAGCTAAACCTCCACTGTGCTTTTCCTTGATGAGATTCTCCTGCATTAACTCCTCGGAATGCATAATTGGTTCCCTCTGAACAGCATTCCATCTTGAGTCAGAAAATTCAACCACTTAGTCCTGTCCAATGTAACAGGCACAATGCAGGCTTTCCAAGCTTCTGCGAAGTCGGGGTCTACAGGGTATAAACCCTTGAGCTCAGCAAACCCTACAACCTCCACCTTCATCTCCATCAATAAACATTGCCTCCTACTCAAGGCATCCGCAACTCTGTTGGATCTTCCGCTCTGGTGCTTTAGCACAAAGGTGTAGCTCTGTAGGAACTCCACCCATTTCAGGTGCCTCTGATTTAATTTCCCTTGACTGTTAATATACTGTAGTGCTCGATGATCAGTATAAAGGACAAACTCCTTTGGCAACAAATAATGCCTCCATTTATTCAGAGCCTGGACTATGGCATAGAACTCCTGATCACATACCGAATACTTCCTTCTGGCATCATTGAGCTTCTCGCTAAAATAAGCAACAGGCTTACCCTCTTGGCTCAATACGGCTCCTATGGCACTGCAACTCGCATCACAGTCTACCTAAAACACCTTATTGAAATCTGGAAGTGCTAAGACAGGTTTTTCTGTGACCTTCTTCTTCAACATAGCAAAGCTTTTGTCTGCTCCAGTTGTCCACTTGAATTCCTTCTTGTTCCCCTTCATTGTCTCAGTAAGGGATGTGCAAATACTATTGAAGTTCCTAATGAACTTTCTGTAGAAGCCAAACCGTGAAACGATCTCACCTCAGTCATGTTTCTTGGAGCAGGCCATTCTATGATAGCCCTCACCTTCTCGGGGTCCATTTTGAGACCATCTGCTAAGATAACAAATCCCAGGTATACTAGCTCCCTCTTCATGAAGTTACACTTCTTCAGATTTATCAGCAGCTACTCCTCCCACAATTTCTCAAAAACCCTCCTGATGTGCATTAGGTGTTCCTCCAGGTTTTTGCTAAAAATCAGGATATCATCCAAGTAGAAATAACAAATTTGCCTAGAAATTCCTTCAAGACTTCATTCATTAACCGCATGAAGGTACTCGGTGCATTGGTTAGCCCAAATGGCATAACTAACCACTCATACAGCCCCTCTCTGGTTTTAAAGGCTGTCTTCCACTCATCCCCTTCTCTAATGCGGATCTGATGATAACCACTTTTTAGGTCAATCTTCGTGAAGTACTCAGCTCCACCCAAACAGTCCATGATATCATCCATCCTTGGCAATGGGAACCTATATTTAATAGTGATCTTGTTAATTGCCTGAGAGTCTGTGCACATTCTCAATTACCCATCCTTCTTGGGTGCTAGCACTACAGGTACTGCACATGGACTTAGACTCTCCCTAATCAATCCCTTCTTGAGCAGATCTTGAACCTGTCGGTTTAACTCCTTAGTTTCTACAGGTGTCATCCTGTGTGCAGCCTTATTCGGCAAGCTTGATCTAGGCACCAAATCTATGTGGTGACTGATCTTCCTAACAGGTGGTAAACCTTCAGGAACATTATCAGAAATGATATCTGGAAACTCCTCCAACAATCCCATGACTTCCACTGGATTTTCCTTACATTCTTCTTCCCTGACCCTAGGGATTATTGCATAGCACATACGATCTTGCTTTAGGCCATCTAGAAATTTTCTTCCATCAACTAGACAGACTCGTGCACTGCTGCATACCTTCTCATCCGTCTCTTTCAGGGGTTTCAACTTATGTCGAACTCCATTTTTTGACAAGGAATATATATTAGATCAACCATCATGTACAACACTTCAATCAAACTGCCATGGTCTCCCCAGTAGCAAGTGACATGCATCCATAGGCAAGATGTCACATAAGACCTCATCTCGGTAAGTTCCAATGTTGAACTTCACCAGACATTGCTCACTGACCAACACTCGATGGTCCTTTTGCAACCATGCAATCCGATAAGGGTGCGGGTGTTTTATCCTCTCCAGCTATAGTTTGGCAACCATATCCTCAGAAACCAAGTTGTCAGTGCTTCCATTATCGATGATGATATTACAAACCTTGCCTACGCACTTGCATCTTGTTCGAAACAAGTTGTTCCTCTGGTCTACCTTATTTTCTTCATTCAAAAAGACTCTTCTGATGATCATCGCTTCTCCTCTTTTTGCCTCCTCAGAGTGCTCAGATTCTACACCTTCGTCTGCTACAGCAGCTCGGGCCTGACCCTCAGGTCTTCGATTAGGCCTTTCTTGATGTTGTGGGAAGTTGTATGCCTGATTTCCTTCTCCGTAGTTGAAGTAGGTTCCTCGAAAGACACCTCTTCCAAACCCTCGCCTAGGCCTACCTCTTCCCCTCGGGTAGTTGTTGTTCTGATTGCGTGGGCGTTGGGTATTCTCCTCTTTCTCCTCTTTCTATTTCTGTCTACTGCTTGCTTCACCAGTCTTCCCCACATCTCTGTATCTTCCTCCATTGGTTCTTCCACCAGCTCTTCCTCCTCGATCCTTTCCTCTCTGCTTACCATCAAACCTCTTATTCAGCTTCTCCTCTGCTTTTAATGCAAACTGGTATGCATCTTCAACCGTGCTCATCCTAACCAGACCCAGTTCTTCTTGAATGTTGGTTCTCAATTCGTAGATGTATCGTGCGACTTTCTCCTTATTCGCCTCAAAATGGCTGGTTCTAATCAAAATCTGGTAGAACTCCGTATACTCCTTGATAGATTTACTTGCCTATCTAAGACTCTGCATCTTCCTCAAAAAATCCAACTCATAATCTACAGGGATGAATTGCCTTTTCAACTTCTCTACCATCCTATCCGACTTGGTGATCTTTTCCTTTCCCCTCCTGTTCCTTTCTAGCTGCACTCCTTTCCACCAGATGCTAGCATGCCCCTTCAACTTTGTTTTTGCGAACCTAATCTGATTTGGATCTGAGATCTCTTCATACTCGAAATACTCCTCCATTTCGTTGATCCAATCTATCAACTCCTCGAGATTACGATTCCCAGAATAAGTAGAGACATCAAACTTTGGCTTCTTCCCGATCTAGGATATGGCCCTATACAGCCTAGCCTATGTTGGATCCAATGCTTCTTCCTCATCAGATGGACCCTCTTCTTCCCAAACTTCATCTTCATTGGGTTCCTCCCTTCTTGGCTCAACTCCTCTTCTGATTTCCTCCTACAAGGCTTCAACTTGCCTCTACAAGGCTCTAAGATCAACCTCTGCTTGCCTGTTCCTCACACCACCATGGTTCCTATGCGGGGGCATCTTGTTCGCTTCCTCACACCCACAACCACAATCCTGGCGCAAACTGCCTCACTGTCGATGATCGGTTTGCGCACTCAGAACCTTCTGGCTCTGATACCACTTGAAGTAGAACTGAGATAAACATAGAGAAATTCATGCGAATTTCATTAACAGATGTTTTGAACTCGGAAATACAGTGGTTCTATTACAAAAAAAATGGCCAAAAAGTCTGTTTTACAATGTATACATTTCTCTTATAACAGACCCGACCCCCTTTGGACATCATTACACAGAATGCAAGATTCCCTGTAACCGCCCACACGAGTGTTCTATCGCCGCATGCATGTTGTGGCTAGGTATCTTCTTTCATCATGGCATGGGGTGGCAAAGTGCCCTGCAGCCACTTGTGCATCCACCTACCGAGTCATCATTCAAAGGAATGCTCCAGCCATCTGTAATCTGCTACCATGTGCCCTCCTGCCATGGCCTCTGTAACCGCCTAGTGCTCTATGGTCACCTGTGATTTGATGCCACGTGCCCTTCTGCAATGGTCTCTACAACTATCGGCTGGTCTGAAGTCGTGAGCATTTTGTTGTGATATCGCGACATGTTTGCCTCCTTATGCCATGATACCACTTGAAGCAAAACTGAGATAAACATAGATAAATTCATGCGAATTTCATTAACAGAGGTCTCGAACTCAGAAATACAGTGGTTCTATTCCAAAAAAACTGGCCAAAAATTCTGGTTTACAATGTATACATTTCTCTTATAACAGACCCGACCCCCTTCGGACATCATTACACAGAATGTAGGATTCCCTGTAACCGCCCGCATGAGTGTTCTATCGCCGCATGCATGTTGTGGCCAGGTATCTTCTTTCATCATGGCATGGGGTGGCAGAGTGCCCTGTAGTCACCTGTGCATCCACCTATCGAGTCATCATTCAAAGGAATGCTCCAGCCATCTGTAATCTGCTACCACGTGCCCTCCTACCATCGCCTCTGTAATCACCTAGTGCTCTATGGCCGCCTATGATTTGATGCCACATGCCCTTATGCAATGGTCTCTGCAACTGCCGACTGGTCTGAAGTCGTGAGCGTTTTGTCGTGATATCATGACGTGTTTGCCTCCTTATGCCCTCTCTCATCTTTGGTTGCGATATCGCGATGTTTTGGTGTTCGACCTCTATTTTCTCCTTCGGGCCGCGAAACCGTGACATGTCACGATTTCGTGACCATTTTACCCCTTGGTGCCTTTGCCCCAAAAGTGTCACAATTTCGTGACCACTTTGCACCCTGACACCTTACTTCTGAAAGTGTGGCAATTTCGTGACCACCTTGCACCTTCGAGTCCAGCTTTCGAAAGTGTCGTGATTTCGCGACCACTTTGCGCTTTCGAGCCCAGCTTTCGAAAGTGTCACGATTTCTTGACCACTTTGCGCCTTCAAGTCTTTCCTCCGAAAGTGTCACGATTTTGTGACCACTTTACGCCTTCGAGCCCAGCTTTCGAAAGTGTCACAATTTCGCGACCACTTTGCGCCTTCGAGTCTTGCCTCCGAAAGTGTCACGATTTCGTGACCACTTTGCGCCTACGATCCTAGATTCTGAAAGTGTCATGATTTCGTGACCACTTTGCGCCTTCGAGTCTTGCCTCCGAAAGTGTCACGATTTCGTGACCACTTTGCACCTACGAGCCCAGCTTCCGAAAGTGTCACGACTTTGCAACCACTTTGCGCCTTCGAGTCTTGCCCCTGGAAGTGTCACGATTTGCGACCACTTTGCGCCTTCGAGCCCAGCTTTCGAAAGTGTCACGATTTCATGACCATTTTGTGCCTTGGCTCCATTGCTTTGAAAATGTCGTGATTTCGTGACCATTTGGCGTCCAGACTGCTTTTCTTAGAAAATGTCACGATTTCGCGACCATTTTGCGTCCAGGCTGCTTTACTTCGAAAATGTCACGATTTCGCGACCATTTTGCGTCCAGACTGCTTTGCTTAGAAAATGTCGCGATTTCGCGGCCATTTTGTGCCTTGGCCCCTTTTCTCAAAAAGCGTCGCGATATCGCGACAGTTTGACCCTTTGGCGCCCTTTCTCAAAAAAGTGTCACCATTTCGCGACAGCTTTGGCACTTAAAGAAAAAATATTTTTGGGTGATGCAAGATTGCTTTTCCACCTCCGGATGCTCCTGCATCAGTTGATCCCCTAAATCTCAAGTTCATGGATCTCTTCCACAGGAAAACTCTTTCCCCTTCTTCTCTAGCTAGTGATCTTCTAGAAGACTGTCTTTCTATTGCATTGACTGGTGGATCTCTCTCCACTTGAAGACTCCTCACTCAGATCTATCTTCTATTGTCTTGGTTGTTGGATCTCTATCCATTGATACTCTATCCTCTGTACTCTATCACCTTCAAAGCTCTATCAATAAGTTCACTTAGAACCTCCTCAAATATGCTCAATAGGCTCACTCAGAACCTGCTGAAATCTGCTCAATAGGCTCACTTAGAACCTACTCAAATTTGCTCAATAGGCTCACTCAGAACCTTCTCAAATTTGCTCAAAAATATCACACATAACTTGTCCCAATCTGCTCAATAAGTCCTCTCTAGGACTTGCTCAGATCTACATAAAAAGTTTTCATAAAAGCTTACACAAAAACATTCCACAAGCCTTCTCAAAGACTTACCTCAAATCAGCTCAACAAAATATCAACTCAATCTCATAGAAGCATAAAGAGAATTGTTAGAGACTCAATATGTTCTATACTCAAATCCCAATATTAATTCAAAGCAATCTCATAGAAGCATAAAGAGAATTGTTAGAGACTCAATATGTTCTATTCTCAAACTCAATCTCTTTCTCAACTCAATCTCAATTAAATCAAAATATAGAATAGTTTTTTTATGGAACTTGAACAACGACTCCACACATTCACTTGAATAGGCTCAAATAATTCTACTCAACCAATAACCACAATGAATATCTCTTTCTCACAAACCCTAGTTCAAGCATGAATCAATCAACTCAAAATGTTTTCAACAATACTCAACAACAACTCTCACATAACAATGATACTCATATTTTTTTCCAACTCAAGTTCAAGTTCTTTGCACAAAAAATCACTTCAATAACAATGCTTATAAAACAAGGTTTTAATCACAATTCTCAAACCAAAAAACCTTGAAGCATTAAACCAATCACTTTCGAAAATGAAACCACATGCAATCCTTTTCACTCCAATTATATTTCAGAAATCAACCACCCAAATAAAATCAATGGAGAATATTGCTCATATCTTTTTGATGCTTTATGAATTGTCCACTAAATCTGTCACACTCAACACACTTTCTTTTTCAACTCTCAACAAGGGTTAGAGATCTTGAGTAATAACACAATAATAATATCCAAATAACACCTTATTACTCCTACTTTATTTTAACATCCACCAAAGTTCTTTTTAAAATAAAACCCTTACTCAAAATAACTTTCACTAAAAAGAACTTTATCAAAAACCCTTATCACTCCTAACAATTTCACAACTCAAACAACCACCATGACCTTATTCCCTAAGGTTACTCAACAAATAAACTAACGAAGCACCTTTACCCCTTATCACTCCACCTTAGGCAATCCAAACAAAAGATTAATAAAAACCTTAATACCTGCCTCGAGGGGAATTGAACCCTCATCTTGCCCCAACACGAACGCCCTAGCCGCAGCCAAGCTTCCGCATGAGTTGCAGGCTCGTTGGAGAAAAAGAAGCGCCACCCGCTTCTTATCCTTCATCTTCTTCTGCCAAGTGAAAAGTATGCGCCTTGGGCGCCTCAACAGAACAAAGCCAAAAATGATGCTTGAAGGAATCGAACGCATAACCTCCTTGTCACCAACACCTTTGCACAATCCAAGCTTCCACTAGGCCACGCTGCCCAATGTGTTTTGGGAAGTGGTTGTTGTCTCCCTTTAATGTTCGTTACGTCACTTAAATAAAAAACATGATCTTTTTTTCTTCGCAAATACCAAGCGCAAATATCAATGAGCAAGGATCATTTAATTAAAAAATTAAATGGCATATTTATATGCCTTTTCTTTGGTTTGAAAAAATCGATCTTTTTGAAACTTCCTTCGTGACGTCGGCGGATAAACTTTTAATTTTAATTTTAAAATTTAAATTTAAATTTTAAATAAATTAAAATTTAAACTAAATCTTTAAAGGAAAAGCCAACTTGAGTTTAAACTAGATCTAAAAGTTCTCACTACATCTCTTTGACTATTCATTGCCCAAACAGACATACAATTCAACTAGCCTAAAAGATAAAGTTGACTATCAAAAATGAAAACAAAAAATTACCGAAGGCCATATATAACAAACAAATGAACATGAAAATCCTTCAGTAACTTTTTCAAAGATGATGTTCTCATATTAAACATCAGATGGAGCTCACATTTTATCTTTATTAGGAGCCACTTTTACGAAACCCATTCATTCCAGCAACTATTTTTATTTTTATTTTTTCATCCTCCTTTTTTTGCCATTCGTTCCTAGAGTCCCCACATCACCCATACATCTTGAGTAGCGAGAAAATAATTTCAAAATAGGACGATGATTCTCTATGGTATCTATTCCGCATACAAGGGCTTCCACACTCTCAAAGGAAACAAATACCAGACAAATCACACAACTTAGCGTGCATTTACAAGGGATGCTGAAAAGTGTTGTACAGTATCAATTCTCTGAGACACCCATTCTCAGCTTCATCACAACACACCCATGCCCAGCATCAAGGATACCAAATGTTGGTTCGAGGTAAAACATAAAACAAAAAATACAGAGAATGCAAAAAATATAAAATAGAGATGGAAGAACAAGGCAGAAATTGCTACTGCAATTTAACTTAGATTTCATTATCTATTGTGTTACAATACTAGAAGGTTGTAGCAATACTAAACAATTTAGAAGGTTGGCACTATCTGAAACCATCTGAAAAGTCGGTTGTGCCTATCTTGAAAGTCAATAAAATGAATTTATTTTTCCAACAGTTTTTTCTAATCTTAGAACTAGAAGTTCTCAATACATTTCTTTGACTAATCATTGCCCAACAGACATACAAAAACTACAATTCGAACAGCCTAAAGCATAAAATTGACAATATCAAAAATCAAAACGAAAAACTACTGAAGCGCATAAAAGCTATATTTAACAAATAAATGAACATGAAAATCATTTATATAACTTGTTCAAGATGATGTTCTCATATTAAACATCATATGGAGCTCATTTCTTCATCTTTATTAGGAGCCATTTTTACGAAACCCATTCATTTTCCTCAACGTCTCAGTACAATCACCAAATTTGCAAGCCACGAAAATCACCACCAAAAAATTACAAAGGCATTCAATAAACACCACCAAAAAAAACCGCAATCATATTAAAAAAAAAGTGATAAATGTTTTTTAAAAATTAAATTAAATAAAAAACCCAGACGTGTGAATTTTAAAACTGAAAAATACCAACCCACACAAACACAGAGCCACATCAAACAACAAAATCTTGCAAATGGATGTTCCAAAACCATATTCTGCTCAGGATACAAGTTCTATCTCATCGATGGCATCCACCTCCTTAGTCTAACATGTGTATATTATAGCATTCATCATCGCTGAAACCCTAGTAACAAACCCTAACAACAAAAAAAAGCACTGAAAACCAACTCTCAGCTTTTTGATCTTTCACCAAATGAGAATAAATTTCAGTATAGCGTATATTGCCCTGGGGCAAAAAGTCGTCGAGCTTAAAATCACAAAGCGTTTAAAGTAGGGAATCAGAAAGTTTTTCAAGTATTAAAAATTATGGGTGTATCATAAGCACGGACAAACTTGCATTCATCATTTCCCCACTACCAACAGAAAAGGATATACAGACCATCAGAGACTTAAATAGAGGCAATCATCCGATTCATATTGTTGCAGTTATTTTCTTCATCATACAAAAAAACACATAACAAAAAAACAGTGGAGAAACACATAGAAAAAAAGATAAAAAATAAAATAAAATCACAGCAAACTCTCGAATAGGAAATTGCATAACGCATTGCATGTGCAAGACTATGAGATTCAAAGTGTTGATCAATTGATGTAAGATATGATAATTATAGAACACATTGAACCAAGTGTTAGAAATATTAACCCAGATTTCACGCCTCCGCCAGACTACGCTTCGAAAATGAGCGAAGCCGGACTGCGCTTGCGCAGTTGGGGATCCCGAAAAAAAGGTCTGACATGACGTCGCACCTACCCTCTGACAGATCCGATCGCCGCAAAAGTTAATGCCAGTTCGACGATTGGCCAGAGAAGTTAATGTCAGTACGGCAATTGGTCAGAAACCCTAGTTGAGGGCCTGTCAGGATCTGTCAGAGAACAAACCCTAATCCTCCTCTCCCCGCGGCTATATAAGACAGTTCGGGTCTTCAGACATTATAGAGAAGAAGAAGGCAGAGAGCAAAGAGGAGTGAGGAGAAGAAGAGTATCTCAGTGAGCAGTGTGGCTCATCTGATTAATGTCCAAGCAGCCGACTCGACATTTTGTCTCAGTTTATCCTGCAGCTTGGTCTGCAGATGTTGTTATATTTCCTCAGTTGAGGACCTCTGTAAACCTCGTTTCATATAAATAAAGTTTGTTGTTTGTTTTATGCATCTTTAGGGTTTGCAATTAATTTGTGTGTGTTAAAGCTTGTTGCTCTCTGTACAAATTGCCTCAGAGCGATTATGTTCGGGTTCTAATAGTTAGAGCTCAGATCCGAGACTCAGATCATAGTTTCGATGTTTCTCTCCTCCCAGCCAAGCAAGCAGTTTCCGCAGCCAAGTAAGCCTTTCGAGCAGAAAATATTGCAGAGCCAAAGATGGCTAAGTACGAAAGAGTTTCCAAGTTCGCTGTCGCAACCCGACTGCTCCCGATATCCGAGCACAGCCTGAGTGCGTGAGCGAAGTCTAAAGTCAGCCGCAGTCCGCACTTCGCCCAGCGCAGTCCGTCGGTGCCCCCGCAGTTTGCACTTCGCCCATATTCCAGACGAAGTCCGTCGGTGCCCCCGACGTTCGCACTTCACCCATTTTTCGGGCGAATTCTGTCGGCGCCTCCGACGTTCGCACTTCGCCCATTTTCGAGTGAAGTCCGTCGGCACCCCCGACGTTCGCACTTCACCCATTTTTAGGCGAAGTCCGTCGGTGCCCCCGACGTCCGCACTCCGCCTTCTCCGAACTTCACCCGTCCAAACTTCGACGAAAGTTAGAAAAAAATTGAAATTAAACTCTTCAAATTGGTATCAGAGCCACTAATCCCTTGACGTGGAGACCGAAGTAGAATGACTTCCACTAGCAACAATTTGCAATTGCAGATCCCGCGCTTCAATGAGAAAAATTACGATTACTGGAGCATCTAGATGAAGATCCTATTTGAATCTCAGGAGCTATGGGAGTTAGTCAATAACGACTACCCAGAACGATAGATGCAGCAGCACTAGCCGCCCTCTCTCAAGCAGATAAGGATCTGTTGAAAGAGAACAAGAAGAAGGACCAAAAGGCCCTCTTTTACATCATGCAAGCGGTCGAGGAGACCATCTTCCTGCGGATCGCATCAGCCACGAAAGTGAAGCAGGCCTGGGAGATTACGCCAGCTCATACCAGGGCACCAATAAAGTAAAGTTGGTGAAACTTCAGATGCTTAGGAGGGAGTTTGAAAATCTGCAGATGAGTGAGTCTGAGTCCATGAGTGATTTCTTCACCCGAACGATGGACATTATCAACCAGATGCGGTTGAATGGAGAAAATGTGGAGAGCCAGAGAATCGTGGAGAAGACTCTCAAAAGTTTGTCTGCTAAGTTTGACTCGGTTGTGATAGCAATCGAAGAGTCGAGGGATCTGACAACCCTCTCAACAAAAGAACTCATGGGTTCATTGTAGACCCATGAACAGAGGTTGAGCTGTTCATCTCAAACCTCTCTAGAGCAAGCATTCAGGGCTCAGGTCTCATTCCAAGACAACGACAGACAAGATTTCTACCATGGCACCTCTAGTTCTCACAGAGGAAGAGGCAAAGGTAGACATGGGAAATGCAACAAGCAAGGAGAAATGTCAAACCCTAGTGAAGGGGAGACCAACTGTAATTTCCATCAACAAGGTGGAAGAGGCAGCTTGAGAAATCAGCAAGCTGGATATGGTCAGAAGGACATGTCAAAGGTCCAGTGCTATTTCTGCAAGAAGTTCAGCCATTACATCTCATAGTGCAGAAAATGGATGGCCATGGAGAACCAGCAGCAAGCCCATTACACGGATGAAATTGGAAATGCGGCAGGAGGAAATGTGTTTTTGACTTGCAACATTGAGGAAGAGTGCCGGAAGAATGTCTGGTATTTAGACAGTGGGTGCAGCAACCACATGACGGGGAACAAGGAGATGTTCTCCCAACTGGATGAAACAGTCCAGTCTAAGGTGAATTTGGGAAAAAATAGCAAAGTTCCCGTAATGGGGAAAGGAAAGATCCTCATTCACACCAGGAACGGTGAACGAAAGCAGATCTGTGACGTCTACTATGTGCCTGGCCTGAAGCACAACCTGTTGAGCATTGGACAGCTCATGCAGAAGGGACATATAGTCCAGTTCAAAGACGGAGCTTGCACCATTAGAGACAAGTCACATGGGTAGATTGCTATAGTGTCCATGACAAAGAACAAAATGTTTCCACTACAGATTCAGAACGAATCATTTATGTCTCTGAGTGTAGTTGTGAAAGATGCTACCTGGCTGTGGCATCTCAAATTTGGTCACCTGAGCTTCAGTGGCCTGAATCAACTGCACAAGATGCAAATGGTGAGGGGTTTACCCTGGATACAGCAGCAAAATCAAGTTTGTGAGGGTTGCTTAGTCGGCAAACAACACAGGGATTCGTTCCCTTACGATCAATCTTGGAGAGCATCACAGCCATTGGAGCTGGTGCACTCAGACATTTGCGATCCGATGCAGACCAGCACATTTGTCGACAACAAATACTTCTTGACTTTCATAGATGACTTCAGTCGAAAGTCTTGGATTTATGCCATCAAGTTGAAGTCAGAAGCATTTGCAAGATTCAAGGAGTTCAAGGCTCTAGTGGAGAAATAAAGTGGATATCAGATCAAGACTCTCAGAATAGATGGTGGAGGTGAATACATCTCCAACGAATTCCATATCTACTACAAGCAACACGAAACTCGAAGGCAGTTCACTACCAAATACATGCCACAACAGAATGGCGTAGCTGAGAGGAAGAACCAGACCATCATGGAGATGGCACGAAGCATGATGAAGGCGAAGGGATTATCGCATGAATTTTGGGTAGAGGCTGTAACATGTGTAGTCTACTTGCTGAACAGATGTCCCACCAAAAGCGTGAAGGAAAAAATCCCTCAGGAGGCCTAGAGCGGAGTGAAGCCAAGTGTGGCTCACTTGAGTGTGTTCGGGTGCATTGCATATGCACATGTTCCAGAAGAGAAGTGGCAAAAGTTGGATGATAGAGCTGAGAAGTGCATTTTCATAGGGTACAGTGAGCAGGCGAAGGCATATAGGTTGTACAACCCTGTGACAAAGAAGCTCATCATTAGCCATGATGTGAAGTTTCTTGAAGATCAAGCCTGGAACGAGAAGTTAGAGACTGGCCAGTCAGAGCCAGCAGTAGTACAGTCTGTTGAATTGGAAGAAGGAAGTGTGCAGCCACCTGCAACTTCCAGCAGCAACAGCGGTGTCAGCAGTAGCACAGCCACTCCATCTTGGTCGCCTCCACTTGCAAGTAGAATCCAAAACCTAGTGACGCCAGCGAAGACAAGGAGCTTACAATAAATCTACGAGGCAAACCCAAACCCACATACATGAAGAGTACTTTGACTTTGCATTCTTTACTAAAGTTGATCCAGTAGAGTTCGAAGACGCAAGTCAGAATCAGAAGTGGGTGCGTGCGATAGATGAGGAGATAGCAACCATTGAAAATAATGAGACATGGCAGCTAACAGATCTTCCAGCAGGGAAGAAGACCATTGGGGTCAAGTGGGTGTACAAGACAAAGTTCAACGTCCAAGGAGACATTGACAAGCATAAGGCCAGAATGGTGATGAAGGGTTACAAGCAGAAGTTAAGCATCGATTACCATGAGGTATATGTGCCTGTAGCCTGACTTGACACAGTCAGGATGATCCTGGCATTGGCAGCCCAACAAGGTTGGAAGATGTACTAGATGGATGTCAATTTAGCCTTCCTCAACGGAGTGTTGGAGGAAGAGGTCTACATAGACCAACCACTAGGTTACAAAATTGAAGGCCAGGAGGGCAAAGTCCTAAAGCTGAAGAAGGCCCTGTATGGTTTGAAGCAGGCACCCCGGCCTTGGTACAGCCAGATTGATAGCTATTTTTAGGAAAATGGGTTTTTCAAATGCCCATATGAGCACACCCTGTACATGAAGACAAATGAAGCAAGTGAGATCATTATCATCTGCCTGTATGTGGACGATTTAATTTATACTGGCAACAACAATGTCCTATTTGACCAGTTTAGAATAACCATGAAGGAGTTCGAGATGACGGAATTAGGGTTGATGAAGTATTTTCTCGGCATTGAAGTTGACCAATCGATAGATGGCATCTTCATTTCTCAAGGCAAGTATGCAAAGGATGTCCTAAAGCGGTTCAATATGGAGGACAGTAAACCTGCCATCACACCTGTAGCCACGGGTTTGAAGCTGAGCAAATTGGATTCAGGGAGGAATGTTGATCCAACCCTGTTCAAGAGGCTAGTTGGCAGTTTGATGTATTTGATTGCAACTCGGCCAGATCTGATGTTCGGATTTAGTCTGATCAACCATTTCATGGAGACTCCGAAGGACACGCACTGGCAAGCAGGAAAGAGGATCTTGCGCTATGTCAACGGGACGTGGAACCATGACCTATTTTACGCCAGACAGGACCAGTTGGACCTGGTCAGCTTCACAGATAGTGACTGGGCTGGTAGTACCGATGATCGAAAGAGTAGCTCCGGGTATGCTTTCCATCTCAGATCAAGGGCAATCTCATGGGCATCCAAGAAGCAACCCATCGTTGCGTTGTCCACAGATGAAGCAGAATATGTCACCGCCATGTCATCCGCATGCCAGGCAGTTTGGCTGTGAAAAGTTTTGAGTAAACTAAACTATCCTTCGAAAGGCACGACAATAATTTTTTGTGATAGCAACTCGGCCATCGCACTGTCAAAGGATCTCGTGTTCCATGGTCAGACGAAGCACATCGACATTCATTATCACTTCATCAGAGATTTGGTGAAATCTGGAGAAATTCAACTCTAGTTTTCCAGATCCAAGGAGCAGTTGGCAGATATTTTCATGAAGCCTTTGAAGGAGGAAGACTTCAACAGATTACGAGAGCAGCTTGGAGTCAAAGCACTCGTGAAATCAGGCTTAAAGGAGTGTGTTAGAAATATTAACCTAGATTTCACGCCTCTGCCAGACTGCACTCCGAAAATGGTTGAAGCCGGACTACGCTCACGCAGTTGGAGATCTCGGCAAAAACGTATGACATGACGTCGCACCTACCCTCTGACAGATGTGACATCTGATAGATCCAATCGTCGTAGAATTTAATGCCAGTTCGGCGATTGGTTAGAGAAGTTAATGCCAGTACGACAATTGGTCAAAAACCCTAGTTGAGGGCCTGTAAGAACATGTCAGAGAACAAACCCTAATCCTCCTCTCCTCGCGGCTATATAAGATAGTTCTGGTCTTTAGACATGATAGAGAAGAAGACAGAGAGCAAAGAGGAGTGAGGAGAAGAAGAGTATCTCAGTGAGCAGTGTGGCTCATCTGATTAATGTTCGAGCAGCCGACTCGACATTTTGTCTCATTTTATCCTACATCTTGGTCTATAGATGTTATATTTCCTCAGTTGAGGACATCTGTAACCCCCGTTTCATATAAATAAAGTTTGTTGTTTTTTTTATGCATCTTTAGGGCTTGCAGTTAATTTGTGTGTGTTAAAGCTTGCTGCTCTCTGTACAAATCACCTCAGAGCGATTTTTTTTGGGTTCAAATAGTTAGAGCTTAGATCCGAGACTCAGATCACAGTTTCGGTGTTTCTCTCCTCCTAGCCAAGCAAGCAGTTGTCGCAGCCACGCAAGCATTCCGAGTAGAAAATATTGCAAAGCCAAAGTTGGCTAAGTACAAAAGAGTTTCCAAGTTCGCTGCCACAACCCGACTGCGCCCGAGATCCGAGCGCAGCCCGAGTGCGTGAGCGAAGTCTGAAGTCGGCCGTAGTCTGCACTTCACCCAGCGCAGTCCGTCAATGTCCCCGTAGTTTGCACTTTGCCCATATTTTGGGAGAAGTCCGTCAGCGCCCCCAACGTTCGCACTTCACCCATTTTTTGGGTGAAGTCCGTCGGTGCCCCGGACGTTCGCACTTCGCCCATTTTCAGGCGAATTCCATCGACGCCCCCGACGTTCGCACTTCGCCCATTTTCGGGCGAAGTCCATCGATGCCCCTGACGTCCGCACTCCGCCTTCTCCGAACTTCGCCCGTCCAAACTTCGGCGAAAGTTAGAAAAAAATTGAAATTAAACTCTTCACCAAGTACTATATAAAAGTTTCCAAACAAATAATACAAAATATCCTAACAACCATAAAAAAGGACAGTCAGAAGATGGGAACATTACCCTATGGACTACTGTTCCACAGTTTAAATAAATAAAAACATACCAAGACTAAATCTTCAAGTCCTAACTAAAAATTTCGGATAGCTTTCGAGTTGGTCAATGTGTATTGAAGAAGATGGTGCCCTCCCAAATATATTATATTCCCTCGTCTTACGAAACCTTAACCCTATAGTAAGAGTTCCCTTTCGTCTCACAAAACCCTAATCCTATAGTAAGATTTCCCAAGTAAGAGTTTCCTTTCTATAAACCTTAACATTCTTTTTCTTTTCTTTTTTCGTATAGAGATATTATACCCAGCGAGGATTGGAATTTTTTATTTTTTATATTAAAAGTTATTTTATAAGGGTTTTTTTATCGATAATATTGATTTATTAATAATAAATATTTTTTTTATTAGTAGTATTGATTTTTTTAATGAGTTTATATAAGGTTTTTATGAGGGTTCTTGGTCATAGTAAGTGGGGTTCAAACCTTGTACCTTTCAAAGAGAGGCCAAAGCCCTTACTACTATAGTAAGTTTACAACTTAATATTTACTTTTTAAAGGGTTGTATGGGATTGAAATGAGTTTGTATTACATCATCGCCACACAATGGTACAATAAAGCTTGGATATCATTGCCCTACCATTACTTTAATTATTTTTCAATTTTGTTATTCATCACCATGTATTTACAAAACTTATTAATAATCCATTGCCTTAGTTTTTAGACCCTTGAGCAATGTTCCAAAAGATGGTTTGTACTCTCCTCCTTACAAAGAACACATTGTGAGGGGCCATGAAAACCCCTTTTCATAAGGTTATCCTAGGAAAAATTTCTTCTAACTTACTAGCCAAACAAATATTTTGACTTTAGAAATTCTCAGGCTATCCCAAATATCTCTTTATATTCTTGTGATAGTCCTATTTTGATGGTGCTTTAAATTATATCCACTTCTTGTTGTGTATTCTCATGAAAATTTGAACTCCCAAATCAACTTATCCCTAGCTCCCATCAGAATAATCATTGTTGTAATATTTCTACTCAATTGTCCTAGAATCAATGTCTTGTATACTAGTAAAAAAAATATCCACACCAAGTACCTCATTGGTAAGTTCCCCCAATCCTCCAAAGGAGATCTAGGGTTGAAGCCTAGAAACCTGCATCAGATACAAAAAAACCCTAGCTAGCCTGAGGGGTACACCCAGATGGGACATACCTCATAGAATGGAAAATATTAACCCCCAAAGAATATGGGGAATCAGTTTTCTTAACAAAGGTTTTACCCCCAAGGGCTAGGTGGATTGGTAAGTGCTTGTCTGGCCAGGCACTTACCAAGAAGACACCCAGGTCCAAACCTCGAGGATAGCCTATTTGCAAAAGTAGTAGTCTGATCTGAATCCTCTAAGCGTGCACCAAACAAATGATAATGGTACAAATCCTGAGTGATTGATGATCCCCTTCATACCAAGTCAATAATAACGAGGTGGAATAGGTTTGGTGGGGGCAACCCCTGTGGTTTGAACCCTGTGCTTGTCAGTTACTAAAAATAGTGTGGTTGTGACAAACTCTCCTATGTAACCAAAAAAAATACTATTTCTGGTAGGGTAGGCTTAAATGGTTTTACTAATTCTACTCCTTCACAAGTTTAAAAATTTCACTAAGAATCATAGGGTTTACCTTAATTTCCATGTTTTTGACGTTGGCTTTGTCATTTTAGAGAGTGCATGCAAATTATTCAACCAAACCTTTTAAATGTCCATCATATTTTTGCAAAAATGGCATCCATCCTGATTTCTAAATTTTTTTGATAACCTTAGGGTGGTGTTGCAACTCATCAGTATTATCTAGCTTAGCTTTCCTTTTACAACCTCCCATATCGTCTGTTGCATGTTCTTATTTTTGGATTCACTTTTATAACTTTTTACACTCTCTATTTTATTCTCTCTATGATTTATTTCTAAAAAATGAATATGAGGGTTTCTTATTTGTGAAAGTGGTATTTACAAAATGCAGATTATTGGGTAATCATGTCTAAGCAGCATCATATGCTCCAAAATATGGTGAGGTCTTGCTCAAAATGAACATGTGAGTTTTGTGTACTTTCCATGCATGAGCTAAGATATGTGATAGGTTGTGATTCAAGTGTGACATAATTTAAATCAGATGCAAACAATGAAGGCATTTGGAAACTATGGTGAACAAATCCATACACATCACTAACAAAATGGTTTCCCATACATTCAAATGTGGACAGTTGATCTATTTGTCAATAGTTTAGATTTTGTTGATTTAGCCTAGGTTTCTTGGAAATTACAACACCATCATTTGTCTCTCGTACTACCATGTTTGCTTTGAAATCATGTAGTCACGTGTTTTCAAGGGGCCTATCTTGTTGTAATATCCAATGACACTTTATTTGAAAAGAATATTATGGATCGTGATGTTGTGACAGGTCATGGATGGTTGCCACCTAGCATAACATTGGGTATCCATTTTTTATTTGGACTTAGACTTTTGCGTACGTGAAAGTTTGAATTTGACTAAAACTTTTTGCATATGGATTGTTATGCCAGAGCACTCAAAGCAACTATTTTATACATTTTTAAATCTTCCAAAGATGAATCCATTATGACAAAATATATGCCATGATATCTTCTGTGGGTACTTAGTAGGGTGTTTAATTTTTCTAATTTTATACATGGATATGTCAAGCATCTAATCATTATTCATGCAATTTTAAGGCTAATTAAAAGGAAAATTAAATAAATAAATACCTTATTATTTTGGAGGAATTTTATGCACCCTTTTGAATCACTTGCTAATTGTATAGGCTTTCTAAAATCTAAAAAGTTACATAGATGTAGTGATTAGAATTTCTACAAATACTAAAAATCTTCAAGACAAACAAGTCAAAAATTGGATTTCATATAAGCCTTAACTCAGTAGTGCCTCAATGAGGTTTTCACCATTGAATTATATATATATATATATATATATATAGTAAATCAGAAGGGGCTTCCATTTCTGGTTTTCAACCTTCATTTATCTTGATTGCATCCATAAAGGATTTTCA
The DNA here is from genome assembly GCA_028583015.1 of Wollemia nobilis. Classification (NCBI taxonomy): domain Eukaryota; kingdom Viridiplantae; phylum Streptophyta; class Pinopsida; order Araucariales; family Araucariaceae; genus Wollemia; species Wollemia nobilis. Next base: position 6,650,604 of record JAQPPZ010016480.1, on the reverse strand, counting down.
CAACGAAGATTATTTTTTATTTTTTTTAAAGATGTCATAATTCAAAGTCTATGTCAAAAGAGGAAACCTCTTCTATCAAATGTAATTTAGACTATGAAAAATATTGAGCAAATTCCACCTTTGTTGGTGGCTTATGGTATAATCATAAATGATGTCCATTGACCACAAATTTCTTCCTTTAAACACCAATAGAAGAAATTCAAACTACTCTATTCTCAAATATTTCTTTAATTTCATATGGTCCTAGCCACCGTGTTTGTATCTTACTAGGAAAATTAACATAGTGAGAATCAAAAAATAATTTCCAATCCCCAGGTTCATGCTTGTTGCTTGTAATGTGACTATCATGCCACATATTTTATTGTTTTTTGAGTGCCTCCAATTGAAGCTCATCCAATGCATATAATTGCATAATTCTCTCGTGTTGTACTTGTGACAACTCAATGCCAACTTCCAAAGATATACGAAGTGTTAGTAATTCAAAATCAATTGAAAAAAGATATTTCTTACCATAGAACAGATCATAAGGTGTAAATTCTATAGTGGATTTCCATGTAGTATTGTATGCCCAAATGGATTTTGATAACCTATTCATCCAATTTTTCCTATGAGAAACCACTATTTTTGTTAGAATATTTTCTAGTTCTCTATTTGTGATTTCTACATGACCCTTTTCTTGTGGTTGATATGGTAATGACTTCTTATGCTTGATTTCATACATTTCATTAAATGCTTCTATAACCTTAGATGCAAATTGGGGTCCATGATTTGTAATAATAGACCACGAAGCACCAAATATTTGAATATTTTTTGTTATATAGAAAATCAACTACCTTCTCTTTTTTAGCATGTTTAAAAGAATGTACTTCAACCTGTTTGGTTACATAATCAGTGCACATAAGAATGTGTTGGTTTCCTTAAGAAGGTGGGTCAATGGGTTCAATAAAATCTAACCCCCATATCTCAAATGGTTCTAAAACCACTTGAGGTTGTAGAGGTATTTCATTTGTTGCGGTTAGTTTACCTATTTTGTGACATGAATCAAAATATCTTATATTTCTTTACATCCTTAGGAAGTGATGGCCAATAATAACCTACTCCCAAAAATTTTTAGATGGTGTATTTTAATGAATAGTGTCTTGTCTATTCATCATGCAATGCACGAAGAAATTCATACACCTCATCTTGTTGAATGCATCGACATAAAATATAATTAGATCCACACTTGAATGATAAGCTTTATTTCACTAATTATTATTTTTCTTGAGTGAAGTGAGAGGGAATTTTTCCTATTACTAAATAGTTGGTAATATCAACAAACCATGGTGATTGTACTAAAATTATAAATAACCTTTCATTAGGGAAAGAGTCCTCTATTGGATCATCCTCACCTATGATGTTTATTCTTGATAAGAAATCAACTACTATATTAGCTTTACCTGGTTTTTCTACTCTAGTTATGTAAAATTATTGTAACATTTATAGGGTGATTGATTCCTCTAATTCATCATTTTACATTAAGGAATTTTATACAGTCACTAGGACAACGAGCTCCTACGGTGATTGGTTCATTTACTTCATCATTTTTGCATTTAAATGATACCAAAAAGTAAATTTTTGATAGCAAAAAATCACCCCAAACTTGGGGTAAACAATTTGATATTTGATTTCTAACATCTATGTACATCACACGCATCCATTTCATCATCAAAATTCAATCAATTGGCTCATGGTTTTCATTCTTAATTCATTCACCAATTAAGGGGATAAGCTAAAACCATAAAATTTTCAAAATCTTCTTGCATGATGAGGAAAGACTTCATTCTATAAAACCAAGTTTCTCTTGTTTTTTCACCGCATTGTGTCCTACATAAAGCAATACAAAAAGGGGTCCTACATTGTAGACACCAAAACAACACCAATCCGATTATGTGACTGCAAACACTGATCACATTGGCACACACAGCCCCAAGGGCAGCCCCCAGAGGTTAAACAGTGGTCCTAACCACTCTCACAGCAGTTTTGGAAGGTCAAAAATCATTTTGGCACCTTCAGGAACTTTGCTCAATATCCATTCCACCCAGGGACGAATTCTAATTGGGATTCGCTCCACCCCGGGACGAATTCCCAATTCGCTCCAGGGTGGGGCGAATTGCAGGTTTGATGGGAAAAAAGTCAAATCTTGACAAATGGCAGCTCGGATCCACCACCTAACGCCTCCTTCAGTTCATGGGAGCATGGGTGAGCGTTTTCAAGCATTAGAGGCTGTTACAGGGGCAGTCATGAAGCCCCTAATCAGGGAGGAATCTTCCCTCCCCTGGAAGGGCATGGCTGCCATGTGGCGCCTCTGCATGCTCATCCCAAGAGACCTCCAGGTCTATAAATTGAGGAGTTTCCTCATCCCAAAATATATAGAGTAAGAGCAATTTGGAGCAACGAAGTGCTGCCATTTTATTTCCCCATACATCCTTGTGCGATTTGTGCCTTCTACATCCTTGATCTCTTTTAGAGAGGAGGTCATTGGGTGACTATTGGAAGGTCGAATATTGAGCCCAAAACCTAAAATTTGGCCATAGAATACCACCCAATTCATCGACAACACCTTGTAAGATATTTTGGACCCATCCCAAGTGGATTGGTGCCAAAATCAGGCCCTAAACGGTGGGCGGCCCGCCCGGGCGCCCCCACACTACTGCAGGCCTAATCGTCCCCTTTTAGGAATGATTGGGAATTTGTGGCAGATTTTTCTTTCTATCATTTTCATTTTTTGCATTCTATTCTATGATGCTTAGATAGGTTGTCATTTAAATTTCGTCTCGTTTTGAATAATTTTGACCATATTTCTATCTTTGCTCGCTTCTACTAACCTACAGGTAGCATCATCCAATTCCCATTGATGGAGGTCAAATTGGGAAAATCCGACCATCTGGGTCTTCCCAAAATGCCCCCAATTAGCTAACCCCAAGTTTGCAGGTCTTTTGGAGCTCTCTAGGCTAGACATTTGGGACAACACCTTTTCGGCATTTTGTTGCAGGTGAATTCGTCCCGCCCCGGAGCGAATTCAAATCGGCGAGGAATTTCTTGACTGTTATTTTTGTAGTGTCCTCTTGGTGATGTTTTGATGCCCCTATCAAATTTTTAGAACATTTGGATTCATTTTAGTCTTAGTTTAATTCATTTTTCTCATCTATTTATCGCAGGCTTGGGGATTGCATGTTTCGTTTTATCCGTAGGTGCTATTGATTATCTTTTGTTTCTTTGAACGTAGGACCGGAACATCGGAGGAGCATTCAGGAATCAACATTCATAGACACAAGTGGCGGCGACATTTTGGTCCGCCCATCTTACATGTGGGCACGCGAAAGAAGGAAGGCTATCCATGGATGTAACCAAGAGATGGATTTAACGCTCCTCGCCCCTGAAAAGGGAGGATGCGAATTGTAACCGAGTTGTGAAATACATCAATAAAAGAGAAGGGCTATTATTTCATTTGGGTTTCAATTCATGCTTTCTCCATTTCATGCATTTTTAATTCGTAGGATTCAGCGTTAAGTTTAGTTTCATTTTTTGCATCGTGCTTGGAGTCTTTCCTTTCTTGTTTCCGTATCCTCGTGCTTCCAGTGGCGATCATGGTGGGACTCTGTCCTCTACCTTTTTGGATCAGAAATTTGATCAAAATTTACCTTGCTTGCAGGTATCTTTTTTTTGGAACACGGGACTGTTGTTCGTTCCAGTCTGTGGCGAACACAGAACTGTAATTCGTCTCACCCAGGGACGAATTGGAATGCGCCCCACCATGGGACGAATACAGTCCTGTAATTCATTCCACCCCGGGATGAATTCCAGTCTATGAAGTTTTCGGGAAAAAACTCAGGACCGACAGATGCGGGCAGAGAAGAGGTAAGGATTCTGCATTTTTTTCTGTCATCTTCTGTTCAGTGTTTCTATTTTGGATTATTTGTTTGCTTAAGGAAAGTTTTTCTTTTTGTTGTTTGCTTGTTTCCTTTTGCAAAATAAAAAGAACCCCACACACCACGTGGCAACTTAAAAACCAAGGCGCTGGTCGTAAAACCCCAGCCCTTGATCAAGACCAACGGTGGATTTCATCACCACCTTGGCTTGAATTTTGCATCCATTACCCCGATCGCAACTGTTGCTAGACGTAAATCCTGACGAAAGCTGACCGAGTGTAGTTGGGGTGATTCCCAACGCACGAGGATAAGTCTTCTATGGTAGGTGTCATAAATAGGGCGATTCCCCTTCCGTACCGCCTATGTTCCACGTACCATCTGCTCTCACGTACCTATAGTTTCCCTCACGTAAGGGCGGGTATATAGAGAGGTTGGTATATCAGCCTGGCAATGGTATATCGAAGGGGCGACCAATTTTGGGAGTCATAAGAGCCCTCATTTTGCATTTAAACGTTCTTTAAAACCTTCAAAACCAAAAAAAAAAACAAAAACAAAAAAAAAAAAAAAAAAGAAATCAAAACACACTAAACCAGGTTTAGGACACACTCTCAATATTTAAATGAGATAATCATTGTTTGTGTATGTGTGTGCTCCTTTTTTTGTTTAGTGTAGCATAAAAAATCATAAAAGAGATAAAAATCTACATAGCTTGTAGGAAAGCACCACCATGGTGTACACACGTAGCCAAGCCCAATCAAGGGTGAAAGTTGTGAAAAGTGTACAAGGGGGCACAAGTCACCTCCGCTACAGCACCAAGGACTTGGTCATACCGCCTTGGCGGCCCGACCCGCAAGAGAGTCCGCATCAGTCCATGTCAAGATGGAACTATAGGGACACCCCTTTGAGGGACACGCCCGTTCATCATAGTCCCTTTCAGGAGGAGTCTTTACACGTGGCACTCAACATAGACAAGAAATCTCCCTTAGAAGCTCGATATGAGTGGCCACCGCACGATGAAGTGCTAGAGCGGCATAGTTTCCATGAGGAGAGGCCACATGATGATGGCCTCCCCCCTTTGCCCCCCATCACTATTAGAACCAATAGACAAAATCCAGAGCGTAAGGCTCTTCAAACCGAGTGAGCCAACTCTGCCCACCCCTTTCACACATATGAAAGGGAACACGAGGAAGATGATTACATTCCTCAAGAGCAAGATACAACATGGGGGCCATGCACCTCCGCACCAGCTAGATACCATGATCACCCACTGAGGCCAGAGCCTCAGGTAAATGCCGCCAACCTCGATAGAGGGAAGCGACCTATTGAGATCTCGGATCACCATGACCGAGGTAAGTACATAGGAGAGGCATCTAGGCCTCCTAGGCTCAATATGGCAGAACAAATCGACCTGGCAGTCGCCAGACATGCCGCCTGCCAAGCATAGATCACGCGGCTTGAGCAAGATCAACAACAGCTAGAGCATTTATATCGCCTTAGCAAAGAGTGCATTAGGCGCCAAATAGATGAGCTGCTGCATAACCCAGTGCCTGAGAGGGTCCCGACCCCTCGCACCCAAAGGGCACAACCATATGAGAGGCATAATCCCTTGGTGCGAGATAGGTCTCCGTGACCTTACCAAGTGCTGCCTCCGAGACCTCCTAGACCTGAGCGGGAGACCACTCCCCGGAACAACGATGGGTACCCTCCGTGGGGACCCACCCAGGGTCATAGGTCCCATCCAGAGACTCCTCAGGAAGCTTACAAGGAGTACGAGCAAGAAGATGAGCAGGCCGAAATGCCCTACCTAGGCGGAGGAGTCGCCATCCGGCCTCCCCTTCAGAGGCCTCAAGTCTCCCACAACCCACAATGGGAGCAAACCAAAGAGGAAGAGATTAAATCTTCCGATGCATACAAAGTGCTGCTAGAGCGTCTAGAGTCTGTGGAAACCAAAACTTTTGGGCCTCAAAAGCCCACTTTACGCTAGCTCCGTAGTCATCCTGTGCATCCGTCAGTGCCAGCACCTCCTTATCCTGAGCACTTTAAGCTGCCTTAGTTGGCAACCTTTAGAGGTGAGGAGGATGCCCAAGAGCATGTGACGAGGTTCCTGAGCCAATGCTTCGACATTCAGGACAATGATGCTTTGTTATTGAGAACATTCATAACCACATTCATAGGCCCTGCCTCGGATTGGTTTACTCAGTTACCAAAGCACAACATTAACAATTTAGATCAGTTAGTGGATGCGTTCCTCGAACGCTTCACCTTCAATACCAAGAAGAAGGCGTCACTAAGTGACTTAGCCAGCCTCAGGTAGTATGAGGAGGAGACCATGGCGGCCTATGGGAATCGATGGAGGACATTGCTCTCGAAGCTACCCTACCTCCCTCCTATGTCCGACCTCACTCAGATGTTCTCCAAAAGTTGTTTGAGATCGATCTCTGTGCTATTGTAGCTGCAGCAATATGCAACCCTAGAAGAAGCTCTAGCACAGGCCAAAATTATTGAAGAGATCAAAATACAGGATGGCGAGATAGCCAAGCCTAAGAAAAAAGAGTGGACTAAAAACACTAAAGCTGGGACCACGCAACAAAAACCCGCTGCGGTTAACCAAGTTGCAATCAACGTCCCTAAACCTGTGCAAGCAACTCAGCCTCAAAAGGCTAATTATCAGGAAGTGCCTCCCAACAACTATGACAGAGAAAATCAGAGGCAAGAGCAGAATCAGCAGCGTCGCCCTAGGTGACAATTCACACCCTACACAGAGTCCAGGGACTCCTTGTTTGACCGCTTGTTAGCGGCAAACCTGATCAACCTGCCAGAGATTCAGACTATAGATCCCAATGCACCCAAGCCTAAGGGGTATAGAGAGGACTTGTATTGTAGGTTCCATAGGTGGCAGGGACATGACCTAAATGCCTATTGGAAATTTAAGGGCTTGGTGCAAGACCTAATTGATAACAAGACACTGGCGGTGGATAATCCCGTCGCACCAAGCAATCAACAAATGGAGGTCTTCAAAGACCCCTTGCCTGCTCATGCTCCACAGGCAAAGACCCTACAAGTTAACGAGGTCACACAGAACTGCCCCATGTAGGGGTATGTAGGGATGATAAGTATAGTGACTCAGAACAGGAGGTATCCGAGCATGAATGCTCCTACGATAGCTGCAGGAGAGGTGCCCGCAACATCGCAACCACAACAACACCTTGCACAACCTCCTCCACCTAAGCCGGTGGCCACACTTCGGACCAAACTCACTCAGAGTTTGAGGACCACATCAGCTAGGCTCTCCATATACGAGCTTATACAACAATCTATACCCCATCGAGAAGCTCTAATGGAGATTTTGAAAGCCATCGAGTTGCAGCCCCACGAGACAAATTCTTTCAACAACTTTGTGGGGCATGTAAAATGATGCACTGAGCCGATCATCACATTTCGAGAAGATGAATTGAGATCAATGACTGATGACATGGCGGATCCACCCCTACACGTTATCGCGCGGGTCAACGGGATCCCATACAAGAGGGTGTTGATAGACACTGGCTCGTCCAACAACATCATCACAACTATGGCTCTCAAGCATCTGAAGTTGCCCGCATCTCACATCACAGCTTCCACCTACACTCTGCGAGCATTCAATGACGCAATCTGCTCGACAGTTGGCACAATAGTCCTACCAATCCAAGTGGGACAAAAGACCATACCCACATTGTGCCACGTCTTGGAAGGTGAGATGGCCTACAACATCTTGCTGGGCCGGCCATGGATCAGGGACATGAAGTGTGTCCCTTCGATAGCTCACCAATGTTTAAAGTATACATTTGAAGGGGAGGTGCATGTAGTCCCGGTGGACTTAGAACCCTTCAAATATTGTAATGCGGTGCAGCTGATGCCGCAATCGACCCTGCCATCGACGCATTTGGACTTCCAGTTAAATCCATCTAAACAGGGTCCGATTCCGTAGGCATCCCCGTTAGCAAGTTCTTCACAACCCCAGCTGGGTTCATCTTCATCGTCTGGTCCTCCACCAACGACACCATCTTTGGGGGCCAAACAGAAGGACAAAGGGAAGAAACCCCTGGAAGAGGCAAAACCTTTGGAAGAGACACTGCCATCAGTATCAACTATCTCTACGGAGGAAATGCCTAGCCGAATGGAAGTCAAGGCTCCTAGTCCACCCGACATGGAGTGGACTCAAGGAGAACTTCCATTCCCTCCCCCTCAACCGCCAACGATCAACGTTGAAATGGCCAATACGGGCCTGGGGGAGTATCTAGTGTGGAATATTGTAGCAACACCCACACTAGAGTCCATGCAGGACATGGGGAGACCTCGCCTTCCCATTGGCACTATTGTTCCCCTAGGCTACCCGCCGAACCGGACAAATTTTGTGTATGGGGGCCTTGATCATGGCATTGCACCATGCACGCAAGAGGACGAGGATGAAGAGCCTTTTGCTGAAAATGTCAATTATTTGTCTAACCCAGACTTTGCTCTGAGATACCTTGGCCAATGCAATTGGCACGGATATGGGTTAGGCAGATATGAGCAGGGGGTACGTGTTCTTTGCCAACCAAGATACCAAATGCCGTATGACAAGTCCGGAGTAGGGTTCAACCATCCCCTACCCTTGGACATCTTGGTAGAGGACATGCAAGGCCTAGGGATAGGCAACAAGGGGGGATTGGCATCAAATCCATATGCCAACCCTAATACCACATATACATTGAGGGATTATCTCCCATTAACGGCAATCAACCTTGTTGGCCCTAGCAATCCCTTCCCTTCGCTCGAGAGAGGAGAGAGCTCGAGAGCTCATTTTTAGGGAGGGTCTAGACAATGGCAAGAAGGGTCCTCAGAAGATGAATTGGAATATGAGGTAGCACCATGGGACCCCTTCGAATCAGATAGCAATCACTCACAGGTGATCCCCATGGATGATTATCAAGAAAGCCTCTTGACAATGTTCCCCTTGGATGCTCCCATCGAGCAAGCGCCGCTCCAAGGAAATCAAGTTCCCCCGTAGAGAGCGGAACAACCTAGAGGGGGCCAGATCAATTTACTTGAGCAAGGCGAGCCTTTAATGCCACAAGCAGTCGGAGCCAACGAAGGCCTTTGGATCTCCGATAGTGATTATGAAGATGAAACTGAGATGGCATATCTTAATCACATGCGACAAATGCGGCGACCATACCCCTTGGAGATTAACGACATGTTCGAACAATTAAACATAAGGCTTGGGCATGAGTGGTACATAGACCCAGCGTGGTGGGACCAAGTGTTGGATCCGCTACTCTGGGCATACGAAGCATACCTTCCACCCAGAGACCCTATAGTGCCATCAATGTCGAGGGCAGACCCTATCTTCTTATCCACACATAGGGCCGATCCATTCGTGCCCGTCCCTCTAGAGCCATATCCAGAGCATAGAGAGCATCCAGGATGTCCGAGCACCCACACCCATGGTAATGGAGACCAAAATCATTTCATCAACATGATCTCCATTGATTTAACCACCCCCATCCACAATCCAGCCGATCCAGCACAGTCATTGTATCTAGACATAGATGCCATCGACTGGGATCGCGTCAATTCCCCTCCATCCCCATCCGAGTACTGGCCTTTCGGTGAGATGCTTCATTTTACCCCCGGGCCAACTCAGGATATCTTCCATGTCTGAAGAGGGACCCGAGGTTCCTAACGATGATCTAAACTCAGCAAATGATATCCACTTGATCCCAACTCCACATCAGTTGGAAGACGGATCCCACATGTCAGTCGAGGAGACGACTGACGTAGGCATTGGCTCAGACCCAATGAATCCATAGATTATCAAGCTAGGGGTAAGTCTATCCCCCGAAGAGCAAGCCGACTACATTGCCCTTCTCAAAGAGAAGAAGGAGGTTTTTGCATGGTCATACAAAGACATGCTGGGGCTAGACCCACAGCTAGTCACGCATAATCTAACGCTTGATCCGACAGTCAAGCCAGTTAAGCAAAAACTACGTAAGATGCACCCAACAATGGCCTTGATGGTCAAATATGAATTGCAAAAGTTGTTGGATGCACAGTTTGTCATCTGCGTGGATTATCCGCCATGGTTGTCCAACATGGTGCCCGTCAAAAAGCCTGATGGGAGGATTCGCATATGCACTGATTTTCGAGATCTAAACAAAGCGAGTCCTAAGGATGATTTTCCCTTGTCGAGCATCGACGCATTGGTAGACACTACAACGGGTCACGAAATGCTTTCCCTCATGGATGGTTTCTCGGGATACAATCAGATTTGTATCAATCCCGAGGACCAACTAAAAATGGCGTTCACAACGCCTTGGGGAACATTTTGTTATAAGGTCATGCCTTTTGGCCTTAAAAATGCTGGTGCCACCTACCAACGTGCCATGACATACATCTTCCATGACTACATGCACAAGACTTTGGAAGATTACATGGATGATTTGTTGGCCAAATCTCTTTTGTGCCCGGATCATCTCGGTGACTTAAGCAAGATCCTCGATCGCCTCATGGAGCATAAAGTCAGATTGAATCCCAAGAAGTGCATTTTTGGCATCACATCTGGAAAGCTCTTGGGTTTCATAGTCTCAAAATGTGGCATCGAGGTGGACCCAAACAAAGTCAAGGCAATCCTTGAAATGCTTCCCCCAACTACCATCAAGCAGCTCATAAGCCTATAGGGAAAGGTCACGTCGATCAAGCGCTTCATAGCGCAGCTATCTGACAAGTGTCGACCAATGAACAAGTTGTTGCACAAGGGGGTAGCATTTCACTGGGATGACGAGTGCCAGTCAGCCTTTGATGACATCAAACAATACTTGGCTTCACCGCCAGTATTGGCACCACCTAGACCAGGAGTGTCGTTCTACTTATACATCTCAGCTACTGAGGTGGCACTGGGAGCCATGTTAGCCCAGAAGAATGAACTTCATAGAGAACAGGCTACTTACTATCTTAGCCGCACCCTAGTCAGTTATGAACTTAACTATGCATACGTTGAAAAACTCTACTTGGTAGTGGTGTTTGCTACCAAAAAGTTGCACCATTACATGCTGAGCAACAAGACGTATGTTGTGTCTAAGGAGAATCCATTGCGGTACATGATGAGTCGTACTTATCATAGTAGCCACACGGCGAAATGGATCATGTTGTTGATGGAATTTGACATAGAATTTATCGGACAAAAATCCATAAAAGGTCAGGTCATAGCCGATCAACTAGCAGAGGCTCCTCTCGAAGACGATCAGCCTCTGGTCATAGAACTACCCGATGATGGGGTCTTCCATGTATCAGAATCACCAGATTCTGATGAGCCTGAGTCACAGGCCGACATAACCCTATTTTTTGATGGTTCTAAATGTGAGCAAGGTGGTGGCATGGGAATAGTATTCTTCACACCGTAGGGCACTCCAATGCCCCTGTCATTTAAATTAAATTTCTCGTGCACCAACAATAATGTAGAGTATGAAGCCTTGCTCATAGGTCTTTAGACAACAATCACCATGAACATTAAATGATTGAACATCTTTGGTGATTCGTTGTTAATCGTCAACCAAGTCAAAGGGGTATTCCAATGCAAATGCCCAGTTCTATAGGCCTACAAAGCCCTTGTGGACAAATTCCTGGCAAAGCTTGAATGGTACGACATCGAGGCACTCCCTCGATCATCGAATCATTTTGCGGACACTATGGCCTCCTTAGGGTCCTTAATCCCACAAGACATTTCTGGTGAAATGACAACCATTCAAGTCAAAACATTATCGCAATCAGCGATGGAGCGAGCAAGCTCTGATTTAACGCCAGGGATCCACTCGATCCAGATTGAGCCGTCCATGGACAGGTTCTCTCGAATCCGTGATCATTTGAATCACGCCAACTGGGGGTCCTTGTTCTCCCCTACTCCCATTAATAGCAATACCACGCTATTCTTACAAGCTCTCTCCCGATCAGCTTTTGCTAGGGATGAACTTCAAGAGGGATCGGTTGTTCAGACTATCGAGGTTTCCGATCAGCAGGATTGGTATGCACCCGTCAGGGACTACCTCAAGTTAGGTAACCTCCCGCTTGGATTGACGCATGCCGCAAAACGTGCATTCAAGCAGAAAGCGGCAAAGCATGTCTTGTTAGGAGACATTTTGTACCATCGTAGCTATGAAGGAATCCTCCTTCGTTGCTTGGACCAGCAAGAGTCCACTTGGGCGATCGCCCAAGCGCACGATGGTACATGCGGTGGCCACTTCAGTGGTATGGCCATCGCAAAGTGCATTCTTTGCATGGGCTATTATTGGCCATATTTAGAGCGAGATTGTTGTGCATATGTGCGAAAGTGCATGAAGTGTCAACATCATGCTAATTTGACACACGTACCTTCCCAGGCCTTGCAGCCGATCCAATCGGCTTGGCCATTTTCGTAGTGGGGCTTAGATCTCATTGAAAAGATCTCCCCTGCGTCGTCCGGCCGTCACACATTTATCATAACGGCCATAGAGTATTTCACCAAGTGGGTGGAAGCGGTTTCGCTAACCTCTACGACTGGACCCCGCATTGTGGAGTTCATTTTGCATAACATCATATGTCGTTTTGGTATTCCATCCAAGATAATCTCGGATAATGGGACGTCATTCAAAAACAAATATGTGCGTGCTTTGACCACAAAGTACAAAATTCAGCACAGTTTTTTGACCCCCTATTATCCGCAAGCAAATGGGCAAGCAGAAGCGTCAAACAAAATGCTAGTCGCCATCCTCAAAAAGATAGTCACAGATAATCATAAGGATTGGCACATTCAGATCCCACTTGCCCTATGGGCTTATCGCACTAGCATTCGGACGCCCACCGGGGCAACTCTATTTTTGCTCGTGTATGGCTCCGAGGCAGTCATGCCTCTCGAGTTGGAGATTCCCTCCCTGCACATATCAATGCAAGAGTTCATCGATGATGACACTGCATGGCAGGCCCGGTTAGACCAATATACGTTGCTTGATGAACATCGCGTTAATGCTCTCAAGCATTTACGTATCTATCAAGAGCGACTTAAGAAAGCATACAACATGAAAGTTCACCTGAGGGACTTTCGGATTGGTGACTTGGTCTTAAAAGAAAACCAACAGAACTCTAGTTTGTCATCCCATCTAAGGGACAAGTTCACAGCAAATTGGTTAGGTCCATATGTAATTGATAGCAAAATAGGACCTGGAACATACCGGCTAGCCTCTCTTGACGGAATCAAGGAACTAGAACCCTTGAACATCAGTCATTTGCGGCCATTCCATATTTAAAGGAGCCATAGCCCACCCAAAAAGCTCCAAGGATTCCCATAATCGCTTGGTCAACCCAAAAAGCTCCAAGGATTCCCATAATCGCTTGGTCAACCCAAAAGCTCCAAGGATTCCCATAATCACTTGGTCAACCCAAAAGCTCCAAGGATTCCCATAATCGCTTGGTCAACCCAAAAAGCTCCAAGGATTCCCATAATCGCTTGGTCAACCCAAAATGCTCCAAGGATTCCTATAATCGCTTGGTCAATCCCAAAAAGCTCCAAGGATTCCTATAATCGCTTGGTCAATCCCAAAAAGCTCCAAGGATTCCTATAATCGCTTGGTCAACCCAAAATCTCCAAGGATTCCTATAATCGCTTGGTCAACCCAAAATGCTCCAAGGATTCCTATAATCGCTTGGTCAATCCCAAAATGCTCCAAGGATTCCTATAATCGCTTGGTCAATCCCAAAATGCTCCAAGGATTCCCATAATCGCTTGGTCAATCCCAAAATGCTCCAAGGATTCCTATAATCGCTTGGTCAATCCCAAAAAGCTCCAAGGATTCCCATAATCGCTTGGTCAAAAATAAGAAAATTCAAAAACAATAAAATCATCAAAAATAATAAAAATTTGCATCTCATTTCCAGGCATGCTCAAACTCATCACACCAATAGAGAGCTCTTCTCGCATCTCATCTTCATACTCACAAAAATCAATCCCTCAAAAATATATAAATATATAGCTGCATACATTGCATATTTGTGGTCATACAGGTCACAGCACCATAGACTGTCATTACTTGGCAAAAACCATCATCTTTCGCATTCTTCGCTTTATCAATAGTTCATCGCCCATAACCACCATTCACGTCATTCTCCCACATCATAGTCAGTTGTTTCTAATGTATCAAGAGTTTCTGTCATTTAGTCATCATTAGCTATCTAGCCACATACTGTACCAAGTCAGACAGATGTTACGCAGGTAGAATTATACTTGGATCATACCTTGTTACGTAGCATCCCAGCACAAGTTAAAATATAACAAAATTCCCAAGTTGTGTGAATGAAAGATGAACCCTGCAAAGCAATCCAGGTCACCATAAGCGAAATGGCTATCTTGCTCATCCCCCTGTGCGAATGACCCCAAGAATGCTGAGAGTTGGCAAAAGGACAAGCATCCTCCCTACCCAATTCCCCAAGAATCCCAAGTTCTCAAAAGTTGCAAAATATCAACAATTTGCAAAACGTCAAAACTCCAAAAAATTGACATCACAACCAAAGTGCATACCTCAAGAAAAGCACATACAATAGTGATTCTCGTCACTCCATATCCTAATCCCTTGCTCAAAAGAAAAATATATTACAAAAATAAACAGTGATTTTTATCACTACAAAAGAGCAAGTATCCCAATACAATTGAAGAAAAGAAGGGAGTCGAACTTGAATCCCTAGAACTCTCAACATTTCGACAGGTCATGAGGCAAACCTCAGTACCGGTTTGGTTGATAGCCTATCGGTCACTAGTGGTAAACCTCCCGCATGACGATATATCTGTCACATTAACTTGTGCGCAGATCAATGTTTGCATGTGGATGAGCTAGCTTATGGTATCCCACGATAGCATCGCAGATTAATCTGACTAAACACAACAAAGGAGTTAGTGGAGCTAATCAGGTGATCCTCAGTATAGGTTTGGTTGATAGCCTATCTGGCACTGGCGGTATCCTGACAAACACCACATAAATGAACTCAATTGCACACACAGGGATGTGAAATAACTTGGTCCAAAACAAGTCGGATTCATACCTTGTTCAAAAAGTCTTGTGAGATAAAGTACAGTCATGGCTAGTTAGTTAAAACATCTGAGTCTCAGAAAACCCTTAACTACATTCGAAACCAACTTGCTATATTTTAGTCTCGCCATACCAAAAAAAAAAAAAAAAAAAAAACAACAGGTATGCCTACAAAGCTATTCACCGCAGCAATCGCCTAGGACAAAAAGCCATAAAGTTCTAAACAGTCTATGGTGCGACTACCAAACATCACAAATTCAATTCATCTATTCCATTTGCATATCATATCAATTACAAACATTCACATTTTAGCACAACATATGCATTCATCACTATAACTTAACATGCATACATCCATATTCATCAATCATCATGCATAAAATCAAATCATCACATGTGCATAAACAAAATAAAGTCTGTATATATATATATATATAAAATGCCCGCAGGCTACAAAGAGTTGGTCCTCTGACCCCGCAACAAGATCCAAAATCTCAAAACCCCAAGCCTAAGGCATCGGACACCATGATCACGCAGGATCGGTGCGACGGGAACTACCCCCCGTGGTGTGGGTCCTATGGGACCCCTCAGGGTGGCTGCTGCTAGCCCCCGCATCACGCCTACTACCGCCTCCCTCATCCAATCGCCTACGATGAGATGATGCTGATTGCTTAGTATCACTGCCCCTCATCCGATGCGATGACCCACCTCCCGAGGGCTCAGGTAACCACCCACCGAGGTGGATAATCTCTCCCTCCATATCCATCCGATGTCGAGACCAATCTGCCTCCCGCCGCAACCACTCTGCCTCCCATCGATGGTAGTAAGCTACTGCATCGTCGCGCTATGCCAGCTGCGTCCGTAGGAGATCCCTCTCCTGTGCAGCGCTGGTGTCCCCATCCCCTCGATGGTGTGCAATGAATGCGCTCTCCCGCTCTACCAGCTGAGCCCGCAGGAGATCCCTCTCCTGCAAAGCTTCCCCTAACTCCAAAATCCTACCCATATAGCAGTCAACCTCTACCATATCCACTGGACCATCCACCCCCAACTCCTCCCGGTGCCTGAAGCATCGTATCAGCATTGTTGTCCACTGATCTCATGACGTCGTCCTGATCAACAGTTTGTCTATCGAAATCCGTAGAAGTCGATAAACATCCTCCAAGGTCACTATCATCTCCCCTATTGGGATATGGAAGGTGTTGGTCCAGGGATCCCATAAGATTGATCGTGGTCATCGAGATAGGCCCGATCCCCGACCACAGGCTCCAGTCGAGTCACCTTCTTGAGCCCAAGGGCGTCAAGCCACTCCTAGTCAGCCACAGCTAGCGCCTCCTACGCTTCAGCAAAAATAGTCGGCATGCAATACTGGCTCTTCACAACCTGCAACAGACAAAAAAATCAGCACATTAGAATCATGAAAAATAGTGTACCAATACAAACAACATAAACGTAAAACACAATTTAATTTATCAGCCTAGGATTTTATACTCTAAAAAAAAAAAACTATAATACAAGAAAATAATAAAGAGGGAGTTCATTTACTGGTCTCGCTTCGGCTCCGCCGCTCGATCCGGTTTGTGCACTCATGGTGGCAGAAAAATTCGGTAGCGCTTCGCTTCGCAGAATTGACCTCCTCCTCCTCAGAGCTCCAAATCGCCAAAAAAACAAGTGCAAATGAGCCCAAAACCTAGTTTTGGCCTTTAAATAGGATTTTTGAGCTTGTAATCGTTCCTCCCTAGAATGAGCACTCTGGTTAGTGCTCGTTCCACCCTGGGACGAATACTACATAGGAATTCGTCCCACCCTGGAATGAATTCAACACACAAATTTCAAAAACAACAACAAAATGCACAAAAATGCACCAAAAACAACAATAAACTGTCCAATGAGAGTGCTTTTGCACTTGACATTTCGGGCATGCAAAATAGACGTCGGGATCACAAATCCTCACTATCCTACTCCCTAAGAAGGCTACCATAGCCGGACCGCTCCATGGGAAGATGGATCTTCAAGAATTTCATCCCCAAAAGGCGTCCCCAAAAGGGTCAAAACCCACCCAAAAATAGCAATAGAGTTTCCGAACAAAGGTGCCTTCACGCCATTTTGGCTCAAAAGATGGGGTAATCTCCCCTAAGAAGGCCAAGCCGGACCCTCCATGGGAAGACGGATCTTGAGAATTTCATCCCCAAACCCCCAAAGGCAAACCCACCCAAAAACAAAAATAGAGTTGTCGAACGAAGGCGCCTTCACGCCTGACATTCTTGGCATCCAAGATAGACGTCGGGGTTATAAATCATCACCATCCTACTCCCTAAGAAGGCCACCATGGCTGGACCGCTCCACGGGAAGACGGATTTTTGACAATTTCAGCTCCAGAACGGCGTCGCCAAAAGGGTTAACACCCACCAAAAATAGGTCTAAATGTCGAAAAACTGCACACAATTCAAAGATAAATCTCTGAAGGCACCCTTACACAAGTCATATTGGGTCAAGTGACTCATCGCTTTTCTCATGTCGGTCATTCCCTCATCGATTCGTCGCTTGAGGGGGTAGTCACACTTAGTCACCAATCAACACAAACACACCCAATCAAGGAAATGGCATGCATTCAAAGGATCATTGACAAATACAATCACGCTCCTACTTGGGGCAGAAAACAAGCAACAATCACAACCTAATCAAATCACTTGGCATTCATGAATCATGAACTCAAGGTTCCCATAGACAAAAGGTTGCGCCCTTTGCCTATTCATGACTGATCAATGTCCAAGTTCAAGTAACACCTCATTGAACAAGGTTAACACTTGAATGAAGTTCCTTAGCTCGTCAGAGGCAAGGATTCAAGAATGCATGCCCTTTCCATACTTGGGGCATCAAAAGTTGGTTAGGTTACCAAGAAACCCTAATCATTAGTGCTTTGGTTATCTATTTTTGCTTGACATTGTGCCTTGCACAATGCATCCCAAAAAGGGGCATCTATAGACACCAAAACAACACCAATCTGATTATGTGACTGCAAACACTGATCACTTTGGCACACAGCCCCAAGGGCAGCCCCCAGAGGTTAAACAGTGGTCCTAACCACTCTCACAGTAGTTTTGGAAGGTCAAAAATCATTTTGGCACCTTCAGGCACTTTGCTCAATATCCATTCCACCCAGGGACGAATTCTAATTGGGATTCGCTCCACCCCGGGACGAATTCCCAATTCGCTCCAAGGTGGGGCGAATTGCAGGTTTGATGGGAAAAAGTCAAATCTTGACAAATGGCAGCTCGGATCCGCCACCTAACACCTCCTTCATTTCATGGGAGCATGGGTGAGCGTTTTCGAGCATTAGAGGTTGTTACAGGGCAGTCATGAAGCCCCTAATTAGGGAGGAATCTTCCCTCCCCTGGAAGGGCATGGCTGCCATGTGGTGCCTCTGCATGCTCATCCCAAGAGACCTCCAGGTCTATAAATTGAGGAGTTTCCTCATCCCAAAATACACAGAGTAAGAGCAATTTGGAGCAACGAAGTGCTACCATTTTATTTCCCCATACATCCTTGTGCGATTTGCGCCTTCTACATCCTTGATCTCTTTTAGAGAGGAGGTCATTGGGTGACTATTGGAAGGTCGAATCTTGAGCCCAAAACCTGACATTTGGCCATAGAATACCACCCAATTCATCGACAACACCTTGTAAGATATTTTGGACCCATCCCAAGTGGATTGGTGCCAAAATCAGGCCCTAAACGGTGGGCGGCCCGCCCGGGCGCCCCCACACTACTGTAGGCCTAATCGTCCCCTTTTAGGAACGATTGGGAATTTGTGGCAGATTTTGCTTTCTATCATTTTCATTTTCTGCATTCTATTCTATGATGCTTAGATAGGTTGTCATTTAAATTTCCTCTCGTTTTGAATAATTTTGACCATATTTCTATCTTTGCTCGCTTCTACTAACCTACAAGTAGCATCGTATGATTCCCATTGACGGAGGTCAAATTGGGAAAATATGACCATCTGGGTCTTCCCAAAATGCCCCCAATTAGCTAACCCCAAGTTTGTAGGTCTTTTGGAGCTCTCTAGGCTGGACATTTGGGACAACACATTTTCGGCGTTTTGTTGCAGGTGAATTCGTCCCGCCCCGAGCGAATTCAAATCGGTGAGGAATTTCCCAACTATTCTTTTTGTAGTGTCCTCCTGGTGATGTTCTGATGCCCCTATCAAATTTTTAGAACATTTGGATTCATTTTAGTCTTAGTTTAATTCATTTTTCTCATCTATTTATCGCAGGCTTGGGGATTGCATGTTTCGTTTTATCCGTAGGTGCTATTGATTATCTTTTGTTTCTTTGAACGTAGGACTGGAACATCGGAGGAGCATTCAGGAATCAACATTCATAGACACAAGCGGTGGTGACGTTTTGGTCCGCCCATCTTACATGTGGGCACGCGGAAGAAGGAAGGCTATCCATGGATGTAACCAAGAGATGGATTTAACGCTCCTCGCCCCTGAAAAGGGAGGATGCGAATTGTAACAGAGTTGTGAAATACATCAATAAAAGAGAAGGGCTGTTATTTCATTTGGGTTTCAATTCATGCTTTCTCCATTTCATGCATTTTTAATTCGTAGGATTCAGCGTTAAGTTTAGTTTCATTTTTTTGCATCATGCTTGGAGTCTTTCCTTTCTTGTTTCCGTATCCTCGTGCTTCCATACATAAAGCAATACAAAAAGGGGTATATATAGACACCAAATCCTAGCCATTCATCATCCATTCATTATCACCAAATCCTAGTCGTTCATATATATATATATATGTGTGTGTGTGTGTGTGTGTGTATTTATATATAATATATGACACTAAATATCAGTCATTCATCAAATCTTAATTATAGCCACTCATTACCACAATAAAAACCCTAACCCTGATCAAAAGTGTTATAAAATGATATTCATTATTCAAGAAAAGAGAGGAGAATAAATGATACAATGCTATGATCAAACAAGATATTTTTGTGTGATTACACTTGCAAAACCATCATGAACATAGATCAAAATCAGTTATTGGCAAGGCATTTTGATTTATTTGTTTATTGTTTTCTATATGTTGTTATACATTTTGTAAGCATTGTAGTTAGGGTTTATAGATATACATTATTACTAAATAGGACCTCATATAGTGGATGCCCCTCATATACTATTGACTCTTTTTATGTTGTTTTCTTGATTGTAGGTGTGGGTTACAGATTATTAGATAGTTTTTAAAGCTGGAGTGGTTTGACAAAGGATACACAAGCCCACTCAAAAATATATTTGTAGTAGCAAAGAATGTTTACACCCACTTTAGATTGGATCTACCAAAGGAGCTTCACTCCTTTGGTGTTTATTGTATTTTGACGAAGCGAATAGACTTCTTTTGTAATAAGACCCCTTACAATTTGGGGCAGATCATTATTGTAAACAAAGTTGAATACGAAAAGCATTTTATTTATTTTCATCGTTTGTGTCAATATTTTATTGTTTGCATGTGTTTTTATTTCTTACAATAGTAGAAATCATCATATTATTCAACCACTAACCAATGGTTTATTCATGAGGTATTTAATTGTAGTGTGATCAGTATGAACAAATACATGATATCCAATAACATAGTGTCACACTTATTAATGGAATATACTACTACTAAGAATCTTTTAGAAGTAGTATAATTATTTTTAGCTCTTGTCAAGTTTTTACTAATGTAGTAGATGGTATAATGTTCTTCATTTTCTACTTGGCCTAAAGTTGCTCCAATCATAGTGTTAGATGCATCGGTTTGAATGTGAAATGGAAGTTTCCAGTTTGGACCTCATAACACAACTGGAGTAGTCAATTTTTCTTTTAAGGTATCAAATGCAATTTGAAACTTTTATATCCAATTGAACTCTAAATATTTCATCAATGAGGTAAACATGAGACTCATAATTGTACTAAATTTCTTAATAAAACCATGATAGAAACCAATTTGACCCAAGAAACGCCTAACATATATTTGAGTTTGGGGTACAAGCAAGTCTTTGATAATATTTATATTCTTAGGATCTATTTGTATTCCTCTAGATGAGATATGATGTCCAAGAACAATGCCTTATTCCATCATCATAAAACATTTTCAAGGTTTAGGGATAAATTCTAAGTTTCAAAGTGTGTTAAAACTTTTCAGTATTTTATAAGGATTCATCAAAAGTTTTACCACATACTTTGAAATCATCCATGTATATTTTAACACAATCATTGGTCAATTCAGAGAAAATCGTAAGGAAAACTTGTTAGAAAGTTGTTGGGGGCATTGCAAAGTTTGAAAGGTAAAACTCTTGTAGACACCTAAAAGTTGAAAATGGTCATAAATTCATCTTTCATGGTTAATTGAGTTGCAAACCTTACAAAATCATACTAATTGATATCAAAACACTGTACATTCACAAAAGGACTCTCCATAATCCCCTTTAGGCCATCTAAGCCCCTTTCTACACCTAATCATGGTTCTCATGCGACCACCTTCAAAATCCTAACCATGGTAATTCTAACCTTGATTTAAAGTTACTTAATAATAAAGTGCACTTTCTAAATTAAACACATGATTTGTTAGGATTAATCAAGATTAACACTAATCTCATCCTCACACATGTGTGTGACCATCACTTAGTTAAGATATTTAAAATATGCTTAACTTAACCATAACTTAACATAGGATTTACTTAACCAGGGTTTACCCTAATGTAGACACCAAAACAACACCAATTCGATTATGTGACTGCAAACACTGATTGCATTGACGCACACAGCCCCAAGGGAAGTCCCCAGAGGTTAAACAGTGGTCCTAACCACTCTCACAGTAGTTTTGGAAGGTCAGAGGTCAATTTGGCACCTTCATGCACTCTGCTCCATACTCGTTCCACCCAAGGACGATTACAAACTGGTATTCGCCCCACCCAGGTACGAATAGCAGTATTCGCTCCAGGGTGGGGTGAATAGCAGGTTTGACGGGAAAAAAGTCAAATCTTGACAAATGGCAGCTCAGATCTGCCACTTAATTCTTCCTTCATCGCATGGGAGTGTGAGTGAGCGTTTTCAAGCGTTAGAGGCAGTTACAGGGGCAGTCATGAAGCCCCTAATCAAGGAGGAATCTTCCCTCCCATGGAGAGGCATGATTGCCAAGTGGCGCATCTGCATGCTCATCCAAAGAGACCATCAGGTCTATAAAATGGTGAGTCTTCTCACCCCAAAAAAGACAGAGAAGGAGCATTTTGGAGCAATGAAGTGCTATCGTTTTACTTTCACACCCACACCCTTTCGAGTTGTGCCTTTCACATCCTTGATCTCTTTTGGAAAGGAGGTCATAGGGTGGTTATTGGAAGCACAAATTCGGAACCAAAACCTGATATTTGGCCACAATATCCCATCAAATTTTTTTATAATACCCCAAAAGAGGTTTTGGACCCATCCCAAGTGGATTGGTGTCGTAATCGGGCCCCAAACGGCGGTCGGCCTACCCCCGGGCGCCCCCCACACTGCTACAGTCCTAATCGCCCTGCTCCGGAGTAATTGGAAATCTATGGAAAATTTCCTTTCTGTCATTTTTGCATTCAATTCTATGCTGCTTAGATAGGTTGCCATTTAAATTTCACCTTTTTTTGAGCAATTTTGATCATGTTTCTATCTTCGTTCGCCTTTACTAACTTGCAGGTAGCCCCATCAAATTTTAGGTGATAGAGGCCAAATTGGGGAAATATGACCTTTTGGGTATTCCTAAAACACCCCCAATTAGCTAATCCCAACTTTGCAGGTGATTTGGGGTATCCCAGATGCGACATTTGGGACAGTGCCTTTTGACATTTTTGTTGCAAGTCTATTCGTCCCGCCCCGGAGTGAATTCAAATCTGTGATGAATTTCTTGACTATTCCATTTGCTGTGTTTTATTTGTGATGTTTTTATGCCCCTATAAAATTTTCAGTTCATTTGGATCCATTTTAGTTATCGTTTTATTTATATCTTGCATGCACTAATCGAAGGCATGGGGATTGCATGTTTTATTTCATCCACAGGTGCTACTGACTATTTCTTGTTCCTTTGAATGTAGGATCTGGGCATTAGAGGAGCAGTAAGGATTCAAGAATCATCAATGCAAGCGGCGATGACGTTTGGTCTGCCCATTTTACATGTGGGCATGCGGAAGAAGGAATGACATCCATGGGTGTAACAAGAACGCATATTTAACGCTCCTAGTCCTTAGAAAGGGAGGAGGCGCATTGTAACCGAGTTCTGAAACATATCAATAAAAAATGTTGTTTTCCTTATTGAATTTTTGTTTTGATTCGATTCATTCATGCTTTTCCCCCTTTTCACGCACTTTTATTTCATAGGATTTAGCGTTAAGTTTGGTTCAGTTTGCATCGCACTTGGAGTCTCCCTTTTGCTTTCATATCCTCGTGCTTTCACATATATACATTGTAATTTATCCTACATTTATTTTGCAGTTCTACAATGCATAACATTCATAGATTATGATCTACACAAACCTCTCACAAGTGCATTCATTGCTTTTGAATTATAGTGTTGTAGTAGCTTACGTTCCTTATCTGTAGAAGGATTGACTGCTGGATCATATCCAAATTCCACTGCATCCCAAACTTCATTGCCAAGTGCCATCAAGTAGAACCTCATCATCATACTCCAATACATGTAGTCACTTCCATCAAATATTGGTGTTGAATTACCTGAGGATGCATCCTTAGTATCCATTGTGTTATTGTTAGTTTTTCCTTCAAGCTGTTAAACTCTTTCAAAGGAACCCGCTCTGATACCAATTGAAGAACACAAGCTTATACTAAGAGGTGGGGTGAATAGTATAAGAGCACTTTTTACTTTTCTTTCCAAATCAATATTATGCAGTGTATAGATAGCAGTATCAATTGCAATCATCAAAGCAATGTACAAAACACCATACATAATAGAGACACCAATTTAACGTGGTTCACCCAAATATGGCTATTTCCATGAAAAAAATATTTCACTAAATTTTCTCAATCAATATCTTGGGAATCCTTCCCAATTACAATGTTTATGGACCTCTATCCAAAGGAGATGCTTATCCCCTAAATATAGTTTGTGGATATCTATGCACAAGAGAAATTTTTCTTCTCTACTCTAGTCGGTGATACTCTAGAAGACTATCGCCTCCACTACACTAGCTTATGGATCTCTATCCACTGAAGACTCTTGTCCCCACTCAGAAGACCTATCCTCACTGCCTTAGCTGATGTATATCTATCCACTAGAGACTATTGTCCTCTCTGCTCTATCACCTCCAAAGCTGTTAAGACACCAGCAATGTGAAAGTTAGGATTAAATCAGAAATAACTGTATCGTTTTTGGATAAGAATCGCTTTTGGAAAATATTGAGTTTAACCTGCAATATTGATATATATATATATATAAATGAATGTATTTGATGATTTAAAATGAATATGGTGATGTACCATAAATATGAAGGATGGGGTGCAATTGGAAAGACGCACCCCTGATAAATATAATTACAATATGTTAGGAGGGTCCTAACATGCCACCCCCCTTAAAGGAGCTTTGTCTTCAAAGCTAGAAATTTGGAAATTGCTGCTGGATATCGTGAAGATTTTCCCACGTCGCGTCTTCTAAAGGCAGACCTTTCCAATGGATTAACACTTTCGTGATATCGCGAGTACGAAGGTGAAGAGAGCGACGATCCAAGATAGCTTCTGGCTCGACTAAAAGTACTCCATCCTCGAAGAATTTCGGAAGAGTGGTTTGTGTCGTGATATGTGTTCCGATTGCGAGCTTAAGGCAAGATACATGAAATACGGGGTGAATTTTGGAAGAGGGAGGAAGCTCAAGTTTGTAAGCAATGGTCCCAATATGTTGGAGAACTTTATATGGCCCGTAAAATTTGGGTGCTAACTTCTGAGAACCTTTTTATTTAAGAGAGGTTTACCGGTAAGGTTGGAGACGTAAGAAAACCATATCACCCTCGTGGAAACTACGTTCACTTCTATGTTGATCGGCTTGCTACTTCATGCGATGTTGGGCGGTGTGTAGGTTATCTTTTAGGGTTCGTAGTATGTCCTCTCAACTAGCAAGTTCTGTTTCCACCGCATGGACTTTTGTAGTCCCTGGAATATAGGAAGTGAGGGATGGTGGTGTTTGACCATATAGTGCTTCGTAAGGAGTCATTTTGATGGACGTATGGTATGAAGTGTTATACCACAATTCTTCTAGTGAAATCCACCTTACCCAATGGAGTGGTTGAGTAGAGACAAAACATCGAAGGTATGTTTCCAAGCATTTATTTACAACTTCGATTTGGCCATCGGTTTGAGGATGGTAAGCGGAGCTCATACAAAATTGAGTACCTTGTAATTTGAATAATTCCTTCCAAAAGGTACTAGTGAAAGCTGGGTCGTGATCACTATTAATTGTGGAGGGCATACCATGTAATTTAAATATGTTATCAAGGAAAATGTGGGCTATAGCGCTAGTGGTATAAGGATGAGCCACTGGACAAAAATGGGTGTATTTAGATAAACGATCAACAACTACGAAAATGGTTGTTTTTGTGCCTGATTTAGGTAATCCTTCAATAAAGTCCATAGAAATATCTACCCATGTTTTGGTGGGTATAGGAAGAGGTTGAAGTAATCCGGGAATAGCGATGGTCTCCCCCTTTTGTCTTTGGCACACTTCACATTCTTTTACAAAATTTTTGATGAAATTTTTCATTCCTACCCAATAGAAGGAGGTAGTGGCTCTTTTATAGGTTTTTAATAACCTTGAGTGGCCTGCAATGGGTGAGGTATGTAACTCATGAAGAAGTTTCTTTTGATAAGTTGAATTGGGGGTGAGGACCATCCTCCCTTTGTATCTTAATATATTGTCCTTCCAAGTGTATGGAGGTTTTCTACTAGGATTATGTTGAAGTTGTTGAATTAAGGCATGGGTAATAGGATCATTTATCCATTCTTCATGCACCTCATCTACCCATTTAGGAATAAGGGAGGAAAGAGCATGGACTTGAGGCATATCTTCAAATTTTCTAGAAAGTGCATCGGCTGCCATGTTGTCCTTGCCCTTTTTATATGTAATTTCATAATCATAGCCAAGAAGTTTAGTAACCCATTTTTGTTGTTCCGGGGTATTAGTCCTTTGTTCCAAAAAATACTTCAAGCTATGATGGTCGGTGCGTATAATGAAATGTTGGCCAATAAGGTAAGGCCTCCAATGTTGAATAGCATGGACAATCGCCAACATCTCTTTTTCATATGTAGAGCGAGCTAAATTCTTAGGAGAAAATGCTTTGCTTATAAAAGCTAGAGGTCTTTCATCCTACATGAGTACGACTCCCATTCCTATTCCTAAAGCATCACTTTCAATGACGAACGGTTTAGAAAATTTGGGCATGACTAGAACAAGGGTGGTACACATTACAGTTTTCAAGGTGATAAAAGCCTCGTCCGCTTTAGGCGACCATTTGAAAGCATTTTTCTTAAGTAATGTTGTTAGAGGAGCAGCGATTTTACCATAATTTTGGACAAATTTTCTATAATATCCCGTTAGTCCAAGAAATCCACGTAGAGCCTTTACGGTTTTTGGAATAGGACAATTTTTCACTTCCTCGATTTTGGAAGGATCTACCATCACGCCTTCCTTTGAGACAATATGCCCTAAGTATTCAATTTCTTGTTTCCCAAAGGAAAACTTTGATCTATTTGCATAAAGTTGATTTTCCTTCAAGATTTGGAACGCTTGTCTAACATGGTCCAAATGTTCTTCCCATGTTTTGCTATAAATCAAAATGTCATCAAATAAAACTAATATAAATTTACGAAGGAAAGGGTGAAATACCTTATTCATTAGACTTTGAAAGGTAGAAGGAGCGTTGGTAAGGCCAAATGGCATCACCAAGAATTCGTAGTGCCCTTCGTGAGTGCAAAAGGCCGTCTTAGGAATATCCTTTTTAGCGACTCGTATTTGGTGGTAGCCTGACCGTAAGTCCAACTTGGAAAATTAAGCCGCCCCATGGAGTTCATCTAGTAGCTCATCTATGACCGGAATAGGAAATTTATCTTTGATGGTCATTTTATTTAGCGCTCAAAAATGGACACATAAACGCCACGAACCATCCTTTTTCCTAACTAAAATAATTGGAGAGTAAGGGCTTTTCCTAGGTCTAATGACTCCTGTCGTAAGAAGCTCTTGTACTAATTTCTCTATTTCGGTCTTTTGGAGGTATGGATAACGATAAGGTCTAATATTAGGAGGTTGATGCCCTGGAAATAGTGGAATAGTGTGATCATGACTTCGTTGTGGAGGTAGTCCTTTTAGTTCGTTGAATACCGCCTTATGGTGGTCTAAATTTTTTTGTAATTCTGGTGTCTCGTATTTTTGGTGACTAGGTTGAATTGAAAATAATTGGGCGACCATTCCTTTGTTCCATTTTCGGATAATTTTCTCCATTCTATGCGAGTCGACGATTTGGGAAGGTCCCGATTTCCAGGCCTTGGATAATATAGGTTTGGTTCTTTGCTTGTGAATTTCATCCATAGTTCATCAAATTCCCATTGGACTATGCCCAAGGTTCTTAACCATTGTACGCCTAGTACAATGTCGCATCCCCCTAGGGGTAAGACGTACATGTCGCTTTGCATGGTATAAAATCCCATAGTTAGTTTTATATTTCTGCATTTTCCTTTGCATGCAATTTTTTTGTCATTTCCAATCATCACTTCGAAGTTATTGCAAGGGTATATAAAACAATTTGCTTGTTTAGCCACCTTTGGATTGATAAAATTGTGCGTGCTACCAGAATCCAGGAGCTTGGTAAGGTTTTTTTTCTTAAAATACCCTTTTACTCGCATTGTTTGAGGGGCAAAAAATATGGCAAGGGCGTTGAAGGAAACCTTTGGTGCATTTTCTTCATCACTTTCAAGTGTGTTGGATAATACCTCTACTTCGAGTTCAAGTTCCTCTTAAGTAGAATTCCCTTCCTCTGTGGCATCTAGAATATATAATTTTCGTGAGGCACATTTATGATTTCTATCAAATTTCTCATCGCAATGGTAGCAAAGACCCTTAGCTTGTCTTTCCTTCATTTCCTCGAAACTCAAATGTTTAATTGGTAAAGCGGGGTTAATTTTGGGGGTTGTGTAGGAGTTCTGGGTTCGTCCATTTTGCATTGGTTTGGGGTTGGTATAAGTGTTTGATGGTTTCCCCCAAGTTGGTTTTGTGGACCAATTTCGTGCCTTGATTTTGTCTTCTGCTAATTTTGCTAAGCCGATGGTCTCTAACATGTTTATAGGGTTGTACATTTGCACCTCAATTCGAATTTCTTCTTTTAATCCGCTAACGAAACATTCTTGAAAGAAGGCAGTGTCTAATCCGGATGTTCGATTAGCTAACCTTTCAAATTCTTCTTGGTACTCGCTTACTAAAGTGGTTTGGCATCATTTAGTGAGGGCCCCTGTAAAGCTTTGAAACTTGCTAGGGCCGAATTGTACTAATAGGTTCTGTGTAAAAGTTGACCACGTAGGAGTGCGATTAGTTTTCTCGAACCATTGGTACCATTGGATGGCGTCATTTTCCAAATGGAAGGAGGCGATATGCACTTTTTGTATTTCCAAAATTTGATTTAGTGAGAAATATTGCTCTGCTCGGTAGATCCAGTTTGTAGGGTCTCCGCCTTCAAATTTTGGGAAGTCTAATTTGGTCGTCCGTGGTAGAATGGAAGTTTGTGGACCTCCTAACATTGCTCGGTTTGATGACCCGTTGTTGGTTGAGTTTGCCTGTGTTGTTGCCTGTTTTTGATTGATGGCATCAAGTTTAACATCCATTCCAAATATTTTTTCGAAGAGTTCTCTTGTGGTACGGAAATTCTCCTCTCTTTCCTATTTAACTTCTTCAGCGAGCCTTTCGTGTTTCTCATGGATGGAATCTAGTGATCGTCATCCTTCGGCCATTGCGGTTGGTGTAGGTAATGATCAATGTGACTTGGTACCAGGTGAGCAAAAATTAAAATTAAATAATTTTTTTGTTTTAACAACTTTATAAGTTGTTTTAGCAATTTTTTTGTCAAAAATTTGGTGGGCAACGCCCTATCAACTTTTTTATTTTTGGCCCCCCCGAGAGTGCACAGCAATGGGCGGGAATGGTGACAGCAGGTGGCAGGACTAACAGAGGCAGCAGTAGGCTGGCGACAGGACTGACAGAGGCAGCAGGCTGGCAAGCAGGACTAACTGACTGACAGAGGCGACAATAGGCAAGAGAGCAGGCGGCAAGGGTGACGGTGGAGCGCACAATGACGGTGGCTGAGAGGGGTGGATAGGCGGAGCACGACAAGTGAAAGTGGTTGTGAGGAGCAATCAAAGAGGTCAAGTACAACACTGTTTACGAGGTAATTTCAACAAGTGGCAGCGAGGCGATGTTACACGCGAGGTATTTTCCAATAGTTAACGTGACCAAAGTCACGCAACAAGTTATGCGATATCCCCCTTTTAATTAGGTGATATTGCTACTATGCTTCCAATGTGGGATTATTTGTCCCGATGAAAAAGGAAAAAAAAAAAACTGCAGTTTCTTCCTCCGTCAATGAAAGAAGCGTCTGTATTTTGTCGACACCGAAAAGAATTTATATTATATTTTAAAATTTATAATTTCTCACCTGTCTTTCTAAACTTTTCACCGAAAAATGTCACAGTTCTATTTTTTATTTTTTATTTTTTTTTGGTCGTTGCCGCAGATAATGTCGTGCCTGCAATGAATGTATTCTCCTCTGGTTTAAAATCAGTCTAACTCGGAGTTTATCACAGGGATTTTATCACTGCAATGAATGTAACACCGTTTGCTTGGGTGGTAATGCCAGACTCGAAGTTTATCACAAGGAGATTTTCTTATCCGTAGCTTCACGAAAACTGATTTGGTGCTTGGGTTTGTAATGTCAGACTCGGTTTTTATTGCAAGGGAGTTTCTTTGTCTACCACTTCCGCGAAACAAACTTGGTGTCTCTTTTGAATATGGTGGCCAACAATTGAAAGCTTTGGAATTTTTTATTTTTTTTGGATTGAACGGCTCTGATCCAGATGTTAAGACACCAGCAATGTGAAAGTTAGTATTAAATCAAAAATAACTGTATCGTTTTTGCATAAGAATCGCTTTTGGAAAATATTGAGTTTAACCTGTAATATTGATATATATATAAATGAATGTATTTGATGATTTAAAATGAATATGGTGATGTACCATAAATATGAAGGATGGGGTGTGATTGGAAAGACGCACCCCTGATAAATATAATTACAATATGTTAGGCGGATCCTAACAAAAGCTCTGTCTTAATTCTATACTAAACATAGTTCAATTAGTCTAGCACGACTCTGGACAAATATTGTACTAAACACATTCTAGTCAGTCTAGCATAAGTTTGCTCAACAAGCTCACTCAAATTTGCACTAAACACAGTTCATTCAGTCTAGAACAAATCTGCTAAACTCTTGTACTAAACATAGTCTAGTGAGTCTAGCACAAGTCTAATTAAATCTACACTAAACATGGTCCAGTCGATCTAGCACAAATATTCTCAATAGGTCCACTTAGAACCTACTCAAATCTGCTCAACAGGTCCACTCAGAACCTGCTCAACAGGTCCACTCAGAACCTGCTCAACAGGTCCACTCAAAACCTGCTCAAATCTGCTCAAGTCCACTCAAAATTTTCTCAAATCTGCTCAATAGGTCCTCTCAAAACCTGCTCAAATCTACTAAATAGGTCCACTCAAAACCTACTCAAATCTTCTCAACAGGTCCACTCGAAACCTACTCAAATCTACTTAACAAATCCACACATAACTTGTCCAATCTCATAGAAACATAAAGAGAATTGTTAGAGACTCAATATGTTTTACACTCAAATCTCAATCACTTTATCAACTCAAATCAATCTCATAGAAGAATTAATAGAATTGTTTGAGACTCAATATGTTCTATACTCAAAACTCAATCACCTTCTCAACTCAAATCAATCTCATAGAAGAATAAAGAGAATTATTAGAGACTCAATATGTTCTATAATAAAAACTCAATTACTTTCTCAACTCAATCTCATAGAAGCATAAAGAGAATTGTTAGAGACTCAATATGTTCTATTATCACAAATCAAATTAGAATATAGAATAGTTTGTTTTATGGAACTTGAAAAATCACTTCATACGTTCACTTGACTAGGCTCAATCAACATCCTTGACCAATCACTCAAGAAACAACTCTTGCTCACAAAGCCTAGTCCAAGCATGTATTATCCAACTCAAAATGTTTCCAAAAATGCTCAACAACAAATCTCATATAACAATGATACTCATGATCTTTTCAAACCCTATTTCAAGTTCTTTGCAAAACAACTCACTTCAATAACCATGCTTATAAAACATTATTCACACAACCAATGGCTTCAACAACAATGCTTATAAAAAATGGCTTTAATCACAACTCTTAATTTCAAAAAACCTTGAAGCATTAACTCAAACACTTTAAAAAAGAAACCCTAATCAATTCATTTTCACTCCAAACTTTATTTTCTAGTAAGCCTTTCAATGAATTCAACCAAAGAAGAATTTTCCCATACCTTATTGCTTAACAAGTAGATGATCTCACAAATCTGCCACACTCATAATTACTTTTTTTGCCAATCTCAATAAGGGTTAGAGTATAATTTTCTCAACAAAACATAACAAAAAAACAATATCAAATTTACACCTTATCACTCCAACTTGATTAATAATTAACACCCTCACAATAATCACAAAAACCCTTAATTCAAAATAACACAATACCCACAAAGTCTTAATCCTCCAATATACCACTATAGCAATTTAAGACTTTATTAAAAGTTAAAAATAGAAATATCCTTATAACTCGTACGGATAACTCTCAACTACCACAAATTTATTACAAAGCAACCTTACATAACACCATACATAATAGAGACACCAATTTAATGTGGTTCACCCAAATATGGCTATTTCCATGAAAAAAATATTTCACTAAATTTTCTCAATCAATATCTTGGGAATCCTTCCCAATTACAATGTTTATGGACCTCTATCCAAAGGAGATGCTTATCCCCTAAATATAGTTTGTGGATATCTATGCACAAGAGAAATTCTTCTTCTCTACTCTAGCTGGTGATACTCTAGAAGACTATTGCCTCCACTACACTAGCTTATGGATCTCTATCCATTGAAGACTCTTGTCCCCACTCAGAAGACCTATCGTCACTGCCCTAGCTGATGTATATCTATCCACTAGAGACTATTGTCCTCTCTGCTCTATCACCTCCAAAGATGTTAAGACACCAACAATGTGAAAGTTAGGATTAAATCAGAAATAACTGTATCGTTTTTGGATAAGAATCGCTTTTGGAAAATATTGAGTTTAACCTGCAATATTGATATATATATATATATATATATAAATGAATGTATTTGATTATTTAAAATGAATATGGTGATGTACCATAAATATGAAGGATGGGGTGTGATTGGAAAGACACACCCCTGATAAATATAATTACAATATGTTAGGAGGGTCCTAACATGCCACCCCCCTTAAAGGAGCTTTGTCCTCAAAGCTGGAAATTTGGAAATTGCTGCTGGATATCGTGAAGATTTTCCCAAGTCACGTCTTCTAAAGGTAGACCTTTCCAATGGATTAACACTTTCATGATATCGCGAGTACGAAGGTGACGAGAGCGGCGATCCACGATAGCTTCTGGCTCGACTAAAAGTACTCCATCCTCAGAGAATTCTGGAAGAGTGGTTTGTGTCATGATATGTGTTCCGATTGCGAGCTTAAGGCAAGATACATGAAATACGGGGTGAAGTTTGGAAGAGGGAGGAAGCTAAAGTTTGTAAGCAATGGTCCCAATATGTTGGAGAACTTTATACGGCCCGTAAAATTTGGGTGCTAACTTCTGAGAACATTTTTGTTTAAGAGAGGTTTACCGGTAAGGTTGGAGACGTAAGAAAACCATATCACCCTCGTGGAAACTACGTTCACTTCTATGTTGATCGGCTTGCTGCTTCATGCAATTTTGGGCAGTGTGTAGGTTCTCTTTCAGGGTCCGTAGTATGTCCTCTCGACTAGCAACTTCTGTTTCCACCGCATGGACTTTTGTAGTCCCTGGAATATAGGAAGTGAGGGATGGTGGTGTTTGACCATATAGTGCTTCGTAAGGAGTCATTTTGATGGACGTATGGTATGAAGTGTTATATCACCATTCCGCTAGTGAAAGCCACCTTACCCAATGGAGTGGTTGAGTAGAGACAAAACATCGAAGGTATGTTTCCAAGAATTTATTTACAACTTCGGTTTGGCCATCGGTTTGAGGATGGTAAGCGGAGCTCATACAAAATTGAGTACCTTGTAATTTGAATAATTCCTTCCAAAAGGTACTAGTGAAAGCTAGGTCGCGATCACTATTAATTGTGGAGGGCATACCATGTAATTTAAAGATGTTATCAAGGAAAAGGTGGGCTATAGTGCTAGCGGTATAAGGATGAGCCACTGGACAAAAATGGGTGTATTTAGATAAACGATCAACAACTACGAAAATGGTTGTTTTTCTGCCTGATTTAGGTAATCCTTCAATAAAGTCCATAGAAATATCTGCCCATGTTTTTGTGGGTATAGGAAGAGGTTGAAGTAATCCAGGAATAGCGATGGTCTCCCCCTTTTGTCTTTGGCACACTTCACATTCTTTCACAAAATTTTTGATGAAATTTTTCATTCCTACCCAATAGAAGGAGGTAGTGGCTCTTTTATAGGTTTTTAAGAACCCTGAGTGGCCTGCAATGGGTGAGGTATGTAACTCATGAAGAAGTTTATTTTGATAAGTTGAATTGGGGGTGAGGACCATCCTCCCTTTGTATCTTAATATATTTTCCTTCCAAGTGTATGGAGGTTTTCTACTAGGATTATGTTGAAGTTTTTGAATTAAGGTGTGGGTAATAGGATCATTTATCCATTCTTCATGCACCTCATCTACCCATTTAGGAATAAGGGAGGAAAGAGCATGGACTTGAGGCATATCTTCAAATTTTCTAGAAAGTGCATCGGCTGCCATGTTGTCCTTGCCCTTTTTATATGTAATTTCATAATCATAGCCAAGAAGTTTAGTAACCCATTTTTGTTGTTCCGAGGTATTAGTCCTTTGTTCCAAAAAATACTTCAAGCTATGATGGTCGGTGCGTATAATGAAATGTTGGCCAATAAGGTAAGGCCTCCAATGTTGAATAGCATGGACAATCGCCAACATCTCTTTTTCATATGTAGAGCGAGCTAAATTCTTAGGAGAAAATGCTTTTCTTATAAAATCTAGAGGTCTTTCATCCTAAATGAGTACGGCTCCCATTCCTATTCCTGAAGCATCACTTTCAATGACGAACGGTTTAGAAAAGTTGGGCATGGCTAGAACAAGAGTGGTACACATTACAGTTTTCAAGGTGATAAAAGCCTCGTCCGCTTTAGGCGACCAGTTGAAAGCATTTTTCTTAAGTAATGTTGTTAGAGGAGTAGCGATTTTACCATAATTTTGGACAAATTTTCTATAATATCCCGTTAGTCCAAGAAACCCACGTAGAGCCTTTACGGTTTTTGGAATAGGCCAATTTTTCACTTCCTCGATTTTGGAAGGATCTACCATCACGCCTTCCTTTGAGACAATATGCCCTAAGTATTCAATTTCTTGTTTCCCAAAGGAACACTTTGATCTATTTGCATAAAGTTGATTTTTCTTCAAGATTTGGAACGCTTGTCTAACATGGTCCAAATGTTC
The DNA here is from genome assembly GCA_028583015.1 of Wollemia nobilis. Lineage (NCBI taxonomy): Eukaryota > Viridiplantae > Streptophyta > Pinopsida > Araucariales > Araucariaceae > Wollemia > Wollemia nobilis. The sequence goes on along the minus strand of JAQPPZ010016480.1, from coordinate 6,615,752 downwards.
TTCCCATGTTTTTCTATAAATCAAAATGTCATCAAAGAAAACTAATATAAATTTACGAAGGAAAGGGTGAAATACCTTATTCATTAGACTTTGAAAGGTAGAAGGAGCGTTGGTAAGGCCAAATGGCATCACCAAGAATTCGTAGTGCCCTTCGTGAGTGCGAAAGGCCGTCTTAGGAATATCCTTTTCAGCGACTCGTATTTGGTGGTAGCCTGACCGTAAGTCCAACTTGGAAAAGTAAGCCGCCCCGTGGAGTTCATCTAGTAGCTCATCTATGACCGGAATAGGAAATTTATCTTTGATGGTCATTTTATTTAGCGCTCGAAAATCGACACATAAATGCCACGAACCATCCTTTTTCCTAACTAAAATAATTGGAGAGTAAGGGCTTTTGCTAGGTCTAATGACTCTTGTCGTAAGAAGCTCTTGTACTAATTTCTCTATTTCGGTCTTTTGGAGGTATGGATAACGATAAGGTCTAATATTAGGAGGTTGATGCCCTGGAAATAGTGGAATAGTGTGATCGTGACTTCGTTGTGGAGGTAGTCCTTTTGGTTCGTTGAATACCGCCTTATGGTGGTCTAAATTTTTTTGTAACTCTGGTGTCTCGTATTTTTGGTGACTAGGTTGAATTGAAAATAATTGGGCGACCATTCCTTTGTTCCATTTTCGGATAATTTTCTCCATTCTATGCGAGCTGACTATTTGGGAATGTCTTGATTTCAGGCCTTGGATAATATAGGTTTGGTTCTTTGCTGTGAATTTCATCCATAGTTCATCAAATTCCCATTGGACTATGCCCAAGGTTCTTAACCATTGTACACCTAGTACAATGTCGCATCCCCATAGGGGTAAGACGTACATGTCGCTTTGCATGGTATAAAATCCCATAGTTAGTTTTATATTTCTGCATTTTCCTTTGCATGCAATTTTTTCGTCATTTCCAACCATCACTTCGAAGTTAGTGCAAGGGTATATAAAACAATTTGCTTGTTTAGCCACCTTTGGATCGATAAAATTGTGCGTGCTACTAGAATCCAGGAGCATGGTAAGGTTTTGTTTCTTAAAATACCCTTTTACTCGCATTGTTTGAGGGGCAAAAAATCTGGCAAGGGCGTTGAAGGAAACCTTTGGTGCATTTTCTTCATGACTTTCAAGTGTGTTTGATAATACCTCTACTTCGAGTTCAGGTTCCTCTTCAGTAGAATTCACTTCCTCCGTGGCATCTAGAATATATAATTTTCGTGAGGCACATTTATGATTTCTGTCAAATTTCTTATCGCAATGGTAGCAAAGACCCTTAGCTTGTATTTCCTTCATTTCCTCGAAACTCAAACGTTTAATTGGTAAAGCGGGGTTAATTTTGGGGGTTGTGTAGGAGTTCTGGGTTCGTCCATTTTGCATTGGTTTGGGGTTGGTATAAGTGTTTGATGGTTTCCCCCAAGTTGGTTTTGTGGACCGATTTCGTGCCTTGATTTTGTCTTCCGCTAATTTTGCTAAGCCGATGGTCTCTAACATGTTTATAGGGTTGTACATTTGCACCTCAATTCGAATTTCTTCTTTTAATCCGCTAACGAAACATTCTTGAAAGAAGTCAGTATCTAATCTGGATGTTCGATTAGCTAACCTTTCAAATTCTGCTTGGTACTCGCTTACTAAAGTGGTTTGGCATAATTTAGTGAGGGCCCCTGTAAAGCTTTGGAACTTGCTAGGGCCAAATCGTACTAATAGGTTCTATGTAAAAGTTGACCACGTAGGAGTGCCATTATTTTTATCGAACCATTGGTACCATTGGATGGCATCATTTTCCAAATGGAAGGAGGCGATATGCACTTTTTGTATTTCCGAAATTTGATTTAGTGAGAAATATTGCTCTGCTCGGTAGATCCAGTTTGTAGGGTCTCCGCCTTCAAATTTTGGGAAGTCTAATTTGGTTGTCCATGGTAGAATGGAAGTTTGTGGACCTCCTAACATTGCTCGGTTTGATGACCCGTTGTTGGTTGAATTTGCCTATGTTGTTGCCTGTTTTTGATTGATGGCATCAAGTTTAACATCCATTCCAAATATTTTTTCGAAGAGTTCTCTTGTGGTACGGGAATTCTCCTCTCTTTCCTGTTTAACTTTTTCAGCGAGCCTTTCGTGTTTCTCATGGATGGAATCCAGTGATCGTCGTCCATCGGCCATTGCGGTTGGTGTAGGTAATGATCAATGTGACTTGGTACCAGGTGAGCAAAAATTAAAATTAAATAATTTTTTTGTTTTAACAACTTTATAAGTTGTTTTAGCAATTTTTTTGTCAAAAATTTGGTGGGCAACACCCTATCAACTTTTTTATTTTTTGCCCCCTCGAGAGTGCACAGCAATGGGCAAGAATGATGACAGCAGGCGATAGGACTGACAGAGGCAGCAGCAGGCTGGCGACAGGACTGATAGAGGCAGTAGGCTAGCAAGCGGGACTAACTGACTGACAGAGGTGACAACAGGCAAGAGAGCAGGCGGCAAGGGTGACGGCAGAGCGCACAACGACGGTGACTGAGAGGGGTGGATAGGCAGAGCACGGCAAGTGAAAGTGGTTGTGAGGAGCAATCAAAGAGGTCAAGTACAACACTGTTTACAAGGTAATTTCAACAAGTGGCAGCGAGGCAATGTTAGACGCGAGGTATTTTCCAACGGTTAACATGACCAAAGTCACGCAACAAGTTATGTGATATCCCCCTTTTAATTAGGTGATATTTCTACTATCCTTCCAATGTGGGATTATTTGTCCCGATGAAAAAGGAAAAAAAAAAAACTGCAGTTTCTTCTTCCGTCAATGAAAGAAGCGTCTGTATTTTGTCGGCACCGAAAAGAATTTATATTATATTTTAAAATTTATAATTTCTCACTTGTCTTTCTAAACTTTTCATTGAAAAATGTCATAGTCCTATTTTTTATTTTTTATTTTTTTTTGGTCGTTGCCGCAGATAATGTCGTGCCTGCAATGAATGTATTCTCCTCTGGTTTAAAATCAGTCTAACTCGGAGTTTATCACAGGGATTTTATCACTGCAATGAATGTAACACCATTTTCTTGGATGGTAATGTCAGACTCGAAGTTTATCGTAGGGAGATTTTATTATCCGTAGCTTCACGAAAACCGATTTGGTGCTTGGGTTTGTAATGTCGGACTCGGATTTTATCGCAAGGGAGTTTCTTTGTCTACCGCTTTCGCGAAACAAACTTGGTGTCTCTTTTGAAGATGGTGGCCAACAATTGAAAGCTTTGGAATTTTTTTTTATTTTGGATTGAACGGCTCTGATCCAGATGTTAAGACATCAGCAATGTGAAAGTTAGGATTAAATCAGAAATAACTGTATCTTTTTTGGATAAGAATCGCTTTTGGAAAATATTGAGTTTAACCTGTAATATTGATATATATATAAATGAATGTATTTGATGATTTAAAATGAATATGGTGATGTACCATAAATATGAAGGATGGGGTGTGATTGGAAAGACGCACCCCTGATAAATATAATTACAATATGTTAGGAGGATCCTAACAAAAGCTTTATCTTAATTCTATACTAAACATAGTCCAATTAGTCTAGCACGACTCTGGTCAAATCTTGTACTAAACACATTCTAGTCAGTATAGCATAAGTTTGCTCAACAAGCTCACTCAAATTTGCACTAAACATAGTTCATTCAGTCTAGCACAAATCTGCTAAACTCTTGTACTAAACATAGTCTAGTGAGTCTAGCACAAGTCTAATTAAATCTACACTAAACATAGTCCAGTCGATCTAGCACAAATATTCTCAATAGGTCCACTTAGAACCTACTCAAATCTGCTCAACAGGTCCACTCAGAACCTTCTCAAATCTACTCAACAAGTCCACTCAAAATTTTCTCAAATCTGCTCAATAGGTCCACTCAGAACCTGCTCAAATCTACTCAATAGGTCCACTCAAAACCTACTCAAATCTGCTCAACAGGTCCACTCGAAACCTACTCAAATCTACTTAACAACTCCACACATAACTTGTCCAATCTCATAGAAACATAAAGAGAATTGTTAGAGACTCAATATGTTTTACACTCAAATCTCAATCACTTTATCAACTCAAATCAATCTCATAGAAGCATTAATAGAATTGTTTGAGACTCAATATGTTCTATACTCAAAACTCAATCACTTTCTCAACTCAAATCAATCTCATAGAAGAATAAAGAGAATTATTAGAGACTCAATATGTTCTATAATAAAAACTCAATTACTTTCTCAACTCAATCTCATAGAAGCATAAAGAGAATTGTTAGAGACTCAATATGTTCTATTATCACAAATCAAATTAGAATATAGAATAGTTTGTTTTATGGAACTTGAAAAATCACTTCATACATTCACTTGACTAGGCTCAATCAACATCCTCGACCAATCACTCAAGAAACAACTCTTGCTCACAAAGCCTAGTCCAAGCATGTATTATCCAACTCAAAATGTTTCCAAAAATGCTCAACAACAAATCTCATATAACAATGATACTCATGATCTTTTCAAACCCTATTTCAAGTTCTTTGCAAAACAACTCACTTCAATAACCATTCTTATAAAACATTATTCACACAACCAATGGCTTCAACAACAATGCTTATAAAAAATGGCTTTAATCACAACTCTTAATTTCAAAAAACCTTGAAGCATTAACTCAAACACTTTCAAAAACATCAAAACATCGAAGGTATGTTTCCAAGCATTTATTTACAACTTCGGTTTGGCCATCGGTTTGAGGATGGTAAGCGGAGCTCATACGAAATTGAGTACCTTGTAATTTGAATAATTCCTTCCAAAAGGTACTAGTGAAAGCTGGGTCGCGATCACTATTAATTGTGGAGGGCATACCATGTAATTTAAAGATGTTATCGATGAAAAGGTGGGCTATAGTGCTAGCGGTATAAGGATGAACCACTGGACAAAAATGGACGTATTTAGATAAACGATCAACAACTACGAAAATGGTTGTTTTTCCGCCTGATTTAGGTAGTCCTTTAAAGTCCATAGAAATATCTGCCCATGTTTTGGTGGGTATAGGAAGAGGTTGAAGTAATCCGGCAATAGCGATGGTCTCCCCCTTTTGTCTTTGGCAAACTTCACATTCTTTTACAAAGTTTTTGATGTAATTTTTCATTCCTACCCAATAGAAGGAGGTAGTGGCTGATTATAGGTTTTTAAGAACCCTGAGTGGCCTACAATGGGTGAGGTATGTAACTCATGAAGAATTTTCTTTTGATAAGTTGAATTGGGGGTGAGGACCATCCTCCCTTTGTATCTTAATATATTGTCCTTCCAAGTGTATGGAGGTTTGCTACTAGGATTATGTTGAAGTTGTTGAATTAAGGCGTGGGTAATAGGATCATTTATCCATTCTTCATGCACCTCATCTACCCATTTAGGAATAAGGGAGGAAAGAGCATGGACTTGAGGCATATCTTCAAATTTTCTAGAAAGTGCATCGGCTGCCATGTTGTCCTTGCCCTTTTTATATGTAATTTCATAATCATAGCCAAGAAGTTTAGTAACCCATTTTTGTTGTTCCGGGGTATTAGTCCTTTGTTCCAAAAAATACTTCAAGCTATGATGGTCGGTGCGTATAATGAAATGTTGGCCAATAAGGTAAGGCCTCCAATGTTGAATAGCATGGAAAATCGCCAACATCTCTTTTTCATATGTAGAGCGAGCTAAATTCTTAGGAGAAAATGCTTTGCTTATAAAAGCTAGAGGTCTTTCATCCTACATGAGTACGGCTCCCATTCCTATTCCTGAAGCATCACTTTCAATGACGAACAATTTAGAAAAGTTGGGCATGGCTAGAACAAGGGTGGTACACATTGCAATTTTCAAGGTGATAAAGGCCTCGTCCGCTTTAGGCGACCATTTGAAAGCATTTTTCTTAAGTAATGCTGTTAGAGGAGCAGTGATTTTACCATAATTTTGGACAAATTTTCTATAATATCCCGTTAGTCTAAGAAACCCACGTAGAGCCTTTACGGTTTTTGGAATAGGCCAATTTTTCACTTCCTCGATTTTGGAAGGATCTACCATCACGCCTTCCTTTGAGACAATATGCCCTAAATATTCAATTTCTTGTTTCCCAAAGGAACACTTTGATCTATTTGCATAAAGTTGATTTTCCTTCAATATTTGGAATGCTTGTCTAACATGGTCCAAATGTTCTTCCCATGTTTTGCTATAAATAAAAATGTCATCAAAGAAAACTAATATAAATTTATGAAGGAAAGGGTGAAATACCTTATTCATTAGACTTTGAAAGGTAGAAGGAGCATTGGTAAGGCCAAATGGCATCACCAAGAATTCGTAATGCCCTTCGTGAGTGCGAAAGGCCGTCTTAGGAATATCCTTTTCAGCGACTCGTATTTGGTTGTAGCCTGACCGTAAGTCCAACTTGGAAAAGGAAGCCGCCCCATGGAGTTCATCTAGTAGCTCGTCTATGACTGGAATAGGAAATTTATCTTTGATGGTCATTTTATTTAGCGCTCGAAAATCAACACATAAACGCCACGAACCATCCTTTTTCCTAACTAAAATAATTGTAGAGGAGTAAGGTCTTTTGCTAGGTCTAATGACTCCTATCGTAAGAAGCTCTTGTACTAATTTCTCTATTTTGGTCTTTTGGAGGTATGGATAACGATAAGGTCTAATATTAGGAGGTTGATGCCCTGGAAATAGTGGAATAGTGTGATCGTGACTTCGTTGTGGAGGTAGTCCTTTTGGTTCGTTGAATACCGCCTTATGGTGGTCTAAAATTTTTTGTAACTCTGGTGTCTCATATTTTTGGTGACTAGGTTGAATTGAAAATAATTGGGCGACCATTCCTTTGTTCCCTTTTCGGATAACTTTCTCCATTCTATGCGAGCTGACGATTTGGGAAGGTCCTGATTTCAGACCTTGGATAATATAGTTTTGGTTCTTTGGTATGAATTTCATCCATAGTTCATCAAATTCCCATTGGACTATGCCCAAGGTTCTTAACCATTGTACGCCTAGTACAATGTCACATCCCCCTAGGGGTAAGATGTACATGTCGCTTTGCATGGTATAAACTCCCATAGTTAGTTTTATATTTCTGCATTTTCCTTTGCATGCAATTTTTTCGTCGTTTCCAATCATCACTTCGAAGTTATTGCAAGGGTATATAAATTTTTTTTCTTGTTTAGCCACCTTTGGATCGATAAATTGTGCATTCTACCAAAATATAGGAGCACGGTAAGGTTTTGTTTCTTAAAATACCCTTTTACTCGCATTGTTTGAGGGGCAAAAAATCCGGCAAGGGCGTTGAAGGAAACCTTTGGTGCATTTTCTTCGTCACTTTCAAGTGTGTTGGCTAATACCTCTACTTCGAGTTCAGGTTCCTCTTCAGTATAATTCCCTTCCTCTGTGGCATCTAGAATATATAATTTTCGTGAGGCACATTTATGATTTCTGTCAAATTTCTCATCGCAATGGTAGCAAAGACCCTTAGCTTGTCTTTCCTTCATTTCCTCGAAACTCAAACGTTTAATTGGTAGAGCGGGGTTAATTTTGGGGGTTGTGTAGGAGTTCTAGGTTTGTCCATTTTGCATTGGTTTGGGGTTGGTATAAGTGTTTCATGGTTTCCCCCAAGTTGGTTTTGTGGACCGATTTCGTGCCTTGATTTTGTCTTTCGCTAATTTTGCTAAGCCGATGGTCTCTAACATGTTTATAGGGTTGTACATTTGCACCTCAATTCGATTTTCTTCTTTTAATCCGCTAACGAAACATTCTTGAAAGAAGGCAGTGTCTAATCCGGATGTTCGATTAGCTAACATTTCAAATTCTGCTTGGTACTCGCTTACTGAAGTGGTTTGGCATAATCCTCCAATATACCACTATAGCAATTTAAGACTTTATTAAAAGTTAAAAATAGAAATCTCCTTATAACTCGTAATGATAACTCTCAACTACCACAACTTTATTACAAAGAAACCTTTCCAAAAAAAAACTACTTAACAACTTTATACCTCCAAATTAGGCATTTGATTAAAATTAAAACCAAAAAATATTACCTCATCTTCGGAGGGAATCGAACCCTCAACATTGCCCCTAATGTGCACCTTAGCCACGGCCAAAGTCATCATATGATCCAAGTGCTTGTCCGAGATTAACAAAGCACCATGTGCTTATTAATATCCTCACACCTTCTACCTTGGGCAAAATAACGTGCACCGTAGGCACCTTAACCAACATAACTCATGATGCACCCACCGAGATTCGAACGCAAACCCTCTTGCAAGCCAACACTTTCACGCTTCCCAAAATACCACTAGGCTACATTGTCCTATGCAAATTCGAGGATTAAAGCTTCCTCCCTTAAACGCTTCTCTGTCATGACTTTCGAAAAAACTTATGAGCTATTTTCTTCCCATGCAATCTTTTTAATTTTCGAGCAAGGATAATTATTTGAACTTTTGGGCGTTTGTATTTATATGCTTCCTCCATTTTTTTGAAGATGTCGGTGCTCTCCATGTTATTTTCCATGACGTCGGTGGAGATTATAAAGGCTTTGAATGCCTTTTGTCTTAAACCCAACCTTTGGGTTTATAAAATATATTTAGACTTTATAAAACCCACTTTTACATTATAAAATATTATAATTAGAATTACAAATATTTTATTTGGGTTTTCACCATATCACCTCTAATATTATAATAAACATTATTATAATATTATACCTTTGATAAAATATCTCCTTCTCACTATATTCCATGTCGTAAATAATATTTATTTATAAAATTTAAATTCTCACTGAATTTAAATAATTTATAAAAATAAATATTATATCTCCTTTTGAACTCTTAACTTCTACACTGATTCACTTGACCTTTGGCCTTCTTCTTGAATATCAAATAACCATTTTTATCCCCTTTGTTTCCCTACTGAAATCCTTGATTATTAATGATGAATTCATATGGTGACATCAATGACAACTTTGACTTAGGGACTCAAAATATCCAACGAGTATATATATATATATATATATATATATATATATATATATATATATATATATATATATATATTATATCTTTAAGGATTTGTAGTTTATAGGGCTTGAACAAGGGACCTTGCACAAGTAAACAAGTAAGCTTACCAACATGCCATGTATGTGTTTGAAGAAATGGACTACTATTCTCTTTATCAAACCAAACCTTATATTTAGTTAATAAAAATAACACATCAAAAATTGAACCCTTCACCTATCATCTCCAATTGAGTGCTTCAACCACTACACCATGCCACTTGGATTGGAGTTGGAGTATGGAGAAATCATTTTTAGTAGTCAAAGGTGTCATGTTGCATACAACCATGACCTAATGATGCATGAGATTATGTTGACCATCTTATTTTATATTTTCAAAATGCCTTCAAGATATTTGAATCAACACCTTCCTCACCATAAGCAAAATGACCAACTATTTTACCATAAAAATGATTTGGAGCTAAAAAATGACAACCAAAGAAAAATAGATAATCTCTCAAAATAGCTATAAAAAAGACCTTTCTAGATTTTGAACTAGCAACATCTAGTCATCAAAGCTTCACATCAACCATTTCTACACCATAACATTATTTGTATCTTTCAATGCAAGAAAATTCATATTGAGGATCATGGATGGTGTGTATGTTGGATCCCATATCACCCATGAGAAACACCCTCTTAGTATTTTATACCAAAAATAATGCCCTTAGAGATTTGAAACTACAACAAATATCTTATCAATTGAGTGCCTTACCACTACACTACTCTCTTAGATGTGGGGAAGTTGGACTCAATGATAGAGAACGCGAGGCAATGAGAGGAAATGACCAAAAAATATCCAAGGTGTCATCATACCCACAACATTGAAGGGGGAAGGGAGAGTGCCTATTGTTGCGCTATACCTCCAAGTGTAATGGAGGCCCATGTGAATCAAAAGAAGGAGATATGATTGAAGAAAATAGGACAAATGCACATGTAGACACACACATGTGAAGGCAAGTGGATTATAATTGAAGACCCAATACTCTAAATTTATCTCAATAATAGGTAAAATTATCTCATAGAGAAAATATTTGTTCCATCAATGTCTTTTATAGATTTTTTGGTTGCGTACTATATCTATCACCTTTGCTCAACTAACATAAAATTATATATGGTCTACACGAGACAATTATGTTGATGTAAGAGCAATATCATGGATGTAATGTACCTTGTGTGCATTAAATATGGTTTTAGAATTATATATCCTTGGTGACAAGGCACATATTTGATGGAAAATAGGTTGTTTAATATCTCCATGGAATGAGCCTTGGAATATTTTATTATGATTTACAATTCATCATGGATGGGTCCTTGAGGCATCCACTTACATGACAATATAGATAATCCTTCTCTTTTAAAATTAAGGGATTCTTATTAGTCATAAGTATATAGAGGTCTTGGTAGGTGGATATCAAGCACCTCCTATGGGAAGGCTCTTCATTAAGACATGGTTTAATATTCTCCATCTCTTCCATACTGTGGAACAAGTTGGTCCACTACAATGGTAAACCCCTTGCTTGAAATTAAATTTAAAACCCAAGTTAATTTTCAAAATATGTTTCAAGAGGTTCTTGGATCTTTGGAATATTATTAAACATTGATATAAATATTAGCCCTCTCTTCGCTAGGAGTTTTATAATTGCTAATCTAATTATTTTTGCATTCAACAATGTAAAGTTTAGTTGAGCGTGATCTTCTTGTCAAGATTTTAACTACCCTTACATGTAATATTTTCAAGGATTAGCAATTGTTTGATTACTGTAGGACTTCTTGTCTCTCTATAAATATATTATATGAAAATATCCTTCCTTACTCCCTTATTACTTTCCAATTGAACGATAGGTGGTTTATAATATTAAAGAGCCTTGAAGGCATATTGATATCGATATTTAGAAATCCATGTATAATTATTCTAAACACTTGTTTTCTTAGAATTTTTTGCATCTTAAGTTGCCAATAAAAGCTAACCTTACTAAAGTCAAGTTTATCTTATCCTAGTTTTGTCTTATACAATAGGTTTGATACCCTAATAGATCTAATATGGCCATGTAGAGTAGTTAAATATGTATAGAAGTATGTTATCACTACTTTTTAAGATTTAATTTTATACAAGATATCATATAAATTTATGCTTCTAAGTTTGTCTAAAATTTTTAATATTATTTTAATGACTTTTCAATAGCTAGTTCAAAAAAATTTAATTTCAAATATGCAAAGCTTACTTAATAAAAGTATCATATATGTATGAGTTAAAGCATCTGAATTTTACTCTAGCATATTTATATAGATATCTACTTTGTTTAAACAATTATCATTGTAAGATAGTAGGAATATAGGAATTGAACATCAAATTGAAGAGTTACAAGCAAAAGTTAATCAAATAATCAGTACAATAGTCCTTATAAAACTAGATTTTATAAATAAAGACAATCACCTTGATACTTAAAATCCTTCCATTATAATTGAAGTGTAAAATGAGAGATTTTATAAGGAGATACTTGCTTATAAGAAGTTGTTGAGAGCTAATATGATAGATCTAGGTAGATATTTAAAATAAATTTATAATATATTTAACAAACGTTGGGGGCATGTTACCAGCTTTAACAAATCCCGAGCGATTGATGGTCTCCATATCATGTTGGGTCAACAACAACGAGACAAATACCCTACGCTTGTTGTTTAAATCCCGTGCTTGCTAGTTACTAAAATTTGTGGTTGTAACCAACTCCCTTATGTATAAAAAAAAAAAAAAAGAATTATAAGATATTTCATGCATTAATTTTTTTTTTCCTTAAGAAATTAGAGAAAAAGAAATAACTCTGTGCTTTTATATACTATCTTTATTAATTTTATTGAACATTGCTTATATATATATATATATATGAATGGGTTACATTTACAATCCTTTTTTACTATTAAGCAGATTCAAATTTTGGGGTTGGCCTGTAGATTTTAATTAGTGTTGGTTTGACGCATACTTAGAGGATTTAGATTAGACTACTACCTTGCAAAGTACATGTTTCCCCAAGGTTTGAACTTATTGCTTACCAATCCACCATTATTCGTATCTCTTCTTAGTAAATACCCAACCAAACCTGCACTTACCAATCCACCTAAAAACATATTACTTACCTATCTTACAATCTATCTTTATAGAACTATAGCCCTTTTACCCCCAAATTGATCTCTAACCACCATTTCACTGATTATTATTTTGTGTGCACGCTACAGGCACACATTATTTGGTTCTGAGCGCATTTCAGTATACGACATTGACGACTACCCAGATAAAGCAAAAGGAAAGGGTACCAATCTGTTCTGGTTGAAACGTAATGCCCACCATAAGTCACGGTAAATTCCAATGAGATCTTTTGTGTGTCATCTTGAAATTCCAAGAGCCCATTCTAGCTAGTTGCTTCATTCAAATTCACCTCGTAAATTCCGAAGTTACAAAATCATCCATGTGCTCTTCATTGTTCGGAATTAGCAGAATAAAAGAAGAGATATTAATGACATAGCTCTCCAACAACCGCCTAAAGATGAACACTCACGGCTTTTGATTTTTCTATTTGCACCGCATTGATTGGACAGTTTTAATCTCAACTCCACTTTCCTTTTCCAACTGTTTTTTTTTTTCCATTTCAAGAATAGGAAAGAGTAACTGATATAGAAACTCCAAAACTCCAAGGAAGTCAATTTATTGGAAAGGTTTAGATGACCTTTCCGTCTTATAAACTACTACTTCACTGTTCTCCTTTCTCTCTTTTGCTTTCAGTTGCGCTATCATATTCGCCTTGAACTACTCTAAGCAGCTTTTGTACTTAATATACACTGCAGAAATGACTTTCATATTGACCAACTTTGCATTTAAGTAAATGCTATGCCATAACGTTTCCTTACAATAATACAAAAACATTTACGGAAAAGGAAAGTTCCAACCGAATCTGTGAAAAGGCCAAAAAGAGTGCAACGAGGATGAAGCGTGGATCAGACGGTGCTAGATTACTTGTAATAGGAAACATTTATTTTGTAATTCTTGCAAGAATTGCAGGCGAACTCATTACACTCTAGAAGTTTCTAAGTGACTCGTTATTACGCCGCACAATAATGGAATGGGATAATTACGAGTGATTTAAGAAACTTTACCAAATCTTTAGCCTTTCTCGTATCATGAGTTAAGGATTACTTATAAACTTCTCTAGATGATAACTGGAACACAAAGTTACTTCCCCTGTCGAGTGTGGCTTTCATAACTGTGTTTGTTGGAAGGCCAAACTATCTGATAGACACCTTTGGGCCATGCCTTCCATTTTGTTAAACTATAACAAAGATATCACTGTTAGAAATATAGAAACATTATTTTCTTGGAACACTCTGTTTTAAGCATGCCTATCATCTTTCCGAGCTAACAGCATTATCATTGGAAAAATTTATTTCCATTTCAGTCATGTAGATGGTAAATTAAAAAACACCCAATGCAAAGATAAAAAATAAATCTAAAGATAAAAATTTGTATGATTTATGAGTTAAGAAAAGTTATTTGTAATGAGTTTATATATTCATGTATTTAATATGAACTGATTTATTCATCTATCTTTACTTAGGTGGATTATCTAGCATGTGCATTGTTGGATTAGATTATATGGAGTGGAGTGGAGTGCGATGGCCACAAGGCTTATGTGATGATGGAGTGAAGAATATTGTATGGAGTTGAATGGTAACAAATCTATCATTATTAATTGAATGGAACAATTGAAGGATGTGAATTATATTGTAAAATATCTTGTATGTTGTATATGAATGAATTTACATGTTTTCACAATTTTGAGATAATTTCTATGCTTTCTCAATGTTTAATATAAGAAGAATTTTATTATTAGAGTATTTTGATCATGATAATTTTGTTCATGCCTCAAATATACTAAAATCCTCTTCAATCAAATTGCTTGACATGAAGTTAATGTCACTAAAATATATTCTACTTTTCCTAATGGTAATGCGAAAGTTGAATCCTTCTTTAAAGATCAAGAAATTACACCTGATGTCAAGCAGAATACATATCTTAAAGTGTTTTTTTATCATCAATGGATCCTGCCCAATCGTTGTTTGTATATCCAACCAATCCAAAGTTATTAGTCGATGTATACAAAACACAAAAATTTCTTGTACCATGAATATACCTACGTATTCTTTTTACTGCACAAAAATGAATCTCACTTGGATCTTGCATAAATAGTGAAACCGGACTTACATCATGCACGATGTTAAGTCTAGTGGCAGTAAGATACATAATATTTTCAAATAAAATCCTATATAATGTAGCATCTATCTTGTTACTACCATCATTCTTGACTACTCCCTCACATTCAAGGGTGTGTTTATTGTTTTACAACTTTTTATTCTAAGCTTGTCAAGTAAATCAATTACATATTTTCTTAGGAGATGAAAATACCATCATTCAATTGTCTTACTTCTAAGCCAAGAAAGTAATGCATTAAACCCACATCTCTCATTTCAAATTCATTCTTTATGGCATTTTTAAATTCCTCTATTAATACTTTGCTAGTGCCAATGTAAATCAAGTCATCAATTGATAGGTAGACAATAAGTAAATCATTAATGCCTCTAGATTTGGCATTGACTGTGGGTTCAATTTAACTCTTGTTGAAGCTATTTTTCTAAAAATACCACATATTTTGTTATATAAGGCTCTTGGTTCTTGATTGAGTCCATAAAGAGCTTTCTTCATCCTGTAAACCTTTTGTTCTTGTCCTGCAACTTTATAAATTGATGGTTCTACAAATGCTTCTTCATCCAAGAAACCATTTTAAAAAGTTGGTTTAACATCAAATTGATATATTAACCACTTAAATTGTGTTGTCAATACAAAAATAGTTCTTATGATATCCAATCTCACAATATTAGCATAGGTTTAATTGTAATATATACCTAGATGTTATGAGAAGATTTTAGTTACTAATTTTGCTTTGTGTCTTTCAGTGGATCCATCATATTTATATTTTGTTTTATAGACCCACTTTAGTCCAATGACATCATTTTCTGGTGTAGAATCTACTAACTCCCATGTTACATTCCTTTCTTTGGAATCAATATCCCAATTCATGCCTTTATTCCAAACTTCATGATTCACTACATCTTCAAAATATCTTGTTTCTACTTGAATATGAGATAATAAAGCAAAACACACAATTAAATTAAGACTACCAGTTCTTTTATAAATTTATTTAAACATTTTTACCTTCCTTGGAGGAGGAGGAGGACTTGAAAGAGGACTAGATGAAATACATGTTGAAATTGATGAAGAAGTGGTAGCAGAACTTGACCTATTGCTTGGCCCGGTATAATAAGGTGAAGCATATTTTTCTATATTCATAGTTACTTGTTTTTCTTGTTGTTTATTTCCATTGTATTTCCCTATTTTATTCTTAGCAAAAATTACATCACAATTGAATGTCAAGTTCCTTATCACTAGATTATATAGTCTATAACCCTTTGTCTCCTCATTATAGCTAATAAAATTATATTTTTATTTTCTCATGAAGTTTTTGTTTTTTCTCTTTGGTTATATGAGCATAAGTAATGCAACAAAACACCTTAAGATGAGCCACACAAGTCCTTCTTCCACTCCAAGCCTCATAAGGAGTCATATTTTTTACATTTTTTGTTGGACATATTTTTAGCAAGTAAATAGATGTGGCTACTACTTTAGCCCAAAAAGTATTTGGAAGACCCTTTGTCTTGAATATGCTTCTTATACTACTTTAGTCCAATAAGTGGTATCAAAAAAAGATTTAGGGTTGCATCTTGTTGCAATTGTAATAGTTCTTATCCTACCCTTTAGTGCATGTTAGGTATAATTTTCCTTCATTTTGTACCTTTTGTGATTTATACTATGAAATATCAAGTCATTTTTTTAATTTAGTTTAATATGTTATAAATCCTAAGCCAATTTTTTAATATATCATAGAGGAGCTATCATTATTGGCTAAGCTAGATTGTTCGTAAAGCATTTAGTGAAGTGAGATGTGATTATACTTCAATAATCAAGCTTTAAACAACACCCATATATGGAATTTTAAGCTCCCACTTACCCTTGGGTATATATGGATATCCTCATATATTTAGGAGAGACTTTTAGCCCTAGGTATCTTTTGAGTATGTATCTATCCATAGTACACTAATCATAGCACATGGGAAGATTACCCTCATGTACTTTCAAAGAGGTGGGTAGTGTGCTCAAGGGTATGTGTGGAATCCTCTTTAAGTAGTGGCCTAAAATATTGGGCAAAGCATTATCAATCATTATTATAGTATATCAGAGGGCTATGGCAAATGCATACACCTTGGCTTAGAGTTACCCTATTTTTGTTGTGTGTTAAACCTAAAACATAGACCATCAAAACTAAAAATCCTAATTATAAATTTGAACATATTGATGAGACTACATCTATCACAAAAATGATGATATTGTAGCAGTTCTTGATAGAAAATAATAATTGTTGGGGTTAGTAATAGAAGGGATAGTTGGTAGACTAAAAGGTTGCTAGTAACAATCACGAATAATGTCAAACATAGAAATTATCAGTAATAGTCGGGTATAGTGATAATTATAAATATATTCAAGATCAATAACAAATAGAATCTTGACAATCTAGATAGTTATTAAAATAGATATTAGTCGGTAAATAGTGTGTCACTATAAAAGAAAACTAGTGTAATTGGTAGTCAGTGTGGTATAAATCCAGTAAAAGGAAACTAGTGTATGAAAGAGTCTATGAACATTGTTATTTTGAATCTAATCCATTATGATAATATTTTCATACTAATGATTTTGGTATATAGCACTCGTGAGGTTTTATAGAGTCCAATAATTTGTTGTTTTGAGGTATAGTCCATTTCACGAATATACCTACGTATTTTTTGCTTTTCTCATAATTTTTTTTTAATTTTCTCTTTGGTTGTGTGAGCATAAGCAATGCAATCAAACACCTTAAGATGACCCAAACCAAACTTTATTCCACTCCATGCCTCATAAGGAGAAATATTCTTTACACTTTTTGTTGAACATCTATTTAGCAAGTAAATAAATGTGGCTTATGTTTTAGCCCAAAAATTATTTGGAAGATCCTTTGTGTTGAGCATGTTGATTACCATATTCATGATTGTATAATTCTTACATTCAATTGTCATATTTCATTCTTAGTATGATAAAGTAAAATTCACAATTGAATTAAGACTAAAATTTTCTTTATAAATTTCTTTGAGAAATTTTACCTGCCTTGGAGGACTAAGATTTGAAAGAGGAATAAATGAAGGAGATGTTGAACTTGACAAAGTGGTAATAGGACTTGAATTGCTACTTATGCTAGTATAATAAGGTGAAGCATCTTGTTCTATATCTATAATTACTATTTTTTATTATACATTTCCATTCCATTGTCATGTTTCATTCTTAGTAAAAATTACATCACGAGTGACTGTCAAGTTATTTATACCTATATTATACAACCTGTAATACTTTGTCTCCTCATTGTAACAAATAGAAAGCTATTTTTTTTCTTTTCTCATCAAGTTTTTTTATTTTCTATTTGGTTGTGTGAGCATAAGCAATGCAACCAAACACCTTAAGATGACCCACACCAAACTTTCTTCCACTCCAAGCCTCATAAGGAGAAATATTCTTTACACTTTTTGTTGAACATCTATTTAGCAAGTAAACAAATGTAGGTTATGCTTTAGCCCAAAAATTATTTGTAAGACCCTTTTTGTTGAGCATGTTGATTACCATCTTCATGATTGTATAATTCGTACATTAAACTACCCAATTTTGTTGAGGAGTATAGATTACAGTCAACTATATTTGAATACCATATTTTTAACAAAAATATTGAATTCATTAGACGTAAATTCTCCCTATGTAGAGTCTTCAAGAGACAACCACTATGATTTTCTATATTAGATTTATACTACTAAAATATAAAAAAATCTTTTCTTTTCTTTGATGAAATATACCCAAGTTATTCTATAGTAGTTATTAACAAAATTAATAAAATACCTACTTTTGTTGAGTGACAAAGTTTTCATTTGACACTATTAGGACCGTATCCTAACATAATTAATAATTTCATAGTCATATGGTACATTGGATGCCTAGGCTTATGGGCTCATATGATGTAACCACTATTTATTATAAAGATACGTTATATAAAATATGTAATAGTTGTTATTTAGGAGTTATTAGCTCATGTACCTACTTACACATGGATATAACCCTTGAGCATTAAAGTTATCTATTCTACACTACATTGAGTGAATAGTTTTAATCTCAACTGCAATTACTATTTTGAACCGTTTTTCCTGTCAAGAATAGGAAAGAGTAACCAATATGGAATCTCCAAAGAAGTAAATTTATTGGAGAGGTTTAAATAATCATTTTGTCATATAAAATACTACCTCAGTGTTCTCCTTTCTCTCATTCACTTTTAGTTGTGCTATCATATTTGTCTTGAACCATATTTATGATTAACACAAATATTTACAATTGTGCAGTTTAAAAAAAATTTGTAGTTTTTATATACATCGTAATTTACATTAAATATGAATTTCATATTGACCAAGTTTACTTTGAATTTAATGCTAAGCCATAACATCTCCTTATAATAATACAAAAAAAATTATGAAAAAGACCAAATACCTATCGAATCTGTGAAAAGGGCAAAAACATTGCAACGCGTATAAAGTATGGATCAAATGGTGTTTACATTATTGATTTTGTAGTTCTTGCAAGAATTGTAGGTAAAATCTAAATGGCAACTTTATAAGTTTCAAAGTGACTTGTTATTATACCATAAAATAATGGAATATGATAATTACGAGTAATTTAAGAAGCTTTACACTTCTCTTTACTCATTTTCATATAATAAGTTAAGGATTGTGTATACCTTATAACCATAACTAGAACATAAAGTTACTTCCCCTATCGAGTGTGACTTTCATAAGTGTGTTTTTTGGAAGGCCAAACTATGTGTTAGGGCGTTGCCTTCCAATTTGGTAAATGGTGAGAAATATATCGCTATTAGAAATGAATAAACATTAATTTTTTGGGAACAATTTGTGTTAAGCATGCTTATCATTTTATTGAGATAACAACATTGTCATTGGAAAGTTTTCTTTCCATTTCAGTTATCATGGATACTCCCTCATATCTCCTATGGAATCCTGTTGCACTTATCTTTTCAAATCACAAGATGATATTTGAGAAAATCAACTCTATATATTTGGGGAACTCATCAAAGGTTAATTCATACCATATATTAGGTTATAGCTTTAGAGTCTTGGCATAGATCATCATTGATGAATACAATAATTTTCTCATAAATGGATCAATTACCTTACCATCTTCTCCATTAAGATAAAGGAAATACAACACCACCTACACAATTTTTTTTGGTAAATCTAAATTATTTATTCTTAAAACCTAAACGAACTAGTAACATAAATACAAATATAAATTATTCTTGTAACCCCTTGTACTAGCCTCGTAGACACCTATCTTATATCCGATCACAAATGACTCTCAATTTAATAGAAAAATGACCATTTTAGCTATTGTAGTTAATATATTGGGTGACAAAGTGACTAATATAGTAATCGTAAGTGGTCCTAGTGACATAAAAATCTACAACCTATGTGCAAGAATAAAATGTGAGGTCAAGAGTTATGATGGTTCATGTGATACTAAGGTCTTAAATAATTAGACCCTTGACATGGATATTATGCTTGGTTATAGCCAAATCCTTGAAGATGAACAAGTTTCATTTTACAAATTAATTTTTTTTGCTGTAGCCAAGGTTTTGATAACTCACCACCAACACAATCAAAATTCCATAAAAATTTGGGATGTACTGGTAAATCATTGAAGGATACCTTTTATCCTTCAAATTATGGTAAATATCTCATCTATAAATGGATTTTCTTAAATCAAGGAACCAACATGAGTGTCCAAGATTATATTTACTAGTTTAACAAGTTGAGAATCTTAACTAGCATGGAGGATTCAACTAATGGACTCATTATCAAATTTAAGAGTGGTTTACAAGAACCAATATTTAGGGAGTTGAAATATACCCCCCTCACCACCTTGGATGTAGCATTTAATCAAGCATATTTGGTATAAGAGAAACTTGTTTCTTAGTCAAAGGGAGATTATATACCTCTAAATCAACAATATACAAAAAAGGTACAAATGCCTTATCCTTCTTCTAACATGGTGTGCTTAAATAGGTATAATTTACAACCGCATATCTTCCAAATTGTAACAAGATTTCATATTTGGAATATAAGCTTAAGAACTTGCCTATTTAAGGGATTGCTTACTAAAAACCCGCTAACAATATTCAATATAGAATATTTTCCAACTATCACCTATTTAGAAGATTTATTAAGTCCAACATGAGCCACAAAAGTTCACTTTTTACAAAATGACATAATTTTTATTTTAAGTGAAAATAAGATTAAGTCCCTAATAAGCCTAAGAAATCAGAAATATAATCCTATGCCTATCAAATGATGTTCTCATCAATTTATTATTCAATATTATAAGCCCATATATGATTACCAAAGGCCCCTTCCCTCCTTTCCTCTAGCTAATAGATTTAATGATAATTGCCAAGTCTCTTTCAATAAATTTAAATGGATTTTTCTTGCCTCTCAATTATAGACATGCAAAGTAGAAACAAAATATCAAGTATTAGGTTGGAGGCTTTTCCATTTTAAGTTGGTAACCTTAGTTAATTTAGCTCTCATTCTGAATTTTTCTTCATGGTGTGCTTTGTGCCTAGATCAAGATATCCTTCCCTAATTGATTTGGTATTATATGTTTGCTCAATGGATTTGGTATGTTGTTGGTATGGTATTTGTTTAATGAATATATTTTGAAAATTTGATCTGTTAGGAAGGTCGAAGCCTAATAATGATAGTCCCATTTGGAAAACATATAGATTAGTTATCCTTAAATACATCCATAAGTAGAGTTTCTAAAATGTATTTACATTTTTGTATCCTCCTTAGGGGTTGTCAAATTTACTAACAAATTTACTATTATAGGTTTCCAACATTCATGTGCATGTGTACTATACCTCCAACATCATCATCATGGCAATAGAAAAATTGGAATGCATGCATCACCAATTCTACCACTATTCACATGATTCAAACAAAATCAATAAATAGTTGATAGCGTAGATAAATAGACCCTCTTAGCAATCATAGGCATCAAGGCTATAGTGGGTATGATTGAGTATCTAACACTGACAATTACAACTAGGGAAGTCTTAATCCTCCAAAATAAATGCCATAGCAACTGGCCTCATTTTTTAAGCAATATCATTCTATACTTTTTGTATTCTAGTCAATTTAGTGGTTCTAGTTCCAAGCCTTTGAGCCTATTATATACTTTTCTTTTATCTTTTTGTTGATGGACAACATTTTTCTTCTCCATTTGATACTTGAAATATGTATGTAAAGTTTTATTATTGAACAATTAAGGAAAGTTTTTTTCTTTTAAAAAACATATTGAATATAAATAATATTGTAGATTTTATTTGTATAATATATTCATATTTTCCTTTTATTTATTCTTTTTATTTTATTTCTTTTTTATAATTAATCTATCACATTAAAGTATATAATCTAAAACTATTATATCTTTTCTTTTTCAATTATTACACTCAATTAAGTTTTTTTATATTCTTTATATGTATTCTAAATGTGAACTAAACTTACTCTATCTCAATGTCTACCTAACAAATATCTTGAATTTAACCTTTGCGTTGCATGCAATTAAAAAAACAAATACCATAAACATTGTTCAAATAATACAATTTGTTTCTATTAGACAATTCTCTTAACATCACCCAAAATATTGTTATGATATTCCTTTAAAAAAAAGTAGGAACTAAGGTAGTTCCCATTAACAATCATGGTCAAGGGTAAAGGCAAAGGCCACATAGACACATAAAAAGATTTGTAATTTAAGACTAGTTCCTATTAACAATCATATGGTCAAGGGTAAAGGCAAAGGCCACATAGACATATAAATAGATTTGTAATTTAAGAAATACATATATCTCAAATTAGTTATGTGTTGTTATTGTCAAATTTATTAACATATAATGTTTATATATTTTTGGCCAATAAAATATAAATAAAAATCATCTAAATTTCCAAGCGCACAACAGATTATATTGCTAAAGTAACAAAATGGATTGTCCGAAAACTACTCGTGGGAACAAAAAATTGGGTTCAAGCACCATTAGACACGCTCCATGTACACTCCATGGGTGTTTTACTTTTGAAAAAAAACATTTTTATATTAAAATTTTAATAAAGATTAATCTAATTATAAGAATTGGGTTCAAGCACTATTAGACACACTCCGTGTGCATGTGTTTAAGGGTGATTTACTTTTGAAAAAAATATATTATTTTTATATTAAAAATCTTAATAAAGATTAATATAATTATAAATTTAGTTATTTTTATATAGAAACTTGTGAACACATTTTTTTGTGCTCAATTGTTTTAGTGGTCTTCAATTGGACGCATTCTACGTGAAAGTGTTTGTTAATGTTTTGTAAATAAATTTTGGTATATTTTAGTGATATGTTTTTGGATATTTGTATAAGTAATTTAAGTTCAAATTATTATATAAAATGTTTTTTTATTCACAATAAAAAAATTATCTATGTTACGATACGATATGATATTACAGTGGTATGATTTTAAGTTTTTATTTAGAAAATTTAGGTTCAAATCTAAAAATCTATGTGTTAAGATTTTCAAAAACCTATGGTTTATTCTAATATTTTTTATGTTTTATGAGGGATACTATAGTGGTATGTCTTTGGTTTTTCATCGAGGAAATCCAATTTCAAACTCTAGTACAAGGTTATGAGACCCTTCCAAAAACTCATGTTTTACTCTAATATTTTTTGTCTTATGAGGGATACAATAGTGGTATGTCTTTGGGTTTCATTTAGGAAACCTAAGTTCAAACCCTGATACAATGTTTCGGGACCATTTCAAAACTCATGTTTTATCCTATTTTTTTTTTGTTTTTGTTGGGACACTATAGTGGTATATCTTTGGGTTTTCTTCTAAGAGACCCAAGTTTAAAACACTCCACAAGAAAATGGGATCCTTTCAATAAAACATGCTTTACTCTATAAAAATCTAGTCCTTGTTAGAACACTATGAGGGATATTGTAATGGTATGTCTTTGGGTTTCATCCAAGAGATCCAAGTGATACCTTAGTGGTATCTCTTTGGATTTTCATCCAAGATACTTAAATTCAAACCTCGATACAAGGTTTTGGGATCCTTTTAAAACTTGTGCTTCACCCTAAATTTTGTATCCAAGTTCAAATCTTGGTACAAGGTTTTGGGACCCTTTCAAAACTCATGCTTTACCTAAAAAAAAATTCCTTGTTGGGACATCATAGTGGTATGTCCTTAGATTTTCATGTAAGAGACCCAAGTTCACACCACTACACAAGAGACTGGAACCCTTTAAAAAAAAAATTGCTTTACCCTAAAAAATTATTAGTCCTTGTTGAAACACCTTAGTAATATGGCTTTGAGTTTTCATCTAGGAGACCACTACACAAACGACCTTGACCCTTTCAAACCCCACACTTTACCCTAAATTTTTTTGTTCTGTGAGGAATACCATAGTGATATACCTTTATGCTTTCATCTAAAAACTTAAGTTCAAACCTCAAGAACCTTTCAAAACTCATGCTTTACCTTAAAATTTTTTGTTTCATGAGAGATACCATAGTAGTATATATTTGGGGTTTCACGAAAAGACCCAAGTTCAAAATATCTAAGTTCAAACCTCGAAGACCTTTAAAAAATCATCTTTTATCCTAAAAAAATTTGTCCTATGAGATACCATAGTGGTATATCTTTGGGTTTTCACGAGCATACCAAGTTTAATCATTGAGAAGCGAGACCTTTTCAAAACTCATGCTTTACCCTAAATTTTTAGTCCCATAAAGGATACCATAATAATATGTATTTAGGTTTTCATCCAAGGAAACCAAGTTCAAATCTTGATAAAGGGGACCGAGACCCTTTCAAGAACCTCATGCTTTACCCTAAATTTTTTTTGGGATATCATAGTGGATGTCTTTGGGTTTTCATCTAAGACCCAAGTTCAAATCCCTACATAAGGGACCAAGAACCTTTCAAAACCGAGCTTTACCCAAAATTTTTATTCCTATTAGAATACCGTAGTGGTCCAACTAGGACAACATAGTGGTTAGGGCTTTAGCGTTTTGGGGCGGTCCAAGGTTCAAACCACGACATACATAGAAAAAGATAGGTTAGATGGTGGTAGCGTTCAAGTGTTTGTCAATCGATTGCCCTAGTTTGATGCCAAAAAGAAATAGATTGGATGGTGGTAGTCAAGTGTTTGTCAGTTAACTGTCCCAATTCGATACCTTAAAGGGTTAGAGGGTCAAGATCCTATTAACTTCCTCTAACCTAATGTGAGTGTTTATAGTGACAACACCATTCCTCTGTATATTAAAAATATATAAAAAATACTATAATGGCATGTGTTTAGGTTGGTAGTGGTCTAGTGATTGTCTTTGGACTGCCCGTGTTCAATTGTCATAATAATAGAGTCCATTGACTTCATCTATTATAAGGTCAGTTAATTTTATCTACTTCTTTACCCAACAAACTAAAGTTTATAAAGATTTCTTAACAATAAAAAAATAAACTATGTTTTATAAAATTTCTCTAAACAATCAAAAATAATATTGTAAACACGTATAGTGGAAGAAAAAGAAATAATTGTGAAAGCTCCTTATATGTCAACACGTATAGTGGAAGGACAAGAAATATTTGTGAAAGTTGTGGCGAGATGCTTTGCTTGGAAAACACGTCAAAAGCAATAAACAACTCTCCCGGAAGGACGGGGCTGAACAATTGAAAATTATTTCCACCAAACTAAAACTAAATCTCGGAAGCTATCTATTAGTTTGACTTTAATAACCTTGGAGTACCAATACTAGACTCTACGCTACAATTAATGTCTACCATACATTTAGTTTTAAGGAAGTTAACTATTAGTTTGACTTTAATAACCTTAAAGCACCTATACTAGACACTTGTTTACCATACATTTAGGTAAACAATTATCTCGTGGCGTTGTCCCTTCTACTTTATATAGATAATGTATATGCATACATTTCAAGGTGGGGTGAATGACTTTGGAGTCCATTATGATATATATATATATGTCATTTTGGCTGAACGGACTCCTTGACGGCAGGAAATTGTGTGCTCCGTTGAACTTTGCAGATCCCAATGGTAAGACTTACATTTCTGAATCAATCAAGAGTTACATTTATGTGTTTAACGTTCATGGAATCCATAGCCAGAAATGTAGGGCTTTTATAACGGATTTCTGAACCTGCTTATTGTTTTCAGGACGCTGAGCAAGTCAAATATGAAGAGGTAGGATTTAGTTGTGAACACGTTGTATTTATTTTAAATAAAAGGATTGCTAGATCACCGTAAGATAACCGCAACGGTAATGCAGGAATTCTTTCTGAACTCCCGGGGATTAGAGCTGTTTACGTGCAGGTGGCTTCCTGCAAATGGCGAAGCCAAGGGTCTTGTCTGTCTCTGCCACGGTGAGTCTTAAATTTAAAAGTTAAATAATATATTTTATGATTAGAATTTTGTTGGATGTTAATATTTATTTATTTAATAAGATTTTTAAGTTCTAGTCTTAGTCTTTATTAAAGTAAACTTTTTCATAATTTAAATTTGATTCTCCATTAATACCTATCTATCAAAGATTTTTAACTTCAATTACATGTAGCGATTGTAGGGTATGGCATGGAGTGCAGCGTTTTCATGAAAGGTACTTCTTTATTTCCCCTTTAAATCCTATCCCTGCCATTTGCGTAGATTAATGATGGTTGAAGTTTGAAGCACATGTGAGAAATATGAATTGCGAGTCTAGGTTCCAACATTGGTAACAGCAATCGTGATTTTTTAGACACGGGACTCAGGCTTGCAAACGCCGGATATGCAGTGATTGGCATAGATAATGAAGGGCATGGAAAGTCTGATGGGATGCGTGGTTACATTAAAAGCTTCGACGAGCTTGTAAACGATTGCGCGGCTTTCTTTAAGGCCATTGCTGGTATTTTACCACAGAGATCGGTTTTCATCTACTATCCTGTAATTGCTTATGACATTGACTTCATGAGAGTATATTACATGATATGGTATTGGCAGAGCGTGAAGAGTATAAGACGAAAGCGAGGTTCCTCTACGGGGAATCCATGGGTGGAGCTGCGGCGCTAATTATTCATAGAAAACAGCCCGACTTTTGGAGCGGTGCTGTGTTGGTTGCTCCCATGTGCAAGGTAATCTTATGACATTCTTGCAAGAATTGCAGGCGAACTATAGCAATAACAATTAAGTTTACTGTTATATTTTTATGTTATGTGTTCTTGGAGACAGATATCAGAAGAGCTAAAGCCTCACCCCCTGGTTATCAGCATATTAAAAAAACTGACCGCTATAATCCCTACGTGGAAGATTGTACCTACAGAAGACATTATAGATGTGGCGTTCAAAGATCCAGAAAAGAGACAACAGGTAACCCAATGCATCCACACATCCACAGAAACTGTAGATATTGCAAAAAATTGCATGGTAAATGTATAAATTCATTTAAATTAAAGAATTGTGAGGGAATTAGGTGATGTGATTCCAGATTACGTGAGTAAAGATCTAAATAAAGTGGCAGATTTTCAAACTGAGATGAGTACTGAAAAGGAGGAAGGGATTCAGTGGCACAATGACATGGCTATTGAGGATGAGAGGAATAGGCAGGTTGGTGAGGAAATATAGTGTTTAGCTAATTTGGACAGCCGAGAATTAGATGATGTGATTCTAGTCTATATGAGTAGAGATCTAAATAAAGTGGCAGACTTCTGGCTAATATGGGTACTGAAAAGGAGGGGAGGTAGGGATTCAGTGGCACAGTGACATGGCTATGACACGACTATTGAGGATGAGAGGATTAGTCAAGTTGGTGAGCAAATCCTGTAACTAATTTGTACCGTCATTGTAAAAATATAATTTAGAAGATTTGACTTCAATACAGATTAGAACTGAGAAAAATTTCTATCTCAACTTGGAAATTTAAAAGAAAAATGTATAAATTAAAGTTTACATTAAGAAGTTATGTTAACGCGATTAAAAGATATCTTAACGTTTAGGATTAAACTTCGATCTCGGTGTTGGCATTAGATTTAGGTATAACCTTCATTAATGAAGGCTGAATCGTATCAAACAGCATTAAAAAGAAAACTTGTGCATTTCTTAGCGTGCTTTAATTGTTTTGTAAACAATTTTTGACGAATCACAGAAATACATGCCTTCTCATTAATATCTGATACAATTTAAATGCAGATTCGGACAAACCCCTATGTTTATCAAGGTAGAATTCGCTTGCAGACTGGATATGAACTCCTCATGACAAGTATAGATATAGAGAAACGAGTGGACGAGGTAAAGCTTTCGATCACTTAATCTGCAATTTTTACGGGTATTAATTGTATGGGCTGATTTTATCAGGAAGAAATAAGAGTGACGTTAACGCGGGTTTACGTCACTAGTTCGTTTGGGTTTTAAGAATAAATAATTTAGATTTGCGGAAAACAAAATGTGCAGGTGACGTTGCCTTTCCTCGTTCTTCACGGAGAAGATGACAAAGTAACCGATCCGTCTGTGAGCGAATTATTGTATTCATCAGCGGCGAGCTATGACAAGACTCTGAAGCTGTACCCCAATATGTGGCATGGATTGACCTTTGGTGAGTTCCCCGAACATATAACTGAAATGGAAAGAAAGCTTTCCGATGACAATGCTGTTAGCTCGGAAAGATGATAAGCATGCTTAAAACAGAGTGTTCCATGAAAAATAATGTGTCTTCATTTCTAATTGTGATATCTTTGTCATCGTTTACCAAACTGGAAGGCAGGGCCCTAACAGATAGTTTGGCCTTCCAACAAACACAGTTATGAAAGCCAGACTCGACAGGGGAAGTAACTTTGTGTTCCAGTTATGGTTATAAGGTAGATAAGTTTGTACGTAATCCTTAACTCGTTATATGAGAACGTAAAGATGATAAGAAGTGTAAATCTTCTTAAATCACTCGTAATTATCCCATTCCATTATTTTGCGCCGTAATAACGAGTCACTTTGAAACTTCTAAAGTT
Source organism: Wollemia nobilis (assembly GCA_028583015.1). NCBI lineage: Eukaryota > Viridiplantae > Streptophyta > Pinopsida > Araucariales > Araucariaceae > Wollemia > Wollemia nobilis. Next base: position 6,587,319 of record JAQPPZ010016480.1, on the reverse strand, counting down.
GCCATTTAGAGTTCGCCTGCAATTTTTGCAAGAATTAAAAAATATATATATATATATATATATATATATATATAAACGACGTCTGATCCGCGCTTTATACTCGTTGCATTGTTTTTGGCTTTTTCACAGATTCGGTGGGTATTTTGCCTTTTCCGTAATTGTTTTGTATTATTGTAAGGAGACAGTTATGGCATAGCATTAAATGCAAAGCAAAGTTGTTGTGAATTATAGTGTAATTAGGAATATTAGTAATTATGATTTTGGATTTTTTAAAAATTAAATTAAATTCAAACCATTATGATAGAGTGTACTCGTTTGAGTGAGTTTGTATATAAAAAAAAAACTTTTAAACTACACAATTGTAAATATTTATGTGTTGATCATAAATATGGTTCAAAGCCGTGCAACTGAAAGTGAAGGAGAGAAAGGAGAACACTGAGGTAGTAGTTTTGTTAAAACTATTAAACCTAATCTCCATCTTGTTATCGTTCAAAACAAGCATTAAAGACGGGAAAAAGTCATTTGCAATGGCGATCCTAGGAATCACTTGACACTGCCAAGTACGGAGTGATTTGACGCCATGTCCCATCTACCGTTAATTCCCGCATGTGAGTAGTTGGAGTTTTCCCGCTCTTTGACATCCATCTCCAGGTATAAATATAGGTGTTTTAGCCACATTGTCGAGGGAGTCGTGAGAGATTGGATGCATAATAGGAGGTGCATATTAGCAGCAGAAAGGGAGCATAGCAGTTTGTAGTCCTAAATAGCAGCTTCAGAGTGCTCATATATTTTTGTTTATCCTACTTTAACGCAGATGTCAATATTCTCTCTATGGAGGTTTGAATGTAATTTTCTCTGCTATCATAAATAAAATCCAATTTTATTCATATGTCCTACATTTTCAAGAACCCTCGATTTACCCTATTTTAGTTATCACCAAACAAACATCCTAAGTGCATTTGAATCAACCGCAGAAATGGTGCATTTAAAACCTGCTAACAATCGCTCATCTAGATGAGTGATTTTGGGTTACTCTTCCTCAAATGAGCCTTCGGCGTTTTCTCCCTATCGCTCATTTGTCCTCGTTTTTCCCTTTGTCGCTCATGATTTGAGGGATCTTAGTCATTTTTAACTTTACCACTCAAAAGGCATCCTATTTCATCCTATTATCCTTTTGTCTTTAGTGGTTTGTCTTTTATGCACTCATCCTATTATATTTCCCTCCATCGCCCGCATTCCACAAAATAACCCTTTAGCACACATGACGAGCGATTTGGGTCAATTTTATTTAGGTTAAGCGATTTAGGGCATAGGTATTTTTTGTCCTACTTCTATTTCGTTTTTTTCCTCCCACTCCCTCCGTCGCTAAACTTACTTTGCCTGAAGCTCCTTTTCTACTTTGTTTTAGCGATTTACGACATGAAAATGAGTTAGAACTTTTTGGGCAATGTCCTTTATTATTCCGTTCTCCCCGTCACTTGCAAATTGCTTTTTTTCTCCCCGTCGCTCAAAGCGACAACAATCCGAAGGTATTTTTTGGCGATCTTTATTCTCTTCCTTGTCGTCGCTCGCATGTGGAAGTTTTTCTCTCCATCGCTGTCGTGCGACAATGATTTAGGGAACGGAGTCTAGAGACTTTGTTTTCTTCAAATTGGTATCAAAATCGATTAGTGCCTTGATGCGGAGGTTGAAGCATGGCTTCCATGAGCAACAATTTGCAGTTGCAGATCCCGCGCTTCAATGGCAAGAAATATGACTACTAAAGCATCTAGATGAAGATCTTGTTCGAATCCCAGGAGTTATAGGACCTGGTCGAGAACGGCTAACTAGAACTAGCAGATGCAGCAACAATGATCACCCTCTACCAAGTAGACAGGGACATGTTGAAGGAGAACACCAAGAAGGACCAGAACTATTTTACATCATGCAAACGATCGAAGAGACATTCTTCTCGCGGATCGCATTAGCCACCAAGGCAAAGCAGGATTGGGAGATTTTGGCCAGCTCGTATCAGGGCACCAACAAAGTGAAACTTGTGAAACTGCAGATGCTAAGGAGGAAGTTCGAGAACCTGTAGATGAACGAGACAGAGTCCATGGGTGACTTATTCACCCAGATGACAGACGTAATCAACCAGATGTAGTTGAATGGAGAAATCATGCAGAGCTAGAGAATCATAGAGAAGATTCTCAAAAGCCCATCTGCTAAGTTTGACTTGGTTATGATAGCAATCAAAGAGTTGAGGGATATAAAAACCCTCTCAGTGGACGATCTCATGGGTTCCTTGCAGATGCATGAGCAGAGGCTGAGTCGCTCATCTCAGTCCTCTCTAGATCAGGCATTCAAGGTGCAACATGGTTCTCAAGGAGGAAGAGGCAGAGGCTGGCATGGGAAAGGAAACAAGCAAGGAGGACGAACAAACCCTAGCGAGGGAGAGACCAATTGCAATTTCTATGAGCAAGGTGGAAGAGGCAGTGCAAAGAACCAACAAGGAGGATCCAATTAGAAAAAGAACAAGTCGAAGGTCCAATGCTACTATTGCAAGAAATTCGGCCACTACATATCCAAGTGTAGAAAGAGGATGGCCAAGGAGAATCAGCATCAGGCCCACTACACTGATGAATCCAAAAATTCAGTATGTGGGAACGTGTTGCTAACCTATAGTATTGAGGAGGAGAGCCAGAAGAACATTTGGTATCTCGAAAGCGGGTGCATCAAACACATGATGCGAAACAAGGAGATGTTCTCACAACTGGATGAAACAGTCTAGTTCGAGGTCGAGATGGGGAACGAAAGTAATGTTCCCATGATAGGGAAAGGCAAAATCCTCATCCACACCAGGCATGGAAAAAGGAAGCAGATCTATGATGTGTACTATGTCCTTGGGTTGAAGCATAACCTATTGAGTGTTAGACAACTCGTGTAGAAGGGACACCCTATCCAGTTTAAAGATGAAATTTGCACCATCAGAGAAAAAGTGCATGGGCAGATTGCAACGGTGTGTATGGTGAAGAATAAGATGTTTTCATTGCAGATTCAGAATGAGTCTCTGATGTCCCTAAGTGCAGTAGTGAAGGATTCTACCTGGCTATGGCATCTCAGGTTCGGTCACCTAAGTTTTAGTGGCCTAAATCTGCTACATAAGAAGTAGATGGTGAAGGGTTTACCCCTTATTGAGCAGTAAAATCAATTATGTGAAGGCTGCTTAGTCGACAAACAACATAGGGATTCATTCCCTTTCGGGTAGTCTTGGAGAGCATCACAACCATTGGAGTTGGTGCACTCAGACATTTGTAGTCCAATGTAGACCAGCACATTTGCCAGCAATAAGTACTTCTTGAAATTCATTGATGACTTCAATCGGAAGACCTGGGTCTATGCCATCAAGTAGAAGTCAGAGGTTTTTGGCAAGTTCAAGAAGTTCAAGGCTCTGGTGGAGAAACAAAGTGGCTACCAGGTCAAAATCCTTAGAACCGAGGGTGGAGGTGAATACATCTCTAATGAATTCCATGACTTTTGCAAGCAACACGAAATTCGAAGGTAGCTTACTGCCAGATACACTTCGCAACAAAACGACGTAGCAGAGAGAAAGAACCAAACCATCATGGAGATGGCACGCAACATGATGAAGGCAAAGGAATTACCACATGAATTCTAGGTAGAGGCTATAACTTGTGCAGTCTACTTGTTGAATAGATGTCCCACCAAAAGTGTGAAGGAAAAGATTCCTCAAGAGGCCTAGAGCGGTCAGAAGCCATGTGTGGCTCATTTGCGTGTATTCGGGTGCATTGCATATGCACATGTTCCAGAAGAGAAGCGATAGAAACTGGATGATAGAGCGGAGAAATGCATTTTCATAGGGTACAGTGAACAAGCAAAGGCATATCAGTTGTATAATCCTATGACGAAGAAGCTCATCATCAACCATGATGTGAAGTTCCTAGAGGATGAAGCTTGGAACTAGAAGTCCAAGACTGGCCAACCTAAGCCAGCAGTTGTTGAGTTTGTTGACTTCGATGAGAGCAATGCATTACCACCTATAGCCTCAAGCAACAGCAGTGGTGCCAGCAGTAGCACAGTCTCACCATCCCGGTGACATTCACTTGCAAGCAGGATCCCAAAATTGAGGACTCCAATGAAGACGAGAAGCTTGCAAGACATCTATGAGGCAACCCACAATCATGAAGATGAGGAATATTCTAACTTTGTCTTCTTTACTGAGTGTGATCCAACTAAGTTTGAAGAGGTAAGTCAGAATTAGAAGTGGGTGAAATCGATGGACGAGGAGATTGAAGCCTTTGAGAAGAATAATACATGGCAATTGGCAGATCTTCCAGCAGGGAAGAAGACCATTGGGGTCAAATGGGTGTATAAGATGAAGTTCAACACCCAAGGTGAAGTTGATCGGCATAAGGTCAGATTGGTGGTGAAGGGCTACAAGAAGAAGTTAGACATTGATTACCATGAAGTATATGCACCTGTAGCCCGACATGGCATAGTTAGGATGATCCTGCCATTGATAGACCAGATGGATGTCAAGTCAGCCTTCCTCAACAGTGTTTTGGAGGAAGATGTCTACATAGACCAACCACCCAGTTATGAGATCGAATGATAGGAGGGCAAGGTCCTCAAGCTAAAGAAGACCCTGTATGGGTTGAAGCAGGTGCCCAGGGCATGGTACAACCAGATTGATGGCTATTTTTAAGAAAATGGGTTTGTAAAATGCCCATATGAGCATACCTTGTACCTGAAGACAAATGAAGTAGGGGAGCTCATAATCGTCTGCCTATATGTGGACGATTTGATTTACACTGGCAACAACAATGTCATGTTCGACCAGTTAAGAATAGCCATCGAGATGACAAACTTAGGGCTGATGAAGTATTTCCTCGACATCGAAGTTGACCAATCAGCAGATGGCATCTTTATTTATCAGGGCAAGTATACGAAGGATGTCTTGAAACGGTTCAATATGGAGGACAACAAACTTGCCATCACACCTGTTGCCACGGGATTGAAGTTGAGCAAGTTGGACTCTGGGAGAAGCATCGATCCAACCTTGTTCAAGCGGCTAGTTTGTAGTCTGATGTACTTGATTGCAACTCGACCAAATCTGATGTTTGGAGTCAGTCTGATTAGTCGGTTTATGGAGACTCCAAAGGATTCGCATTGGCAAGCAGGCAAGCGCATCTTGCGCTATTTCAATGGGACGCAAAACCATGGCATATTCTATGCCAGAGAAGACCAGCTGGAACTAGTGGGTTGCATAGATAGTGACTGGGTTGGTAGCACTGATGATCAAAAGAGCACTTTTGGTTATGCATTTTATCTCGGTTTGGGAGCAGTGTTATGCGCGTCTAAGAAGCAAATGATCATTGCATTGTCCACTGCTGAAGCAGAGTATATCGCCACCACATCAGCCACATGCCAGGCAATCTGGCTATGAAGGGTTCTAGGTGAACTGAACCATCCTCTAGAAGGCGCGACAACAGTGTTCTATGACAACAATTCTGCCATTGCACTATCAAAGGATCCAATGTTCCATGGGCAGACGAAGCATATACACATCTGATATCACTTCATCAGAGAGCTGATATTTTTACCAAACCTTTGAAGGAGGAGGACTTCAGCAGATTGTGACTACAGTTGGGAGTCAAAGGGCTTGTGATATTAGGTTTAAATGAGGGTGTTAAAAATATTTAACCTGACTCCCATCTCGTTATCGCTCAAAACAAGCACCAAATATGGGAAAAAGTCATTTGCGATGGCGATCCTGGGAATCACTCAACACCGCAAAGTACGGAGTGATTTGACACCATGTCCCATCTACCATTAATTCCTGCATGTGAGTAGTTGGAGGTTTCCTGCTCTTTGTCATTTGTCTCCAGGTATAAATACAGGTGTTTTTGCCACATTGTCGAGGGAGTCGTGAGAGACTAGGTGTAGAATAGGAGGTGCAGATTAGCAGCAGAAAGGGAGCAAAGCAGTTTATAGTCCCGAACAACAGCTTCAAAATGCTCTTATATATTTGTTTATCCTGCTTTAACGCAAATGTTAGTATTCCCTCTATAGAGGTTTGAATGTAATTTTCTCTGCTATCATAAATAAAATCCAGTTTTATTCATATGTCTTGCACTTTCAAGAACCCTTGATTTGCCCTATTTCAATTCTCACCAAACAAATATCTTGAGTGCATTTGAATCGACCACAAAAGTGGTGCGTTTAAAACTTGCGGACAATCGCTCATACAAACGAGCGATTCTGGGTTACTCTTCCTCAAAATAGCGATCTTCAGCGTTTTCTCCTTATCGCTCGTTTGTCCTCGTTTTCCCTTTGTCACTGATAATTTGAGTGACCTTAGTAATTTTTAACTTTACCACTCAAAAAGCATCCTATTTCGTCCTATTATCCTTTTATCTTTAGTGGTTTGTCTTTTATACATTCATCCTATTATATGTCCCTCCATAGCTCGCATTCCACAAAATAACCCTTTAGCACACATGACAAGAGCGATTTGGGTCAATTTTATTTAGGTTAAATGATTTAGGGCATAAGCTTTTTGTACTACTTCTATTTTGTTTTTTTCCTCCACTCCCTCCGTCGCTAAACCTACTTTGCCGGAAGCTCCTTTTTTTACTTTGTTTTAGCGACTTACGGCATGAAAAGGAGTTAGAACTTTTTGGGCAAAGTCCTTTATTATTCCGTTTTCCCCGTCACTTGTAAATTGCCTTTTTTTCTCCCCGTCGCTCAGAGCGACAGCGATCCGAAGGTATTTTTCGGCGGTCTTTATTCTCTTCCTCGCCGTCGCTCGCAAGTGAAAGTTTTTCTCTTCATCGCTCTCGTGCGAAAGCAAGTCAGGGAACGGGAACGAAGTCTAGAGACCTTGTTTTATTCAAGTTTAACTGAAAGTGAAGGAGGGTTATTATTTCGCGGGTCCAAAGCTGTGAGCTGCTTTAGATTTGCAAGAGACTCATTGGCAATGCAATTGGACAATGCAGTCGGAGATCATCCACCTTTTAAATGATTTAACAACGCTTCTACTCGCACGCCTGTGCAATTTGTATTGATTGAATTCGGACAATGTTGTTTGCCATGCTGACTAATCTCCGCTTCTAAAGCAATAAACATAAAATATATGATAAATTTTGAACTGTGATTTTGCTCGAGGCTTGTCTGATTAGAAATCTCCCCTGCTAAAGATGGATATAGTTTATGCACGAACAATGAGATATCTGCCGCGAGTTCTGTCTCTAATTTCTGCTGTCTCCCATCATTTATAGGATCTGTAAACCGAAAATTATAAGAAAAACTGGACGGTACATTTGTCTTCTATCAGTTAGTGGGCTGACATGGATATTACTAAGTGGGACACCATTGTTTATCACTAAGCTGTCTAACGAGAACAAAAAATATTTTTTTTTATTTTTTATTTTCGTGAATTCCGCATGTGTATCAAACACTAATAGATATGCTTCTTGGTGCTGGACACAGTGACGGCTTTCCAACTACCCAACCAGAATATTTTCAAATACTTATATGACTATATTTTCAATTTAGATTATTTGAGCTGAGGTCGAGTTTGGTAAGCGACCTTAGCTTCCCAAGCGAAGACGGAATGGCTCTTGTTAATTAATTGTTTTGTATCCAAGCATTGCCAGTTTCTTCATCTCTCCCAACTCCATCGGTATCGAACCGTTCAACCGGTTGCAGCAAAGCTGTAAATCTGCAACAACATCACCAGATCTCTTCAAATTCAAACCGAAAAAACAAAAATAAACATCTTGAGAACAATTTTACTTTAAAAAAATTAAAAACATTAAACCTTGCAACCTGGACATGTAAGCGAGCTCTGGAGGAATGACATTGGAAAGCATGTTGATATTGATATAGAGATCAACGAGCTCGGTAAGGTTGAAAATTGCTTTGGGTATCTCTTCATTTAGTTACTGTAGTTCAAGTAGAGTCCACTGAGACACCTGAGCTTCGCCACCGCCGGACTCACACATCCAGTCAACCCTTTGCTCTGCAAAGAGACATTGGCAACCTTGCCGTGCTCGTTGCAGGTGACTCCTTCAAAGGTACCAGTGCTAGGTTCAACTTCCATCAATGCCAATGTTCTCCTGATATTTTCCCTTGGTCTACCAAGGTTGGTGAATAGGCTCTAAACGGCATGTGAACGATAAAGGACCAAAACAAAGTTTATTGACTAACAAAAATATGAGGTCCACCATTGGCCAAGGTCATACATCGCCATGCAGAAAGTAGGTTTATTGAGACGGCCGTAAAGCCTATGAAATCAAAAACTTTATTGTGCCATCATTCACGCTAACAACATTTCGTTTCGAGTGTCTCCCACACCTGCCCCTTCGGAAAGAATATTATTCAGATGTCTTTAAACATTGAATAGGATGCATAATCCGCCAACAATGTATTATTGACTTAGAGATTGCATGTATTAAACAATAAATTTAACCATTTTTTTTTGTTATATTAGTTGAGTTACTTAAATGTTTATTATCTCATTTATATTGAAAATTTGAAGGAATAGTATTGCAATATCCATTTCAATAAACAAATGAACAAAAATCATCTATTATTTTAGAGCATCTAGGAGTGCCACCCTGCACTCATTATTTTCCAAAGGATATAGAATTGTGTTAGAATCCTCCCAAAAAAATCATAGATCACATGAATCATCATTCAATTTTATTAAATTTTTAGAATATATATCATGAAAATTAACTTGGTTGGTGTATATACATTAGCAACAACTTTGATATTTTTCTTTCTTATAAAAAGACAAAACCCAATTAAATCCTATTTATAGAAATTGTTCATTCCATTTGTGCTTGTCTTATATTGTTGCAATACCTCCTAAAGCTTTTATATCTAAAATTGCTCGAAATTCCCTCATCTTTTAAATATTTTTGAATGCATTCCTACATTCCTCTGTACTCTTTTTGTAGGGGTCTTATTCATACCTCTAGTTTTTCAAGATACCATCTTCATCATAATTTTTTATTTGTATTTGTGAGCTTAGCCTCACTTCTTGTTAACACTTGTGTTTTTTCTAATTTTCTAAATTGATATACTTTTAATTTATATTTATTTTTATTATTTATTTGAAGATCTTCCTCTTCTTTTTCCATTCCTACCAACACCCGAATACTCATAAATCTTTTCAATTTTTCTGGACTATTCATAATGAGACTTAATTTATAAGTTAATGGTACCCTAAAAAACCTAAAGTGCAAGGGATAAATTGAAAATACTTTTTTCTTTATGTTTCCCCATAATCCCCAAACAACAAGGGCCATAATCCATAGTAATTATTTTCTTACGTTTTCTTAAAAATCCTATGTTTCAATGAATATCCTTCATATGCATTTCTTTATTATTAACTCTTATAACCCTAAAGTATAATGGATAAAATCTATACTACTTTCATTTTGTTCCCAAAAGATGATTTTTTTTTTGGAGTAAATACTTCTTATACACATTCACCATAGGTATTGAACCTGGGTCACATCACCGATAATCCAAGTGGCGTCCTTGTCGGTAGAGGCGTCCTTGCCGGTATACCACACTCATGGGGATACCAAGAGATGATTTTTACTAGAGAAAAGTGAAGTGATTTAGTTGAATTAAACTTAACCTATTTTACCTTATTTATTTTAAAGTTACCTCCATATATTCCTTTAAATGGTAATTCATTTTGTACTTGAACTTGAAAATTGTAATTTCTCATCCCTTGCATACTTCTTAGTTTCTTATAATGGTTATTCTTAGTGTACTTTGATGACCTTCTAATGATTCAAAATGATGCAAAAAATATTTAATTGCCAATTTCTAGAGAGTGGAATATCCTTAATTTAATCCAAATTTTACTATAATATAATCTCATTGCTTCATCTTGTAGTTTGTCTAATGATAAAAAAATAATCTTTCTCAACTATTTTCACTTTGTAATTTATTTCCATGCATCTTTATGAGTGTTGTTAATGCTCTCAATTTAACTAATTTGTCAAATATATGGCAACGTCCTAAGGTTGTATGCGATAGATATCATTGGAATTGTGGCTTAGGAATGAAGGCACTAGACAACCTAAAAAGAGTAGATAATTACAATACTTTGCAAAACTACACTAAATTGCACATTTTACATCGAAAGAAAAGCTAATTAAATTACAAAATTTGAACATGCTTGAAATTGAAAGATGCTATGCTACTTTGAGAGAATTTAAATTACAAAAATCATAAACTAATTTCTAAAATTAAAACAATTGCAACAAAATGAAAAATATTGAAGATAAATAATTGAATTGAAATATGTTAAAAAAAATTAAAGGAAAAAATAGAAATTAAATGCTCAAATTGAAATATTGAAATAGAAATGAAAAATACAATAATTATTCTAATACTAGTTGGTTGTGAAAAAGTAGAACATAACATGCTTAAAATAGATTAAAATAGGGGAAAATAGAGAAAATAAAAAATTCAATGTTAAACCCAAACTTCTAAAATTAAATGCAAGAAAACCCAAAATTTACAGCTAAAATCCTTCCACCAATCCTGAGAGTAGGCCCTTGCTCTGAGGTCTAGCAAAAGGTGAAACTTTTAGAAGATTCTAAGCTAACTCATGAAGTTAAAAAGTCATGTAAGAAATTGAAATAACTAAGTTTGAAATTACTACATTTGTTTCAAATTTATACAATGGTTGCTTTACTAATTCTACTTCATCTATTTCTTACTAACCTTTCAAATGGAAAGACAAGGAGTATCTATAATTAAATTCTCAAATTGACTTCCTACTTATGAGGGTGAGAATAGAGGATAATCTATTATTTTGTTAATTACAAAATTTTGCAGTCAATCTTTACTTTTCTAGAATTAGGATAGTGGATTAAATCATATGGATTGCCCTTATTTGTATACCTCTATTTTTTGTGGAATACCTTGGAATAGTCTTAGGGAAGATTCATGCCAAATATTGACCCTCTAGATTTTCATATTCACCATAAAATGAATCAAAATAATTTTATTTTTAAATGCAAAAAAACCTACAATGCTTCAAAACATGTGGTTGAGTGTTCAATTCATGCAAGATCTTCGATTGTTAGCTAATTGGTTGATCTTTTATGCATGGATAAGTTTATCCCTTATCCCTTATAAATATAAAATGCATTTTGATCCTTGTTTTGAAATGTACACCTAATTTTTAAAAAAATTATAGCTTATTGCCTAGATATTCTATGGTAAAACCTACAGATTTTGTTATAGCAGGTCTACAGTTTTCAAAATTTGTGCAGTTTGCATAATTTAACTCCAAATCACCTTAAATAAAAAAAATCATGCGTGAGAAACACTTTCTTATATGTGTGCAATTTAGACTTCCAAACCTATGATTGAGACTTCCATTTATGATGCCTTTTATTATACTTTATTGCATGCCTAATTAACAATAAAATCATGCAAATTAACCATAAAAATAAAAAAAAACTTTCCTAACAACACATTATTTATTGTAATTTTATCATATTAACATTAGCATTAACATAACAATAATCAATGTACTTGGTATAAAGTATAATAGTTAGTCAAAATTAAGCAAAATTGTATGAATATCCTTGAAATATTGAGATCTTTTTTTATCTCATCCCTCCACCTACATATTCTTATGCATGCCCTCATGCATTTTCATTGGCCATAAAAGCATTTAGGTCCAATTATATTTGCAAACTATCCCAAAAATTGTGAGCTAATGAGTGATACCATTTGTTCCTTTTTATTTCTTCCAACTATGTCTAAAACTACTAATCTGGTTGTGGATTAGAGTCAAAGTAGTAATGAACAAGTGTAAGTATGGTGGGTGGCCTAAAATTTAGGTCTATCCACTGATATTCCATTATTAACATCACTTTCACTATTGCTACTACCATTTTGTAAGACCACATCAAATTAGTCAGTGATATGGGGTCCCTTTTCTTTAAAGAAATAGATAATTCATCACATTTGTGTCTCTATGTTAATCTTACATTGTCAAAGTTATCCCTATAAATTAATAAAAGCTAGTAATGTTTTACCTAAGACTCTTAAGATATGTTGCTTTGATATTTGGATTTCCCACCTTTGAAAAGTGTGTGTGAGTTAGTTCTTTTCGATTAGATTGATCATACCTGAGTAGAATTCTAGGCCCTAATTCTCTTACCTTGTATTTTCATAATTCCTATTGTCATAATAATTGATTATTCAATATGGAAGTGAAAGCCCTAAGTTGTATATCTCTAGTATAAATATATGGTAATAATTGAACATCTTCACATAGTGCAATACTTTGTAAAAATGTGTCAATAAAAATTTGATCAGAAGATAATTCATAAGGGAGTTCAGAGCAAATTCTCTGTACCTATCACTTATAGTATTACTCTTTTAGAAATAGGTAGATTTTTGTAGGTCTCCTATATGGCACTACCTATTCTGTTATGTGGTATAAGACCCTTTGGTTTTTAAAACTGTTATCTCTTCATTTTATCTTCGGATCTACTCTTCCAAAGGATGCAATGTTGCAATACACTCTTCCAAATATTAACAATAAGTCATCCACCTTGCCATTGTTGCATTATGATTTACCAATGAAATCATACCCTATTGAATTACAATAGTTGGCTAAGGAGCAAACATTTATCACAAATAATTTTTTTCCTCTTCCCTAGTAGCCTAATTTATATTCATAGTTTCCTCAATCATTTATTTGATTTCCTCTATTGTTGGTATTTCAGATTGACTTGCCTTAATCTATAATTTTGAAATTGTGTATACTAGGGATTCTTGTTGTAGCACTCTCCTTCGTATGTCTTATATTGTAGATTCTTCTGGTTTTTATTGTTTCATAGCTAGATATTGTTTTAGGTGTTCTTGAGTTAGCTTTTGTGCTGGTATTTTTTCCTGTGCAATCTATTGTTGTTATTGCTCCAAAGCATCTTCTACTCATATAGGTCTCTCCCCTATTTCCATGTGCTCATTTCTTTCTCATTGAATAAATACTTCTTCATTTTTTGGCTCCCTTACCTCTATACAAGTAGTATCCACAATAGGAGTAGGTGGGGCTAGTTCCTATTCTATAGTAGTAATGCCATATATGATAGGATTGGTCATATTTGGTCCTTGTTTATCATATTTTTAAAATTGAGTAGTAAATTTTGGCAAGATGTTTGTTGCTTCCTCACCAGGGATAGATACAAATGGTATATTTTATTTTTCTACTAATCTATCTTTAAGTTCATAAAATTCTTGTAGAAGCTAGTAGATATACTTATATTTTTCCTTGATTTTCTCTTCTACCTCCTCCAACCACTTCTATTGTGTCTTGATAATAATCCTAACAACTTTCACATGGTCTTCAAGTTCTATTTTTGCAAAAAACAAATGTTCTATTAGGGCATCTAATTTTGAGGAGTATGTAGGTATGATCATCTCAGGTAGAGAATCTACCTATATTGACTCCCATATCTCCATAGCAATTCCAAAATATTTTTCATCCTCGTCATCTATAAGGATCAACTTTCTCCTCCATTTTTTAGGCTTAGGAGGTGTTAGTTGTTTCACCTGGGCAACTGCATTCTGCTTCTATCTTAAACTTCTTCTAAGATGAGGTGGTTTTGATGAGGTATGATGATCATGTTGCTATTTTTTGCCTCTTCCTCTTCTTCATTGAAGATTACTTCAACCAACATGTCCAAATTTCCACCTATTTTTGTATGTTTCCTAGGTTGTTTTATTTTCTCTTTTTATGTGCTAGTTTGGTGCAGTGCTTCCTCAAATTTTATTTTGGTGGTAGACCTTGTTTTGCATACCTTAATTGGTTGCTCCATTATATCAACCTAAGGTTACATTTCTTTCTACTTTGGCTGGTATTCCTCCTCTATTGAATAAATTTATACCTGAGCATAGTCTTCCTCGTCTATTGAAGATAATTCTACTTGAGCATAGTCTTCCTCCTCTATTGAGTTTGATATAGAGGGTTATTTAGGGATATCTTCCTGAGTAGACAACTTTATATCTGTAGTCCTAAAAACAACTCTTCTATTCCTTTTCTAATATATACGTTCTATTTCATAATTTCTTTTTTTGCCTTCCTCTAGTCTTGTTTCAGTAGATGCAGGTCTACTGCTTGAGGTAGGTTCTTTTGTAGTTTTTGGTTGTTTATCCATGGGTTTAGAATTTTCCTTGTTCCTATATTTTCTGACAGGGGTCTCTGCTACACTGCTAGACCCTTATCTTTTCTTCTTCTTAGAAATGAAGTCTTCTATCTAGGGCTCAAGGAATCTCTTAATCAATTAGGGGTTCCCTCTTAAAGGATGTTTACATAGTATTTTTATTAGGCCATGATGCCTAACAGTCCCTTGTCCTTAAAATTATTTGGCCATATCATGTAGGGCATGGTGTAGGTATAAGGGTGGATTTATTCTAAGCTTGGGTTTACTAAAACTACATATAAGAGCAAACTAACCTTCATAGGTCAAATATCAAATTACCCAGATAGCAACCTCATCCTAGGGCCTTTTTAATCTCACTCTTTTTAAAACTTTATAAATATGATTACTAATATGCATTTGAGGTTATGGATCCCTATCCTCTTTAAAATTAAGAACATAAACCATTAAACAAACTAACTATACAACTAGAGGGAAATTAACATGTTGGTATTATTAATGAGGAATATCTAAAATTTATTAAAATGGATCCCAATGACCTTGGGTCTTAGAAGAAATCTCCACAACATTGATAAAAAGAAAAAAGAGCAAGCATCATTGTTCTTGGATGTAATTCAAGCTAGGAAAAAGGGTAAGCAATGGTGAATTATCAAGGTAGGGCAATAAAACCTATTAAAAAATGTTTTTAATTGGGGAGCAACTCATAAAAGTTGGGCTATTAAATAAAATAGATATAGTCCAAATTCTATATCATTTTAATCTCATGGAATATTATAGGCTTAAACAACAAGGTCAAACATCTCATTGAATCCTTATAAGTGTATTTTTAGAGTAACTAAATGAAATGTTTTAGATCATGTTATTTCTAAATATGGTATTTTAATTAACCCTAGAAAAATAGAGGCAATATAAAAAATTCCTCTCCTAAGTAATAAGAAAGAACTCAAATCATTTTTTTGAAATATTAATTTCATTAGAAAGTTCATATCTGAATTTGTAGAGATAGTTAAGCTATTGAATGATATGCTTAAAAAATATGTTAACATTACTTGAACTTTTGAAGCCCAAGCAACCTTTCAAGGAATTAAATATGTCATAGCTAATACTACAATTTTAGTGAATCCTTATTATACACAACCCTTCTACATCTACTCATTCACTTATGAACACTCAACTACTAGTATCCTAACATAGAAAAATGAAAATAATGAAGAAACACCAATAGACTTCATGAGTTCCCATTTAAAATATTTCTAACTGACATATACAACTATAGATAAACAAGCATTTGCTTTAGTAAAGGAAGTAAAGAAATTCAAACATTATATTTTGCATAGTAGAAACTTTACAATTGTGCTAGACACAACTATCAAAAATATCCTAATACAAAATGAATTAGGAGAAAGAAAAGGTAAATGGATGACAATATTATAGGAATTTGATTTAGAAATGCACCCTATAAAAATAGTTAGAGGCTAAATATTAAGTAAAACTTTAGCAAAAATTGATCGTCAAATCATCTGCCAACATTATTTTGTGGATAATATTACAAATAATGAATGGTATAAAGACATAGTGTAATGTCTACTAAATAAAAAATGTTCAAATCATTTCAATGTTACTAAAATAAGAGAATTACATTTAAAGAGTACTAATTTCATGATAAAAACAAGTATTCTATATAGAATAAAACATGAAATAATCTACCTAAGATGCCTAGATAAATATAAATCTACTCAAGTCCTTAATGAATTTCATGGAAAATATGGGACTAGACATGGTTCGGGCAACATCACTGCTCATCAAATATTGAGAGTTGGATATTTTTGACCTAATATTTTTAAGGATTCCTATGCCCAAGTAAGATCTTGTCATACTTGCCAAATTATTTCTAATAGATAAAAAAATGTTTCTATGCCCTTACAGCTAGTATTTGAAGCTTGTTCTTTTGTCCAATGGGTATTAGAATTTATAAGTGTCATAAAACCTAATAAATTTAGCCAATCACAAGTACATTTTGACTACAACAAATTATTACACTCGATGGATAGAAGCTAAAACTACTCAGAATTGTACCACAAAAGTTGTAATTCAATTTCTTGAAGAGTGCATTATCACTAGGTTTGAAATGCCCTCCTAGAACCATTTCATGTTGAGTGATACACCTAACCCAATTGTTGATGCACAACAATGGTTATTTTTCCATAAACTTTCTTGATCAAGGCATTTGTGATTATTTCTCCATAAAATTTCTTGATCATTATTCTCAACCATTTATTTTACAACAAATAAGGGAGTTTCATTTTGTTATAAAACCTAAAAAAGGCTAAAATATTTTTTTAATGGAAAAAAATTATTTGCATGGATGGATAAAATACAAGCCACACAAGGGAGGGCTCTGGTCCCTCCCCTGCTCCCCCTCCCATGGCTCCTGGTTCCTGCCCAGTCCCTGGCTCAACCCAGGTCATCCCTCCCGGGGAGTGGTTGTTTGCAGATGATCTCCTGGGGGGAGATCCTTCTCCACTATCTGCGCCCCTCCCGGACGGCTAGGGTTTCCTTGGTTGTTTTTTTGGACTGGTGCTTCCCAGGGATCCCTATTTGGTTTGGGATCCCTTCCCTTTTTCCCTCAGGCTTCCCCTTGGGGTTTTTTGCAGGTTATTCACGTGGATCTGGTCCCCTGCGTTTCTCGGTGCGGTGGAGGTGACGGTTTAGGGTTTGGACAACTTCCCCCTTTTTCTTGTGAATCCTTGGCGGGCTCTGTGCTTGGACGGGATTCTTGGTCCCTGCTGCTGGGATCCTCTTCTATTTTCCCGGGGCGGGTTCCTTGTGGTACAACTCTTTGGTCACTTCTTGATGGGTTGGATCCTCTCTGTGCTGGTTGTCGGATTCCTACAAGATGGCTCTTGCTGAACAGAATGTTTTCCCGATGGGCGACTGGTTTCTCCACAGGGCGGGATCCGCCAAATCCACCGGTTTTCCCGCGAGGCGGGATCCTTTCTTTTCTGTTGGTTTCTCGGATGGCGGGATTTCCCTGTTGCTTCCCGCTAGGCGGGACTGTTTGTGGTGGTTTTGACTACTTCCCGCGAGGTGGGATTTTATTGTAACGGTTTTTCTTTGCTTCTTGTTGGGCGGGATCTTCTCGATGGTGGTTTTTGGCTACTCTCCGCTGGGCGGGATCTCCAAAACTACTTTCTTTCTTATTTGTTTGTTTCCCGCTGAGAGGGATTGTTTCATGCTTACTGTTACCGCTGGGCGGGATTTCTATTTTGGTGTTCAGTTTCAAGGGATTGATGCCCTAGGCCCATTGCTTATGTAATCAGGTTTTGGGATCCTTGTTAAAACCCGCTGTAAATACAAACACTACTTAACAAAAAAAATAAAATACAAGCCACACAATTTATTTCTTGGGAACCTTAGGGTAATGATTTGGCTAATTAAAATATTTATTAAAGATATGCCAACGTTTTTTTAATTAAGTAATGCCACAACTTTAGAGGGAAAATTTTAATTTGAAAATTATTCTTAGAGAAGGTGACTTTATGTTTTATAAAGTAATGAAAAAAATATTAAAGAATGATCCTTAGGTAAAGAAATTTAATCAAAGCTTTGATATGAGGGCGAAAAAAGGGATTTTTAATCTTCGTAGGACTTACCCTTAAAAGAATTGTAGTCATTGATTTTTTGGAAAATTTACCCGCCTCGTAGGTTCTAGGGAAAGTGCATGAATTTTAACTTTAGGTGCATATATATATATATATATATATATATATATATATATATATATATATATATATATATATATATATATATATATATATATATATTTTTGAGTAAATACTTATTATAAACATCCATCGTGGGATTGAACCCGGGTCACATCATCGATAATTCAAGTGGCATCCTTGCTGGTAGAACACACTTATATTTAACCTTACCCTAATATTATTTTGTAAATATGGATTACCGATAAAATTATATTTTTATATTTATAAATTTAAAATTAAATGGCATCATTACTTTGATTTCACACTTGTTCAATTCAAACTTAGAAATATTTTTCTTTTCAAATGGGACTAAAACTTGGTTATCTGACAAGTGATAGGAAGGCAATTGAAGACAACAAACCTAGGCATGTTTATACTTATTAAAAAACTTATTTCAAACATCATCCAATGGAGAATGTAATTTTTCCTATTGAAAATATTAAGATAAAATCAATGCAAATTAAAATTCATGACTTTATAAAACATTTGATGCAAGAAATGTCAAAACCTTTATAAAATATTTAGGTCAAAATCAAGTGGATTCCCAATTGGGGTGGTTGTGCAATAGCAACAATAAATTGTGACTCTACATGAACAACAAGAAGACTCAAACCACAAACACAAGTATGAGAACCAATCGAATCTCCCCAGCAATAGTCAAGAGAACCAGATAAATCTCCCAAAAATAATTAGGAAAACCAATCAAATCTCCCTAGTAACTAGCTCATTGAATTTTTATTGGGTAGATTCATCTAGTTCTCTTAACTGTTGCTAGGGAGGTTGATATAGTTCTCTTGACTATTATTGGGGAGATTCAATTGGTTCTCTAATTTGTGTTTGTGATTTTAGTGTTCTTGTTGTTCTATCAAATTCGCCATTTTTTATTGCCATTGCACAACCCACCTCAATTGAGGACCCACTTGAAATTTTGATTTTGACATAAATATACTCCCATCAAGGTTTTAAACTTGCTTCCATGAAATGTTTTATAAATTCACAAATTTCAATTTGTATTAATTTTATCTTAATATTTTCAATAAGAAAATTTATATTCTCCATTGGATGATGTTTGAAATAAATTTATTTTAAGAAGTATAAACATGCTTAGGTTTGTTGTCTTCAATTGCCTTCCTATCACTTACTTCAATTTTTCTCTATGTTTGAATTGAACAAGCCATGAAATCAATGTAATGACATCATTTAAATTTAAATTTAATTTATTTATGTGAAAATATAATTTTATTGGTAACCCATATTGCAAAATAATCTTAGGGTAAGGTTAAACATAACAATTAAATGTGCCCTAAGTTAAAATTCATGCACCTTCCCTAGAATCTAGGGTGTGGACAAAGCTTGCAAAAAATCAATGGCCTCAATGAAGCAAATCTAAAATTATTTTAAGGGTAAGTCCTACAAAAACCGAAAATCCCCTTTTATTTTTTACCCTCATCTCAAAGCACTTCTTTAGCTAAGGATCGTTCTTTAATATTTTTTGCATTAATTTCTAAAACTTAAGATCACCTTCACTAAAAATAATTTTCAAAATAAACTCATCTGTCTAAAGGTGTGGCCCTTTAATAAATATTTTAGGTAGCCAAGTCATTACCCTAAGTTTCCTAAGAAATATATTGTCTAGCTCGTATTTTATTTATCCTCGACCATTAAAATTTATTTTTTTCTTTGCTATGGTTTATAATGAAATGAAACTCTTATTAGCTATAAAATTGATGGTTGGAAATTCATCCCATAAATCTAATAATCAGAAGAGAAATAATCACCAATATTTTGATCCTATTGGATGGATGGCTAGAGATTTCATCCAACAAATCAACCACTTGAAATTATCCCTAAAAATCCTATGGTTTGTAAATTACCACCCGAAAAGTGAGAACACACTATATTAAAAGCTCATTGGTAGGCATAAATGAAAGGCTCATAAATATTTCCACCAAATCTATGGCTTAGAAACCCTAACACTGTTTGGCTCACATTTTGTAAGAACACACATTAAAGATAAAATAAAGTACATTAAATATGAAATAAAAGAAAAAATTATGTAGAAGCTGCATAAATCTAATGATCAGGAAGAGAAATAATCACCAACATTTTGATCCTATTGGATTAAAAATGGATGGCTCGAGATTTCATCCAACAAATCAACGACTTGAAATTATCCCCAAAAATCCTATGGTTCGTAAATTACCACCCGAAAAGTGAGAACACACTATACTAAAAGCTCATTGACAAGCATAAATGAAAGGCTCAAAAATATTTCCACCAAATCCGTGGCTTAGAAATCCTAATAGTGTTTGGCTCAAATTTTGTAAGAACACACATTAAGGATAAAATAAATTACATTAAAGATGAAATAAAATAAAAAATTAGGTAGAAGCGGCATATAAAGGTCATTGGTAAGCATTAAGGGAACGTTATAAAATTTCAGTAAAACCTAAAATTAAAAATCATAAGAGAGTCTAATGACATTTACTCACATAAGCAATATCCCATATATTATTTTCAAGGTCCTATGGCAAAGATATGTACAAACCAAAAATTTTCAACCCATATTGTCCAAAAGAAGATAAAACTTGTGGCTCACACTCATTTGGTAGCCAAAATTAATCATTGAGGTAAAGTAACAAAGTTTAAGATAGAAGCAAGTACAATGCATCAAGATAAAACAAAATTTTATTATTTCAATCAATATTAATATTAAAAATTGAAAAAGATGCAAAATGAAAACCATAAATTAGGAAAGAAGTCTTCTTGTTATTGATTATTTTAAAGAGAAACTAAGTAAAAAAAAACCAAGAAAAATCAATAAATTAAAAAATACATATCTTGTTCTTGATTATTTTGCAAAGAAACCAAGTCAAAGAGCGAAAATAAGAGAGACAAACACCTTCTAATCTACCCCACAAAATCATACGATCTTAGTTGTGAGCGAATTGAGGTAACCACATAACTCAATTCGTATAGCCAAATTCCTATTTTAAAAATATAATACATAATTGAAATGATAATGTTTGAAACAACTTATCACAATAGTTCAGCGTGTTAAATTCTTTCATGTTTAAATTTTGTTAAGAAAATTATGCAAAATTGATTGTTGTAATACTATTATGTGATCACAATCTAATACAAGTGGACCCATTTCAATCCCAAATAACCAATTAAAAAATAAAAATTTTATTTTCATCTTCAACATCAAAAGGAGCTGGAATTTTGTCCTCATGGTAAAACAACTTTTATAAAATTTATTCATTACCTTGCTGACCATATGAATCCAATCCTAATTGCTCAAACCAACAATAATCAAAATGACATATCATAAACAGAATTCATTCATTACATTATTAACCATATGAATCCATTCCTCATTGCTCAAACCAACAATAATGAAAATGATAGATCATTATTATGAGTCTCTTTTGTAAACCAGTTCAAAATTAATATGGCCTATTTTGGTTGGTTCAAGGTAGAACATAAAACAAAAAAATAGAGAATGCAAGAAATATAAAATAAGAATGCAAAAACAGGGCGATTTAACTTGGATTTCATTATCTAAGATCATAACCCTCATCCTTCACCACAAACCATGCAGGTGCACAGGGAGTAGCCCTCATCCTTCACCACACACCATGCAGGTGCACGAGTATGAATTTATAGCAAATGTAGTCCGTGTAAAGAATTTTGAAAGGGCTTAGATGGTCGTTGCCTAGTGCAGAAACAATCTAGTAGGAACAATCTAGAAGGCTAGCACTATCTAGAACCATCTGAAAAGTCGGATGTGCCTAAACTTTTAAAAAGTCAATAAAATAAAATTTATGTTTCCAACAGTTTTTCTAATCTTAGATCTAAAAGTTCTCAATACATTTCTTTGACTATTCATTGCCCAAACAGACATACAATTCCACTAGCCTAAAAGATAAAGTTGACTATCAAAAATCAAAACAAAAAATTACCGAAGGCTATATATAACAAACAAATGAACATGAAAATCCTTCAGGTAACTTTTTCAAGATGATGTTCTCGTATTAAACACCAGATGGAGCTCACATTTTATCTTTACTAGGAGCCACTTTTACGAAACCCATTCATTCCAGCAACAATTTTTATTTTTTCATCCTCCTCTTTTGCCATTCGTTCCTAGAGTCCCCACATCACCCACACATCTTGAGTAGTGAGAAAATAATTTCAAAATAGGACGATGGTTCTCTACGGTATCTATTCCGCATACAAGGGCTTCCACACTGCAAGAGCACCCATGGCTCTCAAAGGACACATACCAGACAAATCACACAACTTAGAGTGCATTTACAAGGGATTCTGTAAAGTGTTGTACAGTATCAATTCTCTGAGACACCCATTCTTAGCTTCATCACAACACACCCATGCCCAGCATCAAGGATACCAATGCTGGTTGGATGTAAAACATTAAAAAAAAAGTACAGAAAATGCAAAAAATATAAAATAGAGATGGAAGAACAAGGCAGAAATTGCTACTGCGATTTAACTTAGATTTCATTATCTATTGTGTTACAATACTATAAGGTTGTAGCAATACTTAAACAATTTAGAAGGTTGGCACTATCTGAAACCATCTGAAAAGTAGGTTGTGTCTATCTTGAAAGTCAATAAAATGAATTTATTTTTCCAACAGTTTTTTCTAATCTTAGATCTAGAAGTTCTCAATACATGTCTTTGACTAATCATTGCCCAACAGACATACAAAAACTACAATTCCAACGGCCTAAAGCATAAAATTGACAATATCAAAAATCAAAACGAAAAACTACTGAAGCGCATAAAAGCTATATTTAACAAATAAATGAACATGAAAACCGTTTAGATAACTTTTTCAAGATGATGTTCTCATATTAAACATCATATGGAGCTCACTTCTTCATCTTTATTAGGAGCCATTTTTACGAAACCCATTCATTTTCCTCAACGTCTCAGTACAATCACCAAATTTGCAAGCCACGAAAATCACCACCAAAAAATTACAAAGGCATTCAATAAACACCACCAAAAAAAACCGCAATCATATTAAAAAAAAAGTGATAAAAATTTTCAAAAATTAAATTAAATAAAAAACCCAGACGTGTGAATTTTAGAACTGAAAAATACTAACCCACACAAACACAGAGCCACATCAAACAACAAAATCTTGCAAATGGATGTTCCAAAACCATATTCTTCTCAGGATACAAGTTCTATCTCTTCGATGGCATCCACCTCCTTAGTCTAACATGTGTATATTATAGCATTCATCATCGCTGAAACCCTAGTAACAAACCCTAACAACAAAAAAGAAGCACTGAAAACCAACTCTCAGCTTATTGATCTTTCACCAAATGAGAATAAATTTCAGTATAGCGTATATTGCCCTGGGGCAAAAAGTCGTCGAGCTTAAAATCACAAAGCGTTTGAAGTAGGGAATCAGAAAGTTTTTCAAGTATTAAAAATTATGGGTGTATCATAAGCACGGACAAACTTGCATTCATCATTTCCCCACTACCAAAAGAAAAGGATATACAGATCATCAGAGACTTAAATAGAGGCAATCATCCGATTCATATTGTTGCAGTTTTTTTCTTCATCATACAAAAAAACACATAACAAAAAAAACAGTGGAGAAACACCTAGAAAAAGATAAAAATAAAAATAAAATCACAGCAAACTCTCGAATATGAAATTGCATAACGCATTGCATGTGCATGACTATGAGATTCAAAGTGTTGATCAATTGATGTAAGAGATGATAATTATAGAATACATTGAACCAAGTACTATATAAAGGTTTTCAAACAAATAATACAAAATATCGTGACAACCATATATAAAGGTTTTCAAACAAATAATACAAAATATCGTGACAACCATAAACACAACCAAGACAATCATCAGACGATGGGAACATTACCCTATGGACTACCGTGGTTCCACCATTTAAATAAATAAAAACATACCAAGACTAAATCTTCAAGTCCTAACTAAAAATTTCGGATAAACAAGGACAGTCATCAGACGATGGGAACATTACCCTATGGACTACCGTTCCACCATTTAAATAAATAAAAACATACCAAGACTAAATCTTCAAGTCCTAACTAAAAATTTCGGATAGCTTTCGAGTTGGTCAATGTGTATTGAAGAAGATGGTGCCCTCCCAAATATATTATATTCCCTCGTCTTACGAAACCTTAACCCTATAGTTAGAGTTCCCTTTCGTCTCACAAAACCCTAATCCTATAGTAAGAGTTCCCAAGTAAGAGTTTCCATTCTATAAACCTTAACATTCTTTTCTTTTCTATAAACCTTGACATTCTTTTTCTTTTCTTTTTCAGTATAGAGATATTATTCCCAGTGGGGATTGAAATTTTTTATTTTTTATATTAAAAGTTATAAGGGTTTTTTTATGGATAATATTGATTTATTAATAATAAATATATTTTTTATTAGTAGTATTGATTTTTCAATGAGTTTATATAAGGTTTTTATGAGGGTTCTTGGTCATAGTAAGTGGGGTTCAAACCTTGTACCTTTCAAAGAGAGGCCAAAGCCCTTACTACTATAGTAAACTTACAACTTAATATTGACTTTTTAATGGGTTGTATGGGATTGAAACGGGTTTTTATTACATCATCACCACACAATGGTACAATAAATCTTGGATATCATTGCCCTACCATTATTTTAATTATTTTTCAATTTTGTTATTCATCACCATGTATTTACAAAACTTATTAATAACCCATTGCCTTAGTTTTTAGACTATTGAACAATGTTCGAAAAGATGGTTTGTACTCTCCTCCTTACAAAGAACACATTGTGAGGGGCCATGAAATCCCCTTTTCATAAGGTTATCCTAGGAAAAAATTCTTCTGACTTACTAGCCAAACAAATATTTTGACTTTAGAAATTCTCAGGCTATCCCAAATATCTCTTCATATTCTTGTGATATTCCTATTTTTATAGTGCTTTAAATTATATCCATTTCTTGTTGTGTATTCTCGTGAAAAATTGAATTACCAAATCAACTTATCCCTAGCTCCCATCAGAATAATCATTGTTGTAATATTTCTCCTCAATTGTCCTAGAATCAATGTCTTGTATACTAATAAAAAAAATATCCGCACCAATTACCTCACTGGTAAGTTCCCCCAATCCTCCAAAGGAGATCTAGGGTTCAAGCCTAGAAACCTGCATTGGATACAAAAAAACCCTAGCTAGCCTGAGGGGTACACCCAGATGGGACATGCCTCATAGAACGAAAAATCTTAACCCCCAAATAATATGGGGAATCAGTTTTCTTAACAAAGGTTTTACCCCCAAGGGCTAGGTGGATTGGTAAGTGCTTGTCTAGCCAGGCACTTACCAAGAAGACACCCAGGTCCAAACCTTAATGGTAGCCTATATGCAAAAGTAGTAGTCTAATCTGAATCCTCTATGTGTGCACCAAACAAATGATAATGGTACAAATCTTGAATGATCGATGATCCCCTTCATACCAGGTCAACAATAATGAGGTGGAATAGGTTTGGTGGGAGTAACCCCTGTGGTTTGAACCCTGTGCTTGTCAATTACTAAAAATAGTGTGGTTGTGACCAACTCTCCTATGTAACCAACAAAAATACTATTTCTGGTAGGGTAGCCTTAAATGGTTTTACTAATTATACTCCTTCACAAGTTTAAAAAATTTCACTACGAATCATAGGGATTACCTTAATTTGTATGTTTTTGACATTGGCTTTGTCATTTTAGAGAGTGCATGCAAATTATTCAACCAACCCTTTTAAATGCCCATCATATTTTTGCAAAAATGGCATCCATACTGCTTTCTAAATTTTTTTGATAACCTTAGGGTAGTATTGTAGCTCATCAGTATTATCTAGCTTAGCTTTCCTTTTACAACCTCCCATATCGTTTGTTGCATGTTATTATTTTTTTATTCACTTTTATGACTTTTTACACTCTTTATTTTGTTCTCTACCTATGATTTATTTCTATAAAATGAAGATGAGGGCTTCTGATTTGCAAAGGTGGTATTTACAAAATGTAGATTACTATGTACACGTCTAAGTAGCATCATATGCTCCAAAATATGGCGAGGTCTTGCTCAAAATGAACATGTGAGTTTTGTGTACTTTTCATGCATAAGCTAAGATATGTGATAGGTTGTGAGTCAAGTGTGACATAATTTAAATCAGATGCAAACAATGAAGGTATTTGGAAACAATGGTGAAAAAATCCATACACATCACTAACAAAATGGTTTCCCATGCATTAAGATGTGGAGAGTTGATCTATTAGTCAATAGTTTAGATTTTTTTGATTTAGCCTAAGTTTCTTGGAAATTACAACACCATCATTTGCCTCTCGTACTACCATGTTTGCTTTGAAATCATGTAGTCACATGTTTTTAGGGGGCCTAGCTTGTTGTAATATCCAATGACACTTTATTTGAAAAGAATATTATGGATCGTGATGTTGTGACAGGTCATGGATGGTTGCCACCTAGCATAACATTAGGTATCCATTTTTATTTGGACTTAGACTTTTGCGTACGTGAAAGTTTGAACTTGACTAAAATTTTTTGCATATGGCTTGTTATGCCAGAGCACTCAAAGAAACAATTTTATCCATTTTTAAATCTTCCAAAGATGAATCCATTATGACCAAATATATGCCAAGATATCTTCTGTGGGTACTTAGTAGGGTGTTTAATTTTTCTAATTTTATACATAGATATGTCAAGCATCTAATCATTATTCATGCAATGTTAAGGCTAATTAAAAGGAAAATTAAATAAATAAATACCTTATTATTTTGGAGGAATTTTATGCACCCTTTTGAATCACTTGCTAATTGTATAGGCTTTCTAAAATCTAAAACGTTACATAGATGCAGTGATTAGACTTTCTACAAATACTGAAAATCTTCAAGACAAACAAGTCAAAAATTGGATTTTATATAAGCCTTAACTCAGTAGTGCTTCAATGAGGTTTTCACCATTGAATTATATATATATAGTAAATCGGAAGGGACTTCCATTTATGGTTTTCAACCTTCATTTATCTTGATTGCATCCATAAAGGATTTTCACAACCAAGATTATTTTTTATTTTTTTTAAATATGTCATAATTCAGATTCTATGTTAAAAGAGGAAACCTCTTCTATCAAATGTAAGTTAGACTATGAAAAATATTGAGCAAATTCCACTTTTGTTGGTGGCTTATGGTATAATCATAAATGATGTCCATTTACCACCAATTTCTTCCTTGAAACACCAATAGAAGAAATTCAAACTACTTTATTCTCAAATATTTCTTTAATTTGATATGGTCCTAGCCACCGAGTTTGTATCTTACTAGAAAAATTAACGTAGTGAGAATAAAACAATAATTTCCAATCCCCAGGTTCATGCTTGTTGCTTGTAATGTGACTATCATACCACATATTTTATTGTTTTTTGATTGCCTCAAATTGAAGCTCATCCAATGCATTCAATTGCATAATTTTCTCTTGTTGTACTTGTGACAACTCAATGCCAACTTCCAAAGATATACGAAGTGTTAGTAATTCAAACTCAATTGAAAAAAGATATTTCCTACCATAGAACAAATCATAAGGTGTAAATTCTATAGTGGATTTGCATGTAATATTGTATACCCAAACGGATTTTGGTAACCTATTCATCCAATCTTTCCTATGAGAAACCACTATTTCTGTTAGAGTATTTTCTAGTTCTCTATTTGTGACTTCTACATGACCCTTTTCTTATGGGTGATATGGTAATGACTTCTTATGTTTTATTTCATACATTTCATTAAATGCTTCTATAACCTTAGATGCAAATTGGGGTCCATTATTTGTAATAATAGACCACGGAGCACCAAATATTTGAATATTTTTTGTTATATAGAAAATAAACTACCTTCTCTTTTTTAGCATGTTTAAAAATATGTACTTCAACCTGTTTGGTTACATAATCAGTGCACATAAGAATGTGTTGGTTTCCTTAATAAGGTGGGTCAATGGGTTCAATAAAATCTAACCCCTATCTCTCAAATGGTTCTAAAACCACTTGAGGTTGTAGAGGTATTTCATTTGTTACGGTTAGTTTACCTATTTTGTGACATGAATCACAATGTCGTATATTTATTTATATTCTTAGGAAGTGATGGCCAATAATAACCTACTCCCAAATCTTTTTAGATGGTGTATTTTACTGAATAGTGTCTTGTCGATTCATCATGCAATGCATGAATAATGTCATACACCTCATCTTGTTGAATGCATCGATATAAAATATAATTAGATCCACACTTGAATAGTAGAACATTGATCCACTTGAATGATAAGCTTTATTTCACTAATTGTTATTTTTCTTGAGTGAAGTGAGAGGGAATTTTTCCTATTACTAAATAGTTGGTAATATCAACAAACCATGGTGATTGTACTAAAATTATAAATAACCTTTCATTAGGGAAAGAGTCCTCTATTGGATCATCCTCACCTATGATGTTTAGTCTTGATAAGAAATCAGCTACTATATTAGCTTTACCTGGTTTTTCTGCTATAGTGATGTCAAATTATTATAATATTTATAGGGTGATTGATTCCTCTACTTCATCATTTTACATTAAGGAATTTGATACAGTCACTAGGACAACGAGCTCCTAGGGTGATTGGTTCATTTACTTCATCATTTTTGCATTTAAATGATACCAAAAGGTAATTTTTTGATAGCACAAAACCACCCCAAACTTGGGGTAACCAATTTGATATTTGATTTCTAACATCTACATACATCACACACATCCATTTCATCATCCACATTCAATCAATTGGCTCATGGGTTTCATTCTTCACTCATTCACCAATTGAGGGGATAAGCTAAAACCATAAAATTTTCAAAATCTTCTTGCATGCTGAGGAAAGAGTCCATTCCATAAAACTAGGTGTCTCTTGTTTTTGCACCGCATTGTGTCCTACATAAAGCAATACAAAAAGGGGTATTTGTAGACACCAAATCCTAGACATTCATTATCCATTCATTATCACCAAATCGTAGTCTATATATATATATATATATATATATATATATATATATATATATATATGTATATTTATATATAATATATGACACTAAATATCATCCATCCATTAAACCTCAATCCTAGTGTGCCATGTGGCAATCCTAGACACTTATCAAAATCTCAATCTTAGTCATTCATCAAATCTTAATCCTAGCCGCTCATTACCACCATAAAAACCCTATATCTGATCAAAAGGGTTATAAAATGATATTCATTATTCAAGAAAAGAGAGGAGAATAAATGATACAATGCTAGGATCAAACAAGATGTTTTTGTGTGATTACACTTGCAAAACCATCATGAACACAGATCAAAATCAATTATTGGCAAGGCATTTTGATTTATTTGTTTATTGTTTTCTATATGTTTTTATATATTTTGTAAGCATTGTAATTAGGGTTTATAGATCTACATTGTTATTAAAGAGGACCTCACATAGTGGAGGCCCCTCATATGCTATTGACTCTTTTTATGTTGTTTGCTTGATTGTAGGTGTGGGTTATAGATTATTGGATAGTTGTTGAAGTTGGAGTGGTTTGACAAAGGATACACAAGCCCACTCAAAAATATATTTGTAGTAGCAAATAATGTTTACACCCACTTTCGATTGGATCTACCAAAGGAGCTTCACTCCTTTGGTGTTTATTGTATTTTGACGAAGCGAACAGACAACTTCTTTTGTAATAAGACCCCTTACAATTTGGGGCAGATCATTATTGTAAAAGGAGTTGAATACGAAAAGCATTTTATTTATTGCAATCGCTTGTGTCAATATTTTATTGTTTGGGTGTGTTTTTATTTCTTATAATAGTAGAAATCATCATATTATTCAACCACTAACCAATGGTTTATTCATGAGGTATTTAATTGTAGTGTGACTAGTACGAACAAATACTTGATATCCAATAACATAGTTGCAAACTTATTAATGGCATATACTACTACTAAGAATTTTTTAGAAGTAGTATAATTAGTTTTAGCTCTTGTCAAGTTTTTACTAATGTAGTAGATGGTATAATGTTCTTTATTTTCTACTTGGCCTAAAGTTTCTCCAATCATAGTTTTAGATGCATCGGTTTGAATGTGAAATGGAAGTTTCCAGTCTGGACCTCGTAACACAAGTGGAGTAGTCAATTTTTCTTTTAAGGTGTCAAATGCAATTTGATTTTTTTATATCCAATTTAACTCTAAATATTTCATCGATGAGGTAAACATGGGACTCATAATTGTACTAAATTTCTTAATAAAACCATGATAGAAACCAATATGACCCAAGAAACGCCTAACATATATTTGAGTTTGGGTGCAAGAAAGTCTTTGATAATATTTATATTCTTAGGATCTACTTGTATTCCTCTAGATGAGATATGATGTCCAAGAACAATGCCTTCTTCCATCATCATAAAACATTTTCAAGGTTTAGGGATAAATTCTAAGTTTCAAAGTGTGTTAAAAATTTTCAATATTTTATAAGGATTCATCAAAAGTTTTACCACATACTTTGAAATAATACATGTAGATTTTAACACAATAATTGGTCAATTCAGAGAAAATCGTAAGCAAAACTTGTTAGAAAGTTGTTGGGGGCATTGCAAAGTTTGAAAGGTAAAACTCTTGTAGACACCTAAAAGTTGAAAATGGTTGTAAATTCATCTTTCATGGTTAATTGAGTTGCAAACCTTACAAAATCGTACTAATTGATCTCAAAACACTATACATTCATAAAAAGGCTCTCCATAATCCCCTTTAGGCCATCTAAGCCCCTTTCTACACATAATAATGGTTCTCATGCGACTACCTTCAAAAATCCTAACCATGGTAATTCTAACCTTGATTTAAAGTTACTTAATGATAAATTGCACTTTCTAAATTAAACACATGATTTGTTAGGATTAATCAAGATTAACACTAATCTCATCCTCACACATGTGTGCGACCATCACTTAGTTAAGATATTTAAAATATTCTTAACTTAACCATAACCTAACCTAGGATTTACTTAACCAGGGTTAACCCTAACCCTTGCTCACACATGTGTGCACCTAGATATTTCCAGATATTTAGGAGATTCCTCTTCAAGGTATGTGAGGGGATGAATCACCTTCCACCTCACCCCTCTAACCTCACCATGGTTAGGACCTAACCCTAACCACACTCCACCTCATAGGGGACACCTCACCCCCCTAAGCTCTCCAAAAGCTATAAATATGAGTGCTTTTCCTCCTAATCCCATCCATCTCATTCAACATAATAGAACTCTATCAAAATTACATCATGCATGCATCCACCAAAACATCCTTCAAATCATAATGACAACTACATCATTTGTACCCTCTTGTATCCCATTTTGATAGGTATCGATAGGTACAGGAGTACATCAAGTGCCAACTAGGAGCTGTTACAACCACATGATATCCTCATCTTTTGCCAGATCCAAAAAAATACTGTTACAGTACCAGTTGCTTGGTAAGGTGTGACTCTAATAAGAGTGCATTTCTAGTAGAAAAAAAGTTAGAAAACCTTCCTTGCAGGTATACTCTACTATTTTTAATCATTTTTAGTATTTTACAACAACTTCTTACATGTTTTTATTACTTTATTCAGTGTCATTTGTCTTCATTACTATGGGAACTGATCCATGATTGGTCCCCAAACACACTAACACCATTTTGTAGGTCAAATAGGTTCAGAGGATAGTTTGACTAACAATGGCACACTTGTATCAGGCCCACCACCCTTTGAGGACCATTGGAAGACCAATCTAGGACGTAGTCGATAGTTAACTTCAAAAAAAAAGAAATTTACCATGCTAAACTCTTGTTTTGTATCCTTTTAAGGAATATTTATGAAAATGGACATCCTATAACCCTTTTTGAATATAATACAATTCCATAGAATTTACGCTCGTTTTCCACTGAGTTCATTCTAGCATGCCCGGTGAGACCCCCACTTGCTTTATTTCCTATTAGTTATCTCATATTATTGGTTAGCTATTTTGACTATTTTTTTTTGTGTTACAGGATTTCCAAAAACCACTTGAAATCTTACAAAACCCTAAAAAATTTGCTTCAACCTAAGATAGTTGTTTTTTTGGTTTATAAATTTTAGTCGCTAGGTAGGATACGATCCAATACAGTCACTATGTATCCAGTGACCCAATAAAAGGTTCATAGAAAATATGCGGAACCACTTTTGATATAGCCCATAGAAACTATAATGTTGTAGGTAAGTCTAGGGGACTGATTTGATCTTATATGGAATTGTTATCCCCCTTACCAAAAATATAGCCATCACAGCTAGAAATCGCCTAAAGAAACTAGCATCATCAAAAGGTATAATCAACCCTTCTTTGTGAATCTAGAACCCTTACAAAATTTAGCATTGTGCCACCTTGTGAGATTATTTTTAGTAATATTCGATACCGCACCACCATTGCTAACATCTTGATTCTCTTGGCCTCTTGTAAAACTTGACACCTCACCACCTTGTAAGTGTGATTGCAATATTCAACACCATGCCACCTTTGCAATATGGATACCATTTTGTGTTTAGCATAACTTAATATCATGTTATTTTACTAACACTTGGATGTTTCTAGCCTTCTTACAAAATTCGGCACCACACCACCTTGTAATATTATTTGCAATATTCGACACCATGCCACAAAACTACTATATCTTATACTCTTGCAATATTCGACACTGCGCCACCTTTGCAAGATTGTTTTTACTTCATATTTAGCTTGTTTAGCCACTTATTTTATCCATAGAATATGATTTACTAATTTATGTGGTTGTGGGTATCTATCTATAGCAATATTCACTATCCCAAAACTTAGATCGGATATAAAAGTGTATTTTTATCATAGTTTCTAAGTAGGGTGCAACTCTATCTAGTTGCTAGGTACCCAGCAACCCAAACAAAAAACAGTAATTAAATCATAGAAATCCATCCAAAAGGACTTATAAGATCTAGAGATACAGGTAAACTCCATAAAAAAAAAAAATTTAGTTCAGAAGCAACAAAATTTGAAGGGATTGTAGATTGTCTTCTTTATGCTTTGTGAATATATCTGGTGCTACAAAACTCACTATGCATAGTTCATTACATTTGCTTTGGATTTGCAAGGAGTATTTAATTTTCAAAACAAAATAAAATTTGAAGAAAAATGTTACTTCATCCTTTGTTGTGTTTCTTTTATTTCTAAAAAAATCATTTCACTTTTGAAAAGGTATTTACGGCTTTCCTAGATTAAAACACATACACTTCACTTTTAGCATAAACAATGGCAATATTTGATTTCATCACCAATCCCCACTCAATACTGGTGATGTTGGCTTGCATTTCCTTCCACCAGCTTGGCCCATACATACCTTAGTGGCCCCCATGAGTGGTTTTTTAGACTTCATCACCAAAAAATCCCCTACTCTTAAGAGATCCTCGGGGTAGGTTAGGATTAGATGTCCCTTCTCATAGGTCTTCATTTCATTGAATGTGCAAATGTCATTCTTGACTAATCCCTCTAGAGGGTGAAGCAAAAGCATGGGTATGATGGTAGCAAGTCTTAGATAGTGCCACCTCTTTATATAGAGGATTTTTCATTTTGGTGCATTTTGCCTCCACTAGAAGACATGAACCCATTTGTATATAGTTACCCCTTGCATACCTTTGGGAAAATTAATAAATGTTATACAAGCATACCTTATTTTAGGATACATCCATCACACCCTATTTTATTTTAGTTTTAGGGATATTCCAACATCAAAACACACTTTGCAAAATTTTAGCTTGTACATGTTTGTTTCTTGTCATTGATTGGATTTCTCTCACAAAAATAGGTTGTAAAACCCACAAAAGTAGGTTCTCCACATCCCTAGAAATAGTTCCAATAATTTTTAGTCAGTGTCATCTATTTTAGACTATCACTAGGTACCCAATGATCCAATTCATTTGCACCCTACCCAATGACCAAAATATTTATTGCACATGAATATCTGGTTGCTTCTAGAACATCATTTTAACAGGTTTTAACCTCAAATTTGGTAGAAACTAAGGTTTTTCCAGTCTATTATTCTTCAATTAGTCTCCTTACCTAAGGTGAAATCCCACACACATACATTCCTAGAGGACACTACCTCTACCCATTCTTGACATTCATCTATATATTCATGTTTGGATAATAGCCCTCCACCCATATCTTCTCAACCACACATACCAAATCCACCAATATTCTCTCATTCTTATGATGACCTCTTATTAGTTTCCTCTCATTCGAGAAAGACAAATCCATCTACATCTTCTCTTCGCTACAAGAATTTATATATTCATTTTCACATATTCAAGAAAAATAATATTATGATTTTCTTCCAAGAGGAATTTTTCGGTGCTACAGTAAAAAAATCCCCTACTTTTCCTTTCATTTCCTTTGAAATTTTGTGTTGGAGAACCCTAACGTCTAAGTTATCTTGCAGAGGGAATTCTTACAACCATGGATCTTAAAAAAAGTCCACTTGTCTTCTATTACATCCATCTAATGCCTTTTATGACTACCTCATGACATTCGAGCAAACAATTCCAGAAATATGATCCTCTAGGGAGATTATCAGCTTTCAGGAAGTCTTGATTATTTTTATATATTTTTCCTTAAGAATTTTTACCCATCCCAATTGATCATTATTGACAAATATCCAGACCTGTTTGCCAATTAGATCTTGGTTTATTTCTTTCATTATCTTTAGCCCTAGGCCCCCTTGATCTATGCTTGCACACACCTAATTCCACAAAACATTGCACTAAATCTGCTCCAGTGTAGCTCGGACCTTTGTAGATATTCTAAATAGAGACATGTAGTATATTGGAATCCTATATAAAGTAGTTTGAACCAGTAAGTCTTTCCCTACAGATCTAAGAAGGTTGCCCTTCCATCCTGCTAAATTTTTGGATATCTTGTCAATGACTAAGTTCCATAAAGTAGCCTTCATTCTTCCTTCGAACATAGGCATGCCTAGATAAGTCACCGGTAAAAGATCTTTTCCACATCCAAAGAGGTTAGCTATTATTTCCTCCCTCCCACCAGGTATGTTAAAGAAATAGATGCTACTCTTCTTATATTTTATGTACTGTTCTGCTTCCATCTCATACTTGGTTAGAATTCTCTTCAGCTTCCTAGATTGAGGCACTAAGGATTTGGACAAAATGATCGTATCATCCATGAACTATTTGTGATGCACTGGCTCTATTGTTGAGGCTGGTTTGAAACCTCCCAATTGACCTTCTACCACATCTCTTAAAATGTTCCTACCCAATGCTTCCACTAAAATAATAAAAAAGTATTGAGACAAAGGATCTTGTCGCAGCCCCATTTCACTCTTAAAGTAACTGAAGGGTGACCCTTTCACCATGAAATAAAATATTGTGGTAGATATACAACTAAAAATTAGATTAATCCACTAGGGATATAAACTAAACTTACCCAAAATCTTGGTGAGGAAACACCATGATACCCGATCGTAGGCTTTATTCATTTCTAGCTTTAGTAACATACCTGCTTCCTTACTAGCCACCATTGAATAAATAACTTCATGAATTGTGATGATACCATCTAGTATTTGTATCCATTTCACCAAACCTTATTGGTTCATATCAATGATGAATGATAGGATAACCTTCAGTCTATTGGTGATTGTTTTCGTGAGAATATTCATCAGAGTGTTACATAACCTGATAGGATAAAAACTAGAAAATTACATTTCTCCCACTAGTTTAGGGTTGAGGACTAAAAATGTAGCATTAAATATTTCTAGGATTTCCTTGTACTTTTGAGCCTCAATTATAACTTCCACTACATCATTGATTAGGATATCCCAAAAATTCTAAAAGAAAGCAACAGGGAAGCCATACGGTCCTGGGGAGTTGTTACATCCATGTCAAAAATTGCCTTCTTGATTTCCTCCTCTATAAAAGGGTTGAGTAAGAACCCATTAAGATTCTTAGTTACAAGGGGTGGAATTATCACCAATAGAGAGTCCTCTTATTCAATAGTAGGATTTACATCTTCTACAAATGATTTAAAGAACTCGGTCACTTCCCTCCTTATGTCTTCCATATCTTTGGTGTTAGACCCATAGGCCATCTTGATCTCCTTAATTTTTTTAGTACTCCTGTGGTGAAGAGTAGAGACATGGAAGAACTTTGTATTTCTGTCACCCTCCTTCAACCAACACAGTCTGGATTTCTAGCTCCAGAAGGTTTCTTCAAATACCATCACCATGTGGTATTTGACTAACAGATCCCTCTCCTGGTTTCTCAGATCTTTTGTAAGCTGATTTAACTTCAGCTTCTCCTATAGCTCGTTGATCTTATCTTTTAGTTCTGCCTTTTGCTATGAAAATATTTCCAAAGGAAGTTTTGTTCCACTCTCTAATGTGAGCCTTCATATTCCTTAGTTTACATGCCACTTGGGCCAATTTCGAACCATTATACTTTTTGTCCCACCATTGGGCAACTAGATCCTTGAGATCTTGGTTTTGGAGCCACATAAGTTTGAATCAAAAGGGTCTAATGTATTTTTTCTTAGAGTCCTTCCCAGTTTCCTACAAAATTGGGTTGTGGTCAAACCCTATTATTGGTAGTGTCATTAATGAAGAGTCCCCAAACCTCTTCAATCATTCCTAGGAAAGAAGAAACCTCTCTAATATTATTTAAATTTTGTTTTCCTTTAGTATTTTGGTAGACCATGTATAGGAGAATCTACGTAGTTCTACATCCATCAACTCATGTTGATCAAAAAAATCTCTAAACTCATATATATCGGTAGTTATTCTTTGAGAGCCCCCAAATTTATCTATAGGATTAAGGTAGCAATTGAAATCCCCCACCACAATCCAAGGGTATTTGGGAACCATCTCCATCATTTTAGCTAGCTGACCCTAGATAACCCTTCTCAGTCCATATCTAACTGGAGCATTAACATTCGTTAAGATCCACTCTTCCTACATAATTTTATCCAAACATAGGAGACAAATAAACCTAGACATCAGAATCACTCTACTATCAATGACATTCTTGTTCCACATAACCAACAATCCTCCTACTATTCCAGTGGCCTCTTGGGCTACTACTTCAACTTCTCACCAAGTCTTATTCTTAAAAGGGATCAATCTACTCTCCTCCATTTTAGTTTCTTGTAGTAATATCATATTCGGTTTGTGTTCTTGTCTAAGAGTATCCAGAGCTCTCATTTTTGCAGGATTTCTCCCACGTATATTCCATGATAGAATCTTTAATTATGGGCTTTGGATCCCTGAGCCTTCACCCCAAAGTGTAATACGGCTTGAGTTCCATAAGCCACTCCTCTCTTTGCTTCTCTCTGCCTTAAGGTAGCATTGCTAGATTTCCCTCTTCTTACCAAACCATATACCCATACATATACTTTAGGTTGGTGTTCCTTGGGTTTCACTTAGCTTTTGGTCACCATATTGGATGGGCCAGTCTTGGCATTTGGGGTAACAACCTAGATCTCTAGGTTAACTGGTCTTTTTGACAATGGAGATGATTCTATTATCTTATATTCTTGATTAGTAGGTTCTTTTTTCCCTATTTTGGGGTTACATTGATCTTGGTGTTTCACCTCTACCTCCTGAGTATCCTTGCCAATATTATCAATTTCCCATTCCTTAATTTTATTTTGCTCCTCTAAATCCTTCTCTTGGGTCTCCTCTACCTCAGATTCCACTTATTGAATATCCATATGATCTCCCTTCAAATGATTTAATGCATCAAAAATTTTCTCCACTGGGATGTTTATCCCCTTGGAATTTCTTCCCATAAATTTGTCTACAGTACAGGGGACCACTTTCGTTGAGCCTCCATAGATCTCCTATATTACCCAATCGAACTTACTTGCTCCAAGGCATTGATCTATGTGTTTTTTCCTTTGTGATTTGGTTCTGGGGCCTACTACATCACCTT
This sequence comes from Wollemia nobilis, assembly GCA_028583015.1. Taxonomy (NCBI): domain Eukaryota; kingdom Viridiplantae; phylum Streptophyta; class Pinopsida; order Araucariales; family Araucariaceae; genus Wollemia; species Wollemia nobilis. The sequence goes on along the minus strand of JAQPPZ010016480.1, from coordinate 6,549,263 downwards.
TGGAGTAGGTTGTACTTGAGGGTTCCCACTAGAGTGACCAGATCCTCTATGAAAGGATTATGGGGCATAGGTATTTATAGGAGGAGGTTTATAATATTAACTCTTTCTAATACTAGGCTGAACGAGATCTCTAATATTCAGATTCTAAGCCCCACATCCATGAGGCCCATGTTGGGCAGGAATGGAAACCTATGATGGAGGAATATTATTATGGATTTGTAGAATAATATTTTGGGGTTGGGGATGGTTCTTGGAAATGCAGTGAATACCCTGGTGCCCTACCTTCTCGTAAACACTACACTTAATAGCCATATTTTTATATTCAAAGTCCTGAGTATGAAGGTCATACATAGACGATAGTATAATAGATTTAGGGAGTTCTTTACTTAGTTCTACCAACACACACATGCAATAAGAAAGAATTTTTTTTCTACTCAAGGTTGTAGGATCGATAGCTACCAGTTCTCCAATCTCGTAGCTATCCTAGCCACAATTTACTAATTCTAGCAAAGCAAAGGTAATCCCGATATCTTAACCCAAATAGGAGCCAAATATAGCACCTAGGTCTAGGGGTTGAAATCAAGGTTCCAACGCTTCAGATACAAAACCATTTTCCCAAAAAATCAAGGAACTCCTTGAAGAATCCTTTCCATGTCCTGCTCACATTGAAATATCACCAAAAGGAAACTCTTGGATAAAGCCCTAATCACCATATCGGACCTTGGCTGCCATTTCTAAACAACCCATCTCCTTATGACATCCAATTCCGATCGAACCCCCGTAAATTTCACCACTAGAGACATTATGCCCTCCATAGCCACATGCTAATCTAGGGTATCTGATATGTGTAGCCTACCGTTGACGAGTTTTAGATTAAAATAAGATTCAGATAGTTTTTCTTACCACGAAGAGCATTAAGATAAGATGGTCTCCAGTTGTCATGTTTCTCTTTATCCCCTTCTTGGGTCTTCCCTTTATCTTGACGTATAGAGTCATGGTCCCCATTAGAGATATATTCAACCACATCTGCCCAATGCCCTAGATCTGATTTCAACATAATTTCCTTGTCCACATTCTCCACTTGGGGCCCTGCTATCTCACCAAAGCCCCCACCTGTCGTGCCTACTGATCTGCTATTCAAAGCCCACACCTATGGTTTGCTGCCCCTAGACCTCCTACTCCTCCTCCTTGTTGCTCCATCAAGAAGTAGTCTCCCTTAGCTAGTGCTATGCTACTTTAACAGAATTTAAATTGTAGAAATTAGAAACTAATTATTGAAGTTGAAACTATTGCAACAAAATAAAAAATACTAAAAATAAACTTCTAAATTAAAATATATTAAAATGGAGGGGAGGGCTATGGTCCCTCCCCTGCTCCCCCTCCCATGGCTCCTGGTTCCTGCCCAGTCCCTGGCTCAACCCAGGTCATCCCTCCCGGGGAGTGGTTGTTTGCAGATGATCTCCTGGGGGAGATCCTTCTCCACTATCTGTGCCCCTCCCGGCCGGCTAGGGTTTCCTTGGTTGTTTTTTCGGACTGGTGCTTCCCAGGGATCCCTGTTTGGTTGGGGATCCCTTCCCTTTTTCCCTCAGGCTTCCCCTTGGGGTTTTTTGCAGGTTATTCGCATGGATCTGGTCCCCTGCGTTTCTCGGTGTGGTGGAGGTGACGATTTAGGGTTTGGACAGCTTACCCCTTTTTCTTGTGAATCCTCGACGAGCTCTGTGCTTGTATGGGATTCTTGGTCCCTGCTTTTGGGATCCTCTTTTGTTTTCCCGGGGTGGGTTCCTTGTGGTGCAACTCTCTGGTCACTTCCTGATGGGCTGGATCCTCTCTGTGCTGGCTGTCGGTTTCCTGCAGGATGGCTCTCGCTGAACGAAATGTTTTCCCGGTGGGTGGGATGGTTTCTCCACAGGGCGGGATCCGCCAAATTCGCCAGTTTTCCCGTGAGGTGGGATCCTTTATTTTCTGCTGGTTTCCCGGATGGCGGGATTTCCCTGTTGCTTCCTGCTAGGCGGGACTTTTTGTGGTGGTTTTGACTGCTTCCCGCGAGGCGGGATTTTATTGTAACGGTTTTTCTTTGCTTCTGCTGAGGCGGGATCTTCTCGATGGTGGTTTTTGGCTACTCCCCCACTCGGGCGGGATCTCCAAAACTACTTTCTTTCTTATTTGTTTGTTTCCCGGCGAGAGGGATTGTTTCATGCTTACTGTTACCGTTGGGCGGGATTTCTGTTTTGGTGTTCAGTTTCAAGGGATTGATGCCCTAGGCCCATTGCTTATGTAATCGGGTTTTTTTAGGGGTTACGATTTTTGTAATAGGCTTATACATAAAGCCAGGAGGCATGATGCAAGGCTGATTTTGTACATAAGGTTTTGGGATCCTCTATAAAAACCCTTTTTTAATCTACTATAATAATTACCAAAAAATATATATATATTAAAATAAAAATTAAAGCAAGAAAAAATATAAATTAAATTCTAAAACATAAATAAAAAATACAATAATATTCTAAGACCAGGTGGTTGTGACAAAATATAACATAACATGCTTAAAATAGGGGAATGTTAAATTAAATTCTAAACCCAAACTACTAAAATTCAATGCAAGTCCTGAGAGTGGACCCTTGATCTGAGATTCAATAGAAGGTGAAGATTTAAGAAGATTCTAAGCAAACTCACAAAGTCAAAAAGTCATGCAAGAAATTGAAATAACTAAGTTTGAAATTACTACATTTTTTATTGACTATTTTAAACTCGTATAATGGTTGCTTTACTAATTCTACTTTGTCTATTTCCTACTAACCTTTCAAATAGGTAGATAAGTATTATTTATAATTAAATCCTCAACTTGACTACCTACATATGAGGGTGAAAACATGGGACAATCTATTATTTTATTAGTTACAAAATTCTGCAATCAATCTTGACTTTTTTAGAACTAGGACAATGGATTGAATTAGATGGATTGCCCTCATTTTTACACCTCCATTTGTTTTCGAATACCTTGGAATAGTATTAGGTAATATTCATGCCAAATATTGACTCTCCAACTTGCATTCTTCACTGTAAAATCAGTTAAAATAATTTTGTTTTTAAATGTAAAAAAACCTAGTGTTCTAGAACATGTGGTTGAGTGTTCAATTCATGCAAGACCTTTGGTTGTTGGTTGATCGGATGATATATAATTAAATAATATATTTCTCCCTTATCCCTCATGCATTGAAAATGCATTTTGATCCTTGGTTTGGAGTGTTGCACCTATTTTTCATAAAACTACATCTTGTTACCCAAATGTTTCAAAGCAAAACATGTAGATTCTATTACATCAAGCCTGTAGTTTTTAAAATTTGTGTAGTTTGCACAGTTTGATCCCAAATCACCTTAAAAGCACAAATAATGAGTAAAACAACTTTCAAATATTTGGGGAAGTATATTTCTAAACCTATGACTAAGACTTCCATTTATTATACCTTTTATTATAGTATATTACATGCCTAATTAACATTGAAATCATGCAAATTAACCATATAAATGAAAAACTTATCCTAACAACAATGCACTATTTATGCAATTTTACCACATTAACATTAACTATTTTATGCATAAATTATAATAGTTAGGAAATCAAAACTATATGAATGTTCTTGAAATAATGAGACTTTTTTTATCTCATCTTTTCTAATTTCATAACATTTACAATTTTGTAATGAGATGTTTTCATAGTCCACTTATTGATTTGATCTTGATGGAATTTGGAAGGGGTTTTAAAATATCCATGGAAACACATATCCAAGTATATATAACATGATTTCACTCCCTATTATTGTCCATATTATATGAATTTCCCTAGAGTATTAGAAGTATTCTTCAAAAACTCTTTATTAGTAAGTTTATATTAAAGTTCAAAAATCCCAAACCATGTTGTAATCATTTTAATAGTTTTTGTCTCCACAAAATAGTTATCATTAAATGATATTAAATATAGGCCCTATCTCCTTGTAAACTATGGGTCAGCATTTATTATTTTATCCCCAAATTTCAAACTAGAGTTGATAATGAGGAAAAATCCTTTTGGAGAGAAAATTCATAAAGTAATTTTAATTCAATACATACTTCTATATAATCCACTTTTGAATCTCCAAAAAATATGGCCAACATATGTGGAACTTACATATTAACTCTCTGCATTTAAGAACCAATATATAATATGTAGTCATTTCATTCTTAATAGTCACTTATATAGCATCTACTTCTTGGACATGAATTACCATAGATTTGCTTTTCCTCTTATCCCATATTAGGCATTCATACTTCTAGATAAGGCATCCTTACTTCTAGTTAGGGATTTCATAAATGACTTTTCTTCCATGTTGCATAGCTCTTCCTCATCAAAATTATTTATGTTTTAAATTTATCTAAATATCTAAAATAAGAAAATCTTATGCAATTGGTTCTTAATGTCTTTGATAGACCCATTGACATCATCTAACTTATGGTTATAATTGTGGTAACATGTATTTACATAGGAAATATGCTCATTCAATTTATGATTATTTTTTTGAAGCATATTTTAGCAAGTTCTTGGTGAGCTTGCTAGAGTAGATTTGAGCAGGTTCTTGGTGAGCTTGCTAGAGCAGATTTTGAGCAAGTTCTTGGTGAGCTTGCTAGAGCAGATTTTGAGTAAGTTCTTGGTGAGTTTGCTAAAGCAGATCAGTGAATTTCCTACCTGAGTAGATCAAGATTGCTTACTTGAGTAGATCAGTGTATTGCCTCCCTGAGCAGATAAGTGGATTGCCTAGCTGAGCAGATTAGTGAATTACCTTGCTGAGCAGATCATTAGATAGCCTAGCTTTAAGCATATCAAAGTAATCATTTATATTGGGATAAGGATCCCTATTTATTTATAAAATATTATAAGGATATTATCTTGTGGAGTACCCCATATTGGGGGAACCATGTTAAATCTTGTGTCTCAATTATATGTGGTGATTTGTGCTCTTGCTTACTATTGCTATTTATGTCATTAATGCACATTTCTATATTTGGATATTGCAATTAAGGACACTAATTGATATTGGTTTAGAAATAAAGTAAAAAGTGGGTGCTATACTGTTCACCTCCCTCTCAGTATAAGCTTGTGTTCTTCACCTAGTTATATAAAACATCTACAAATATTTGGTTTGAGTCTCTTAACTATTTATACTTATAAAGTATATTAAGATCAATTGAATTTCATGAACTTGTTGGTGAAGACCTATAAGAGAACATTCTCCAAAGTATAGAGCCTTTCTATAGGAAAATATATTGAAATTATAATCCACTTCATTTGCAAGGGATGAAATTGTGTGATGTATTGGATAGGCCTAAGGGCATTTCATTGAGCAATATATTTACTATTTTGTAATGTTTTACTATGTAAGCCAAATGGGCCTTTGGTCAACCTTGTCGTGGTAAAACCCTATTTATTATTTTTAATTAACATAAATACCACTTATTATGTTAGCATAGGTTAAAATATATGGTGTAATTAGGGTTTTGGTATTGTTACAAATACCCCTCACACTTCTCATTCATTATCAAAGTGTTGTGCAAAACTATATATAGATAATGTTTATTTATGGTGTCTATAGGTGCTCCAGTCTATTTCATCTCTTTTAGTCTATTTCATCTCTTTTACCCTTTATGTATAATATTTGAGTGTACATTTTTCTTCTATTCATTTCTAGAAAGTATTATCAATTCCATAATGGTATCAGAGTGGGTTTGGAGCAACATCACTTGGTCATACAAAAAGCTAATTTGGTGCCTTTAATTCTTCTTCCAAATTTTAAAATGAATTATTACTCAAATATTCACAAGTTTTTTTGTAAAATAATACAATATAAAAATCTATTTCATGAATTATTACATGTTAATTTAGAATAAATCTACTTACTACAAAATTTACAAGGTAACCCCTTTTGTCTATACATTTTTTTAAATTCACTGATTGCTTGTTTTTCGACATCAAATACTTATGAATTTGAAAAATATGATGGTGTGCATGCCTTTGTTTTTATTTATGTTATCTTTTTGCATGTCCTTGGAGTTAGTAGCATAGGGAAGGTTTGAAATTAATTTGATTGAAGTAGAGAAAGATCTAGTGACACTACTCTCATAGTTATGTAGAAAGGAATTAAGACTTATAATAGGGAGGTCATGATTTTGAATCTTTTAGGTTGCTCTTTTAGAAACAGAAATAGGAGATAGGAGGATAGTCCACGCATAAGAGATATAATACTCTAGGTTGGCAATGTACTCATAGGGCTTAATGGATCCATGAGGTATTTTCACTACCTCAATTGCCTTGCCTTGTTGGAAAGCATATAATTGCTGGGGTAGTTGTACCTCTTTGGAACCTAGTTCAAATCTAAGCAGGGCATATTTTTGTCTTTCTACAAGCATGGAATAATTACTACTTAAATAATACCTTTATCCCACATAAGTGCAATGGGGGAAAATTATCTAGAGCAATGTTCTTTGGGCAAAGGTATCCAAGGTTAAAACTTGGCAAGCAGTTTTTTTAAAGAATTTTTATTGCATGAACTTTGAGGCCAATGTGGTGGTTGACTTCGCATGTCTTGGTTCCATGTGTAAATATTTTTATATTTATGGATCTCCTAAACTATCCTAGAAGCACCATTTTTTTGTGATCCCTATTATAATAGGGATGCTAAGGTGGAAGAATATCAGTGGAGAACATTAACAAATCATATGCACCAAGTGGCAATGAATGATTGAATGTTTTTGTGCTAATATTTGGAGATTTAACTTTAGTTTTTTATGGTTCATTAGGGAAAAAAATTTGGAGGCCATAATTTTCATGTATGGAAGCATTTTATGCCTTTTTTCAATTCACATGATTTTTTAAGCTCTATGAATTAGTGGCATCAGTTCATGAACTTGTGATAGTGTTTGTTTTTGAAAAATAATTTGATAAAAGTTGTATTAAAATAAATATCATTTACAAATTTGGATGAGACTTTTCCCAGCATTAGCCAAAGAGAACATATGTTTACAATAGTAAAAGAAGATTTGCATTAGAGCCAAATATCTTAAACCATTATTCTACAATGATTGTTCACCTGTTTACAACTACAAAAGAAGATATACATTGAAGCACAAATACACTAAACAATATTTCTTGAATGGTTATCCAAATTATCTAAGCACTGGATTTGCTCACCAACCAGCCTAATCATCTCATCCTCAATAGCCATGTCATTATGCCACTGAACCCCTACCTTATTCTCAGTACCCATCTTAGCCAGGAATTCTACCACTTTATTTAGATCTCTACTCACATAAATTGGAATCACATCATCTAATTCCCTCCATAATTCCTTAATTTGAGTGACAAGAATCCTCAACCTCTATGTTTTCAAAGCAAAGTTCCTCATGCAATCTAGAGCTCCAACCATTATTTGAGAATCTGATTCTAGGATTATCCTCCTGTGACCTTGTTTTACTGCCCAAATAGAAGCAGATTTGATAGCTAAGGCTTTTGCTTCATATTTTATGGATCTTCCCAAGCCTTGCAGTTCCCAATAGAGCACTTTTCCAACATGATTATGGTAAACCACTCCAATTATAGCTCTACCCAAATTGCCTTTTGTAGCTCCATCAGTATTAATTTTAATCCAACCTTCTGGGGGTGGTTTACAACTAGCTTTGTCTTCCCCCTCTTGCACTTCAACTGCATTATCCATTGCCCCAATAACAACCATAGTTTTATATTTAGCATAGACTACCATAGTTTTTGTGACTTTGCTCCAAATGACCTGCCAAACTCCATCTAAAGAAGAAAAAGTTTCTCTAAAATTTTTGGTATTTCTCTCCAACCACACTTGCCACCAAATGAATTTTAATCCAATCTCCCAAAAAATACAAAGAGATTTAGATTTAAATCTATCCCTCTTCCATATTTCCCAAATATTAATCCGGTTCAAATCACCATTAACTTGAATTTTATAATATAAAAACCACCTCTCCCAGATCTGGTGTGTGAATGCGCACTCAAACATCAAGTGATCAATTGTTTCCTTACTCTTGTAGCATAAAACACATTTATATGGACCAATGATTCCTCCACATCTGAGATTATCAAAAGTAAGAATTCCATTATGCATGAACTGCCAGGAAAAAAGTTTACTTTCGGCCAACCCTTGGACTTCCAAATCTTTCTCCAATCTTCAACCTGATATGTATGAGGAGGAGGCTCTGGAAGGATATTATCATATCCATACTTCATTGTGTAGACACCAAGGCTCACATAGCCCCAAGATAATTCATCCTCCTCATATCTACATGTGAGAAATATTTCTGCCCATATTTTAGTCATGATGGGTGTCGAATCCGGAGGGATTGAAATTGGCCACTCATCTAACTTCTTAAACTGCTTAAAATTATAATCCCCCAGCTGACTACTGTTGAAATAAACTTTAATTTGGACCCACCCCCTGGTTTCTATGGTTGTTTTTATTGGTTTTAGTTTAGGAAATTCAATAATGATAGGTGGTTATTGGTCCCATGAATCTTTCCAAAATTGTGCCTTCTCCCTTCTCCCCACTTTCCAAAATAATCCATATTTTACTACCTGAGATCCTAACTTGAGAGCTTACCACACTAAGGATCCATTACCATCCAAAGTGAAATGACCCACCTCATTTGGGTTTACCTATCCCAAATATTTACTAGTTAAGATTCTATTTAATAAATAAGTTGGTTGGGAAATCCACCTCCAGTAAAGCTTTCCATCCAAAGATTTATTATTTAAATTTGATCTTCTTAGTCCCAAACCTCCTTTTACATTGGGTTGGATTAATTTATCCCAACCTACTAAGGCCCATTTCCTCTCTCCTTTTACTCCTTCCCGTAAAACTTTTCTAGCTATATTGTCCAAATCTTTCCATATGGTATGTGGGGCAGTAAGGATAGAAAATTTATTAATTGGCATGGCCTAAGTAACTGACTGTAAAAAAGTTAATCTACTTCCATAGCTTAACCATTTGTGAGACCAATGATTAATTATTTTCTTGATACAGTCCAAAATATTCCTCTAGATATCTATTTTTACTTTTTTTAAATGCAAAGGGACCCCCAAGTATACCACTGGGAGAGAAGTCCTTGTGAATCCCAAGATCTCTAAAATTTTGTCCTGAAGCCTTTGATCAAAATTGAAAAATACCACTTTGGATTTTTTTATCATTGATGACTTGGTTTGTAGCCCTAAGGTAGACATTAAGTGTATCTCTAATCATTCTTGCTTCCCTGAAGCTAGCCACTCCCACCAATCCTATGTCATCCACAAATTATAGGTGAGTCAAAACTTACTCACCCACATTGATACCTATTAGAAAATATTTTTGTCTTCTCCTCAATATGAGTCTACCCAATCCTTCAGCTAATATGAGAAAAATATAGGGATAGCAAGGATCTCCTTGATGAAGGTCTCGAGTAGCTCCAAACGGTTACGAGGGAAGACCCTTGATTAACACTGAGTATGTCAGAGTAGAAACACAACTCATGACCCATTCTATCCAATCCTAAGAGAAACCAAATGCTGCCATCATATTTGACAAGAAGCTCCACTCCACCCTATCATAAGCCTTTGAAATATCTAATTTTATGAACATTCCTCTATTACTAGATGTTTGCATTGAATGTATTACCTCCTAAGCTAGAGCCACACCATACAATATCTGCCTACCCTCTACAAAAACCCCTTGCTCCGAGGAGATAATGCTATGTAGAAGAGGTTTTAGCCACTCAACCATTACCTTTGTGATTATTTTATATATGACATTGCATAAGGCAACAGGTCTATAATCTAAAATATGTACCCCCTCCTCCCTTTTTGGAATTAAGTTAATGAAAGTATGATTTAATGCTTTAATCATTATTTTACTACCTTTGGACTCCTCTATAACAACCATTACATCCTCCTCCAAGTTATCCCAGAAGGCTTGAAAAAACTCAATTGGAAATCCATCTGGACCTGGTGTTTGATCATTCCAAATACTACATTCTTCAGTTCCTCTCTATCAATGGGTTTAATTAGGGCCTGATTTTCTTCTTCAGAGATAACAAAGGGTATGACAACAATAACTTCTTTTTGAGCCTCTTCATATTGCACCATACTTTTCTTAAATAGTTTAGAAAAATAATCCATTGAATGGAAATGCATACCTTGAATTGTATCAAAGGAGTTTTCGTTCTCATCTTGAAGAGCTTCCATGTTGTTCATATATCTCCTAGCACAAGCAGTTCGATGGAAAAAATTGGTATTTTTATCACCTTCTAATAACCAAGTGGTTCTTGCTCTCTATTTCCAGTAGGTCTCCTCTTGGTTGTCAATGTCCTCAACCGCTTTACGCAATGCATCATCCTCTTCTTTGAGTTGCTCTATAATTTTTCCTTCCCTAAAGTGTTTTTGAACCTCATCCCATTTGGCCACCAATGGAGATCTTTGGACATGGAAGACTATCTTATTAGCTCGCCTCCATTGTTTTAGTTGATCTTTGACATAATGAAGTTGTTTGTGGAATCTAAACATTGTTGTCTCATATGCTGGGTGACATTCTTCCCACCACTGTGGAATTTTCTTTCGAAGTTCCTCTTTTTGTAATCAAAATTTTTCAAATTTAAATGGTTTGTGATGCTGCACTTTCTTGATCCCTCCTTCCAAAAAAATGAGAAAGTGATCTAAAACTATACCCTCCAAAATATAAAATTTTATATTCCATTTTACAAATGCCTCCTCTGAAACCAAAAAATGGTCTAACTTCACCTTCTTGCTATGTGGTTCCCTCCTCTTATTAGTATAAGTATAATTGGTTCCAAGGCATTTAATATCCACCAAGTGTAATGCCTGGACTTGGGCAATCATAAGTTGATCCCTTGGGTCCAAAATTGGGGTTTCCCCTTCCTAATATCTAGAGGATAATTTAGCATTAAAATCCCCAGCAATAATCTAGTCTAAATCTTTCCTTGAGACTCTCATGTTATGCACAAATTTACATTGATGCATATGACCATCTAGGTTTTGAGACCCATAAAAATTTATGATTAAAACATGTTCATTTCTGACATTATTTCTAAAATGTGATGTGAGAACACCCCTCCAAGCTATATTTTCTATTGCAGTCCATTCAAGAGAGTTCCAAAGAGTAATTATCCCCCCTGAGACCCCTTGGGAAGCCACTTCCATATGACCAACACCCCTCCAAATTTTGTTAACTATTTTACACATAATATCCAATGACATTTTTGTCTCCTGGATAAGCAAAAAATTTGTTTTACATTTTTCTAAGAGTCTTTGAATAGCAGATTGATGGGTTCTACTATTTAAACCCCTAAAATTCCATGATTTTATAATCATTGGTTACCTTAAGAGCAGTAAAAATCTATTGGCCTCATCGATCCTCAAGTGAGTAGTTTATCTCCTTGAACTGCTATCAATTCCTTATTTGTTTTTCTTGCCACTCCTTGAGAGCTGCTACTTTTTTATCTCTTTTCCACCTGAGTTATCCCTATATTTGGCATTTATTTATTATTTTCTTCTATTCCCATGCTGAAATCCTTAATTATTAGTTGCTCTTGGTTATGCACTATCAATGCCCCTGCACTCTCTGATTGTGGTAACTCACTGTACTCAATTACCTACTCTATGATGGTGGGATATGAAAGAGGATCTTGAAAAAGGCTATTATTATTTCCATTATTCCCATCCACTCCTTCCATGAAATATTCTTCTTCTTGGTCCATTAGTGTCTTAAATATCTCATACCTATTAGAGGATTTGAGTTGGGTTTGTTCTTTACCCACTTTTTTCTTTTGCCTTCTCCTTCTTTTGGGATGTTCAAAACCATATCCCTATGCTTATTTACCCTAAGAAACATTGGTTGGTTCTTTGTTGATTGTTGAATTACCCTTCTTAGGAATATCTGACATTCGTAGAGGAGCCTTCATTTTTACATTCATATTATTTGGGTAAGATTGGGCTAAATGCCCATATTTGTGGTAAAATCTTCATCTGAAGGGCAATGCCTCATAATCTAGTTGTTGAATCCATGATAGTCTTGCAATTTCGAGTTCCACCTATGCCGGTAGAAGCTGTCTAAGATCCATTTCCACACATAATATTGCATAAACAGTTGTGTTTCCTTCAATTGTGTATTTGGAAACAACCAAATTTCTTCCAAGGGAGTTACCGATAATTTCCAATACCTGCTCACTCCAAAACTCCATTGGAAGTGCATACAAATGGATCCAAACCGGGTTAGCAATGGGGTAAATTCGATGATCAAATCCCACTCTCCAAGGTTGAACAAATAATCATATCAGACCATGATTCCTCTTTTCTATTTTGAAAGTCGTATTTATATCGACAAGTGAAGAAAAACTAACAATAGAATATCCATTGCTAATAAACCACAAATAATACTCACCAAGAGGCTCCCAGTTTTGCCAAACTCAAGAATACAAAAAAAATAGGGTAGGGAGAATACCCATTAATTTATAGATCAAATCATGATTGGCTCTATATAAAACTGTTTCTTCAAGCATCCTTTGCTCAATGACAATATTTGGCCTTGATTCTGACCGTGGAAAGCATCCATTAACTTGTTGAGATGTTGATCTATTTCCAACAGTTGTAAAGAGCTTTTTTAATATATTGTTTGGTGCTTCTTTAGTCTTTGATAGAGATTTATCCTTTAAAAAATTTGCAAAAGAACTGTCTCTCTCGAAGAGGACCCGGAGGTGTCCCCATTAGGCCCTCCTGGGGTAGCAAACTTGTATTAAAATCCATAGTAACCAAAAATCTCTTTGGCTTCTTCAACTACCCAAATGATGCCCTAGTTTTCTCTTCCAGAACTTTGCCTCATTACAAAAACCCTCAACCTTCAAACTTGTGATAGTGTTAAGGGTTAGATTGTGTTTTATTGTTATGAACTTATATTTTTATTAGCATTAATAATTCACAATATACTGAAATAAAAAAGCATCCATCCACAAATAGTTATCCACAATAACAAACAATAAAATGAGACAAATATAGAATAATACTACTTAAGGAATAAATTACTCTAGAATCACTCCACTGGCCAAGATTGTTTCAATAGAATACATGACATGATTATTTGATTATTTTTAGCCCATGCGAAAAATCCATAATACTCATACATAATATAATATCATGTCCTAATATTCTTATCCCTAGGTACCTAACATTCCACCCCCCTTACAAATGTTTTATTCTTGAAACATTAGAAGAAACTAAATAATATATTTTGCTAAGCAATGTTAGGAACTGATATCAATCTTGATTCATGGTGGTTTGTGATGATGTAAAGCTACCCTTGTGCCACTTGAATATCCATAATTTCTTTATTAGCTCCATTATTTTGCTACTCTACTTTGATATTTCAAATAATTGGTCATATTATTCCTTAATGCTACTCCATCACTTTGAAATCTAGAATCACTATGTTTTTTGTTTCAAATATTGTCATACTTGATGCCTTTTTAACTCCATGTAGATCCATGATATTGATACCCTAAGCCATACATCCAAGATTGTTGCCACTCTTGGTGGTGTGGGTGGCGATATGTTGCAACTTTAATTATGTTTTTTACCTTTGATTCTTCACAATTTTATTCTTTTCTTTTAAAATATTTCTTATGTTATTTCTTGTTAACTTCTTTTGTAGCATTCTTGTGTGCTTCTAAAAAATATTCTTTAGACTTTGTTGATATTTTAACATGGACTTTGTCATTTTTGCTTCTTCCAAAAACTTCGCTATTGTTGCTACTATAAATTTGACTTTTGATTCTTCTATTGGTTCCTTAATTTATTTTCTAACCATAACCGCTTCTTGCTTCTCCTTGGATCTTTGCTCCTTAAGATGGAATATCCTATAGTGTTATATTTTTTTACTATACCATGACATCATCCATATCCATAGCATTAAAATCTAAATGTAAAACCTATTTCCATGGTGATCTTCAAATCTTCAAAACTTTGAACATTCTCACCCTCAAGTTATGTGTCCTTGATTTTTGGTGTCTAAACATACAACTTCTTAGCCAAAGAAATGTTAATAAAATTATATCTATTAATATGGTTTATAGAAATAATAAATGTTCCTTCTAAATATAGTCATAAACCCACAAAATATATTTTTTAGATTAAAAAAAATCCTTTTGAACATTGTTTGGCTAATCCAACACCAAAGTTATGATTTTCTTACCCCAACTAATAGATATCTCAAATTTCAAATTTTTGAAATAATATGTGATTTGAAAACTTGCCACTACCCTTGTTCAAAATGGATGACTTCACAAGGTTGTATCTCCCTCAATACTACTCAACATCCTTTGAAAACTTTAAAAGAAAGAGATATTTTCTCTTTCCATATAATGAGTAAGCTTACTATCCCAACAATAATAAGTAGAATACAAGGATTTAAATTATTTCCACCATTATCTAGCATTAATATCATCTTATCTAGAAAATATGTATAGCTCCATAAGTTCATGCCCCAATAAAAATACAATGCAAACTAGGGTTTTATAAAAATATATATCTCCCCATACATTTGAAGCTAAAATTCCACATAAAAAATTAGATCCAAAAAATTGATGATTTGCTTACCCCAATTGACAAATATATCAATTTTTGTTTTAAAAAAAAAAATATGATTTGAAAACTTTTCACTACCCTTGTTCCAAAACGTTGACTTCCTAGGGTTGTATCTCTCTAAATAGTGCTCAAATTCCTTTATATGGCCACCCATTTTAGATTCTTTCAAATTCTAAAAAAAATATTGTAAGAATCATCTAAATTGAACAACTTTACACAAAGATATGGCTCCCATAAGAGGAGATAATTTTTAGAAAAAAATAAATACCCTAACACCACCCTTCACCTAGATGGTTGAATTAATAGGGTTGTATCTCTCTCAGTATTACTTAGATTATTTCATATGATTACTCATTTAAAGCTCTTCAAATTTTTAACAAAATGACATAAGAATCATCTAAATCGAAAAACTTTACACAAAGATATGGCTCCCAAAAAATGAAATATTTCTTCAAAAAAATTACCCTAATTCTTCAATTCATAAAAAAATAATCCCTACTTTGCCAAAATCCTTGCTCTGATATCACTTGTTGTGAATCTATATTTTTATTATAATTATCATTCAAATTATAATGAAATAACAAAACATCCATCCATAAATAATTATTAACAATAACAATCCATAGAATGTGACAAAGATACTCCTTAAGAAAGGAAATACTCTAAATTTTCTCCATGAACCAAGATTATTAGAAAAGAATACTTGATATGATTGCTTGATTACAATGAAAATATCCCTTCTTTATAGACCCATACTCCTAAACCTTTATCTCACTCATTGTTATAATATAATCGACCTTGGGTTATGAGTGGTCCATGCCAACAATCCATAATACCCATACACAATATAAATATCATATCCCCATATTCTTATCCCTGGGTACCTAACAAATATGGGCCATAAATACCTAGTTATTTGTCCTAATGGATGAAATTATAGTGTTTAGTAACCTTATATTATTGGATTGCTATAATGTAAGCACCTATGGTGCATCTTTCAGGATGATAAAGCAATTATTATTGAAGATGAAGCTCAATACCAAAATGTAGAAGAGGTTTTAGATTTGTTTTCTTTGCTAACTGAGCTAGATATGTTTTTAATATCAAAGAGAAGAGTGGCCCTATCAACATATGGTCAAAGATACATGCAAGTTTCAGAAAGGTTAATAATACTAAAGTAATTTGCTTGAAGTTGGAGCTTTCTTCTCTTAAGTTAGCTGAGTTTTATAGTGTTAAAGACTATATTATGAGATTCAAGGATTTAAGGGAATATATTGCATCTTTTGAAAGCAAAAAAAATGATGTAGAATGAATTAAGATTTTACTTTCAAATATTTCTTCCTCATTTTAGATGTTGAATCTTATGGTTCATATGAGAATCTTAAAAGTCTCTTACTCTTGACAAGTTATTTTCTCTCCTAGTTCACTTTAGGTTGAAATGCAAAATTGTGGTGGTGGAATTCCATAAATATAATTTCAAGCAAAGGAATTCAAATCTAAGGATTCTAATACCTAAATACCTAAGGATTAGGCTGATTCTTGAAAGAAACCAAAGTCTGCTTGCTACCATGCATACTGCCTGCAAAATATTTGGTCTGGTAGCTATCAGGTACAGTAAGCTTCCAATAATAGATTTGTACATGGTTTGATCAACAGGTGGAGATTTTCATCCTTGATCAACTTGCAACCTATCATCATGGGAGTGCTAACTGGCTTACAATCCTCCATTGTGAATTTTTTTAACATCTCTTTCACATATTTAACTTGAGAAATAAATATGCCCTTCTTATTTTGATTAACTTGCAACCCGAGGAAATACGAAAGTTCACCAATAATTAACATTTCAAATTATTTCTACATCTTATTTGCTAAATCTTTACATGACTCATCTTTGCTGCTATCAAATATGATATCATCTACGTATGCAACAAGAACAATAAGATGCCCATTTTCTGTTTTGACATACAAATTACTATCCACCATACCTTTCTTAAAACTTTGTTGAGTGAGATAGTTGTCTAGCCTTGCATACCATGCTCGAGGTGCCTGTTTTAAGCCATATAATGCTTTCTTCAAATTGCAAACAAAGTTGGGATCATCACCAAATTGGAAACCATCTGGTTGCTCAATATAAACCTCTTCTTCAAGTTTCCCATTCAAAAATGCTGATTTCACATCCATTTGATTAAATTTGAAATTCTTGTAGACTGCTAAAGCTAGAAACATTCTAATTGCCTCTTGTCTAGCTACTAGTGCAAAAGTTTCCTCAAAGTCAATGACTTCAACTTGTGCATAACCCTTACATACCAATCTTGCTTTATTTTTGACTACCTGTCCGTCTTCATTCAATTTGTTTCAAAAAATCCATTTAGTCCCCGTTATATTTTTATTTGCAGGTCTAGGTAGTAACTCCCAAGTTTCATTTTTCTCGATCTGATCTAATTCTTCATTTATTGTCTTCATCCAACTTTCATCTTTGCTTGCGTCAGCAGCATTTTTGGGCTCAATGCTGTATAATAGAGAGTAGTTACTTACTACTCTTTTTCTTGTCTGAACACCAACTTTGGGGTCTCCAATTATTTGCTCTCTAGGATGATTTTTCTGCCAGCTGCCTATTTTGAATTTCTTATTTTATTCCACTTCTGAATCACAACTTAAATCATCTGAGTCAATTTTTTGTATTTTTTTCGTTTCATTTTTCTCATCTCCTTCAATAACCTCTTCATAAATTGGGTAGTTCTCTTCATAGCTAATTACTCGTTCTCTGCCTTCATCAAATTTAACATCGAAACTGTCCAAAATTTTCTTTAGCCTCTTGTTGTACCATTTGTAAGCTTTGTTTTTTGACGAATAACCAACAAAAATACCTTCATCCGCTCTATCTTCAAACTTACCAAGATTATCTCCAGTTATTTTGATGTAGCACTTACTGCCAAAAACTTTGAGGTATTTTGTTGTTGCCCTTTTACCGAACCACAACTCATAAGGAGTTTTGCTTTCATGTGTTCTCAACATGTACCTATTTTGAATATACACCGCAGTATGGAATGCTTCTTTCCAAAATCTGTTTGCTACTCTACTTTCAGCCAACATGGTTCCTGCCATTTCCTGCATTGTCTTGTTCTTTCTTTCTACCACTCCATTCTGCTGAGGTGTCCTGGTCTGCTGAAAACTATCTCCTAATACCATATTTTTCACAGTACTCTGTAAACTCCTCTGAAATGAATTCTCCTCCTCTATCTGATCTTAAAAATTTTATCCTCTTTCTTTTTTCATTCTCAACATGGTTTTTGAAAATCTTGAACATTTTAAAAGCTTCTGATTTATGCTTCAATAAAAATATCTATGTCATTCTGGAATAGTCATCAATGCACAACATTAAATATTTATCACCATTTATGCTTTGTGTTCTCATTGGTCCCAATAAATCAGTGTGTATTAATTCCAAAGGTTTGCTTGTGTAGTACTCCTTTTTTTTAATGTGACTCTAGTTTGCTTCCCCTTTTGGCATGAAGTACAAATGTTGTTTGCAGGTTTGCTGATGGAGGGAATATCTCTCATTGCCCTTTTTGAGTTGATTTTTACTAGATTATCAAAACTGATATGACCGAGTCTCTTGTGCCACAACCAATTTTCTTCTTCCTATCCAATAAAACAAGCTCCTCTTGAAGTCTTTGAGAGCGTGTACAAATTTCCAGATGTCCTTGATCCAGTTGCTATAAATTTTCCATTGTTTGTTTTTTCTGACTTCACAACCCTGCTTCTTAAATACTACTTCATGACCTTTATCACAAGTCTGACTTACACTCAACAAGTTATATTTCAAACCATCCACAAACAAGACTTCTTCTGACTTAATTTTTTCATCACTAATTTTAACTGAACCTTTGCCAACTATCTTAGCTCCATCATTATTTCCAAACTTTACTGAACCACCTTCAAATTTTTGTAACTTCTCAAATTTATGTTTGTCACCTGTCATATGACTGGAGCATCCACTATCAAGTATCCATGGTACATATTTATTTTGTGCTTTAAATGTTGTTTGTACGATTAAGGATTCTTTTTCTTCCTTAATTTGCTCTTTTTCTTTCCACTCCATTTTGATAGTAGTTTTGGGCTCTTGTTTTCCCTTTCCCTTATCAATAGCTTGTGCATGTTTTTCGTGAAGTTTTCTATTTGGTTGAAATTTTCTACCCTGAAATTGATTTGATGCAAATGTACTTCTACAGTTTCTTGCAATGTGCCCAAAATTATGACAGTTATAACATTCTACTGTATAATTCATCAGAGGAGAAAAAGTATTTCTACTTGGTGAAATTCTTTGGTCTTACATTATATTTGCGAGTCTAAGATTTTATGTCTATAGCCATTGCATTTAAAGCAGAAACCAGAAAAGGGATAATTGAACCTGGGTGATGGTCTTTGCCATGTTGTCGTAGGAGCCATAGGTCTTCTTCTTCTTTGATGTGTGACATTGGTGAATCCATCATTGTCAATTCTCTTTTTGTGTCTGGCATTATTGCTTTTTTTTGCATGAGACATTTTTCCTTGATCAACATGTTTCTTATCTTCATTCTTTAAGGATTCTACATTTCTGGCCTTTGATCCATTTGATTATTCTCCTTCGACGAAACCCAGACCAAATTTGATGCCTGCAGGCATTTGGTCATTTATAATCTTATCCATATTCATAGAACTTTCTTTGTGTTTGTGATAGCAATTAATTTTGTGATTCATCTCTTCTATCTACGTTCATAAACCAACAATCTCTTCTTCTAGTTTACAGCAATAATCTATTTTCATGGTAATTTGTACTTTGAGATCTTCAGATATTTTCTTATATTCTTCTGTCTGTACTTCCATACTGGTTATGATTTTGTTTGCATCCTCAAGTATTTTTTAAATTTTCTTATTCTTTTTTATCTCTATTTTCTACTCTTTAAGTGTAGATATCACTCACCTTCTAGATCTACTTCAACCTCAAGGTTTTCACCACATACTTCAGAGTTCACTCCGGATTCCTTTTCTAATTTTACTTCTTCAAATTCCATGAAAAGAGCTTCACCTGTTTCCTCTTCAGAATCCTCTTTTGGAGGAGTGATGGGTATTATGTATCCACTAACTACTGAATCCTAGATGTTGTATCCCAAAGCACAAAGATATGTCTATATCCTGATTCTCCAGAACGCGTAATTAGATCCGTCAAACAATGGTGCTTTGTTTGATGAGAAGCCTTCACCACTTGCCATTGTGTTACTTCCAATATCACCCTAGCCGGTTAATCTTGTACAAGAACTTAGCTTTGATACCAATTGTTAGTCTTATAATGACACTAAGAGGGGGGGTGAATCAATGTAGCTCTTTAAACTTAACTTTACAGTTCTTAATACTATAGCAATTAAAAATTATTACTAGATACAACAAGTATAAAAAAAGAGCATCACACAACACAAGATTTAACGAGGTTCACTAATGTGGCTACTCCTCAAAAATTGACTGCTTGGACTACCATACAAATCTAGCCTTTGCAAAGTACCAACTTTACAAACAATTTACCAGCACACACTAAAAGGATCACCAACCCCTAATTTATCTGTACCAACAGAAAGAAGCACCAACCCTTGATTCCAAGCACCAACCTGGACTTCAATTTGAATCTATAGGTTTAACAGTAAGATACCTTTGCTTTTGCAAGACCCTGACTGGTCTTCTTCACCTTTGCGTTATCTGCGCACTCTGCTCTCTCTGCGCAATCACTTCACACACTCTACTTCATTGTAGTCGAACTTCACGATCATCTTCTCCCTTTTGTGCACTCTGCTCTCTTTGCAAATTTTGCACTTAGCATGATTCGACATGACTTGCTCTCTGTGCACAACGACCGTATTTTGCACACATTCGACATCCTTTAATTCTCCAAACAGCCCTCCTTTTATAATAGTATTTTTATGATGAAAACCTTAATCTTAGTCGGTTGTAAAACCTAATCTTAGTCGGCTTTCATAACAACTATAAACCCTAATTTTAGTCGGCTGTCATCGGTCTTCGTCGGCTTCTTTTGTTGTTGTTGCCACAAAAATACAACATGTCACGAAATCGTGACACTTTTTCTTTCTCTCTCTTTCTCCTTGCTTTGGCCCTCGAAAATACAACATGTCGCGATATCGTGACACTTTTTCTCTCTTTCTCTTTGCATCGGACCGCGAAAATGCTACATGTCGCGATATCGCGACACTTTTTCTCCTTGCTCTTTCTCTTTGCATCGGATCACGAAAATACATGTCGCGATATCGTGACACTTTTTCTCCTTGCTCTTTCTCTTAGCTTTGGCCCACAAAAATACATGTCGTGATATCATGACACTTTCACCTTCATACGCTTTCTCTATTCTTTTGTCACGATATCGTGACATTTCTACCTCTATAGACTTTGTCTTTTCTTTTGTCGTGATATCGTGACACTTCTGCTTCCATAGACTTCGACTTTGCTTTTGTCATGATATCGTGACACTTCTGCCTCCGTAGTCTTCAACTTAGCTTTTGTCATGAAATCACGACACTTCTGCTTTCGTACTTAGCTTCTTTGCTTTTGTCACGAAATCACGACACTTTTGCCTTCGAAGTCTTCTTCTCTACTTTTGTCGTGAAATCATGACACTTCTGCTTTCATACTTTACTTTGCTTTTGTCATGAAATCGTGACACTTTTGCTTTCGAAGTATTGCTTTCTGCTTTGTTGCGAAATCGTGACAGTTCTACTTCCGTACGCTTCCTCTCTTTCTTTTGTCGTGAAAATGCGACATGTCGTGATATCATGACACTTTTCAAACTTACTTTCTCTCTCCTATTTTAGTCGCAAAAATGCGACATGTCATGAAATCGTGACACTTTTCCAACTTACTTTCTCTCTCCTATTTTAGTCACGAAAATACGACATGTCACGAAATCGTGACACTTTTCCAACTTACTTTCTCTCTCCTATTTTAGTCGCAAAAATGTGACATGTCATGAAATCGCGACACTTTTCTTACTTGTTCTCTTTCTTCGAACTTGTTGCAAAATCGCGACACTTTTTCCTGCTTTCTCTCTCTTCCAACAAGTCACGAAATCATGACAGTTTTTCCACTTGCCTTTTTCTCTTCCAACATGTCATGAAATCACGACAATTTTTCCTGCTTTTTCCCTCTCTTCCAACATGTCACGAAATCGCGATAGTTTTTCCACTTAGCTTTTTCTCTTCCAACATGTCACGAAATCGTGATAGTTTTTCTTGCTTTTTCTCTCTCTTCCAACATGTCGCGAAATTGTGACAGTTTTTCCTACTTTTTCTCTCTCTTCCAACATGTCACAAAATCATGACAGTTTTTCCTGCTTTTTCTCTCTCTTCCAATATGTCGCGAAATCGTGACAGTTTTTCTTGCTTTTTCTCTTTTTTCCAACATGTCGTGAAATCACGACAGTTTTTCTTGCCTGCTGTATATGTCGTGATATCGCGACACTTTTCTTACTTGTCTTTTTCTTTGATCTTTTGCATATAGGCCACTTCGGTCTTCTTGGAAAATCACTGTACATACTCTGAATAACCTTTCAACTCCTGTCTTTTGTATCTGAATAGCTTTTGAACTTCCTGTCTACTACATTAACAGATCTATCTGACTATGTTGACAACAATGACAATCTTGTTGCTACACCTTGCTCAACATAATATTTGAGTGTATGTTTTGCTTCTATTCATTTCTAGAAAGTATTATGAATTCCATCATGGTATCAAAGTGGGTTTGGAGCAACATCACTTGGTCACACAAAAAGCTAATTTGGTGCCTCCAAAACTACTTCCAAGTTTTAGGATGAATTATTCCTCAAATATTCACAAGTTTTTTTGTAAAAGAATACAAGAGAAAAATATATTCCATGAATTATTGCATGTTACTTTAGAAGAAATCTACTTACTACAAAATTTATAAGGTAACCCCTTTTGTCTATCCATTTTTTCCATTCACTGGTTGCCTCTTTTTTAACATCAAATACTTTTGAATTTGAAAAGTGTGATGGTGTCTATACCTTTGTTTTCATTTGTGTTTTCTTTTTACATGTCCTTGGAGTTAGTACCACAAGGAAGGTTTGAAACTAAGGTGATTGAAGTAGAAAAAGAACTAGTGGCACTACTCTGGTGATTATGTAGCAAGGCATTAAGACTTATGATAGGGAGGTCATGATTTTGAATCTTTTAAGTTGCTCTTTTAGAAATGAAAATAGGGGATAGGAGGATAGTCCATGCATAAGATATAGAATACTCTAGGTCGGTAATGTACTCATAGGGCTTAATGGATCTATGAGGTATTTTTATTAACTCAATTGTCTTGCCTTGTTGGCAAGCATACAATTACTTGGGTAGTTGTACCTCTTTCGACCCTAGTTCAAATCTAAGCATGCCATATTTTGGTCTATATACAAGTATGGAATAATTATTGATTGAATAATCCCTTTATCCCACATAAGTGCAAAGGGGGAACATTGTCTAGAGTAATGTTCTTTGGACAAAATAATCCAAGGTTCAAACTTGGCAAGCAATGTTTTGAAAGATTTTTTATTGCATGAACTTTGAGGTCAATATGGTGGTTGACTTCGCATGTCTTGGTTCTATGCATAACTATTTTTATATTTATACATCTCCTACACTAACCTAGAAGCACCATTTTTTGTGATCCCTATTGGAATAGGGATGCTAAGGTGGAAGAATATAAGTGGATACCATTAAAAAATCATTATGCACCAAGTGGCAATCAACGATTGGATGCTTTTGCACAAATATTTGGAGATTTCTTTTTATTTTTTATGGTTCATTAGGAAAAATATTTTGAAGGCCATAATGTTCACATATGGAAGCATTTTAAGCCTTTTTTTAATTCACATGATTTTTTAAGCTCTATGAATTAGTGGAATTAGTTCATGAACTTGTGATAGTGTTAAGGGTTAAATTATGTAAGATTGTTATTAAATTATATTCTTATTAGCATTAATCGTTCACAATATGCTGAAATAACAAAATATCCATCCACAAATAGTTATCCGTAGTAACAAACAATAAAATTAGACATAGATAGATAATATCCTTAAGTTAGGGCAACACCAATAACACTCCTTAAGGAAGAAATTACTCTAGAATCGCTACACTAGCCAAGATTATTTCAAGAGAAAAAATGATACGATTGCTTGATTACAATGACAATATCTCTTCTTTGTATACCCATCTTCATAAATCCTTATACCACTCATTATTATAATATAATAATACAATATAATCAACTTTGGGTTATGTGTGACCCATGCCAAAAATCCATAATACCCATACATAATAAATATCAAATCCCAATATTATTATCTCTAGGTACCTAACATTCCACCCCCTTACAAATATTTTGTTCTTGAAACATCAAAAGAAACTAAATAATATAATTTGCTAAGCAATGTTAGAAACTGCTATCAATCTTGGTCATCCTTCCATCCAAGTGAGATCTTGATTCATGGTGGTTTGTGATGATGTCAAGCTACCCTTGTGCCACTTGAATATCTATAACTACTTTATTAGCTCCATGATTTTGCTTCTCTACTTTGATATTTCAAATGATTGGTCATATTATTCCTTAATGCTACTCCATCACTTTGAAATCTAGAATCATTATGTTTTTTCTTTCAAATATTGTCATACTTGATGCCTTTTTGACTCCATGTAGATCCATAATATTGATTCCCTAAGCCATACCTCAAATATTGTTGTCACTCTTGGTGGTGTGGGTGGCAATATGTTGCAACTTTAAACTAATGTTTTGTTACCTTTGATTCTTCATAATTTTGTTCTTTTTTTAAATATTTCTTATGTTCTTTCTTGTTACCTTCTTTTTTAGAATTCTTGTGTTCTTCTAACAAATATTATTTAGAATTTATTACTATTTTAACATGGACTTTGTTATTGTTGCTTCTTCTACATACTTCGCTACCGTTGATACTATAAATTTGACTTTTGATTCTTCTATTGGTTCCTTAATTTATTTTCTAACCATAGCTTCTTTTTGCTTCTCCTTGGATCTTTGATCCTTAAGCTGGAATATCTTATAGCGTTATATTTTTTTCCTATACCATGGCATCATCCATATCAATAGCATTAAAATCAAAATGTAAAGCCTATTTCCATGGTGATCTTGAAATCTTAAAAACTTTGAACATTCTCACCCTCAAGTTATTTGTCCTTGATTTTTGGTGTCTGAACTTATAACATCTTACGCAAAGCAATGTTAATAAAATTATATCTATTGATACTGTTTATATAAATAATACCTTTTACTTCTAAATATAGTCATGAACCTACAAAATAGATTTTTTAGATTCAAACAAATTGTTTTGAAAATTGTTTGGCCAATCTGACACCAAAGCTATGGTTCCCTCAACCTGCACACTACCATCCTTATCTTTTCCTTCTGCCAATTCCTTCAAAATTTTCAACTCTCCTTTAAATTTATTTTATTCATCTTGAAGCATAGCTATATTTCTGTAGGGGTTGCATTGACTCAAGAGTGCTTGCTCTATTTTTTCCCTAGTCATTTTATATTTAAGGGCTCTAGAAAAAATTTAAACCAAGAGAGAGGTTATTCTTTCATATAATAAGTAAGTCTACTACTCCAACAATGATAAGTGGAATAGAAGGATTTAAATTATTTCCACCATTCTCTAGCATCAATATCATCTTCTCTAAAAAATATTTATAGCTCCATAAATTCTTGCCCTAATAAAAATACAATACAAACTAGGGTTTAATGAACTAGGGTTTTATAAAATATATATATCCCCACAAACTTGAAGCTAAAATCCCATATAAACAATTAGACATAAAAAAAATATGATTTGCTTACCCTGACTAATAGATATCTCAATTTGTTTTTAAATATATGATTTGAAAACTTGCCACTACCCTTGTTCCAAACGGATGACTTCACAGGGTTGTATCTCCCTTAATACTACTCAGAATTCTTTGAAAACTTTAAAATAAAGAGAGAGTTTCTCTTTCCATATAATAAGTAAGCCTACTATCCCAACAATAATAAGTAGAATACAATGATTTAAATTATTTCCACCATTCTCTAGCATTAATATCATATTGTCTAGAAAATATGTATAACTCCATAAGTTCATGCCCCCATAAAAATACAATGCAAACTAGGGTTTAATAAAAATATATATCTCCTCACACATTTGAATCTAAATTCCACATAAACAATTAGATCCAAAAAAACTTATGATTTGCTTACCCCAATTGACAAATATCTCATATTTTATTTTTATTTTTAAAACAAAATATGATTTGAAAACTTGCCACCTCCCTTGTTCCAAACAACTGAATTCCTAGGGTTGTATCTCCCTCAATAGTGCTCAAATTCCTTAATATGACCACTCATTTTAAATTAATTCAAATTCCAAATAAAATATTGTAAGAATCATCTAAATAGAACAACTTTAAACAAAGCTATGGTTCCCAATAGATGAGATATTTTTTTAGGAAAAAAAATACCCTAACACCACCCTTCACCTAGATGGTTGACTTAATAGGGTTGCATCTCTCTCAGTATTGCTTAGATTCTTTCATATGATTACTCATTTTAAATCTCTTAAAATTTTGAATAAAATGGCATAAGAATCATCTAAATTGGAAAATTTTACACAAATATATGGCTCCCAAAAAATGAAATATTTTCGTGAGAAAAATTGCCCTAATTCTTCAATTCATAAAAAAATAATCCCTACTTTACCAAAATCCTTGTTGTGATACCATTTGTTGTGAATCTATATTTTTATTAGCATTAATTATTCACCATATAATGAAATAATAAAACATCCATCCACAAATAATTATTCACAATAACAATCCATAGAATGATACAAAGATACTCCTTAAGAAAGAAAATACTCTAAATTTTTTCCATGAACCAAGAATACTAGAAAATAATACTTGATATGATTACTTGATTACAATGATAATATCCCTTATTTATATACCCATATTCCTAAACCTTTATCCCACTCATTGTTATAATATAATCAACCTTGGGCTATGAGTGGTCCATGCCAACAATCCATAATACCCATACACAATATAAATATCATATCCCCATATTCTTATCCTTGGGTACCTAACAAATATGGGTCATTAATCCCTAGTTATTTTTCTTAATGGATGAAACTATAGTGTTTAGCAACCTTAGATGATTGGATTGCTATAATTTAAGAACCTATGGTGCATATTTTAGGAGGATAAAATAATTATTCTTGATGATGAAGCTCAACACCAAAATGCAGAAGAGGCTTTAGGTTTGTTTTCTTTGCTAACTGAACTAGATATGTTTTCCATATCAAAGAGAAGAGTGGACCTATCAAGATATGGTCAAAGATACATGAAATTTTTAGAAAGGTTAATACTACTAATGTAAGTTTCTTGAAATTGGAGATTTCTTCTCTTAAGTTAGCTGAGTTTTATAGTGTTAAGGACTATATTACGATATTCAATGATTTAAGGGAAGATATTGCATCTTTTGAAAGCAAAAAACATGATGTAGAATGCATTAATATTGTCCTTTCTAAAATCTCTTCCTCATTTAATATGTTGAATCTCATGATTCATATGATTCCTATGTTCTTGAATCTTAAAAGTCTCTTACTCTTGACTAGTTATTTTATCTCCTAGTTCACTTTAGATTGTAATACAAAATTGTGGTGGTGGAATTCCATAAATATAGGCTCAAACAAATGAATTTAAATCTAAGTATGGTAAGACCTAAATACCTAAGGATTAGGCTAATTCTTCAAAGAAATCAAATACTCTTACGGATAATATAAAAAGGAGGGATATCCAATGAATAATTGATAACTAAAGTTGCAAAGGACTGAAGTTGAGCACCTGAATTTAACTGGATATCTTTTAGATGATGAGGGAGATTCAAATGGATTGGCCTCAACTACAAAGGTCCACTAGAGCATTTATTATGGGGGTAATATATTATTTCCACTAATGTTTTCTCTCCTTGGACCCTTAATTTAGATTATGAGGGTGTTGAAATTATAATTTGCTTCATGGCCAAGGGATGAAATTGTGCATTGTATTGGATAGACATAAGGGCATCGCATTGTGCAATGTATTTATTATTTTGTGATATTTTATCATGTAATTCCAATGGACCTTTAGTTAATATTGTGGTTAAACCTACTTATTATTTGTAATTAACCTAAAGCTCACTTATTATCTTAGCTTAAGATAAACTCTATGATGTATTTGTGGTTTTGGTATTTCTATAAATACCCACCTCACACTCCTCATTTATTATCATAGTGTTGTGCAATATTATCTATGGATATGATTTATTTATGGTGCTTAAAATCACCTTCATCTATTTCATATCTCTTTCCGTATAAGATTTGAGTGCATGTATTTCTTTAGTTCATTTCTAGAAAGTATTGTGAATTTCATCAAAATAGTGTGATCATTAGAAAAATATGTTGAAATTTTTTATTGTTATTAAAGTGAAGGAACTACAAGATAGATATATTTGAAGAAGCAATAGTCTATCCATTCATTGACATTGAGAAAATATATTGGAAAATAATCCAAGTCATATCATTAATTTATGTTATATTTAATAATGTTGATAAATGTTTTTGGAGGAATACATGCCTTGAATGTTCACAAATTAATTATAAACTTTATATTTATGGGTCTCATTCAATAATTCTTACTATTCCAAGGGCTAACCATTAGTATATACAAGAAGTGACAATTGGAATATATTTCAATTATTACAATTTGTGGCACTAATTCACCAATAAAGCATGTAGATATGTATATCAATAATAATGGAAAATATCATTGGTTAATTATTTTGGATGCTAATGATAGTGGTCTTGCAAGCGCTAATAAATATGTTGCTAAATATGGAGAGATAAAGAGGATATTTGTTGGATGTTTTATTTGATCCTACATTGACTAGACAACAAGTTTTTTAGTGTTTATATATCACAGTCATCTATGAATTTGTTGAAGTTGATTACTATGGTTGTCTGCAAGGTATTATTTTGCATGTTTGTATCTAGAAAAGAGGTATAAGTGAATAAATTAATAGTCTATTTTATAAGGAAATAAAATTTACCCCATATGTATTACATCAAATGTAAGTTAAAGGTTTGTATAGAATTGTCATCCAATGACAATAGCCATTATGTTTTGGAAGTGTTTTTGATGGATTAAGAAACCTTTATTATCTTTGCTTGGTGGTGAATTATTATTTTATGAGTATAGTGTATATTTATTCAATGGAAAGATATTTTTGAGCCTAATATAAATATTCTCATTGAAGATAATATACTAGATGCTATAGATATTTGAAGACCACATGATCAAGTAATTGTTTAGTTTGAAGGGGTTCATATATTTGACCCAATTATTATCTCTTTTAAAAATAAAAGTTAGAGTACAATTTTTAAAATGGACAGTGCTTCATTAGATAGAAATGGAAGTTCAATCGAACAATTACTTTACAAATAGAAGAGTCTATTTGCATATGAATTTGTGAATCATTAAGTGTACCCCTGTTCACAAGAGGATTGATATAATTATGACTGGTTGTGTGTGTCCCTATCAATAAAGGTGTCATGGATATATATTTGTGTCTCCATGCACAACTGTGAAGATAGATAACATGTATACCTCTATTATATTTTGATGTAAAATCATGGATAATCATTTTGTCACTATACTTGATTAAGATTTTAATGAGGTCAATCCCACTACGATGAGCAAATGAGTATCTCTCTATTCACAATTGATGTAAATCATAGACTATTAAGTATGTACTCGTCTATGATATTAATGATATATGTGTATGTCTAAGTTATTTAGATGATAGAAGATGTTTGGACTATTGTGTTTGTTTGATTCCAATTATTAGTGTTTCTCGCTTTGTTTAGAATATGATGTAATAAAGGGAGGAATGTTAAAAATATTACATCTTTGAATTCATCTCATTGATGAAGCCAAGGCCCACCTTTCTCCATTCGATCAATTTTCCATTTGCCATGTGCACCAGGAAGGTAACGCGATGGCAGATTTTCTAGCTAACTTGGTCATTGGTAGTTAAGGGATTAAGATTTGGTGCATAGATTTTTTGGTGGAATTGGTCAATCTAGATAATGATGATAAGCCACCAAGTTGATTACTATTGTCAGGGGTCTCTGCTAGAGGTATGGCATTCCTTGAATATATCAGGTGAGAAGATCAAAGGTGCGGTTTGTGGGTTATTGTTGCTTTGTTTTATGGTCTCTCTTCTCTTACTGGTTTTCAAATTTCAAATTCAAATTTCTAATGAGTACCTTGGATGGGGATGTTTAGTGGCCTCATTTAATGTTGCTTTAATGGGGGAGATATTCGATTCAAATTTCAAATATTGTCTCATTCTTAATCCTATGAAGATTTGGTGGTTGGTCCTATACGCTGTGATGATCACTTCCATTTATGATGTTAGGTGGTAGAAGTGGTGTAGCCTGCTGAAATGTCTCATCTGGAGGGGTTGATTTTTAAATTCTTGTTCCTATTCACTTTGTTCTTGACTCGTTAGAGATTGAAGTTCTTCGGGTGATGTGTTGATGATGGTTGTTCAGGGTACTTTGGGGGAATTTAGTCCTTCATGTGTCAGACAAAGCCAACGTTATGGAATGTGTGTTTGGATTGTTCATGTCAGACGATTTTATGGGCCCCCTCTTAGGTGTTTTCTTCCCATGCCCTTCTCAAATTTAGGTATTGATGATCTACCTTCTAAAATGTTTGGAAGTATGGATTCGAGATTTTGTAATCAGCACCCCCTTTTGAATTGGGTGCCTCATGGTCTGCGATGTATGATGGTTCCTTCTTCATTATTATTGTTTGTGATTCTCTCGAGCTCGAATGGAGGTGGCAATTGGGAACTTTCTTAATGACCAAACTTTTCATTATTTTTCTCACATCTACCCCTCTTTTTCTTTGAGATATGACAGCTGGTCTCTATAGTTCTCAGAGACTTATTGCTTATTGATGTTAATCAGTGTAAAATTTGGAGCACGCTGAAACTTGCCCTTGATTTAACGGAGAATGTTTCTAGTCTGGTGGCCAATGTCTCTCAAGGTGTGCATAATTTAGGGTAGAACCTCCTCAGTTCTCTCTTCTTTGCCACCTTTTGGTCTGGTTTCCTCATTTTTTCTGGTTTGCCTTTGGTTTTTCTAGGCTTGTTGGGTTTTCACCCGTTTGTTTTTTCCTTGTAGTGGTTGTGGGATCCCGTTAAAACCCTCTGCTTTTAATAGTACAAAAAAAAAATTAGAGGGAGTTATACTTGAATAGGTAGTTATTAGAAAATTATTTAAAACAACCAATAAATATCATACTAATGCATCCATATGATTAGTGAGAAACTTATCTAGAATTATACTATTTTTTGCTAAAAAAATATTTATGCATAAAACTTAGTTTTTACTTGTATTGAATAGGGATTGCTTGATATGGATACTAGACATATGACATCATATCCAATATGTAGATATTATTTACTACTTAGGGATTCCCTTTATATTTAAACCTCCAAACAAGAAATATGGTAGTGGTTCTTAAAAATATTTCAAAGGAAATTGAAGACCCAATCCTCTAAATTTATCTCAATAATAGGTAAAATTATATCATAGGAAAAATATTTTTTCCATCAATGTATTTTATAGATTTTTTTGGTTGTCCACTAAATCTATCATCTTTTCTCAACTAACATAAAATTATATATGGTCTACACAAGATAAGTATATTCGTGCAAGAGCAATTTTATGGATGTAATGTACCTTGTGTGCATTAAATATGATAGTGGAATTATAGATCCTTGGTGACCAGGCACATATTTGATGGAAAATGGGTTGTTCAATATTTTCATGGAATGAACCTTAGAATATTATATTATGATTTGTGATCAAACAACTCATCATGGATGGGTCCTTGAGGCATCCACTTACATGACAAGATAGATAATCCGTTTCTTTTAAAATTAAAGGATTCTTATTAATATTAAGTATATAGAGATATTGGTATGTGGATATCAAGCACCTCCTATGGGAAGGTTCTTCATTAACACATGGTTTAATATTCTCCATATCTTTCGTATTTTGGAACATGTTGGTCCACCACAATGGTAAACCCTTTACTTGAAATCAAATCTAAAACCCATGTTACTTTTCAAAAGATGTTTCAAGACGTTCTTGGATGTTTGGAATATTATTAAACAATGCTATGAAGATTAGCCCTCTCTTCACTAGTAGTTTGGTAATTGTTGATCTCATTATTTGTGCATTCAACAATGCAAATTTTAGCTGAGGATGATCTTATTGTCAATATCTTCACTACCCTCACATATAATTTTTCAAGGAATGGCAATTATTTGATGACTATAGTACTTCTTGTCTCTCTATCAATATATTATATGAATATCTCCTTCTTTACTCCCTTATTATTTTCCAATTGAACAATAAGTGGTTTATAATATTAAAGAGCCTTGAAGGCATATTGATATTGATATTTAGAGTCCCATGTATGATTATTGTAAAAAATTATTGTCTTAGAGTTTTTTGCATCTTAAGTTGCCAACCAAAGTTAACCTTACCAAAGTTAAGTTTATCTTCTCCTAGTTTTGTCTTCTACAATAGACTTGAGACCCTAATACATATTATATGGGCATGTAGAGTATTTAAATATGTATGGAAGTATGTTGTCGCTACATTTTAAAATTTATTTTTACAAAGGATCTCATATAAATTTATGCTTCTAAGTTTGTCTAAAAATTTTAATATTATTTTAATGACTTTTTGATAGCTAATTTAAAAAAAAATTAAATTCAAATATGCAAAACTTGTTTAATCAAAGTATCATAGATGTATGAGTTGAAGCATCTGAATTTTACTTTAGTATCTTTATATAGATATATAATTTGTCAAAACAATTCTCATTGTAAGATGATAGGAATATGGAAATTGAACATCAATTTGAAGAGTTGCAAGCAAAATTTAATCAAATAATGAGTACAATAGTCCTTAAAAATACATATTTTAGAAATAAAGGCAATCACCTTGGTACTTAAAATCCTTCCGTTACAATTGAAGTGTAAAATGAGAGGTTTTTTAAAAATATACTCGCTTATGAGAGGTTTTCTAAAAATATTTATTAATTTCGTTAAACATTGCTTGCATATATTTTTTTTAATATAAGGGAATGAGTTACATTGAGAAAAAAAATAACCTTTACTCTTATATATTATCTTTATTAATTTCGTTGAACATTGTTTGCATTTTTTTTTAATATAAGGGAATGGGTTACATCTACAATCATTTTCTACTATTAACCAAGGTTCAAATTTTGGGTTACCCTTATAAACCTTATTCGTTTGGTTGTTGTTGGGCACTCGGGGTTCAGGGTTCATATGGTTGTTATCGGTCACTCTGGGTTCATATCATTGTTTTGTTGTTGTCGGGCACTCAGGGTTCATATGGTTGTTGTCGGTCACTCGAGGTTCATATGGTTGTTGTTGGTCAGATCAAACTATCACTCGGGGTTCATATCGTTGGTGTTGATCATATCAAGCTATTACCTTTGCAAATGACACAACTTCCACCAAGGTTTGAACCTGAGTCTCTTCTTTATAAGTACCCAACCAAACCTCCACTTACCAATTAACCTAACCTTTAAAAATATTGCCCTCATATCTTACAATCTATCTTTATATAGCTATAGCCCTTTTATCACAAATTGATCTCTAACCACCATTTCACTGATTATTTGGTTCTGAGCGCATTTCAGTATACGACATTGATGATTACCCAGACAAAGCAAAAGGAAGGGGTACCAATCTGTACTGGTTGAAACGTAATGCCCACCATAAGCCACGGTAAATTCCAATGAGATCTTTTGCGTGGCATCTTGAAATTCCAAGGGCCCATTCTAGCAAGTTGCCTCATTCAAATTCACCTTGTAAATTCCGAAGTTACAAAATCATCAAGTGCTCTCCATTGTTCGGAATTAGCAAAATAAAAGAAGAGATATTAATGCTGAAACCTATGGCATAGCCCTCCAACAACTGACTGAAGATGAACACTCACGGTTTTTGATTGAGTTGACAGTTTTAATTTCAACTGTTTTTTTTTTTTTTCATTTCAAGAATAGGAAAGAGTAACCGATATAGAAACTCCAAGGAAGTCAATTTATTGGAGAGGTTTAGATAATATTTCCGTCGTATAAACTACTACTTCACTGTTCTCCTTTCTCTCCTTCACTTTCAGTTGCGCTATCATATTCGCCTTGAACTACTCTAAGCAGCTATTGTAGTTATTATACACCGCAGTTCACATTAAATGACTTTCATATTGACCAACTTTGCATTTAAGTAAATGCTATACCATAACGTTTCCTTACAATAATACAAAAACATTTACGGAAAAGGCCAAGTTCCAACCGAACCTGTGAAAAGGCCAAAAAGAGTAGAATGAATCGTGGATCAGACGACTAGATTCCTTGTAATAGGTTACATTTATTTTGTAATTCTTGCAAGAATTGCAGGCTGGCTCATAACACTCTAGAAGTTTCCGAGTGACTCGTTATTACGCCGCACAATAATGGAATGGGATAATTACGAGTGATTTAAGAAACTTTACCAACTCTTTAGCCTTTCTCATATCATGAGTTAAGGATTACTTATAAACTTATCTACCTTATAACCATAACTGCAACACAAAGTTACTTCCCCTTATAAACTTATCTACCTTATAACCATAACTGCAACACAAAGTTACTTCCCCTGTCGAGTGTGGCTTTCATAACTGTGTTTGTTGGAAGGCCAAACTATCTAATAGCCACCTTTGGGCCATGCTTTCCATTTTGCTAAACTATAACAAAGATATCAATGTTAGAAATGAATAAAACATTATTTTCATGGAACACTCTGTTTTAAGCATGCCCTATCATCTTTCCGAGCAAACAGCTTTCTTTCCATTTCAGTCATGTAGAGGGTAAATTTAAAAAGTAAATGCAAAGATAAAAAAACATGATATATTAGTTAAGAAAAGTCATTTGTAATGAGTTTGTATATATATTCATGTATTTAATATGAGTTGATCTATCCATCTATCCTCACTTAAATGGATTATCTAAGATGTGCATTGTTGGATTAGATTATATGGAGTGGAGTGAGATGGTCACAAGGAGGCTTATGTGATGATGTAGTGAAGAATATTGTATGGAGTTGAATGGTAGTAAATCTATCATTATTAATTGAATGGAACAATTGAAGGGTGTAAATTGTATTGTAAAATATTTTGTATGTTGTATATGAATGAATTTACATTTTTTTCGTAATTTTGAAATAATTTTTATGCTTTCTCAATGTTTGATATAAGAAGAATTTTATTTTTTTTTTAAATAAGAAGAATTTTATTATTAGAGTATTTTGATCATGATAATTTTGTTCATGCCTCAAATGTACTAAAATCCTCTTAAATCAAATTGATTGACATGAAGCTAATGTCATTGCAATATATTCTACTTTTTCTTATGGTAATGCAATAGTTGACTTCTTCTTTGAAAACCAAGATATTACACCTAATCCCAAGCTGAATAAATATCCTAAAGTATTTTTTTTATCATCAATGGATTTTACCCAATCACTATTTGTATATCCAACAAATCCAAAGTTATTAGTTGATGTATACAAAACACCAAAATTGCTTGTACCACAAACATACCTGTGTATTCTTTTTGCTGCACAAAAATAAATTTCACTTGGATCTTGCATAAATCTTGAAACTGAACTTACTACATGCACGATGTTAATTCTAGTGGTAGTAAGATACATAATACTGCTAACTAAACTCCTATATAGTGTAGCATCTATCTTGTTACTACCATCATTCTTGACTACTCCCTCACATTCAAGGGTGTGTTTATTGGTTTGCAACTTTTTATTCTAAGCTTGTCAAGTAAATCAACTACATATTTTTTATGAGATAAAAGTACCATCATTCAATTTTCTCACTTCTAAGCCAAGGAAGTAATGCATTAAACCCACATCTATCATTTCAAATTTATTCTTTATGGTATTTTTAAATTCCTCTATTAACACTTTGTTAGTGCCAATGTAAATCAAGTCATCAATTGATAGGTAGACAATAAGTAAATCATCAATACCTTTAGATTTGAAATTGAGTGTGGGTTCACTTTCACTCTTTTTGAAGCTATTTTTCTAAAAATATCACATATTTTGTTATATCATGCTCTTGGTGCTTGCTTGATTCCATAAAGAGCTTTCTTCATCCTGTAAACCTTTTGTTATTGTCCTGCAACTTTATAACTTGATGGTTCTACAAATACTTCTTCATCCAAGAAACCATTTTTAAAAGTTGATTTAACATCAAATTGATATATTAACCACTTAAATTGTGTTGTCAATACCAAAATAGTTCTTACGATATTCAATATCACAATATTAACATAGATTTCATTCTAATATATACCTAGATGTTGTGAGATGAATTTAGTTACTAATTTACTTTGTGTCTTTCAATGGATCCATCATCTTTATATTTTGTTTTGTAGATCCACTTTAGTCTAATGACATCATTTTTTAGTGGAGGATCTACTAATTCCCATGTTCCATTCCTTTATTTAGAATCAATATCATCATTCATGGATTTATTCCAGCCTTCATGATTCACTGCATCTTCAAAATGCCTTGTTTCTACTTGAATATGAAAAAATAAAGTAAAATATATAATTGAATTAAGACTAGTAGTTCCTTTATAAATTCCTTTGAAATGTTTTACCTTCCTTGGAGGAGGAGTATAACTTGAAAGAGGACTAAATGAAAGAGATGTTGAACTTGATGAAGAAGTGGTAGTAGAACTTGACTTGCTACTTAGACTAGTAGAATAAGGTGAAGCATAGTTTTCTACATTCATAGTTATTTGTTTTTCTTTTATTTTTATTGCATTTTATTATTTCATTCTTAGCAAAAATTACATCACAGTTAACTTTCAAGTTCTCTATCACTATATTTTATATCCTATAACCCTTTGTCTCCTCATTATAACCAATAAAAATGTATTTTTGCTTTTATTATAAAGTTCTTGTCTTTTCTCTTTGGTTATATGAGCATAAATAATGTAACCAAACACCTTAATATGAGCCACACAAGTCTCTATTCCACTTCAAACCTCATAAGGAGTCATATTTTTTACACTTTTTGTTGAAAATCTATTTAGCAAGTAAATAGATGTGGCTACTACTTTAGCCCAAAAAGTATTTAGAAGACCCTTTGTCTTGAGTATGCGTCTTCTACTAATTTATCCCAACAAGTAGTATCAAAATGTTTTTTAGGGTTTCATCTTGTTGCAACTGTAATAGTTCTTATCCTACCCTTTAGTGCATGTTAGGTATAATTTTCCTTCCTTTTGTACCTTTTGTGATTTATACTATGAAATATTGAGTTATTTTTTTGTTTGTTTAATATGTTAGAAACCCTATGCCAAAGTTTTAAAATATCATAGAGGAGCTATCATTATTGGCTAAGCTATATTGTTCATAAAGCATTTAGTAAATTGAGAGGTTATTATACTTCAATAATCAAGCTTTAAACAACATCTGTATATGGACTTTTGAGCTTCCACATACCCTTGGGTGTATATGGAGACCCCCATAGATTTAGGAGAGACTTTTAGTCCTAGAATTTTTGTATGTGTCTATCCATAGTAAACTAAGCATAACACTTGGGAATATTTCCATCATGTACTTTTAGAGATGTGGGTAGTATGATCAAGGGTACGTGTGGAATCCTTTTTGAGTAGTGGCCTAGAATATTGGTCAAAACATTATCAATAATTGTTAAAGTATATCAGAGGGCTATGGAAAATGCATACACCTTGGCCTATATTTTATGTCAAACCTAAAATATAGACCATTAAAACTAAAAACCCTAATGATATATTTGGGAATATTGATGAGACTACATCTATCACTAAAATTATTATTCTATAATAGTTCTTGATAGAAAATAATAATTATTGGGGTTAGTAATATAAGGGATAGTTGGTAGACTAAAAGGTTGTCAATAACAATCAAGAATAGTGTCAAACATAGAAATTACCAGTAACAGTCAGGTATAGTGATAATTATAAATATAATCAAGATTAGTAATAAATAAAATATTGACAATCTAAATAGTTGTCAAACTAGACATTAGTCAGTAAAAAGTGTGTCAACATAGAAGAAGACTAGTGTAATTGTTAGTCAGTGTTGTAGGAGTCCAATAATAGGTAACTAGTGTATGAAAGAGACTATAAAAATTGTTATTTTGAGACCTAGTCCATTATAATCATCTTTTTATACTAATAATTTTGTTCTATAGCATTCGTGAGGTTTTTTAGAGTTCAATTTTTTTTTTTTGAGGTATATTCCATTTCAATCATCCTTTTGAGTTTATTATTTTAGTATATAGAACCCAAACAATTATTGGGACCCTTACTAAAAAGAATAATTGCTAAAATAGCAATTATATTTTTAGTAAGCATTGTTGGAAGGCCCAAACTCCTAATATATGACTATAGGAACAAGAGTTCAACAAATGAATAAAAACATTAACCATCAATTAACTCAATGGGGTGAGCAACTCACTATAATCCGTGGAAAACAAATCATTGATGGATTAAACTAGTTGTAGAGTGAGATCAAAATATTTAATGAATTTTTAGCATATGTGATAGGGGAATAGAAAGAGATTAAGGAGGGAGTGAATGAAAAAGTTACAAAACTATAAATTTGTATAACTAGTATCACCTAAACATATTGATATGGTTCTTTCGATTGCAAAGGTGAAGGGTTAAGTAATATTTAAAGGGAAACGCACAACACCTATCCCTATAATAATATATACAAACTACCAAAGTTAGAATTTCTAAAATTTTATGGGAAGAATTCTAATGGATATTTGTACCAAATAGAGTAGTATTTTAGTCTTCATAATATTCCACAACATTTACAACTCATAATTGCATATTTTAATTTTGAATCAGATGCTTTGCAGTGGTATTAATGGGTCAAAAATTGTATCCCCATCCTAATTGGTATGAATTTAAAAAATAATTACTCACTCAATTTAGCCCTAGTGAATATGAGGAATTCATGGGATCCCTCACCAAACTAAAATAGATATAAACTATTAGAGAATATTAGGCTCAATTTGAAATACTAGTAAATTGTACTACTATCTTGAATGAAGACTTATTTCAAAGTTTTTTTATTAATGGGATGAAGAATGATATTGAAATTGAGGTTAAAATGTTTAAGATACAAACCTTGTAGTAGACAATAGGGTTGGATAGGTTAGTAGAAGATAAATTAATTGCACAAAGATGCACCTCTAAATGTTTATAAACACAACCTCCATTACCAAATAAACCAACCATAAATACAAGTAACAAGTCACCCACCATCAAATGATTGAGTAATGAAGAGTGGAAGCACGTAAAGCTTAAGGGTTATGTTATGATTATGATGAGAAGTGTTCACCTAGACACAAATATGTGAAACAAAAATTATATTTTTTTGATATGGATGAGTCAAAAAATATAAAATATCAAGATGTGGTAGAGGAGCATCAAGAAGAGGAACAAAGAGAATAGGTTGAAGGCCAAGAAGAATCCCAACTAGAAAATGTAGTCCAGGCCCTTGTAGGAGTCTCAATCCTCAAATTATGAATCTGGTATTATATTTTAAGGGGCGGGGAATTATAATATTTATTTATTTTGGTAGTACACATAACTTCATCAATCCATCGGTAACTAATCAAGTCAATTATTACATATAATTATATAATTATTTTGAATATATGGTGGCCAATGGAGGAACATTACCTTGTAAATAAAAATGTTAGAATGTTAAGCTCAAGATAAGGGAATATGAACTTAAATTGATATGTTCACTATTCCTTTGGGGGATATGATGTTATTTTAATGGTACAATGGCTTTGCACTTTGGTAATAGTAGCATGGAATTTTATTGAACTATGGATGTAGTTAACTCATAATGGGGAAGCAATACACTCTTTTGGGCTTACTTAAGGGGTTCACTTAGATCATTAGTTCAAAAAAAATAAACTCTTCAAAAAAAATACTCACATAGGCTATTGGCATGGTTGTTTGTAATCTAGGTATAGAATACAAAATATATTGAACATTTAGGGTACTTGTGAATACTTCTAAATAAATGTGATTCCATATTTTTTGAACCCATGAGGCTATCTCCATAATGATCCTATGATTATGCAATAGAATATGTATCAGGGAGCTTCCTACCTAACATTTGATCCTATAGATATCCATATGTGTAGAAATAAAAAAATAAAAAATTGGTCTAGGAGTTATTAAAAATGGGGATAATTCAACCTAGTGTCAGTCCTTATTCTTCACCGACACTATTAGTATGGAAAAAAGATGGGTCATGATGGCTATGTTCAGACTTTTGTAAAAATAAAATCACCATCAAGGATAAATTTCCTATTTTGGTTATTGATGAATTACATGGAGCTAATTTTTTCTCCAAGTTGGATCTTTGATATGGATACCATCATATATAGATCAAATATGAATATATCCCAAAAATAATATTTAGGACACATAAAGGTCATTTTGAATTTTTGGTAATGCCTTTTGGCATAACTAATACACCTTCAAATTTTCAAAGTCCCATGAACAAATTTTTTCATATCTACATACACAAGTTCATTTTGGTCTTCTTTGATGATATTATAGTTTATAGTCACACTTTTGAATAACACCTACATCATTTATATTTGACTTTGCAACTCTTAAAAGAGCATCATTTTTTTCCAAACACTCTAAATTTTATTTTGAAACACAAGAGATCAAATATTTGGGTCATATTTTCTCATAGAATGGATTTAAGATCAAGATAAATAAAATTATAACCATAAAAAATTGACCTAAACCTTAAAATATCAAAGTGTTTCAATTATTATTAGGTTTGACAATCTATCCAAGGTTATGATAAAGTAACAGTCCCACCAACAACCATGTTAAAGAAGAATCCATTCATATGGATGATGTCGCCTGAAAAACATCTCAAGGAATCCATGACTTTTACTCCAATGTTAGCTACTCCTAATTTTTCCAAGTCATTTATAATCGAAATTAATACTTTGGGTCATGTCATTGGTGCAATATTAATACAAGAAGGGTGACCCCTAGCTTTCACTAGTAAGGCCTTATTTAGAAAAAATCTAGGGAACACCACTTATGAAAAAGAAATGATGGTTATTCTCTATATCATTACTCACTCGTAAACTTACCTCATTGGCTGATTTTTCTCCATTAAGATAGATCATTAGAGTTTGAAATATTTTCTATAATAACGGGTATCGACTCTAGCACAATAGAAATGGGTTTAAAAATTGTTGGAGTATGATTATGTAATTGTGTACAAAAAGAAAAAGGACAATATTGTGGTAAATGCCCTATCTTATCAATTTGAGGATCAGGGCAAGTTGTGTGCCATGTCTTCCCCACTTTCCTAGTGGGTCATCCAACTTCAAGAAGAGGTAGCCAAAGAATTGGCCTGAATATATTTTAGTGAATAGCTCCAAAGGGACCTAAATTCAAATATTGGATA
Organism: Wollemia nobilis; assembly: GCA_028583015.1. NCBI lineage: Eukaryota > Viridiplantae > Streptophyta > Pinopsida > Araucariales > Araucariaceae > Wollemia > Wollemia nobilis. Next base: position 6,507,818 of record JAQPPZ010016480.1, on the reverse strand, counting down.
CTCATGGGAAATATGGTTGTTGAGATATCAAGCCCGCATTATGGTTCCTAAAAATTTATCGATTCCTTAGGACATAATGAAGGATATGCATGCTTCACCCATGATGGACCATTTGGAAATTTTGAAAACCTATGAACGGGCTAAATGCTCATTCTATTTGGTCAAAATGAAAAAGGACATTCAATTTTTTATGGTTGAGTGTGAGATATGCTAACACATAAAAGGAGAAATGGTTTGCACTTTAGAAACTTTACAACCTTTACCAATTCTCAAAAATATATGGACTAACATTTCCATGGATTTTATTGAAGGGCTTCCAAAATCAAGAGGAAAATTTTTATTCTTGTGGTGGTGGATCATATCTTAAAGTATGCCCATTTTTGTTCCATGACCCACCCCTACCATACCTCCATAATTACCCAAATATTAATGGACTCCATTTTTTGGCTCCATGGTATACCAAAATCCATTGTGTTCGACCATAACCCTACTTTCACTAGTCATTTTTGGTAGGAACTAGTTAAACTATGGGGTGTAAAATTAACAATGAACTCAACCTACCATACCTAGATAGATGGACCAAAAAAATTATCAATAAATTCTTAGAAAATTACCTCCATTATTTCACCTACAAGCATCCAACCTAGTCGGTCAAGTGGCTTCCTTTGGTAGAGTGGTGGTACAATATTCATTCAACACAACCATTAGAATGACTCCTTTGGAGGTCATTTATGGATATCCAACCCTATAACCTTCTTCATATGTTTCAGATAAATCTAATGTCCAAGTAGAGGATTCAACACTTTAATATCATACCAAACTACTACAATAATTGAAAGAAAATATGGCTATGGCTTAGTAATGAATATGAAAATAAATATATCAACATTGTTTAGAGAGTAGTTTTAATATAGGGGATATTGTCTTCCTTTGACTACATCCATACAAGTAAACATTTGTAGAACTTCATGCTCATCAAAATATTGCAACAAGATTCTATGGACCTATCAAGTATTGTAGCAAATTGGAAAAGTGGCCTATAAGCTCACTACCACCTTTTTCCAAGATCCATCTAGTATTTTATATCTCTTGTCCAAAGAAGGTACTTGAAAATAACATTCAAGTCGAGTTGATACCTCTCAAGTTGGATGATGAAGGTTTGGTCATATTAAATCTTAACAACATTTTGGACCGTAGAACCTGCACTTTCTACAACCATACTATCATTAAAGTCTTATTTTAATGGTGGTGATTACAACTAGACCATGCTACATGGGAATCTCTTTAGTAAATCCAACAAAAAATTTCTCATCTCAAGCTTTGAGGGAAAATAATTTTTGAATGGAAAGGGTATGTTAGGAACTTATTCTAACATCATTAATAATTGCATAGACATGTGGTACATTGGGCACCTAAGCTTATGAGCCTATATGATGTTACTGTTATTTATTATAAAGAGACATTATATAAAAATGCAATAGTTATTATTTAGGAGTTACTAGCTTAGGCCCCTAGTTACATGTGGATGGGAACCCTTGTGTGTTAAGGTTAGGGTTATCTAGAGTCTTTAAAAGAACCAAGGGGGTAAGAGGAAGGATCATCTCACATGTTCATATTGTAACGAAGATTTGCTTCTAGAGAGGTCACCCCCTCGAAGTGGCTTGTAATTCTATAATATGCTTTTATTTTTGCTATATAATATGTTGTATTTCAATTTCATGTTGTAATATTTTTAATCATCCCATTCATTTCTATTTAATAATACAATATTGTGTGGAATTGCTTTTAATTTACTACAAGGTTCCTAACAAACACTAATTCAATTGGTTTATTTGCCCTCCATGCTTTTCCTACTCAAAATCTCAATGTTGCTTACCAAAAATATAACCTTCACAAACTTATCATTTCATTCAATTAATTGGTAATATTTTCAACGTTTGATTCTAATATAGTAGTTTTAGTCCTCAAAATTTGAGGTGTCATACCTCATTGACCATAACCAAAATTTATTATTTAAGATAATTTTTAGGGCTTGAGTTTCTCTATATTCGAGTCTAAGAGGAATAATTTTATTTTGTAGCATACTAACCTTTTCTACAATTTGATTGCTACCATTTTTATCATAGATAACACATTCATTGTTTTTAAAAATAAAAAAAATATCCTTTTTCAATAAGTTATCATATACTCAACAAATTATGATCTAATCTAGGCTTATATAAAATGTCATAAATAAACTTTATTTCACCTTGTTTTGTCTTAATTACAATAGTGTCTTTGCCTGTGTGTGAACTCCCTTGTCATCTCTAAGTTGTACTTGAGATTTAAAATATTCATCCATATTTATAAATATATTTTTGTTGTCTATCATGTGATTGCTACAACCCCTATCCAAAATCCATACATGTTTAAAAATATTTTTTCGTAGTATCACAAGTATAAAATAATTTTTTTTTTTTTTTTTTCATAAAAATTACCAAGTTACTTGTACTTTTCCAACAGTCATATTCATAATGACTAAACAATTTACAATAATAATATTGGACTTATAATTTATCAAAATTTTAATTATTTTTTATTGTGACTAATATCTCTTTAATTTTAATTTTAATTATCTTTTTATTATACCTACTATCTCTTACTATTGTTATTGCTACAACTACTTCCTTTATTTGCATGTTCTCTTCCTTTAAATTTTCATCTACTTGCATGTTCTCTTCCTTTAAAATTTTCTACTTCCATATCCTTTACTTTAAATTTTTCTTGTTCTCTTATAAGATGATATTCCGGATTTTTTTTTCCCTTATTTTTTAAAATATCGATCTTTGTCTAGAAAGGGCACATTATCATGCATAATAGGTGTGGACAGAATAGTGGCAGTTAGAGATCAATTTATGGTAAAAGGGCTATAGTCACGTTATTTGGTTTTGATCACATTTCAGCGTACGGCATTGGCAATACCTAGATAAAACAAAAAAGGAAGGCGTACCAATCTGTAGTACTAACTTAAAGCCGACAGTAAGCCGTGCTAAACTCCATCGTATAAACTAACAAGTCATTTCTAATAGCCCAATCTAGTAACTTTATATATATATATATATAAATGGGTTATATTTTTTATTTTTTTATTATTAAGTAGTTTAAATTTTAGAACTGTTTTTTTAATTTTTATATTATCTTGTTAACAGCCGTCAAAAGAATCATCAGTAATATAATTTTTATATTATCTTGTTAACAGCCGTCAAAAGAATCATCAGTAATATAATTTTTATATTATCTTGTTAACAGCCGTCAAAAGAATCATCAGTAATATAATTTTTTTGTACAAACAGACAACCCTCCAAAATTTAAATCTATATTTTTTTAATAAAATTTACCAATCCACAACCAACCATTTTAACAAATTACTTCATTGGGAAGGAGTCCCACACTTATATATATTTTAAAATATTCAACCTCTATTCCATATCTGAAAATTCTAAAGTTACAGAATACAAGCCCTACAAAATCATCCATGTGCTCGTCATAGTTCGGAAAATTCCGAAGTTACACGATACAAGCCCAACAAAATCATCCATGTGCTCTTCATAGTTCGGAATTGGCAAAATAAAAGAAGAGATATTAATGCTGAACCTTATGACATAGCCTAAATTCATCAGATTTAGAAGTATTTCATTCTCCAACAACTGATCGAAGATGAACACTCACGGCTTTTGATTTTTCTATGTGCACCACATTGAGTTGATAGTTTTAATCTTTGCAACAGAAAGAGTAACCGACATAGAAACTCCAAGGATGTCAATTTATTGGAGCGGTTCAGATAATCGTTCCTTCGTATAAACTATTACTTCACTGTTCTCCTTTCTCTCCTTCCCTTTCAGTTGCGCTATCATATCCGCCTTCAACTAATCAACACATAAATATTTACAATGTGTATTCTAAGCAGCTTTTGTAGTTTTTATGTACACAGCAGTTCACATCAAATGACTTTCATATTAACTAACTTTGCATTGAATTTAATGCTATGCTATAACGTATCCTTAAAATAATACAAAAACATTTACGAAAAAGGCCAAAAAAAACTGCAACGAATATGAAGCGTGGATCAGACGGTGCTAGATTCCTCGTAATTGGTTATATATATATAACCAATTAAAAAAAAACAGTTAAAATATAGAAAAACAGTTGTGACATAGAAAGGGAGATGGTATATTAAAAAAGTGAATGCAAAGATAAAATTGATAAGTTTAAAGCTAAAAAATGTATGATTTATTAGTTTAAAAAGGTTATTTGTAATGAGTTTGTATATTCATGTATTCCATATAAGTTAATCTATCCATCTATTCTCACTTGGGTGATTTATCTAACATGTGCATCATCCATTGTTGGATTAGATTATATGGAATGGAGTGAGATGGCCACAAAGCTTATGTGATGATGTAGTAGAGAATATTGTATGGAGTTGAATAGGAGCAAATCTATCATAATGATTATTAATTGAATGGAATAGTTGAAGCATATGAATTTTACTTCAAAATATCTTGTATGTTGTATATGAATGAATTTATATGCTTTCGTAATTTTAAGATAATTTTTATGCTTTCCCAATATAAGATGAATTTTATTATTAGAGCATTTTGATCCTCATTATTTTTTTCATGCCTCAAAATCTACTACAATACTCTTCAATAAAATTTCTTGACATGAAGTTGATGTCAATGCAATATATTTTGCTTCTTCCAATGATAATGCAATAGTTGACTGCTTCTTTAAAGACCAAGAAATTACACCTAATCCCCAGCTAAATATATATCCTAAAGTATTTTTCCAATCATCAATGGATCCTATCCAATTACTGTATGCATATCCAACCAACACAATGTTATTAGTTGATGTATACAAAATACCAAATTTGCTTGTACCATGAACATATCATGGTATTATTTTTGCTACGCGAAAATTAATCTCACTTGGATCTTTTATAAATATTGAAACCAAACTTACAACATGCATGATGTCAGGTCTAAAGACTACCAACTAAACTCATGTGTAGTGTAGCATATATTTTTTTACTATCATCATTCTTGACTAACTTCTGTTCACATAGAAGGATGTGTTTATTGGTTTGCAAATTTTTATTCTAAAATTGTCAAGTAAATCAATTATATACTTTTCTTACAAGATAAAAATCTCATCATTCAATTGTCTTAATTCTAAGCCAAGGAAGTAATGCATTGAACCCAAATTTTCCATTTCAAATTTATTCCTCATGGTATGTTTGAATTCCTCTATTAACAATTTTCTAGTACCAATGTAAATCAAGTCATCAACATATAGGTAGACAATTAATAAATCATCCTTACCTTTGGATTTGATATATAGTGTGGGTTAACTCTCACTCTTGTTGAAGCTATTTTTTTGAAAATACCCATTTATACTATTGTACCAAGCTCTTGGTGCTTGCTTGAGTCTATAAAGAGATTTCTTCAACTTGTAAACTTTATGTTCTTGTCCTAAATATTTATAATTTGATGGTTCTTCTACAAATACTTCTTCATCCAAGAAATCATTTTAAAATTTTGATATATACTAACCGCTTAAATCATGTTTTCAATATCAAAATAGTTTTTATGGTATCCAATATCACAATATGAGCATATGTTTGAAGAACACAAGCTTATACTGAGAGGGGGGTGAACAGTATAAGATCAACTTATACTTTTCTTTCTCAAACAATATTATCCAATATAATAAATGGTAATATCAACAGTAGTAATCAAAGTAATGCACAAATCATTACACACAATAGAGACACCAATTTAATGTGGTTCACCCAATGTAGGCTACTCCATGAAGAAAATATTTCTACTAAAATTTTCTTAACAAATATCTTGGGAATCACTTCCCTATTACAATGTTTATGGACCTCTATCCAAAGGAGACACCAATCCCCTAATAATATGATTTGTGGATCTCTATCCACAGGAGAACTATTTCCCCTTTTCTCTAGTTTGTGGAACTTGATCCAGGAGAACTCTTTCTCCTCAACTGGTTTGTGGATCTCTCTCCATAGAAGAACTCTATCTTCCCAACTGGTTCATGGATCACACTCCACAGGAGAACTCTTTTCCCTTGCACTAGTTCATGGATATCTATCCATAGGATAAATGTTTCCCCTCTACTCTGGTTGATGATCTTCTATAAGACTTCTACCCCGCTACTCTGGCTTATGGATCTCTCTCCATAGAATACCTCTATCCTCACTATCCTGGCTAATGGATCTCTATCCACTAGATACTCCTATCCTCTGCTCTATCACCTCCAAATATTACTCTTAACTCTATCTCATATCTACACCAAACTTTTTCCTAAGTGTAGTACAAATTTGCTCTAACTTTGTCTCAGGTCTAGCATAAATCTACTCATAAATTTGTACTAAAATTTGTCCTCAAATCTATCCTCAAGTCTTAACACAAAGTTTGATCCAATCACAAATCAACTCTACTTATATTTACCCCAAGCCTTAACACCAAGCTTGAACAAATTAATCAATCAAATCTACTCTCAAGTCTTCATAAAGACTTTCTCAAATCTACCTAAAAGTATTCACCAAGACTTACCTGAAATTTGCCTTCAAGTTCTCTCAATAACTTGCTCAATATGCTCTTAAGTCTTCGCTAAGACTCACTTCAAATATGCTCTCAAGTCTTCACTATGAGTTACCTCAAATCTATTCTCAAGTCTTCACTAAGAATTACCTCATCTGTTCTCAAGTATTTACTAAGACTTGCCTCAAATTTGTCTTAATACACACTCAAAAAAATCATAAAATATGATCAATCAATCTCAAATATTGCACACAATGCTATCAAATGCTTTGTCTAATCTTCAAAGTAATTCCTTTAACTTGAATCAGTTTAAACATATTCTATTCAAAATTCGTTTAACCTCTAGAATATATAGAGAATGATGTACTCTATCAAAAACTCAATATGTTATACTGAATCATTTAAGTCTATCACTTTCACAAATTTGGTTTCTATTGTTTGCACATTCACTTTAAATATCACTCAAACCCAATGCTCAAGAATTTCACTCAATCATTCAATCAATGAAACACAACTTTCTCACTAACCCTAAACAAGTGTTTTAAAACTTATTCAAACAAAGAGGACAATGTGGGTCTCAAACCCTAACTCAAATAATCATCAATCTCTATCTCAAATGTTCTCTAAACATTCACCAATGAAGCATATAAGAATTCACTCAAATATTTCCAACAATGCTTATCAAACAATCCTTTTCACTCCACCTTATATTTCACAACATTTATTCCAATATTTCAAATAAAATACTTGCAACCAAATATTTTTGTCAATTCTAGGTTAGACAGCAATAGTCTATCTCAAAATATCCACAAGAATATTTATCTCAACAAATATTTCACCATACAAGAAATACAATAAAATGTCAAGTCACAAATACACCTTATCACTCCTTCACTTTCAAAATAATATTCAACATATATCAAAAATAAAGTTCCTTGTTTTACACCTTATAATCTCCTTCTCTTTCACAATAATATTCAACACGCATAAAAAATAAAGTCCCTTGTTTACACCTTATAATCTCCTTTTCTTTAAAAGAAATATTCAACACACATAAAAATAAGGCTCCTTGTTTACACCTTATAATCTCCAATACTTTATTTATTTTCTAAGCACCCAAAATAAAATATTTAATCAACAACCCTTATGACTCCCTAAACAATTTTACACATGCCCTTTTTAATATCATGTGGCCTTAAAAATAACTTTTTGCTTTCAAAAACCTTTGCTAAATTTAATTCAAGAATCGCATACCTTAATTATTGGTCCATGAAATAAAAATATTGTGCATGTCTCAACGACCAGCGCCCAAACTCGAACTCATGACCTAAGCCACAAATATGCCCTAGCCCAAGGCTATACTACCACCTATGCTATGTGTCCGCACGTGAATCAAAGGTCCATATTTTTGTATTAAATTTTGTCTCATGAATTTCATCAAAAATGAAAACTCTTCTCTCCTTCATAAAAAATTAACTACGTGGGATTCAAAACCATGACCTTCCCTTCATAAGAACCTTAGCCACTTTCCAACTGCCATCTACGCTAGCTAGCACTTTGGAATTATCTTCGCACTCCAAGCAAATTTAAAAGCAACTTTTCTTCCTTCTTTTTAAAAACTTACCAATGTCTTCTCCCTTGGAGCGCACAAATTATATTATCACATAGGCATTTGAATTCATTTGACTTTGGAAATGAAAAATCATTTCCTTTAAATACTCTTACCTTTGGATTAAAACACGTCAACCCTCCTTCAAATTCAAATTTAAATTCGAATTGAAACTTTGGACTTTGAAACTTTAGAATTTTGACGCCATTAATTATTTAAATTAAAATATTAATCTTAGGTTAAAATATTTTAATTTAAATAAATTAAAACATTCTCCAACCTTTATAACTTGCTCAATGGACCTTGTAATTTTTCACCTCTTCCTTTTGCCCAAATATTATAATATTAAATATTATAATATTATTATTTCTTTGTAAGCCTGCTTCTCTTTTTTTGGGTCTTCAATCTTTTTATCCTCTTTAGGCATATACATTTAAAGTAGATATTATACCGTTTTCCTTTTAACAACTTCCTTGCCTTTTGGAAAAACCAACCTTTTGACGTTAATGACAACAAAACTGGACATCAAACCTATTGACATCAATGACAACAAAACTTGCTCAAATTTCCAATAATTTTTCATTGTAATCTATACCTAATGTTATGAGAAACCTTTAACTACTAATCTTGCTTTGTATCTTTCAATAAATCCATTAACTTTATATTTTATTTTCTTGACCCACTTTAGTCTAATGACATCCTTTTCAGGTGGAGGATTTATTAACTCCCATGTTTCATTCCTTTCTGTAGAAACAATCTCCTCTTTCATGGATTTATACTAGATTTCATGATTCACTACATATTTTAAATGTCTTAGTTCTACTTGAATGTGATATAAAGCAAAATTCACAATTGAATTAAGAATAGCAGTTTCTTTATAAATTTCTTTGAGATTTTTTACTTTCCTTGAATGACTAAGACTTGAAAGAGGACTAAATGAAGGAGATGTTAAACTTGAAGAAGTGGTAATAGAACTTGACTTGCTACTTAGGCTGGTAGAATAAGGTCAAGCATCTTGTTCTATATCCATAATTACTAGTTTTTTGTTACACATTTCTATTCCATTGTCATGTTTCATTCTTAGAAAAAAGTACATCACAAGTGATTGTCAAGTTCTTTATCCCTAGATTATACAACCTGTAATACTTTGTCTCCTCATTGTATCCAATAAAAAGGTATTTTTTTCTTTTCTCATCAAGTTTTGTCTTTTCTCCTTGGCTATGTAAGCATAAGAAATGCAACTAAACACCTTAATATGAGCCACACAAAACTTTCTTCCACTCCAAGCCTCATAAGGAGAAATATTCTTTGCACTTTTTGTTGGACATTTATTTAGCAAGTAAACAAATGTGGCTTGTGCTTTAGCCCAAAATGTATTTGGAAGATCATTTGTGTTGAGCATGCTTCTTACCATATTCATGATTGTACAATTATTACATTCAACTACCCAATTTTTTTGAGGAGTATAGATTATAGTCAATTATCTTTGAATACCATATTTTTTGCAAAATAATTGAATTCATTAGACATAAATTCTCCCTGTGTAGAGTCTTCAAGAGAAAACCACTATGATTTTCTATATTAGCTTTATACTACTAAAATATAGAAAAATATTTTGTCTTTTCTTTGATAAAATATACCCAATTTCTTCTATTGTAGTTATCAATAAAAATAATAAAATACCTATTTTGTTCAGTGACAAAGGTTTCATTGACACTATTAGGATCCTATCCTAACATCATTAATAATTTCATAGTCATATGGTACATTGGATGCCTAGGCTTATGGGCTCATAAGATGTAACCACTTTTTATTATAAAGACACGTTATATAAAATATGTAACAATTGTTATTTAGGAGTTATTATCTCAAGCTCCTACTTGCACTAAATTGAGTGGATAGTTTTAATCTCAATTGCAATTACTATTTTCAACTGTCTTTTCTTTTAAGGAATAGGAAAGAGTAACCAATATGGAACCTCCAAGGAAGTAAATTTATTAAAGTTGTTTAAATAATCATTTCATCATATAAACTACTAAGTCATTGTTCTCCTTTCTATCCTTCACTTTCAGTTGTGCTATCATATCTACCTTGAACCATATTTATGATCAACACAAATATTTATAATTGTGTATTCTAAGCAGCTTTTATAATTTTTATGTACACCACACCACAACTCACATTAAATATGACTTTCATATTGACCAGCTTTGCTTTGAATTTAATGCTAAGCCATAACATATCCTTACAATAATACAAAAACAATTATGAAAAAGACCAAATACGTATTGAATCTGTGAAAAGACCAAAAACATTGCAGCATGTATAAAGCATGTATCAAATGGTGTTTACATTATTTTTTTTGTAATTCTTGCAAGAATTGAAGGTGAAATCTAAATGGCCACTTTAGAAGGTTCAAAATGACTTGTTATTATATCGTAAAATAATGGAATGGGATAATTATGAGTGAATTAAGAAGCTTTACACTTCTCTTTACTCATTCTCATATAATGAGTTAAGGATTATGTATCAACTTATCTACCTTATAATCATAACTAGAACACATATTTACTTCCCCTATCGAGTGTGGATTTCATAAATGTGTTTGTTGGAAGGCCAAACTATCTGTTAGGGCCTTGCTTTCCAATTTTGTAAATGATGACAAATATATCACTATTAGAAATGAAGAAACATTAACTTTTATGGAACACTTTGTTTTAAGCATGCTTATCATCTTTTCAAGCTAAAAAAATTATGACTAGAAAGCTTTCTTTCCATTTCAATTATCATGGATACTCCCTCATATCTCCTATGGAATCATGCTACACTTTTCTTATCAAGCCACGAGATGATGTCTGAGAAAACCAATTCTATATGTTTGGGGAACTCATCAAAGATCAAGTCATACCAAATATCAGGGTACAACTTCAGAGTCTTGTCACAGCTCATCATTGACAAATACAATAATTTACTCATAAATGGATCAATTACCTTGCTATATTCTCTGTTAATAAAAAGGAAAGACAACGCCACCTACACAATATTTTTTTGTAAATCTAAATAATTTCTTCTTAAAACCCAAACGAACTAGTAACATAAATCTAAATCTATATTATTTTTGTAGCCCCTTGTAATAGCCTAGTAGACACATATCCTATACCTGATCACAAATAGCTCCCAATTTAATAGAGCAAATAACCACTTCAGTTGTTGTGTTCAGTATATTGATTGACAAAGTGACTAATATAACAGTCCCAAGTGGTCTTGGTGACATCAAAATCTACAATTATCTCGTGGCGTTGTCCCTTCTACTTTATATAGATAATGTATATGCATACATTTCAAGGTGGGGTGAATGACTTTGGAGTCCATTATGATATATATATGTCATTTTGGCTGAACGGACTCCTTGACGGCAGGAAATTGTGTGCTCCGTTGAACTTTGCAGATCCCAATGGTAAGACTTACATTTCTGAATCAATCAAGAGTTACATTTATGTGTTTAACGTTCATGGAATCCTTAGCCAGAAATGTAGGGCTTTTATAACGGATTTCTGAAGCTGCTTATTGTTTTCAGGACCGTGAGCAAGTCAAATATGAAGAGGTAGGAATTAGTTGTGAACACGTATTTATTTTAAATAAAAGGATTGCTAGATCACGGTAAGATAACCGCAACGGTAATGCAGGAATTCTTTCTGAACTCCCGGGGAGTAGAGCTGTTTACGTGCAGGTGGCTTCCTGCAAATGGCGAAGCCAAGGGTCTTGTATGTCTCTGCCACGGTGAGCGTTAAATTCAACCGAGCCTAACTCTAGTAGGATTTCTAAGTTCTATTACATGTAACTTACTCGTACTTGTGTGGCGATTGTAGGGTATGGCATGGAGTGCAGCGTTTTCATGAAAGGTACTTCTTTATTTCCCATTTAAATCTTATCCCTGCCATTTGCGTAGATTAATCATGGTTGCAGTTTGAAGCACATGTGAGAAATATGAATTTTGAGTAACAGCAATCGTGATTTTTTAGACACAGGAATCAGGCTTGCAAACGCCGGATATGCAGTGATTGGCATAGATAATGAAGGGCATGGAAAGTCTGGTGGGATGCGTGGTTACATTAAAAGCTTCGACGAGCTTGTAAACGATTGCGCGGCTTTCTTTAAGCTCATTGCTGGTATTTTACCACAGGGATCGTTTTTCATCTGCTATCCTGTAATTGCTTATGCCATTGACCTCATGAGAGTATATTATATGATATGGTATTGGCAGAGCGTGAAGAGTACAAGACAAAAGCGAGGTTCCTCTACGGGGAATCCATGGGTGGAGCTGCGGCGCTTATTATTCATAGAAAACAGCCCAACTTTTGGAGCGGTGCTGTGCTCGTTGCTCCCATGTGCAAGGTAATCTTATTGCAAATATTATTGCATTCTTGCAAGAATTGCAGGCGAACTATAGCAATACCAATTAAGTTTACAGTTATATTTTTATGTTATGTGTTCTTGGAGACAGATATCAGAAGAGCTAAAGCCTCACCCCCTGGTTATCAGCATATTAAAAAAACTGACCGCTATAATCCCTACGTGGAAGATTGTACCTACAGAAGACATTATAGATGTGGCGTTCAAAGATCCAGAAAAGAGACAACAGGTAACCCAATGCATCCACACATTGTACATATTGTAAAAATTTGGATGGTAAATGTATAAATTTATTTAAATTAAGGAATTGTGAGGTATGACGTGATTGCAATTTGTGTGAGTAGAGTTTCTTGGTTAAGATAGGTATTGAGAAGGATAGGTATTGAAAAAGAGGTAAGGGTTCTCTGGTACAGTGACATGGCTAGTGACATGGCTATTCAAGATGAGAGGATTAGACAGGTTGATGAGCAAAATTTGGAAGTCAATGGAAAAATTTGGTTTCAATAGGATATTTGGTTTCAATAAGATATTTGGTTTCAATGCATATATTCTTTTACTATTGTAAACAAATATTCTTATAAACTAAAATTAAAAAAAAAACTCATGTATACTTATTTTAATATAAAATTTTCACATTAAATTCAAATTCACACTAAGAAGTTATGTTAACGCTAAGGATCAAAATATATCTTAACGTTAGGGTTAAACTTAGATCTTGGCGTTGGCATTAGATGTAGGTACGTTCATTATTGAAGGCTGAATCATATCAAACATAGGCATTAAAGAAAACTTGTGCATTTCTTAGTGTGCTTCAAATTTTTTAAACGATTTTTGACAAATCACAGAAATACGTGCCTTCTCATTAATATCTGATACAATTTAAATGCAGATTCGGACAAACCCCTATGTTTATCAAGGTAGACCTCGCTTGCAGACTGGATATGAGCTCCTCATGACAAGTATAGATATAGAGAAACGATTGGACGAGGTAAAGCTTTCGATCACTTCATCTGCATTTCTTACGAGTATTAATAGTATGGGCTGATTTTATCAGTCAGAAATTGTGCAGGTGACGTTGCCTTTCATTGTTCTTCACGGAGAAGATGACAAGGTAACCGATCCGTCTGTGAGCGAATTATTGTATTCATCAGCGGCGAGCTATGACAAGACTATGAAGCTGTACCCCGATATGTGGCATGGATTGACCTTTGGTGAGTTCCCCGAACATATAGAATTGGTTTTCTCAGACATCATCTCGTGGCTTGACAAGAGAAGTACAGCAGGCTTCCATAGGAGATACGAGGGAGATAACTGAAATGGAAAGAAAGCTTTCCGATGACAATGCTGTTAGCTCGGAAAGATGATAAGCATCCTTAAAACAAAGAGTTACATGAAAAATAATGTTTCGTCATTTTTAATAGTGATATCTTTGTCATCGTTTACCAAACTGGAAAGCAGGGCCCTAACAGATAGTTTGGCCTTCCAACAAACACAGTTATGAAAGCCACACTCGACAGGGGAAGTAACTTTGTGTTCCAGTTATGGTTATAAGGTCGATAAGTTTGTACGTGATCCTTAAATCATTATAAGAACGAGTAAGGAGACGTAAAACTTCTTATATCACTCTGTAATAATTTTCCCATTCCATTATTTTGCGGTGTAATAACGAGTCACTTTGAAAAAAAAAAAAAATGTAACACTATTTTTGGCCTTTTCACAGATTTCAGTAGGTATTTGGCCTTTTTCCCATTATTGTATGGAGACTTTATAGCTTAGCATTAAATGGAAAGCAAAGTTGGTCAATATGAAAGTCATGTTTGACCTGAATTGAGGTTTACATAAAAGTTTTAAAAAAAAAATCTTTATATATATATATATATTTTTTTTTTTTTTTTCTCACAGATTCGGTAGGTATTTGGCCTTTCTACCATTTGTAAGGAGACATTATGGCTTAGCATTAAATGCAAAGCAATGTTGGTCAATATGAAAGTCATATTTGATATGAATTGAGGTGTACATAAAAAGCACAAAAGCTACTTAGACTACATAATTGTAAATATTTATGTGTTTGATCATAAATATAGTTGAAGCAATATGTTTTAGGAGAGTTATCACAACCATATTATTTTTAGTAATTGATAAGTGCAGGGTTCAAATCATATAGGTTGCTTTTACCAAACCTATTCCACTTTGTTATTGATTCAAGTGGATATGATAGCTCACAAGTGTGGGGTTTAAATCACATAGGTTGCTCCTACCAAACCTATTCCACTTTGTTATTGGTTCAAGTGGATATGATAGCACAATTGAAAGTGAAGGAGAGAAAGGAGAAGAGTGAGGTAGTAGTTTATACGATGGAATGATTATTTAAGCCTCTCCAATAAATTGACATCCTTGGAGTTTCTATATTGGTTACTTTTTCATATTCTTGAAAGGAAAGCTATTGAAAAAAGTAATTACAATTTAGATTAAAACTTTCCATTCAATGTGGTGTAGATAGAAGTTGTATTTCATTCTCCAAGTAAACTTAAAGCTCTTATTTAAAACACTGATTCATATAACAAATCACTTATATACGCATTAACAACGGAGCATGAGGAGAGTGCATGCCTTATAGATATATATATATATATATAGAAAGAGGGCCCTACATCGAGCCAAATGGTGTATGCCCTTTTAAAACAGAGAGTGAATTCATCTAGATCTTAAGAGTATATAAATTGTGACCCGCTTTCTTGAATAAACCTACTCAAGAGTGTTCAAAATTAAATAAATGGTCGATTATCCTTTGAAAATAGAAAGGTTATCTTTTTTTATTTTGGGGAGTATTTTATATATGTATTAAAAACTGTTAAAGGAAACCTATAAGATTCAAAAGGATTCAAAAAGAGATCATTGAAGACATGATTAAATGGAGGCGAATTTCCCTCTATTTTATTTTAAATGGCCTTTACCTCTCTATTTTCAAAGGGACTAGGAGAAGACTTAAGTATCATAGTAGTAATTGAGAGTGCTTTTCCTTCCTATAGATATCTTCATAATAAAGAGATTAAGATCCCAGTGTCACTCTGGGGGTTTCCCCTTGCTCTTAAAAGTTGACAAAGAACTATGATGGTCCCTGTAAGATATGGGATATGTGTGAGATCAACCAAAAGGGTGATGTGTGATGCGTTGGATGCTCTTATTCATTGAGTATGCATGTTTTTACTTTTCATGGAGAGAATGAGGTAAATAATGTGTTTAGTTTAGTTCACCCTTTAAAAATAGAGGTTGTTCATATTATTGTCCAAAGTGATAGGAGAAGAGCTCTCTATCTATAATTACATGCACCATCAGGACAAATAGAAAGAGAGTTCACCTTTAATACAAGATAGGTAGAGTGAGGAAGAAGATATCAACCTTGAAGGAAGAGAAATTCATTCATTAACAAGTTTAATGAGGTACAATATTAAAATTCATCTCTTTAAAATTGAGAGGGAGGGAGTTTTCCATAAATAGTGTATAGGCTCTTTAAAGATCTTGAGGCTCTCTAGTTGACGTGAAAATTTTAAGAGTGCTCTTAAGTCAGGAGAGGGGATCGAAAGGATCTTTAAGATCTTTATAACATAAATGAGGATAGGAAAATGAATAGATCTACTCGACTATCCTTTTTTCATATCATAAAGGTTGACCTTCTCTTAAATTTTTTGAATAGGATTCAGTTTATGCTAAGATGAAATGATTGAAACTTGTATAGTAGTGATCATGGCATGCTCTCAAAAACAAATATGAAGTGGTTCCTCTGTTTTAATAAAGGCTTTTTTTCTTTCTTGAAATAAAGGGAGGGGCTTGTATAGCTTTTTCGAATTTAGTTTCATAGAAGGACCTGACCCTTTGGAAAGAGAGGACCTTTAACTGACCATAATTTTAAAGGCCCAAACAACATTCATAATAGTGTTAATAAAATATGGTATAACAATACACCCCCTCCTCATCAATATGTCATTGGTTGTGTCAATCAATCTAATTATATCAACCACATCTTCGATAATGTTTGCATATTAACAAGACACAAAGAAATTATAAATCCCCAACTAATCAACCTTCATTTGATAAAGTAGACAAACCTCTAATCATTCAACCTCAATCTATAACCAAAGCCATTTTTAATGCATGATTTTCTTAAAATTCTCTATTTTAAACCTTATAGAAAAGAGAGGTCAAAATCGAGCTCATTATGAGGATTTGAAAACATCTGCTTCCTACAGGGATATCCTAGTCAAAGTCTTGAGTGAACAAATTTAAAGGGAGGAGTTGACCCCCTTAATAAGAGTTTACCTCAATCATTGGATTGATAGGGGTAGAGCATACAAACATATCCTTTTACGAGGATGATATCCCAAACCCATAAATTGATAGGAGATCCTCCTCTTTACATCACAACCCAAATTTAAGAGTGATAAACCCATCAAAAGAATCCTAGTAGACAATGGATCAGGACTTAACATCTATAATCTGAAATTCCTTATCCATTTAAAATCACAAAATATGATCTATGGAAATATAGTCTGACCATCAAGGCTTTCGATAATGAAGAATGTGAGGCTAGTGGAAATATAGTATTACCTCTCAGGCCCTAGAATCCATAATACCTTAATTTTATGTTATGCCTTATGACTTATCTTACAATATCCTTTTAGGTAGAGCTTGGATACATGAGATGTGAGCAATTCCATCATAAAAAAGCATCAATGTCTCAAGTCTGAGTATAAAGGTCAAACCTATAACATACCAACAGATCCTGAACCCTTTAAATACTATAAGGTAGTTTAAGTGTGGTTTTTTTGAGCTTTCACCCTTTTAATATGTGTCCTCATTTAACATAAGAGAAAATATTTATTGTTATTCCTAGGTAGGAAAATACCTAGTAGCATAGAAATCACATTTCACATAGGTGAATATGGTAAGTCTCTTGGTGAAGCTCTTTGAAAGGTAGAGGCCAGGGGTTCACTTAGCCTCATAGAAACAAACCTGAGCCCAATCAAAAAGAGAGAGGATCCAAAAGCACTTTAGATAACCCCACGACCTCATATAAGGTGTTTTACTTAACAAAGTTGCCACCTTCACCTAGGAAATTAGGTAAACCATCGATAGGGAATGTTAGTAATAAGTGTAAGAAAGTGCGGATAAGGAGTTATTCCTTTGAAAAAGCCCTTCAAAAAAGCTATTATTTTTTGAAGAAAAGGTCATTGATAGAAACCAATAGCCTCCCTAGCATCAATATGCTTCTTGCTACCTATTCAATGTCTATCCAATAACCGAACCTTTCTATTTTAAGAGCTAGCCAACTAAAGAGCCATGGAAAGGGTTTAGGATGCCACGAACAAGGCATGAAAGAACCCCTCTCTTTTCCTCCTTTTTAAAACAGGGGAGCCTAGCCTGGTAGGTTTGATATAGGATTTGATCATAATAAAGTCAAACTATATCTTGACTCATTTTCAGATGATGATGATGATGACGATGATGATTTTATCCTACTAGAAAATTGTGACTAAATATCTATAGCTAGATCTCTAGGGAGAAGCATGAGGTTTAGATTAGAATGAGGAAGATTCCACCAGTCCTAACCATATCATCTTTGGAGAAATCCCTAGTGATCTCATTGAGCATTCATCTATGGAATACCTAACTATAGTCTATCCTGAGCTCATAAGTGATGAACCTTCTTGTGATTTGGAGGATGACAACATCATTTCAATCCATACCAAATCTCAAGGAGTTCATAACTATCTTATCAACCTCTCCTCTCTATTTTAAAAGGTTCTACTTCGATCAATCTTTCCCTCTTTTTTTATTTGTGAGGCCAACCTTATTTTCAAGATCCTACTTTAGATCCCCAAAACATAGACCTTGATAGTGAAGACTTAGAAAGTCTGGGTGCCCTCTATTTTGAAAGCACACCCCACCTCCCCACCTCTTTTAAGGAAGATAGGAAGATGAGTCACATTTTTTATGGAGGAAACCATAGACATTAATGTGGGGATACCAGATGAACCCCAGATCCTTAAGCTAGGCAAGGTTTTGTCTCCTTCCAAGCTTTTAGAATACACCAAGATTTTGATTGAGTATAAGGATATGATAGCTTGGTCCTATGTTGATATGCCCAGCTTGAACACCTCTTTAGTCATCCATTATTTAGTGGTTAGACCAGATTCCAAGCCTGTCAAACATCTTAAGGTGCTTTTTTAGTATCCTAAAGTCGCACTTCCAGTCAAGGAAGAGCTTCAAAAGCTTCTTGATGTCAGTTTCAACAAACCTATCGATTAGAGAGATTGGATTTCCTCTCCTCTATTAAAGGTTCCAGTAGCCAAGAAAACCATGAAAAGGATCAAAATCTATACAAGAGGAGAGGAGAAGATATAAAGGCAAAGCTTGTCCTAAAGATGCCTTTCCACTTCCTATCATTAACATGATTGTTGGTTTCATTGCTGGATGTGGAATGTTATCTTCAATGGATGGTTTTTCTAGATATAACCAAATCAAGATAGCTCTAGAGGACCAACCTCTACCTTTACCATATCTTAGGGAACCTTCTATTATCAAGCGATGCCCTTTTAATTTAAAAGGGCTGAAGAATACATGAGCGTAATATCAACGAGCTTTTTAAGAGCATATATCTTTCATGATTTGATGTGTGAAATTATGGAAGATTATGTTGATGATATGAGAGGTTGCTCTATTAATAGGAAGGCCCTCCCCCTCTATTTTAAAAGCAAAGCCTCGTGACCCTTTTCATTTTAAAGGGCTTAAAGGGCTTTGAAAGGTTGAGATCTTATAAAGTGTGCCATGCATAAGTGCATATTTTCTGAGGTGCGACCCCTATTTTAAAAAGCTTTGAAAGCCCTCTATTTTCAAAGCGGGTTCATTGTGTCTCGACAAGGCATACAAGTAGATCCCAAGAAGATAGAAGCCATCATCTTTTTGCCCGCCCGGTGGGGAGAGGGCGCCCTCTACCTGACCCAACTTAGAAGCTTGCAAGGTAAGATCCAAGCCATCTTTTTTGGTTCATATCCCAACTAGCAGATAAATCACATCTGTTCACCAAGTTATTGAATAAGGATGCAACTCTCCATTTTAAAGGATGAAGGTTGTCAATGCTAAAGAGAGGGGAAAAAGAGAGGGCCATTGAAGATATTAAGAAGTACTTAATTTCGCCTCATATCCTTATCCCTCCAAACCCTAATAAGCCTTTGATTTCGTATATAACTACAACCAAGTATACCTCGGGTGATTTACTGGCCCAATATGATGATCAATGTAAAGAAATGTCCATCTATTATATAAACGTCAAACCCTAGTTAGCTATGAAATGTGCTATACTCTTTTAGAGAAGCTTTGCCCTCTATCTATAAAAAAGTTAGTGTTTGCTTTCCATAAGTTAAGACACTATATGCTTAGTCATAACACTTTTTGATTGCTTTTTAGGACTGAAATAAGGATAGAGAGGTAACACCAGAAAAAGTCTAAACCCCTTGAAATCCCTTTAAAAGCTTGGGCTTGGGCGAACTGCGTCTTTTTGGATCATGCTTCTCAGTGAGTTTGATCCAGAGTTTATAAGCCGGTTAAAGGTCAAATAATAGCCGACCTCTTGCCGCAGATGCACCTCTAGAGTCCACTCAGCCTTTGAGGATTTAATTTCCTGATGAGTTCATCTTTTACATAGAAGCTAAACCTGAAGACGAGCTTAAGATTATAGATAGAGAGCTCTCCTCTCTGTTTAAAAGGTAAAGGTAAAAGGTCTCTTTTCTTTGATGGTTCTAGGTGTGCAAAAGGTGTAGGGGTAGGGATTATCCTTATTACCCCACAAGATCATCCAATCCCTTTGTCCTTTAAGCTTAGCTTCACTTGTACCTCCCATATAGAAGAGTATGAAGCTCCCAGGAAATATCTTTGAGCCGCTTGAGATTTAAATATAAAGGTCCTTAAAGCTCTTCTTTGGTGACTCCCAATTGATCGTCAATCAAACCTCTCTGAGTTTATCGAACCAAAGACAAAAATCTCAAACCTTATGAAGAGATCATTGATCAATTATTCGTAACCTCTAACAAGATCATGATTGAATCTATCCATAGAACTGGTAACTACCATACCTCAGTTATGGCTTCTACAACATCCCTTATTCCTTTAGAGCTCGAGGATGATCAAGCAACTCTGATTATTAGGCAACTTAAGAAGCCATCAACCTGCCAATCTTTCTCCTTTAGAGTTCTTTGCCTTAGAAGGTGATCCCATAGCTAACCCTTGGTATTAAGATATCTAGAATTATCTAAAGGATGCTACTTTACCTGACAGGTTAACTAGGAATGAATAGAAAATCCTAAGGCTCTTTAGAAAAAACTCCGCATATCAACATGTCATAGTTGGTGATATCTTGTATAGATGTGGCATGGAACTTTACTTTACTTTACTTCACTAAGGTGCCTAGATCCAAATGAAGCTTGAGAGGCCGTCAAGGAATTCCATGATGGGTCTTATGGTGGTCACTTCAGCGGTGTATCTACCACCAAGAAGTTGCTTAGGATGGGTTACCTCTCTATTTTGAAGGGGCCCACCATGGAAAATGACTCTTATGACTATGTATTAAGCAATGTAATAAATATAAAAAGCATGATAATCTTATCCATCCACCATCTCAAGCTTTACAATCTATCACTCTAAGAGCCTTGGCCTTTCTCCATCCAGGGGATGGACATCATCGGGAGGAGAAATCCTACATCCTCTGGTGGACATAAGTTCATCAGCACAACCATTGTATACTTCACCTTTGAAATTAAAGGGTTGAAGCCCTTTAATTTAAAGATACCTCTACCACTTTAAAAGGTTTAGGTGTCCAAGTTTATCCAAAACCAGCTTGTCTATAGATATGGGATTCTATCTATCATCATTTCAAACAATGGAACCCTTTGAAAGGAGAATTGGTTTGCATTTCAGGCATTTTATAAATTTTACCAATTCTAAAAAATGTATGGGTTGACATTTCCATGGATTTTATTAAAGGGATTCCAAAACCAAGAGGAAATATTATCATTCTTATGGTGGTGGATCTTCTCTTAAAGTATGCTCATTTTTATTCCCTGACCCACCCCTACCATACCTCCACTATTACCTAGATATTCATGGACTCCATTTTTTTGCCTCCATGGTATGCTAAAAATCATTGTGTTCGACCATGACCCTACTTTCACTAGTCATTTTTGGTAGGAACTAGTTAAACTACAAGATGTACAACTGAAAATGAACTCAACATACCATCCATAGAAAAATGGAAAAACAAAAGTTGTCAACAAATGCTTAGAAACTTACCTCCACTATTTTACCTCTAAGCATCCAACCTAGTGAGCCAAGTGGCTTCCCTTGGTAGAGTGGTGGTACAACACTTTGTTCCACACAACCACCAAAATGACTCCTTTTGAGGTTATTTATGGATACCCACCCCTATCACCTTCTTCATATGTTCCAAGCAAATCCAATGTCCGTTGGACATTTTGAGTCCATGGAGTTATCATTGATGTCAAGGCATGAAGTTGTCATTGATGCCAAGAAGTGAACCACCAGTTATGTCAAAAGGTCAAAATAAGCAATGTCAGAGGTTGATAAAAAAGGGCTTCATAATATTATTTTTAATATTATGTGAAGCAAAATAATTTTTTTTATTAAAACCATAGTAGGAAAATAAAATGTTTTGATTAAAATGAGTAACTATGTGGGATTTGGCCAATCTCGATCTCATGAGTATTTTTACTACAGTGGAATGGCACTCATGAAGATGGATTTAACATGCTCGTACTAGGAAATAAAGCAAAAATGAATAAAATAAAGAAGAAAATTTTCATATTGAATCCTCTGATATTGGACAAGCAAGTGGGAAGACTTAGGATGAATGGACAACCAAGTGGACAGACTTGGGGTGTTACACTTACTTTTAAAAATATCGATTGTCATGCATAATAGGGATGGATAGAATAGTGGCAGTTAGATATTAGTTTGAGGTAAAAGGGCTATAATCACACATTGTTTGATTTTGACCACATTTCAACGTATGATATTGATAATACCTAGATAAAACAAAAATGAGGTTGTACCAATCTGAAGTATTAACTTAAATCTGACAATAATCCGTGCTAAATTCCATCATACCAATGAGATCTTTTCCTTGTCATTTTGAAATTCAAAGAGCCCATTCTAGAAAATTACTTAATTCAATTTCACTTTCTAAGGAGTCCCACATGTATATATATTTCAAAATATTCATATTGACCAACTTTACTTTGAATTTAATGCTATGCCATAACGTATTCTTACAATAATACAAAAACATTTACGAAAAAGGCTAAGTACCAACCGAATCTATGAAAAAGCCAAAAATAGTGTATGAAGCATGGATCAGACGATGCTAGATTCCTTGTAATAGGTTACATTATTATTATTATTAATTCTTGTAAGAATTGCATGGGAACTCTAAATGATTACTTTAGAGGTTTCTAAGTGACTCGTTATTATGCCGCACAATAATGGAATGGGATAATTATGAGTGATGTAAGAAGCTTTACCCTTTTAGTTATCATGTGTTAAGGATTATGTATAAACTTATCTAGTCAATAACCATAACTGGAACACTAATTTACTTCTTCTATCGAGTGTGGCTTTCATAACTATGTTTGTTGGAAGGCCAAACCATCTGTTAGGGCCCTGCCTTCCAATTTGGTAAACGATGCCAAAGATGTCACTGTTAGAAATGAAGAAACATTATTTTTCATGGAACAATCTATTTTAAGCATCCTATCATCTTTTCGAGCTAAAAGCATTGTCATTGGAAAGTTTTCTTTTCATTTCAGTCATCATGGATACTCCCTCTATCTCCTACGAAAGCTTGCTGCACTTCTCTTGTTAAGACACAAGATGATGTGTAAGAAAACCAACACTATATGTCCATTTATTTTAAAAAGTAATGTTTGATAAAGCACATGAAATTGTTTTTCTTAAAGAAGAAAATAAGTTAAAATATAGAAAAAAAAATCAGATGGTAAATAAAAAAAGTTGAATGCAAAGATGAGAAGATAAATTTAAAGATAGAAAAACATGATTTATTAGTTAAGAAAAATCATTTATAATGAGTTTATATATTCATGTATTCAATATGAGTTGATCTATCTATCTATTCTCACTTGGGCGGATCATCTAACATGTGCATCATCCATAGTTGGATTAGATTATATGGAGTGGAGTAATATGACCACAAGGTTTATGTGATGATGTAGTGGAGAATATTGTATAGAGTTGAATAGGAGAAAATCTATCATAATGATTATTAATTGAATGAAATAGTTGAAGCATCTGAATTGTATGTAAAATACCTTGTATATTTTATATGAATGAATTCACATGCTTTCCCAATTTTGAGTTAATTTTTATGCTTTTCCAATGTCTAATATAAGATGAATTTTATTATCAGAGCATTGTGAT
This sequence comes from Wollemia nobilis, assembly GCA_028583015.1. NCBI lineage: Eukaryota > Viridiplantae > Streptophyta > Pinopsida > Araucariales > Araucariaceae > Wollemia > Wollemia nobilis. The sequence goes on along the minus strand of JAQPPZ010016480.1, from coordinate 6,483,686 downwards.
CCTAATAATTTTGTTCATGCCTCAAATCTACTAAATTTATTTTCAATCAAATTTATTAACATGGAGTTGATGTCCTTGCAATACATTATGCTTCTTTTGATGATAATGCATGCAATATTTGATTGCTTCTTTGAAGACCAAAAAATTAATTGGATCTCGAGTTGAATACATATCCTAAAGTGTTTTTTGATCGTCAATGGATCTTGCCCAATCAATGACTATATATCCAACCAATCCAAAGTTATCAGTTGATGTATACAAAATACCAAATTTATTTGTACCAAAAACATACCTCGGTATTCTTTTTGTTGCACGAAAATAAATCTCACTTGGATCTTGCATAAATCTTGAAACGAAACTTACAACATGCATGAAGTTAGGTATAATGGCAGTAAGATATAAGACTATCAACTAAACTCATGTATAGTGTAGCATCTATTTTTCTAATATCATCATTCTTGACTAACTTCTCACTCACATTGAATGGTGTGTTTATAGGTTTGCAACTTTTTATTCTAAACTTATCAAGTAAATCAACTGCATACTTTTCTTATGAGATAAAAATACCACCATTCACATGTCTTACTTCTAAGCCAAGGAAGTAATGCATTGAACCCAAATTTGTCATTTCAAATTCATTACTCATGGCAAGTTTGAATTCCTCTATTAAAACTTTTCTAGTGCCAATGTAAATCAAATCATCAACATATAGGTAGACAATAAGCAAATCACCAGTACCTTTGGATTTTACATAGAGTGTGGGTTCACTTTCACTCCTATTGAAGCTATTTTTTTGAAAATATCCATCTATTCTATTGTACCAAGCTCCTGGTTCTTGCTTGAGTCCATAAAGAGCTTTCTTTAACTTGTTATTGTTTTCATGTCCTACAACTTTATAACTTGATGGTTGTTCTACAAATACTTCTTCATCCAAGAAATCATTTTAAAATTTTGATTTATACTAACCACTTAAATCATGTTGTCAATGTCAAAATAGTTTTTATGGTATCTAATATCACAATATGAGCATAGTTTTCATTGTAATCTATACCTAGATGTTATGATAAGCCTTTAACTATTAATCTTGCTTTTTGTCTTTCAATGGATCCATCAACTTTATATTTTGTTTCATAGACCCACTTTAGTCTAATGACATCCTTTTCTGGTGAAGGATTTACTAACTCCCATGTTTCATTCCTTTCTATAGCAACAATCGTCTCTTTCATAGATTTATACCAGACTTCATGATTCACTGCATCTTTTAAATGTCTTGGTTCTACTTGAATATGAGATAATAAAACAAAATTCACAACTGAATTAAGACTAGTAGTTCCTCTATAAATTTCTTCGAGAGGCTTTACCTTCCTTAGAGGAGGAATCATACTTGAAAGAGGACTAAATGAATGATATGTTGAACTTGATGAAGAAGTGGTAATAGAACTTGACCTGCTACTTGGGCTAGTAGAATATGGTGAAGCATCTTATTCTATATCCATAATTACTAATTTTTCTTGTTGCACATTTCTATTCCATTGCCACGCTTCATTCTTAACAAAAAATATTGTCGATTTCTCTATCCCTGTATTATACAACCTATAATCCTTTGTTTCATCATTGTAGCCAATAAAAATACATTTTTTACTTTTATCATCAAATTTTTGTCTTTTCTCTTTGGCTATATGAGCATAAGCAATGCAACCAAACACCTTAAGATGACCCACACCAAACTTTCTTCCACTCCAAACCTCATAAGGAGTCATATTCTTTACACTTTTTTTTGGACATCTATTTAGCAAGTAAACAAATGTGGCTTGTGCTTTAGCCCAAAATGTATTTGGAAGACCCTTTGTCTTGAGAATGCTTCTTACCATCTCCACGATTCTACAATTTTTACATTCAACTATCCCATTTTGTTGAGGAGTATAGATTACAATCAATTGCCTTTGAGTACCATACTTTTTGTAAAAATATCAAAATTTATTAGACATAAATTCTCCGCTACGTAGAGTCTTCAAGAGACAACCATTTTGATGTTTTACATTAGTTTATACTACTAAAAGATAGAAAATGCTTCTATCTCTTCTTTGATGAAATATACCTAAGTTCTTCGATTATAGTTATCAACAAAAATAATAAAACATCTACTTTTATTGAGTGAGAAAGTTTGTATTGAACATTGTTAGGATTTTATCCTAACATCATTAATAATTGCATAGTCATGTGGTACATTGGATGCCTAGACTTAAAGGCCCCTGTGATGTAAGCTATGATGTAAGAGTTATTTATTATATAGAGATATTACATAAAATATGTAAAAATTGTTATTTAGGAGTTACTAACTCAAACCCCTACCTACACATGAATGGAAACCTTTAAGCATTAAGATTATCTAGAGTTTTTAAAAAAACCAAAGGAGAAAAAAGAGACCCCCACTTGCATGTGGATGGGAACGAACGTTTGAACCTTCGAGTTATCTAAAATCTTTAAAAGAACCAAAGTAAAAAAAAATGAATCATTCTCATATTTTTATATTGTAATAAAACTTTACTTCCAAAAAAATATTCCCTCAAACTAACTTACGATTTTGTAATTTTATAATGTAATTTTGTTTATACAATATAATATAATTTAATGCAAGTCGATTTCTTATTACAATACTGTTAATTATTGCATTAATTTCAAAATATGCCCCGCTACAACTACAACAACATTTCCTGTCCTCTACCCTTCCGTGTATGTAGAGTCACACATTAGCTATCCTTCCGTGTATGTTAGGTACAGTCGCACATCATTTGGTTTTGAGCGCATTTCAGTGTACGACATTGGCGGTTACCAATCTATAGTAGTTGAAACGAGGCGACTATAAGCCGCGGTGAATTCCATCATACCAATGAGATCTTTTTGTGTGTCATTTTGCAATTCAAAGAGCCCATTCTAGCAAGTTACTTCACTCAATTTCACCTTCTAAGGACTTCATCAAGACCTCATCTATATGGTTCTTGGATTTGTAAGATGTTGTAATTAATAAGATATAGGTTTCTTGAGACATAATTAATTTAGGTAAAGGTAGTAGTCTAACTTGAGCGTGCATTAATTTGATGATAGCGAAAGGTAGTCTAACCTGAGTGTGCACCAATTTGATGATAGCGGTACAACATAGAGTCGTTGGGTTCTCCCTCACTCCGATTGGGTTCTCCTTCACCTGGACAAGATATGGATTATAGTGATAATAGCACTATGACTTAATGCTACGTTTGGAGACAATAAGACTTGACGCTACTGTCCGAATTCTTTTATATATTAATATATATTTTAATATTTCATTAAAAAAACAAACCCTACACAAATTGTGATAGTTCGAAATGAGCAATAAAAGAGGAGATTAAAAGAAGAGATAATAATACTCAACCTTATGACATAGCCTAGATTCATCAGATTTAGAAGTTGTATTTCATTCTCCAACAACCGACTGAAGATGAACATTCACGGCTTTTGATTGTTTTACCTGCACCACATTGAGTGGACAGTTTTAATCTCAACTGCAATTACTATTTTCAACCGTCTTTCCTTTCAAGAATGGGAAAGAGTAACCGATATGGAAACTCCAAGGATATCAATTTGTTGGAGAGGTTTAGGTAATTGTTTTCTGGATATGGAAACTCAAAGTCAATGGTAGCAGTTTTAAAGTATAAGTTTTTGGTTTTTTTATATGAGAAAGTTTAAGAGAGTTGTGAAATGTAAGGTATGTGTTGAGGGTAGTTAGCTTTTTTACTTTTTAATTAGATGATGTGATGCTGTTCTTATACAAGTTACCACATTAATATTTCTTATGTTTAGTTAGTACAGTGTGTGAGAGTTAATAACCCCACATTGACCTCGATGTGAGACCTGAGTGGTTTATGAGTCCCATTAATACTTCCTCTGTTTAGTGGTTGTGAGACTTGAGTGTTGTAAGTCTTTGGTCTCTTTTTTATATGAGAATCTTCACCCCTCTTGCTTTTTAACTGGTTGTTATGATGTTGTTATTATACAAGTTATTTATTTCCAATAACACATACAAATTTCGTTCCACAATAATAAACATAAAAATTTAAACCTTAAGGGACTTATATTAAATTTTTTACTTATTATTGAACCATATATGAGCCATATTTATTACCAAATACATAAATATTTACAATTGTGTAGTGTAAGCAGCTTTTGTAGTTTTTATGTACCCCGCATTTGACATCAAATATGACTTTTATATTCACCTACTTTGCTGTGAATTTAATGGTAAGCCATAAAGTCCTCTTTACACTAATAAAAAACATTTATGGAAAAGGCCAATATGAACCATATTTATGATCAATATATATGTTTATATATAAAAGTGGTTACATTTACATTCTTTTGAAGAATTATTATTGTTAAGAATTGGTATGGTTTGAAATTAGTATGAATAATAAATTTAGATTAAATTATTAATTTTACAAAGCTGGTTTGTAGTGTTTATGTACACGGCATTTCACATCAAATTTGACTTTCATATTGACCAACTTTGGTTTGAATTTAATGCTGAGTCATAATGTCTCCTTGCACTAATACACAAACATTTACGGAAAAGGCCAAATATAAACCATATGTATGATCAATACATAATTATTCACAATTGTATAGTCTAAGCAGCTTTTGTAGTTCTTATGTACACCGCATTTCACATCAAATATGACTTTCATATCGACCAACTTTGCTTTGAATTTAATGCTAAGCCATAACGTCTCCTCACACTAATACAAAAGCATTTAGGGAAAAGGCCAAATACCTACCGAATCTCTGAAAAAGCCAAAAACAGTGCAACGAGTATGAAGCGCGGATCAAACGGTGTTTAATTTTTTTTTTTTTCTTTTGTAATTCTTGCAGGCGAACTCTAAATGGCCACTTTAGAAGTTTCAAAGTAACTCGTTATTACGCCGCAAAATAATGGAATGGGATAATTACGAGTGATTTAAGAAGCTTTACCCTTCTCTTTACTCGTTCTCATATAATGAGTTAAAAGGATTACGTATCAACTTATCTACCTTATAACCATAACTGGAACAGAAACTTACTTCCCCTGTCGACTGTGGCTTTCATAAGTGTGTTTGTTGAAAGGCCAAACATCTGTTAGGGCCCTGCCTTCCAGTTTGGTAAACGATGACAAAGATATCACTATTAGAAATTAAGAAACATTATTTTTCATTGGACTATCTGCTTTAAGCATGCTTATCATCTTTCCTAGCTAACATCATTGTAATTGGAGAGCTTTCTTTCCATTGCTGCACTTCTTTTGTCAAGCCACGAGATGATGTCTGAGAAAAGCAATTCTGTATGTTGGGGGTCTCACCAAACGTCAAGCCGTGGGTACAGCTTCAGAGTCTTGTCATAGCTCTGTCACGAGATAATTGTGTATGACGCAACGCAACAATTCAACGAATACAAATCTTTAATCTGCCACTTCTAACGACCTTTACCACCCTTAAAATTAAATGTATGGTAAACATTAATTGTAGCGTAGTGTCTAGTATAGGTGCTCCAAGGTTATTAAAGTCAAACTAATAGTTAATTTCCAATTTTTATTTGGTGGAAACAATTTTCAATTATTCGTCTCCCGTCTCTCCGGGATTGTGCTGTCCTTCCAGCTTTCACAAATATTTCTTGTCCTTCCACTAGACGTGTTTACAAATTATTATTTTTTGGGATTGCTTGGGAATCCTAATTCGTTAGGTAATTGAAGAGGGCCAATCCAAAGACTATTAGCCATTACCAATCTAAAGATATATTATTATGATATTTTTTTTTAATACATAGAAGAAAGGTGTTATCATTATAAATCTTGTTTATTAGGTTAGACGAAGTCAATAGGATCCTGACCTATTTTTTAATACATTCGGAAAGGGTGTTGTCATTATAAATCTTGTCTACTAAGTTGGACGAAGTCAATATGATCCCGACCCTTCAACCCTTCACAACATCGAACTAGAGTAGCCAACCGAAAAATACTTTACCACTACCATCTAGGCTATCTCTTTCTGGCATCAAATTGGGATAATCAACTGACAAACATTTGATTGCTACCATCTAGCTTATCTTTTTTTGTGTGCGTCATGGTTTGAACCTTGGACCTTCCCAAAGATAGGCCAAAGCCCTAACCACTACGCTATCCTTTTCAGACCACTACAATATTCTAATAGGAATAAAATTTTAGGGTAAAGCTCGGTTTTTGAAAGGGTCTTGGTCCTTTGTGTAGTGGTTTGAACTTGTATCCTCGATGAAAATCCAAAGACATCCACTATGGTATCCCAAAAAAAAAATAGGGTAAAACATGAGATATTTGAAAAAGTCCCAGTCACCTTGTATCAGGGTTTGAACTTGGGTTCCTTGGATGAAAACCCAAATACATATCATTATGGTATCTTTCACGCATCCAAATACATATCATTATGGTATCTTTCACGAGACTTAGGGTAAATCATGAGTTTTGGAAGGGTCCCGGTTCTTGAGGTTTGAACTTGGGTTTCTTGATGAAAACCCAAAGTTATACCACTACGGTATCCTTCATAAGAAAAAAAATTAGGGTAAAGCATGAGTTTTGAAAGGTCCTCAGGGTTTGAACTTAGGTCTTCTCGATGAAACCCCAAAGGTATATCACTATGGTTTCCCTCATAGAACAAAAATGTTAGGGTAAAGTGTGGGTTTTTGAAAGGGTCCTGGTCCTTTGTGTAGTGGTCTCCCAAATGAAAACCCAAAGCCATATTACTATAGTATCCCAACAAGGACAAAACTGTTTAGGGTAAAGCACAATTTGTTTTTAAACGGTTCCAGTCGCTTATGCAAAGGTGTGAACTTGGGTCTCCTAGATGAAAACCTAAGGACATACCACTATGATGTCCCAACATGATTTTTTTTAAGGTAAAGCATAAGTTTTGAAAGGGTCTTGGAGCCTTGTACCGAGGTTTGAACTAGGGTCAAAAAATTTAGGGTAAAGCATGGGTAAGGTAAAGCACGTGTTTTGAAGGGGTCATGAAACCTTGTATTGAGGTTTGAACTTGGGTAAATTATTTTAAGGTAAAGCATAGGTTTTAAAAGGGTCCCAAAATATTGTATTGAGGTTTGAATTTAGGTCTCATCGATGAAAATCCAAAGACATACCACTAAGGTATCACTTGGATCTCTTGGATGAAATCCAAAGACATACCACTACAGTAGCTGTAAGAACCCAAAAAATCTAACTAATTTAAGGTATTTTTTTTAAACAATATGAACTCGAGAGGGTTTTACATATCCCTAACCAACGTATGCCATTGTACAGTTTATCTAAAACCTAATTTAACATTTTAAGTTATCTGTCTCATCTCCGCAATGAGCCAACTTATCTCCTTCCTTAATATATCAAAGCATATGCCCATCCCTAAGCCATACACAAGTCTATTTGTGAAGGTATACTAGGCGTATCGCAAATAAGCTATTTGTCTCATCTTCACGATGAGTTAATTTATCTCCTTTGGATAGTTAAAAGGGTACGCCCATCACTACACCATACACAAGTTCGTCTGTGTAGATATACTACGCGTATTGCAAATAAGCTATTAGTCTCATATTTATGATGAGCTAACTTATTCCTTTCATCTCCCTTAGTGATAACTAAGTTCCTTCAAATCTACTTGATGTTTTATAAATCTATCTAGTTTAATTTCTTTGAAAAGATCTTAAATCAAGGTTACCCCAAGTTCCTTCCTAAGGGATCCCATAAACCCTTAGGCTTCTTTCTCTACTTCTAACACATAAGCATAATCATAATTAGATATCAATTCTAGTCATCTAACTACATTAAAGCATTTTAAATATTCTAATCTTTATTTCCTTAAAAAAATATGATTAAGTCTATCTACTTAATTTAAGCATGGAATAATATCTACGAAAACATCAAAGAGGGTACTTAAACAAGATATGATATAACTAAAACATTAAAAAATAGAATAGTTTATGAAACTTTGACATAACAAGTAAGAGATACATCTTTCATTCATATATTAATCCATTACATAACCCAAGTATGGTAAAAGTACTTCCATACTTAAAAAAAAATAAAGCATTACAACATTATCTAAATAGGAGATTGCTCAACTAGAGTCTACTCCATAATATGTTTCCATAACAAGTTTTCACTACAACATATATCAAAAGTCACTGTCTCATATATAATTTTCCTCCTTGGTCCTTCTTACCTTTCCATCCCTCAATTGATGGTGGTAAGGAATCATGAAAACTCATAGATCTTATGAAGCATGCAACTAAATGCATCTACTAAATGACTTATGGAAACAGGTGTATTTATAATTTGGATGCCAAATTGTAGCTATACAAACTATTCAATGCATTTATTCATAAGTCATTCACTCAAGCATCAAGGGAAACTCCATAATTTCCCACAAACATTCTTTATCTCATCAAAAGAAAAATCATTTATTCTTTTAGGAATGAAAGTCATTTGTCGTTTACCAAGCATAAAGTAATTCAACAAACCTCCATTTAATCATTCAAAGGTCCTTTCTTTTTAACATACAAAACCATTTATTTAATCAACTAAGGTCCCTTCCCTTATCTAATTAAATATTTACACAAAACCATTTCTTTAATTACTTAAGAGCCCATACTCCTAAGTAGTTAAATACTTATACACAAATTACTTTCTTTAATTTAGATAAATTATTATCACTCTCTTTTTGTAAATGTATAACCATTCCTTTTATATGATGAAAATACCATCTATTTAATTTGATAAAATACTATATTTTAAGCAAAAGTAGGGGTGTTATATTAATTCAACAACCAAATCCATCGATCAAAAACCAAACACAAGCGGGTTAGCAACACGCGGGTAGTAAAAAATCCTAAACAACAATGGAGTTAGTGGGTCAAACAATACACAGGTAGACCGACTAACCCTACGCCTACCACTGGTGCATCAACCCCCCCACCAAGCGATGACTTTTGGACCATTTCTTGGTGGTCATTCTATAAGGGGTGCTTCCCCCTTTATATCTTCCTTATGCATTCCCACATAATCAATGTGGGACTAAAATCGGCTAAGGTTTAAAAAGGGGTTTTAAAAGTACCCAAAAAAACACGCCATAGAGGACTCGTTGAGCCACATAGCAACAAAGGTAATAATGGTCAAAAATCGATAATAAACCATGTGGTTCACAAACCCAAATACAACAAGTAACAAACCAACATAAAAGGGGGTCAAGTGTCAACAGAGAGTGCTACCAATCGGTATTGGGCAACCTCGACCACAACTGTGGTCAATAAACCAAGGGAAGTTGGATCCCTTTAAGGTGTGAAGGCACCAGGGCATATCCCATGTGGGATAAATTCCAAGGAAGGCTAGTAAGGTCTTCCTTCACCCACACTCTCCCCTGCTTGCGAAGTTACTGCTTCATGGCGGTGTAACAATGGTGGGAGAATAAATCAACTTGCCCCCTATGGTTAAACCTTAGGGGGGTGTTTAATCTATGTAGCAACACCACCAACATACTCTACTCCTTCCATCCAATACATTCGACAAAAGCAAGCCAAAATAAAAGGAGAACTCGCTAGATTTGACATGGTCCCAATTTCATCTCCTCGATGGTCTTTAGAAACTCAAACCAACACATGTATGATTCACAAAATACCTTATTAATTTTAAAATGATAAGGGTCAAGCTTATGAGCATGCTCAACAACATAGAAGACATTTACATCAGGATTAATAATAGACCAAAGAAACGGGTTACAAGTGCTGATGAAAGGACTTGCAGGATCAAATCTCTAGATAGAGGGTTTAGTCTCCCCCAAAGCCTCTAGTGGATAATTCTTACATCCCAACTCCAAAATAAGGGAACAACGACTCTTAGGCCCTCATAGATAGAACAAAGGTTAAGTGTAGGTTTTAAACACCTGAAGTTGTGGGTCGAACATGCGCAGGCCGACTTATCTAAAAGTTTAAATAAAATCAAACAAAGATGAATGCTAAAAGGAACTCTTTTGTTATCAAAAAACATGTTGACTTGTTCGAAATACAACAAATACCATCTATTAGGTAGCTCCAAAGGAATACATATGCAGCATAAAATAATTTAAGAATCTAAACAAACAAGAGCAACCCTTCATCCTGGTTTTCTACAAAGATATCTTCTTTCGAGGTTGATCCCTTCTCTTTGTCCTTCCTTCATTTCTTGCAGTCTCTCAAAGGAATAATCTTCCTCACATTTTCTTTCTACAACCTTCTTAACCAATAATATCCATCTACCATTTCCCCAAAGTATCCATTTTAACATAAATGCAACATACCAAGAGTAATTCCACCCTTACCCAAGGCGATCACAAAAGGGATATTTGAATTTAAAAATGGTTCTTCCCTTTTTAAAATATATTACCTCCAAAATATATTTCATTTCTTTATCTAATTTATGAAAGACAAAGTTATTCATTTATACAAGATAAAGTTATTCATTTCTTTATCTAATTTATAAAGGATAAAGTCATTCTTTTCTTCATATACTCAAAAGGTAAAAGAGAGAATTAAATAGAATCTTTGAAACATTACTATTTATAATATTGAATTTGATTTAATTCAAACCATAAAGGTCATTGATCATTCCTTATTCAAATAAAATACCTATACTAATATTAAACATTAGTATGGTATTTAAGCGGACTAAGGATTAATGGAACCTCTATATCCATTAGTCCTTTCCGAAGGGGGTTCTTTACCCAATCCTTTTACATACAACACACATGTAAACAAAATGAGCAATCAAATGCATGTGGGAACTTGCATCTATATGAGGGTAGTCATTCATGTTACCCTAAGCTATCATAATCATCATTTCCCTTTTCAAGTACCCCATTCTTGGTGGTTGATTCTACCTCTTCCACCCATGGATGTACCTAGTCCTGCACATCGATAATACATCAACAGTACCATATTCCTCAAATATAAATCAATATAAATATTGCATAACCATCTAAATGCATTAAAACTAGGCATCAAGTAGTCATTCATTAATACATAGTCTATTATGCAAAAAGTCCTGCCAAGGTGGGTTATGACATACTACCCCCCTTGGACTAAACACAGTCCCATGTGTTTTCCTATCATAAAAATGTTATTACAATATATTTTCAAATAAAAAGGAAAAATGTTTCTTCATATCATCCACTTTCTCCCAAGTGGCACTTCATTCAAAATAATGGTCCCATTGGACCTTACATTGTTCTAGAGTCTGTTTCCTCATTGATTTGGAACAAAACTCTAGAATCTTCATCAACATCACTTCAATAGCCTCAGGGTTTACCATATGCAATTTAGAAACATCCCACACATGATCAGGATCAACAATATACCTCCTAAGTAGGGATATGTGGAAGGTGTCATGGATATTTGATAGGTTAGGTGACAAGGTGAGTTTATACACAACTAGGCTAATCTTCTCAGTGATCTCAAAGGGTCCAACAAATCGAGGATCCAACTTCATGGATTTGATGGCACTTTTCATTGGATTAACCCTTAAGAACACTCTATCTCCCATAGAGTATTCCCTTGGTGATCTCTTCAAATCAACATAGCTTTTTTGATGGTCGATGACTTCCTTAAGCCTTTGCTTGATTGTCTTAAGTTGACCTTCCATTTCCTTGACCATGTCTGGTCTGATCACAACTTGATCCTCTAAATTATCCTAAGATAATGGTGTTCTACACCTCTTTCCATACAAGGCATCGAATGGGGCCATACCCAAAGAAGAATGATGCCCATTATTGTAGGTAAACTCTACAAGATGTAGATAGTCTTCCCATCGAGACTTTTGATCCATGTAGTACATGTAAAGCATATCTTCTAGTACTTGGTTTACCCTCTTAGTTTGACCATCGGTCTCAGGGTGATATGCAGAGCTTATATTCAGTTTTGTACCCACTGCATAATGTAGGGATTTCCAAAATTTAGAAGTGAATCTGGAATCCCTATCTAAAATAATCATTTTAGGAAATCCATGTAACCTGAATATCTCTTTGGTAAATATTTTAGCCACAACCTGAGCATCATCTTTGATGTTTATTGGTATAAAATGTGCAACCTTAGTCAACCTATCGACTACTACAAGGATTACATCATGTTGATACCTGGTCTTGGGTAAACCTACTATAAAATCCATAGATATAACCTACCATTTTTGCGTAGGTATATCATGTGGATATAATTGCCCTATAGGATGTCTATGTTCAACCTTCACCTTCTGGCATTCTAAGCACCAAGCAACAAAATCGATGATATCCTTCTTCATTCCTATCCAAAAGGTATTTTTCATATTCTCCCTCATCTTGGCCCCTCTAGGATGAGCAAAGTAAGGAGATCTATGTGCTTCTTGCATGATTAGTCTCCTTAAATCACCTATTTTTGGTACGATGACCCTATCCTTATAGCACAAAAGACCATATTTCATGCCAAAATCCTTATTTTCCTCAGGATTTCTTCCCATTTTGACTCGAATTTCCTTGCAATACTCATCTTGAGATTGCATCTTCCTGACTTGGTCTAATAAATCTACATGACTCTGGGTTAGGGCTGCTATGTGCCTTCTTCTACTTAAGGTGTCAACCACCTTATTTTCTTTCCCTTTGATATATTCAATATCAAAGTCATATTCAGCTAAAAACTCGACCCATCTTCTCTATCTTGCATTGAGCATAGGTTGGATAAATATGTACCTCAAGCTTTTATGGTCGATTCTTAGCTCAAAGGGTCTCCCTACCAAATAATGATGCTAAATCTTGAGAGCGTGCACAACCGCTACCAACTCTAGATCATGCGTAGCATAGTTAACTTCATGTTTCTTAAGTTTCCTTGATGCATATGCTATGACTGACTCATCTTGGGAGAGCACTCCTCCTAGTCCTTCTAGTGATGCATTAGTGCATACTGAGAAGTTTCCCTAAGGATCTAGAATCTTTAGTATTGATGTCATGGTGAGTTTCTGCTTAAGCAATGCAAAAGTAACTTCACACTTCTCCATCCACTTAAATTCCTTTCCTTTATTTTGGATATTGGTTATTGTAGTGGCTATTTTGGAGTAATCCTTCACATATCATCTATAATAGCCCATCATACCCATGAAGCTTCACACTTCAGTCACATTGGTAGGCGATGACCAATTCAGAATGACCTTGATATTTTTTGGATCCACTATAATTCCTTCAATGGATATTATATGTCCCAGATACCATACTTCAAAGACATAGAAATCACTTTTTGATAGATTCCCAAAGAGTTGATTCTTTCTTAACAACTCCAGCATGATTCTAAGATGTCTATCATGCTCTTTCCTATCCCAAGAATATACTAGAATATCATCTATAATACGAGGATATCTAATACGAGGACAAAGTGATCTAGATGCCTCCTGAATACACTATTCATTAAATTCATGAATGCGACTAGGGCATTAGTCAGCCCAAAGGGCAAGACTATAAATTCATAATGCCCGTATCTAGTTTTGAATGTCATCTTGTGAGTGTCCTCCTCATGTATCCTTAATTGATGATACCTTGATTTCAAATCAATCTTTGTAAATATCATGGCATCCTTCAATTGATCGAATAGATCTTCAATCCTAGGTAAAGGATACCTATTCTTGATAGTTGCTTTGTTGAGCATTCTATAATCTATGCATAGCCACAAAGAACCATATTTATTTTTAACAAATAGTATCGGTGCACCCCATGGTGACACACTAGGTTTTATTAGTCCCTTTTCTAGCAACCCTTGCAGTTGTACTTTTAACTCTTGCATCTCTATAGGATTCATCCTATAAGGAGCTCTATGGATAGGTTCTACTCCTGGTATTAACTCAATAGTGAAATCAAATTCATGCACAAGAGGAAGTTTGGGTAGGTCTTCAGGAAATACATCCTTAAATTCTTGTAAGATTGGGTGTTTTCCAAACACTTCTTCCTTTTGATCCTCCTTGAATTTGTTGAGTTTCATGACATAAACCATCCCTCCTTTTCTGAGGGTTTTCTTTAGTTGCATAGTGGATAGCAATTGGGGTTTGAATGATCCTTGCTCACTATGGATCCTTAATCTTCCTTTACCCTTCTCTGAATACTCTATCCACCTATCCTAGAAATTGATTAAGGCTTTATGAGCTTGTAACCAATCCATCCCCAAAATAATATCAAAAGCATGTAGTAGAGCTACATACAAACATCCTATGGTAGAACCATTGGTTAGGGTAATTTTTACCATAGGAAAACATTGATCCATTGAGTAGGTTTGTCCAAAACCATACTCAACCTTCCACCCTTGTGCCAAATATCTTGGTATTTTTGGCATATCCTTAACTATACTAGAAGAAATAAAGCTATTTGTAGCTCCACTATCAATTAAAATATTTACTTCTTTATTGAAAATCTTACCCTTTAAGAGCAATGGGGTGGCTTGCCCTTCTAACTTCTGGCTTTCGGTTGCAGCAAAAATCCTGTGGGTAGGTTCTTTTTCCTTTGCACTAGATGTACTTGGTCTTGGTTGGTGTGGACAATGGCTAGCATAGTGTGGGCCTCCACAATTGTAGCACCCACCCTTGGGTCCTGGATGCACTCCTAGTTTTTGTTCCCCTATTTTACCCACTGGTACCAAATTTGGTTGCTTTTGTGGTTGGGGTTTGTTATTGTTGTTGTTGTTTCTCCTTTGGAAGTTCCTTTTGAACCTTTCCTGCTTCCCATAATTCCTCCTTTCAGGTTTTGGGAAGCTTTTACCCTTTTGGTTCTGTTCTCCTTCCCACTTTATGAAACCAACACTATTCCTCTTCCTAAGTGCTTGTCGATCTTGTTTAGATAGAACTGCATAGTTAAATTGAAGATGAGATTCTACCTTTTTAGCCAAGTCATAAGCTTTTTATAGTGATTTTGGCTCGTGCATATTTACATCATGCCTAATCTTAGGTTCTATTCCTAAGATAAATTTATGGATCTTCATCTTCTCATCATAAGTGGGTACATATTTCAACAACTTAACCAACTTCTTATAGTATACCTCCACTGATTTGGTCCCTTGTTGAAGGTTGGTAAATTCTTCAAACTTCGCTGCATAGAAATGTTCTATAAGGAACCTCTTCTTGAAAGCTATGACAAAATCCTTCCACTTTAAATCAACTGCTTCAATTTTTTTCTCTTCTTGGAAGGTTTCCCACCATTCCAATCCAACCCCTTGTAGATGTAGTGTTGCCCATACTATTTGAGTCCTAGTAGAGTAGTTCTTCATTGTGAAGTAGATTTCTAGCTCTCTTAGCCAAGCCTCGGCTTCATCACCTTCTCCTTCTCCATTGAATTTGGAGGTATGGACATTCTTTATGTCCTTGGCCAGTTCTATCTCCAATAGCACCTTGGCTTATCGCTCTTTAATTGTTGGTCCACTAGCTTACCCAACCTCTAAATTCATATCCTTCAAATCTTGGTTTACTATGGTCTCCAACAACTATCTTTATTGCTCCATTTGTTCTTGCATCAAGGTGATTACTGTAGTGAGGTTCTCTACCCCTCTATTGGAATTACCCAAACCTTCATCTCGGGCTCTTCCTTCAACATCATCCTGATGGGTCTATCTATTTGGAGGAATAGACTTCCCTCTTCTTGTCTTTGGTGCCATTTATCCTAGTCACACAAAATAAATAATACTATGTTAGGTTACAACTTCTTCCCTAAACTGTACTACTAACTCTAGCTAAATACGTCATTCGTATAAGCTAACTATAGAGTTTTCTTACTAAAACCACCCTCACTTTACATGGGGTGTTACTCTAAAAATTACCATCTAATTCCATTACTAATGGCCACACTTACTATACATAAGGTGTCATATTGACATGAGCTACCCTTCCTAGGGTCAACTCTCTGGAATTCTAGCAATTGGAAATTCTAGGTCTTCTCAAATTTAGCTTAAGAACTAAGCATAGGCCTGAATAGGAAGATACCTAAATCCTTAGCACATTCCATGGAAGCCTCTAGTCCATCGTACCTAGAGCTCTGATACCAAATGTAACGACCCAAAAATCTAACTAATCTAGAAGCAATTTTTTTTACAAACATATACTCGAGAGGGATTTACATATCCCTAACCAGCATATGCCATTCTACAAGTTTATCTAAACTAATCTAATATTTTAAGTTGTCTGTCTCATCTTCACGATGAGCCAACTTATCTCCTTCCTTAATCTATCAAAGGATACACCCATCCCTACACCATACATAAGTCTATCTATGTAGGTATACTATGTGTATTGCAAATAAGCTATCAGTCTCATCTCCATGATGAGCTAACTTATCCCCTTTTGTCAGTTAAAAGGGTATGCCCATCACTACACCATACACAAGTCCATCTATGTAGGTATACTACATGTATTGCAAATAAGCTATCAGTCTCATATCTACGATGAGCTAACTTATTCCTTTCATCACCCTTAGTGATAACCAAGTTCGTTTAAATCTACTTGATGTTTTGTAAATCTATCTAGTTTAGTTTCTTTGAAGAGATCTTTAAATCAAGGTTACCCCAAGTTCCTTCCTAAGGGATCCCATAATCCCTTAGGTTTCTTTCTCTACTTCTAACACATAAGCATAATCATAATTAGATATCAATTCTAATCATCTAACTACATTAAATCATTAAGATCTTCTAATATTTCTTTCCTTAGAAGGATATGATTAAGTCTATCTACCTAATTTAAGCATGGAATAATATCTACAAAAACATCAAAGAAGGTACTTAAATAAGACATCATGATCTAACTAAAACATTAACAAAATAGAATAGTTTATGAAACTATGACATAGACAAGTAAGAGATACATCTTTCATTCATATATTAAATCATTACATAACCCAAGTATGGTAAAAGTACTTCCATACTTTAAAAAAAATAAAGCATTACAACATTATCCAACTAGGAGATTGCTCAACTAGAGTCTACTCCATAATATGTTTTCCATAACAAGTCTTCACTACAACATATATCAAAGGTCAATATCTTGGATCTAAGTGTCCTCCTTGGTCCTTCTCACTTTTCCATCGCTCAATTGATGGTGGTAAGGGATCAGGACAACTCATAGATCTTATGAAGCATGCAACTAAATGCATCTACTAAATGACTTATGGAAACAGGTGCATTTATAATTTGGATGCCAAATTGCAACTATACAAACTACTCAATGCATTTATTCATAAATCATTCACTCAAGCATCAAGGGAAACCCCATAATTTTCCACATCCATTATTTATCTCATCAAAAGAAAAATTATTTATTCTTTTAGGATTAATGGAACCTCTATATCCATTAGTACTTTTCGAAGGGGATTCTTTACCCAATCCTTTTACATAAAACACACATGTAAAAAAAGTGAGCAATCAAATGCATGCATCTATATGAGGGTAGTCATTCATGTTACCTTGAGCTGTCATAATCATCATTTCCCTTTTCAAGTACCCCACTCTTGGTGGCGAATTCTGCCTCTTTCACCCATGTATGTATGTGGTCCTGCACATTAAAAATACATCAACAATACCATATTCCTAAAAAATTAATCAATATAAACATTCCATAACCATCTAAATGCATTAAAACTAGGCATCAAGTAGTCATTCATTAATACATAGTCTAGTAGGTAAAGAGTCCTGCCAAGGCAGTTTATGACAATATCTCTCATGGTGTCCCAACAAGGACTAAATTTTTATAGGGTAAAGCATGGTTTGTTTGAGAGGATCCCAATCCCTTGTGGGTTGCTTTGAACTTGGATCTCTTAGATGAAAACCCAAGGATATAACACTATAGTGTCCCAACAGGGACAAGAAAAATTTAGGGTAAAGCATGGGTTTTGAAATGGTCCTGAAACGTTGTATCAAGGTTTAAACGTAGGTCTCCTAGATGAAACCCAAAGATATACCACTACGGTATCCCTCATGAGACATAAGAAAATATTAGAGTAAAGCATAAATTTTTGAAAGGATATCAAAACCTGGCACCCCTGTTTAAAAATAGGTCTCTTTGATGAAAACCCAAAGACATACTACTACAATATCCCTCATAGAACATAAAAAATATTAGAGTAAATCATAAAATTTTAAAAATATTAGAGTAAAGCACAAGTTGTTGAAAGGGTCCCGATCCCTTGTGTAGTGATTTGAACTTGGGTCTCCTATATAAAAACCTAAAACCATACCACTATAGTATCCAATAGGGATAAATGTTTTGGGGTAAAGTATAGGTTTTTAAAAAGACCCTAATCCCTTGTACAATGGTTTGAACTTAGATCTCTTGGACAAGAATCCAAAAACATACCACTATAATGTCCCAAAACTTAATTACCAATTATTTTTACTTGACTAATTTAGAAAAACATTAAGAAACACTTTCCACTTTCCACGTGGAATGCATTATACATGTCCACTAACACAATTGAGGGCAAAAATGTGTTTACAATTTTTAAATAAAAAATAATTAAATTCATAATTATATTAATTTTTATTATGATTTTTAATATAAAAAGATGTGTATTTTATCAAAAGTAAAACACCCTTAACACATGTACATGGAATGTGTCTAATGGTGTTGAACCCAATTCTTTGTTCCCACGAGTATTTAATTTTTGTTAGTTGACTTGGACAATCCACCAATATTATTCATTAAGTTGGTGGGTATTGGTTGTTTTTGCACAATCCATTTTGTAATATTAGGAATACAATCCATTATGCACCTAGCAAAATTTATATGATTTATACTTATATTTTATTGACCAAAATAAATGAACGTTTTATATTAATAAATTTTGAAATTGAGAACAAATAACCAATTTGAGATATATGTATTTCTCAAATTAGAATTTTTATATGCCTTTGTGGCCTTTGCCCTTGACCATAATTGTTAATGGTAACTACCTTTGTTCCTAATTTCCCAAAGGAATATCACAATAATATTTTGGGTGATGCCAAGAGAATTGGCTAATAGAAGTAAATTGTATTATTTGGGCAATGTTTATAGAACTTGTTTTTTAATTGCATGCAATGCATGGGTTAAATTCAAGAGGTGTTAGCAGAGATAAATTAAGTTTTATCCACATTTAAAATACATAAAAAAATGAAGAACTTTTTGGAGCTCTGGAAGATAAAACTAGGGCATCAGTTGGGTAGTCGAAGATATTTCTGGTTGCTATGGAATTGAAGACAAGATTGTTTCCTAGGAGGGCCCAATGGGGACACCTTCAAATCCTCTTTTAGAGAGACATAGTTCTTTCGAAGTTTTCTTAAAGGATAAATCTCTAGTAGAGACTAAAGAAGCACAAAAAATTGCATTAAAAATGCTCTTTATGACTACTGGAAATAGATCAATATCTCAATGAGCTAATGGATGCTTGCCACAATCAGAATCAAGGCCAAAGATTGTCATTTATCAAAGGATGGTAGAAGAAATAGTTTTATATAGATTCAATCATGTTTTGATATATAAATTCATGGTTATTCGCCCTACCCTATTTTTTTGTATTCCTAGGTTTGGAAAAACTAGGAGCCTCTTGTGGGTATTCTTTGTGGTTTATTAGCAAATGGATATTTTATTATCAGTTTTTCTTCACTTGTTGATAGAAATAGGGCTTTCAAATAAAAAAAAGGAATCATGGTCAAGCAGGATTATTTGTTCAACCCTAGAAAGTGGGATTTGATCCTCGAATTGAACCCACTACTATCCCAATTTGGATCCATTTGTATGCACTTCCAATGGAATTTTGGAGTGAGCAGGTATTGGAAATTATTGGCAATTCCCTTGAAAGACATTTGGGTGTTTCCAAAAACACAATAGAAGGAAACACAGTTATTTATCCTATATTTATGCATGGACATGGATCTTAGCAAGCCTTTGCTGGCAGAGGTTGAACTCAAACTTGCAGTATTATCTTGGTTTAAAAACTAGATTATGAGGCATTATTCTTCAGGTGCAGAGTTTACCACAAATATGGGTATTTGGCCCGTCCTACCCAAACAATATGAACATAAAAATGGAGGCTCCTCTGGGAATTTCAAATCTTCCTAAGAATGTTAAGTCAACAATCAATAAAGAAATTAGGGTAAAGAAGCACATGAAGATGGTTTTGAATAGACCAAAAGAAGGAGAAGGCAAAATAAAAAATATGGTAAAGATAAAACCCAACTCAAGCCCTCTAATAGGTATGATATCTTCAAGACACTAGTGGACCAAGAAGAAGAATAATTCATGGAAGGAGTGGATGGGAATAATAAAAACAATAACAACTATGTTCAAGCCCCTCTTTCACCTCCTCCCATCCTAGAGCAGGTAATTGAGTACAGTGAGTTGCTACAATCAAATATTACAAGGGTATTGATAGTGCATAACCAATAGCAACCAATAATTAAGGATTTCATCATGGGTATAGCAGAAAAGAATATATAAAGGCCAATTATAGGGATAAAATCTAGGAAAATTAACTTATGCAAAGGATATTTTTATCATTTTACATGCAGTTACCCACTAGCGATCCTATATCATTGCGTGTCATTTTTCCATTAAGACATATCACCAAAGTCTCAAGTACTTCCTGAAGCAATGGGTCGCTACCCCAAAACAATAAAGTGGGTCTCTAAACTCATGGGCTATGATTATGATATTACCTACAAAAAGGAAAGGAGAAAATTGTGGAGGATGCACTCTCTCACCAATTTGAAGCTCAAAGTATGTTGTATTCCATATATTCACCACCACCTCAGTGGATACATTCTCTTTGCAAGAATGTACTTAAGGACTCAAACTTGCAAAATCGAATGTTGCACTTCAAACAATGCCCACCTCATGTAAGGAATACACTTGGGATGGACAAGATTTGTGATATCTCCAATGACTTATTATTCTCCACACTTCTCAACTTTGGTAACTCATCTTGAATAAGATGTATGCTTCACCCACTACAAGCCATTATCGATTCCTCAAGACCTATAAAATGATTAAATGTACTTCTTTTGGAAGGGCATGAAGGAGGACATTCAATATTTTGTGATAGTGTGTGACATATGCCAACAAATGAAAGGAAAAATGGTGCATTCTCTAGGAACTCTTTAGCCATTGTCTATTCTCAAATAGGTCTAAATAGATATTTCCTTGGAATTTATTGAAGGGTTACCTAAGTTTAGAGGTAAATCAATTATTTTTGTAGCAGTGGATTGTCTCTCAAAGTATGCTCATTTTTGTTCCCTCTCCCATACTTACATAGCCTCTATAGTCACTCAAAATTTCCTTTATTCTATCTTTTGCTTTTGTGCCATGCCTACATCCATTGTGTTTGATCGTGACCCTACATTCACTAGTAAGTTTTACCAAGAATTCTTTAAGTTGTAGGAAACTCAACTCAAAATGAGTTTAGCTTATCATCTACAAATGTATGGTCAAACTAACATTGTCAAAAAATGTTTGGAGATCTACCTTCACTGCTTTGACTCGGATCATCTTACACAATGGGTTAAGTGGCTTCCCTTGGTCGAGTGGTGGTATAACACTTCCTATCACACTGCAACCAAGGTCACCCCTCTTGAAGTAGTTTATGGATGACCTTCATCAACACACTCCTCCTACATTCTAGGTAGCTCCGAGGTACATGAGGTCCATGAATTCCTTTATCAACTAAAGGTAATTTGGAAGTGGCCTAGAACCGGATGCACCAATAAGATGATCAACATCATTATAAGCATAGCCTTTATATTGGTGATATGGTCTTCCTTCGCTTGCAACCATGTAAATAGTTATCACTCTAGCATTACAAGTTCCAAAAACTCATCATCAAATACTATGGCTCCTATTAAGTCTTACAGTAGATTGGTGCAATGGCCTACAAATTGGACCTATCAACTACATCCAACCTCCACCCTATCTTTAATGTATCCTCTCTCAAGGAGGTTGTGAGAAATCAAGTATAGCTTCAATTTTCCTTACTAAAACTAGATGAAGAGGGTTCTATCTTGTTCAATCTAGACTAACTATTGGACCATAGGATGCACACTCTTTACAACCAAGAAATTACCGAGGTCCTTGTTCAGTGGTGTGGTCTAAAACCAGAATATGCTATGTGGGAGTCTCTCTAGTAGCTACAACACTAGTTTATTCGTCTACAAATTTGAGGACAAAGCTTTTTGAAGGGGAAGGGTATGTTAGGACCTCATCCTAAAATTATTTTTGTAATTCTCATATGATTATGTAATGACCCACTTCCAATGTGGGGACCCATTTATAATATTATTTTGTAATACTTTGTAATGGTATGTAGCAAGTAAGATGCCTAGACAAGTGGGGTCATTTCATGTAATCATTATCGATAACGTAATTGATGTTCGATAGAAGATTATAGCTCGAGTGTTTTTTTGCATGTAAGCCAACATGCATTAGGTTGGGATTGCATGAAGTGCATATTTAAAAGGCAGGGATCCATGTACAAAAGTATATTCTTTTATAAATAAATAAAATTATTGAAGGAAGTTGCCACCTCAAAGAGACCTATGATCCTATGTTATTTTGTGATATTGTTTCAGTTCTGCACTTGATTTTTGTATTGCAATAGTTTATATTTCAAGTATTTATGTTTATTTGCAATGTTTGTGTGAGTAATTTTAGTTTTAATAGTAGGTTCTTAAAAAAGCCTACATAAGGAAGGGATATATACTAGTCATAAGGATCCCATGTAAACTTGCATTAACACAAATAATGAGGAAGAAAGCAAATAGCCATAACTCTTATATTTGCTAAAAACCAATGAATTGTGTGTGCTACAACAAAAGGGCTTGAAGGGGCCTATACATAGAATGAATTAAGGTTTGAGTCTATATCACTACACAAGAGAAGATGAGAGAAAAATTTATCTTGGGCCATATACTAGGCATGAGGAAGTACTTCATTTTTCATTACTTTACAATGAAGAAGAAAATATATTTATAAGAAGATAAGGGAGAGAATTTCTCCCAAAAATATGTAAAAATTTAAAATTATCCATTTCAAAATTGCCCAAGCTAGTCGACATAAATATTGGAAGATCCCTTGGTCACTTGATCCATATTTATAAACGTTGTTGGTAGTTTGGTTTGATGGGATGCAGTTTTTTCTCATCGTGCTACTAGGTTGTCTTACACTAGAGATCCCCTACCCCTAGGATCCTTCTTCATAATGTCCTTGGGTTTTAGGATTGTACCTTGGGTAACCTCCATGTTGCAGCTTTAGATATACCAATTGTCACTATGGAGGTTATGTTTGGTTTCCTAAGATAAAAAAATCAGGACCAAGTCATTACTTTTTTCCTTACATTAGGTTACTTTAAGGTCATCATGGTTGCCCGATCATGGCTAGGGTCTTGCCTCTACCACATCCCAATTAACCCCTTTTGGAAAAGTCATACCTTAGTGCATTCTTTAGGGTCCTAGTACCCAATTCTTGAGATGCATCTTGATCAAGGGAAATACCTTTCACCATTAGCCCATCCATTGTTATTTCATCAATGTTTCAGTGATAACTGAGACCACCAACTTTCATGCTATGGTAGGTGTGTCTTTAGGTGCCTTTCCCCTCATGATTTTTTCCATTCCTCTACCATGGACCTTGAGGTGAATCTTGTGGGATACAAGAAGACTCAAAGTTTAGCAGATGTTTCATAACTTGAAATATTTAAGATGCTCTAATTTTATCACTCCTTGAGTGTGAGGGTTCCCTTGAGAGATTAGGTGCTTTTCTTATCACTTTATCATTTGGTCACCCCTAAATACCCCAATTTCTTCCTCCATGTAACTGGGTTTCATCCCATAGGGCTTCTCATAGATGATGAATTGTGACCTCACTAGGGAACTACAAAATCCATTAGACATAGAAGAGATTCAAGGTAAGCGATCTTTCCTACTCGAGGAGGGAAAGACCCCACATGCATTGGGTGATACAAAATCTTGGCAGGAGTGGAGGTCATTTTGCTATCACCCAAAGGGCTTAGGGACTCCAACTTATGGTGAGATTTACCTTAGCTACTATCAAAAGGGTTTGTATGATATGGATTCCCTGATTGGGTTGGTTGGCTAGGCTTTGTGGCATGAGGAGATTTAGATTTAAGATGATTTCATAGCGGAGTGTCTTTCTTGGTTGCACTTTCAAAGGTCTTCTAGCACCAATTACTTCGTATGTTGTAGGTGATTAGAGCCCCTTCATTTTAGCTTTGGATGATATCTTGGTCAAAATTACCCTTTCGGTTGGATTTTCTCAGTGTAATGATTCTTCACTATAAAATACTTTCCAACTAGGTGCTCCTCTATTGTGGCATGAATTCAAAGAATGATTCCTCCAAGGAGTTAACAAAGGATCTTTCACATTGTATGTGGTTTTTCTAATATATACAAAGCAACCATATTTTTACCATGAGAATTCAAAGTTGCACTCTATAAAATTCATATTATGCTTTATACTCATGAGGTTATAAGAAATGGGCGAGTCTTTACACATTCCATCAATGACACTACCTTCTTGGTTTGGTAAGTGCACAGTGGTTGTGGCATGGTCCTTTTAGCCCATCTTGTCAATCACTTATCAATTTTATAATCAAATGAATGGGTCGACATTGATGTTATTTGATTTTTCATGTGTTGATTAATCACATGCTCTTCTTGTTATCATGTAACAATCATATTGGATTTCATTTCTAACACTCTAAGTTTCATTATTTTATATTATACACTTTACTTTCATGCATTTTATTTTTTGTACTTTACTTTCATGTATTTATTTTTATATATTTATTTCTATACAAAGTAGCTAGTTTATATTAGAGATATATATGAGGGTAGTGGGGAAATGACCTTGATCCAAATATCATAATAATCCTTTGTCAAAAGTATACAACCTTATTGAAACTCAAGTATGGGGATGCAACACGTGAATTAGAATTTAGGACAAATCCTAGGATCAACATAGTTTTTGGCATATCCAATGGGACTAACCCACCATTTTCATGCATCTTTGTTGAACTTTATTTTCCATGCCCAAAATACATCTATCATGGATGGATCAATTGGCTCAAAATGAAAGAAATGTTTTCCTTAATCTAATTTTACAAGTGGCTTACTTATAAAAGTGAGCAATTTACTCAATTTTTTAGCAATTTTAGATTTTCTAGAAATGAGTGATCTACTTGACTTAGCAAGTGAATCACTCAATTTTATTTGCTTTTTTATAGTTTGAATTTTGAGTGATTCACCTAATTTTTTAATTCTAGACTAAATTTGTCTTGAAATTTTATCAATTTTACATTTATTTGTGCTTGAATTTTGTAGGCACCTTGTGAATGGTGACTTCAACATGAAATTCAAAAAAATAAGAGAATTTTAAAGATGATTTGAACAAGATTCAAGATGCCATAAACTTGAATAACATCTTATATGCGCATCTGCCACAATTAGAAGCTCTTAAGATAGAGTATGAGTCAATTTTGCACAAGTCTATTTTAGTAAGTAATTTAATTAATAAAATTAGTGGTTTAATCCAAACTAGTGAAATTTTTCCAAATTATATACAATGAGCAATTTGATCAAGGTCTAGAAAGTGATTTGCTAGAAAATACAAGTTCTTCATCCCTCCCTCATGGGAAGTCAATTCACTCTGAGTGATTTGCTTGGGTAACCTTATTTTTCTACAAACTTTTCTAAGTTTAGATTAATAAGGGAATCACTCAAAATCACGAGTGAATTTATCTGATTAGAAATAAAATCACTCAATTTTTTAACATACTAAAAAATTGTGTCCTGCTAGCAAAAATTCTAAAATTATAAATGAATTGCTCAATTTCTCAAATTAATAGCTTGATTGGTAATTTTTTAGTTTTTGAATAATTTTCATACATTTTAATCGTGTAACTTTGTCCACGTAGGTACACATATACAAGCAAATGAATACATGATCTAAGGATCAAAAAATAAAGAAAAAAATCAAATGATGGACATCATTGCATATTGTCAAAGAAATGTTAAATGAAAGATAAAAGAGCAAACTACTATATAAGTGCACCAAGAGGACAAATTTGAAGAAGTCCCCTTATCTAATTCCTCATTATCCAAATGAAAATTCCCATGGCTGATCTAGTAAGTCAAATTCCCATGGCTACAAAAATTGGCTACCTACGTCAACAAACAAGTTATTCATCAACCCTCCACAACCCAACTTGGGCTAACATAGCAACTATTGTAACTTGCACCAACCCTTTATACTAGGTACTTTTGATGTAAACAACATAACAAATAATCCACTCTTTGTGAATTATCTCTATAACTTGCCTAAAATATCTAGTGTATAAAACATACCTCTTATAAGTACACCTCCAATGCATATTCCATATAGATATAGTTGTCGAATACTTCCAACATACCTCTAGGTCAATGCTTAACACCATTAGGATCAATAAGTTTAAACTTAAAATTTACTTAGAATATGCAAATGATGGCTAGTCAAATGGGATTGTAGGTATCCTAGGAAAACTCCCAAGGATTGACATCACCTCTAAATAACCAAACGAAGAAAAACATCTTTGAATTTTTAAGATCAAAGCTATACAAGATTGATCCTTTCCCAAATACCGTAAATAGCTTCATGGATTTTTAGGACTCATAGGTTATTATAGGAATCGTATTTGCAACTATGGCAAAATTGTTGCTCATCTCACTATTCTCACTAAGAAGGATGCTCAAGCCTTTCAAGCCTTAAAGGAGGCTATGTGTATCACTCCTATTTTAGCTAGCCCTAGCTTTAGCAAACATTTTATTATTGAGTGTGATGCTTCTAGCATGAGTATTGGAGCTATTTTAATGTAGCATAGACACCCATTGACATTTAAGATTAAGCAAATATCTAGAAAGAATCTGGGATGATCCACTTATGATAAGGAAATATTAGCTACTCTATATATCGTAGATAAATGGAGGCCTTCTTTGTTGGGGTGTTGCTTCATCATCAAGATTGATCATAATAGACTTAAGCATTTCTTAGAAAAATGTCTCTCTTGTGTTGAATAGAATAAATGGTTGACCAAGCTCTTAGGGTATGACTTTGTCTTTGAATATAATAAGGGAAATGAGAATGTAGTGGTTAATGCTTTCTCTCATAAACATAAGGATGTTGTTGTTTTTAGTTCCATATCTAGTCCTATTTCACAATGGATTTCTCAAATTTAGGAGCATTGGATTTCTAGCTCAAAGACTGCTTAGATCATTTAGGAAATGAAGGTTCGTTCATTACTTACATCTTGTTTCTCCTATGATGATGGAGTTCTCCTAAATAAGAATTGTATTTATCCTCCTCAATCCTTGGCTATTAAGACAAGTTTCCTCCAAGAATTCCATGCATATCCTTTTACGAGACATTTTGGATCCTTGAAAACATATCTATGGGTGAAGTAATATTTTATTGGAAAGGATTAAAATTAGATGTCAAGACTTTTGATGTTAAATGCAAGGTGTATTAGCATAATAAGGGGAAATAGTTGAATCTACTAGATTATTAAAACCCCTACCTATACCTAATGGCTTATGGGAACACATATCCATGGATTTCATTAAGGACCTTCCCAAATCCAAGGGTAAAACTATATAGTGGATTTCCTTTCCAAGTACACTTCTTTTTGTGTGTTGTAGCATCATTATTTAGCAAGTAATGTGGTGAAGGTATTCCTGAATTCTATTTTTAAATTACATGATATACCTAGGTCCATTGTTAGTGATCGTAACCTTGTTTTCACCAATTAATTTTGAAAGAAATTGTTTCATCTTAATAGTACTAAGTTGAGTATGTTCTCTTCTTATCACCCTCAATTGAATATCTAGATAGAGATTGTTAATAAATGTTTGGGTACTTACCTTCACTGTTTTACTCAAGATAAGCAATATCATTGGGTCCACTCTCTCTTATTAGCTAAATGGTGGAATAATACTTCTTAACAATCTTCCTTCAAGATACCCACGTGATGTAAGTGAGTTGGAGAGGGTAGGGTAATCCTCCGAGAGAGGTCCCTAGTTCGAATATCCACCCTACCAAACATACATTGGGTAGTAAAAATCCAATTGATAATGCTAGTGCGATCTGGGCCGGGCACGACTCCCAGGTGATTTTGACGGTGTAGAACCTCCTGATCGTGGTTTCTCAGACCAAGGCAGCCCCATAAGGGGTTTTTTCGCTAAATTAAAAAAAAAAACAATATTCCTTCAATATGTCTCTATTTAAAGCATTATATGGTCAAAAACCTCCATCAGTGGTAAACTATATTCCAAGATCCTCCAAGGTTGCCTAGGAAGATGATTGTTACAAGCTTCAACTTCTTAAATATAGTTTGACCCAAGCCCAAAACTACATGAAATAATTGTAGGATTTGCACCGTTTTAAATGATAGTTTACCATGGGAAATATGGTCTTTTTGTGCCTACAACCCTATAAACAATTATCCTTGAAAACCAAGTCCAATTAGAAGTTGGCTCATAGATTTTATGTTCCCTATAAGGTGGTCTACCACATCAATGAAAGATATATCAATTAGAACTGCCACTATTTTTTGCATTCATCCTATCCTTCATATATCTTATCTGAAAATGATCATAGATTTTATGTTCCCTATAAGGTGGTCTACCACATCAATAAATGATATATCAATTAGATCTTCCACTATTTTTTGCATTCATCCTATCCTTCATATATCTTATCTGAAAATGATTATTGACTAAAAAGTATAGTCTCAAACAAAACTTCCAATGCTTGATGAAGGACAAATCACTCTCTAACCAAAAATAATAGTATAGTCTAAAGTTTATCTTCTATAATCTTAACAGATTTAAAAGTTCCTCGTCAAATGATAGTACCTTTTAAAAAAACCGTTAAATATGAGAACATTTTCCATACTTTCTAAGTCTATTTCTTGCTTTGAATGATTGGTTAGTTTCAAGTTTTCGACACTTGTTTCCTATGTAAAGGACACTAAGTATGTCCCAAGTTTAACAAAGTTTTAACCATGAGGCGTAATTGCAATTTTAACTGGTATATAAGTTTAAAGTTATGCGATAATTTAGCATAAAAAAACTTTTTAATAAATTATGGTAAAAGCCCTTCACAAACAACTACTCATGGTTTATTTTTTATAATTGAATCCACATTCATGAAATGAAATAGGAACCCTCTTCGGTAGGAGTCCTCCTCATATTGACATATCTTAAATCCCATAGACCGTTCGAGAGAGAATATTCTCTTTATTTCCCATGATGTGAAAATACAAGTCAGAGAATCATGGCCCTTATTAAAGTGTAAAGCCAATATATTTTTTCTGGACTTGTAAATTCCATGCCCTTCTCCTTTAACAGGAGCCATCACTTTAAATTCTCGATGTAATTGAACTTAACGTAAGCAGGCTAAGATATATATATATATATATATATATCAAAATAACTACTATACAGAAAATAATAATTTGTATACCTAAGTGTAGGCACCTTTCTTCCTTAATAGAAAAAAATGTCTACACAATTTTGGGCTTTGGGGTCATAAATTATTATCCAAGATAATATTTTGGAAATTGTTAGTATATCTATATATAAAAAGTAAATAAGGTAGGAGATATTCACCTAAGTATTGATCTTCTTATGAAAGGATCCCAATTTTTCTTGGTTTTATATATTTTATTTCAAGTTGTAATACAGTTGGTTGATAATCGAAATAATTGAGACTAGGAAGTGGAACGGATGGAGATGGAGGAGGAAGGGAGGCCGTCGGGAGGCAGTTTGTATGCTGGGGTGTCGTCGGAGATGGTAGTATGAGGGAGATGTTGAGCAATGATTCTCAGAATGGTGAAATCACGGGGTCTGCAGAGGTACGGAGGCCATCATTTGGCGGTGTTGTTGTTGGGGTTGCTGACAATGTCGTGCCGGGAGTGGATAAAGATGCTAATAGTCAAAGAGATATGATGAAAGATGGTGGTCGCGCTAAGTCTTTCAAAGATGCTGTTGAAAGTGGGGTACAGAAGGGGATTCTTGCCGACGCCATGTTCTCGGTCAGAGGCAAGGATGCTTTGGCCGCCTCTGGTAAAGTACATTTGGTGCCTAATGCTACAATGATTAGTGCATTATGCTCGGAGCAATTAAGGTTAAAAATTGTTTCAATTCTTTTTGTGGCTTTAAATGAGGAAGTGTTGCCTTCTCGTCGGTATTTTGATGAGTGGCTTAACAATGTATGGGGTAAAAGGTTGGGGATTTCTGTTTCTATGTGTCGTATGATGCAAAAGGGGCTATTTTTGGTTATGTTTAAAATGCCTGATATGCAAAAGAAAGTTGTTGCTAAACAGTTCTGGAATGTTGGTAAAACCATTTTTCGTGCCATTGCGTGGTCACCGAAAGCTTTAACAGAGGAAGTTTTTTTTGTTTCGTACCCGAGATGGGTTATTGTTAGGGATGTTCCTCCGGTTTTATGGGCTTTTTTGCCTCAGGTCTTGAAGCCTTTCGGTTGTGTGTTAAGGGTTGAGGAAACAAGCAGTGTTTTACCTCATATGCATGCTAGGGTTTTAATTTCTATGTACCCAGGAGTGGATTTTCCTAAGGAGATTGTGATCGACTGTGGGGAATTTTCTCTGTCTTGTAAACTAGAGCTCTTAGGAGGTGTTAATGCATGTTTTATTTGCAAAAAAGAGGGCCATGTTCGGAGGAACTGTCCTATTTTGGCAAGCAAACGAAAAGTTTTTTCTGGGGCTTCTGTCCCCTCTAATTCTAATAATGTTTCAAACAATGGTAAAGGTAATGTAAATAATCTGGGCAGTACCGGGGGTAATGCTTCGAGGGCTTCAGGGAAAGCTCATTCTTCTGAGGTTAATAATAATGGGGTGAATGAGCAAATGGCTTTGGGTGAGGACATGGTTATTGAATCTGATGTAAGCAACGCAAGCCATCTAACATGCTTGGCTGAACCAGGTAGGTTACAGGCCTCTCCTGCCCCTGCGGCTAATGAAAAAGAGGACACTAATTTTAATATTAACATGGCCAAAATTGATAGTCTTAGTCCTTCTGTGGATGGTGGTACCCTGGCTAGTAGTAGGGTTGAGCACAGTAATAGTTTGGTGCCTAGTCCTACTACTAGGGAGGGTAGTACTTCCTTGCAATTGGATATTGGTGGTTGTAATAAACAAAATGCTCAGCAGCTAGCTTTGACATCCATTCGTAGTAGAGCTTTAGAGAGGCATAAAAATATTCAGGATAATATTAATGGAGAAGAGGGATCTGTGGTTGATGTTTCAGATTCTGAAACCATCCCTAGCAGTGAATATTCAGATTCATTAGATGATAATGTTTCAAATGACAGACTAGATCTGGGGGATAATACATGGTCTAAGGTTACTAAAAAGAAGAGGAAAAGAATTAATGCTAAGGACAATAAAGGTAAATCTCTAAAAAGTGTTAAGGATTTAGCCAGAGCTGGCTCTTCCCTTCCTAAATCTGACAATGTTGTTTAGATGCATGAGCTGGAATGTCAGGGGATTAGCGTCCCCTGGTAGAAAGTATTTTGTCAAGAATCATATCAGAAGTATGGGTTGTTTTGATTGCATTATGTTGCAAGAAATCAAAGTTGTTGGCTTTCATCTTCAATCTGCTTTGCATGTCATTTGGCGTGATGCTATATGTTACTATACTAATCATACTGATGGGAGGGGGGAGCTGCTTTGCTGCTTTCCCCTTCATGGGCTTCTAAAGTAGTTGATTTTGGTCTTTCTCCATGTAATACTGCGGTCTGGGTGGTCTTAGAACACAATGGTGTTCAGTTTGGTGTTTGTTCAATTTATGCTGCTAATGATTACAGAGATAGATGTTTTTTATGGCATTGGCTGTTAAACTTACCTGATATTCCATGGTTATTTGGTGGGGATTTTAATATGATAGAAGAACAACATGATAAGGTTGGTGGTGCTAATTTTGACTGGAAGGGGGATGAGAAAATATGGTGGACTAGATTCAAATCTCATTTTAATATTTTTGATCCTTTACAAGGTCATAGAAGTTACCATAAGGATCTATGGTTTACATGGTGTAACATGCAGCAAGGCCACAATAGGATATATAGCAGGTTGGATAGGTTCTATGCTTCTCACTCCTTCAATTTTGATCATTTGAATAATGGCAACAAAGTTGCAGTTTATCCTTCTGTTTGCTCTGACCATTGTTCTATTGTGGCTCATTTGAGATTCCTTGAGGATAGACTTGAGAATAAACATCTGAATTGGAAATTTAATTTGAATGTCTCTCTTCTGGATCTTCCTGATTGTTTGCAAGCTATCTTTACTCTCAGGGAAATCAATAGGTTTAAACTTCGACATGAGAGTGCTATTGATAGGTGGCTTTGTAATATCAAAGGATGGAAAATTTTGTTTAAATCCATTGGTAAGAAGAGGGCTTCTGAGTTCAGATGTTATGAGAATTCCTTGAGGCAGAGGATGTGGTTGCTTGAACATAATATTCAGTGGCAGCCTGATAATTTGGAACTATTATCTGAGTTGGTGGAGGTTAAAAATGAGCTTAGCTAGCTGGAGAATAAAAATATTCAAGGACAGAGGGTTCGTGCTAGGCTAAATTGGTTAAATTTTGGTGATAAGGGCTCTAAGTTTTTCTTTAATATTTTGAGAGAGAAGGTTGTTAAAGAAAATATTGTTAGCATTTCAGATGGAACTACTTTGGTTTCTGATGACAATAAGATTATGGAATTGTTTCACCAGTTTTATAAAAAATTGTTTACTTCAGAGGATAACAGTGATAGAAGGAAAGAAAGAGAGGTTTGTTGTAAGTTAGTGCCTAAAAAAATTTCTCAATCTGAGGCTGAAATGTTGGGTCAACCAATTTCGAAAGATGAAATTGCTAAAGCTATATTGGCCATCAATAGTGATAAAGCTCCGGGTCCTGATGGTATACCCATTGAATTTTATAAAAAGAACTTGGATTGGGTTTGTGAGGACCTTAGACAGGTGTATGATGAAGCCATTAATAGAGGATCATTGGGTTGTGACATCAACTCAGGCATCATTCAGTTGTTGCCCAAAGGAGGTGATAAAACTTTAATAAAAAATTGGAGGCCTATAACTTTATTGAATGTCTCTTACAAAATCATGGCTAAGGTGCTTGCGTTAAGATTGGTTCATTTGCTGCCTAAGTTTATCAATCCTACTCAAATTGGGTTTGTTAAAGGCGAGATATATTTTAGAGAATCTTATCACTGGCTAGGAATCTATGCATTGGGCCAGAGTCTCAAGTCAGAACATTGGTATGATCCTTCTTGATTTCGAGAAGGCTTATGATCGTGTGGAATGGAATTATATCATCAGTGTTTTGCTAGCCTTTGGTTTTCCTATTGAATTTTGTAACATGGTTAAAACTCTTTTGGCTGATGCTAATGCTTGCATAGAGATTAACGGTGCCATCTCTGATCCTATTTACCTGCAAAGATCTATAAGACAGGGTTGTCCCTTGGCTCCTTCGTTATTTGTGATTGCTAATGATCTTCTATTTTATCTCCTAAGGGATAATACCCTGAGTCCTAATGTTAGAGGTGTTATGCTACCTAATGGTATGGAGCTTATAAATATGCATTTTGCTGATGACACTTCCTTGTTTGTGAAGTTGGATGAGGACAATTTTGTTTCTTTGTTCTCTAAACTTTCACTATTTTGTAATGCTTCGGGTGCTAAGGTCTCTGCTGCTAAATCAATGATTTTGGGTTGGGATCACTGTCCTCCTAGGTGGCTTGGCAGATTTGATTTGCAATGGCATGGCCCTTCTGTGCAAGTCAGGTATCTGGGCATTCCGTTTGTTGTTAAACCTGATTTAAAAAACATGTGGTTGTGGGTAAAAGATAAGATTATTGTCAAGCTTGATAAGTGGCAGAAAAGGAATCTTTCCTTGGCTGGTCGCTTCCAGGTCTGTCAAAATATTTTGTCTACTTTCACTGTTTATTTCTCCTCGGTTTGGCTTTTCAGTTTGTATCAGATTAATTTGATTCAGAAATATATAAAATAGTTCCTTTGGGCTGGCAATTTTGTTGATAGAAGATTACACTCAGTTAAATGGAATTGGTGTGTTGTGAATAAGGCAATGGGAGGTATGGGTCTTATCAATTTAAGATTACAGGGTGTTGCTCTTGCATCCAAATGGATAACTAAATGTATTGCTGGAAATGAACCATGGAAAGTTCTTATCAGGCATAACATTTGTAATTCAGTCCCTAAAAGGGCTCAGTTCTGGAAAAAGCTATCCTTTTTTGATATTTTGTTTGGCTCATTTGAATCAACGCCTTCTGGTTCGACGATTTTTCATAGCATTTGGAAGGCATGGATTAATGTCAGGGATAAAATCTGTATAAAATATGATAACAATCAGTCTAGAAGGCTGTAGTTATTAAATGGTTCCTGCTGGTGGAACTTGTCTCTTAACAACACTATGCTTGCTAGAATGCGGGGCTGCTCAGCTAGGGCCTGGTCTATGAAGGGTGTCAATACTTTTAATGACATTCTCAGTAATGGGGTGCTTAAACCTTGGGAGCAACTCAGTGTTGAATTTGGTTTATCTTGTTCTCATAAGAGAACATATACTATGTTGTCTGCTGCCTTCAATGGTTTGAATAATCCTGAATTTGTGGCCTCTGAACAGTCTTATTTGGATAATCTATATTGGACTGATGGTACTAAATTTTCTGCTACTAAATCCAAGATATTATATTGGCTTCTCACGGACACGATTGACATTTTTGACCATGTTAATAATAAATGGCAGCTCTCTCTTTCATTAAAGCAGGTGCAGAAAAGGATGCAAAATATCTGGTCCAGTCTTCTTGAGCCAAAAAAAGCGTGTTTTAGATGGCTTTTGCTGCTCCAAAGATTGCCCTTATCTTCTAATCCCCAGGCTGATATCTATTGTTCCATTTGCAGGACTCCTGAGACTGTGAAGCATATATTTTTTTACTGTCTTTATGCTAAAGAGTTGTGGTTATCCTTTTTTCATATTCTACAGGGCTGGAATATTCAGTTGGATCATATAAAACAACAAATTTTGTTTGGTTATATTCCGCATATGAATTACTATTTCAATATGTTTTGGCTAATAATTTCTACAGAAATTTTATGGATGATTTGGAAGGCTAGGAATGATGATTGTTTTCAG
The DNA here is from genome assembly GCA_028583015.1 of Wollemia nobilis. Classification (NCBI taxonomy): domain Eukaryota; kingdom Viridiplantae; phylum Streptophyta; class Pinopsida; order Araucariales; family Araucariaceae; genus Wollemia; species Wollemia nobilis. The sequence goes on along the minus strand of JAQPPZ010016480.1, from coordinate 6,448,400 downwards.
AACAGGCCAAGGCACCTTACTGGGTCTCTTAGGAGACTCACACAACTTGCTATTTTGTTTCAGGTTGGAAGAAATCTGCAGGTTTCTAGGAACAAGTTGGCTCGTCTTTTCAAAGCTATTCAAGATCGGGAGTTGATGGATGATGACACAAGCAACGTGGATATGTATAGCTACTATTATATTCTTGCACAAAAATGTTATTATATGTTTGTAAAAAGATACAATGATACAGTTACACTCATATGATGTATAGTATTTTTGTTTCCTCCTTGCATGGAGATGTTTAGCTTAGTTTGATTTTTGAGGCTTGGACCTTCTTTGATGTATATTTGTTGTTGGTTATTTAATATGACAGTTATATATTTCAATTAAAAAAAAATTGATAATTAGAGCTTAGATTTGTAAGCGTATCAAAATCTTCTATCGTCCAAAAAAACGAATATCGATATTACTAATTAATTCATAGCTTCTTCCTAACATTGTATTTTATAACATCATAATCATTACCTAAATTTCCAAAAAACGTAGACATTGTCGGACAGGGACGTCAAAAATTGCAATTGCCTTTGCGTGAACGCCGCTGCGACAATTCTCTGACTTTGCCCCCCGCCATTCGTTTGCTTACACCAAACGTAACATCTTTCAAATCCCTTTATTAATAAAAAACTACGACGGCCCTCGTAAGTGATTTGTCGTCTTGGGTGATGATTTAACAGTCCACATTTTACGGACGCGCATGGGACATAGTCCCCCACAGGGAATGCGAGCCCGAATTCGCAGAAAGTTCTTTCTGTCAAATTACGTCGGTACTTTGTCGGATAAATTCGCAGAAAGTTCTTTCGGTCAAATTACGTCGGTACTTTGTCGAGACTTATCCGACACGTGGGCCGTCACAGCCTCCGCCGCGTGCCTGACCGCCCTCTCCCCGATAATCTCCGCATGCGTCACGCGTTCGACATTAACCTGGAAAATGTTTGCCTTTTATGACTTGGCTTTTTAGATTATTGCGACTTTCTCGTGTAAGTCCTGAACCTTTAGAAGAAGCTAAGAATTACATTACATAAAGTAGCCCCACATGCTTTCTATGGAGAGTTGAAAAGGACATTATTAAGAGAAGATTTAGGTTCAAATTTTTGAACATGTTCAATAACGGTAAAGGTAGTAGTTTGACTTGAGTCCCTAAGTGTGTACCAGTTTGGCGACATTGGTACCAACTCTTAGTTATGGGGATCTCTCACACTTTGGGTCATGTTTACTAAAGAAAGGCAGAAGTTATAAAAGCAGCTTGAGAAAAATGTCTGACCTCATACCCAATTGTTAAAGATGAAAAGATATTACTAATTTTTTATAAAAAAATGTCGGAAATAAAAAAAAATGATTAAAAATATAAAAAAAAACTGCCCCGAAAGTGACCGTCCCGAACCATAGTTATTTCCTTTAGATGTTACATATGATATTTTCTTTGGGGATTCGGTTACATCCACAGTAAGTTCGGGTTGTTTCCTATAACCTTGCGGCATCTCGTTTAAGTTAACTTGACTTGAGATGGCAACCACGAATCGTGGCAGGGTTCGTATATCGATCTGGGCATCACTAAGAAGAATAAGATCAGACTACTTCGTTTCCCAACAAACACCATCAAAACTTGAACCTAATCTCCGCCAAATCTGACTAGCACTTACTAATAAGGCTTAAGAATGGTGAAATTTAAACGCATTTCACGTGAATGTAGCGCCACTGCCTTTTTTTTCCTTGTAATTTTCTAAGTATAAATCAACGAACGAAGCACCCATTTTGCAGTAGGAATGCACCGAGTTGGTCTTCGATCTGCTACCTCCCTCCGGCCTCTATTCACAAATTCTTCTTCTGTGTGAGTCATGGGCTTCACTGGGCTTTCCTTTGCTTCACCCGCGCCTCACCAGCATTCCAGGTCTGGTCCGGTCCGACGCTCCGGAATCAAGACGGGTTCGAATTTTACGTATGGGCAGAAAGTTTTATACTCTCCTCAGTGGATCAAGGATACTCAGGTGGAAAAGATATTCAGGAAACGATCATTAAGCGTCAGAAGCGAGGCGACAGAGTCGCTGCCCGACATGCTGACCGCCCTGGAAGGGGACAAAACGGAGGTGAAGAAGCCCAAGAAAAAACTGGCTGAAATGTGGCGGCAAGTCCAGGGGGCCAACAACTGGGAGGGCCTGCTCGATCCCTTCGACGACGTCCTAAGAAAAGAGATCATCCGTTACGGCGAATTCGCCCAGGCCTGCTACGACAGTTTCGACTTCGACCCGTACTCCAAGTATTCGGGTAGCTGCAAGTACCACTTCAAGCAGCTATTCGACGGCGTGGGGATGTCCGCTTACGGCTACAAGGTCACCAAATATCTCTACGCCACGTCCAACATAAATCTGCCAGGTTTCTTCCAGAGGCCACGCGTGCAGAAGCTATGGAGCCGCCACGCCAACCGGATGGGCTTCGTCGCCGTGGCCACGGACGAGCAGGAGATCAAGCGGCTGGGGCGCCGAGACATCGTGGTGACGTGGCGGGGGACGGTGACGTCCCTCGAGTGGGTCGCCGACCTCATGGACTATCTGAGGCCGGCGAGCCTCAACTACGTTCACTTCCACCCGGACGTCAAGGTGGAGTCCGGGTTTCTGAACCTGTACACCGACCGGGAGGAGAACTGCCGGTTCTCCAAGAGCAGCGCCCGGGATCAGGTGGTGGAGGAGCTGAGACGCCTGGTGGCGAAATACAAGGGCGAGCAGCTGAGCATCACCGTCTCTGGCCACAGCATTGCCAGCGCCCTCACCATGCTCAGCGCCTACGATATAGCGGATCTCGGCCTCAACTGCCTCGAGGGCTCCGATAAGATCCCGGTGACGGTGTTCTCCTTTGCCGGGCCACGGGTGGGCAACGTGGCGTTCAAGGAGCGGTGCGAGGAGCTGGGGATCAAGTTCCTGCGCATTTTCAACGTCCACGACGGGGTGCCCAAGATCCCAGGGATCGTCTTCAACGAGAAGTTCAAGCTCGCCAAGCAATGGATGGACAAGCTGCCGTGGAGCTACTGCCACGTTGGGGTAGAACTCGCCCTGGATCACACCATCTCTCCTTTTCTGAAGCCCACTAACGATCCCTCGTGCATCCACAACCTGGAGGCGCACCTGCACCTACTCGACGGGTTCCACGGCGCCGGGCAACCCTTCGCTCTCACGTCGGGTCGGGATGTGGCGCTGGTGAACAAGGCGTGCGACTTCCTCAAGGAGAACTATTTGATTCCTCCCTTCTGGAGGCAGGACGCCAACAAGGGGCTCATCAAGAACTCGCAGGGGAAATGGATGCAGCCCGATCGAAGCCGAATTATGTAGGAGAGTCACAGAGATCATGACACGGACAATGTAAACGGGGGTCAGCAATGTTAGCGTAAATGGTGATTCTCAAAACTGTAATTGTATTCGCACGCTATGGTTCTAGTCTGTAGAAATGAAGATATCGAAATTTCTCTGCTACCAAGCTTCAAAATTAGTAGTTGTTCATATACTCTGAAATCAACAGCTGTACAAGCATACAATTCTCTTATAATTTTAGAGATTGAATTACCCTGAATTGCTCTTAAAATCGAACGCTTAAGAGGCATGTAGTGGAAGGGGTGGGATAGACTTCGTGGAACCGAAAATTCTGGTCCCTCAAAGAATACAAGGAACGGTTTTCTTTAATTAAAGCTTTATCCGCACCAGGTATTAAAGCTTTATCCGCACTAGGTACCTTAGTGGTAAGTTTCCTCATTTCTCTGAAAGAGGTCTGGGGTTCAAGCCTCATGGCTTGGGTCAATACACAAAAAATCTCCGGATAGCCTGGGGTATTCCCAGATTGTGGAACGGAAAGTCCTAGTTTCCATAGGATACGGGGAACGATTTTCTTTAATCAAGGTTTCCCCAAGGGTTAGGTGAATTGGTAAAGGCTTGACTGGCCAAGTACTTGCCAAGAAGAGACCTAGGTTCAAACCTAGTAGGCACGCTCCCAGTTTTAGCAATTGTAGTAGTCCACACTGTCAGCTTTAACAAATGTAGTAGTTTGTGTTGAATCCTCTAAGTACGGGTCAGAATGACAATGATGGTACACACCGTGTGAGTGACAGGTGATCTCCATCTCACATCGGGTCAACGTGTTGAATCCTCTGAGTGCGGATCAGACCGACAATGGTGTATAACAGGTGATCTCCATCTCACATCGGGTCAACGTGTTGAATCCTCTGAGTGCGGATCAGACCGACAATGATGGTATACACCGTGTGAGCGACAGGTGATCTCCATCTCACATTAGGTCAACGTGTTAAATCCTCTGAGTGCGGGTCAAACCGACAATGATGGTACAAACCGTGAGCGACAGGTGATCTCCATCTCACATCGGATCAACAACAAAGAAAACACTCCCTGTGATTTTAAAAATTACTGTGATAATATTGAATGTTATTTAATATAATAATTTTAAACAAGTAAAATAGTTTTGCTGTCATCCAATTTTGCTTCATACAAGTTGATTTGATCGAGAAATGAATAAATTAACTGATTAAAACTACATAAAATTATAAAATCTATACCATACAATATTATAAATAATAATTTATATAATCAATACATTTCATAAAATGTATACTTTGTTTCGTTCTCTACCCTTCTCTTTTAAAAATCGCTTTCCTATTTTTCGACTTCTTAGTTTTTCCCAGTAATAAATTGTTAAAGATACTTTTTAAATAAAACATTATTTTTTACTTTTTCCAAAATGGTCTTCCTTTTTTGAAAATCGAAATTTGCTGCTTTATTAATCGAGGTGTTGTGGTTAGTAATGATAGTTCTTGAAAGGATTCGATAATGTGATTGTGCCCCACGCACAGCAAAGGCAAAGCCATCGTCCTACCAAGATTCTTTTTTTGAGTTTCATTGGTTAGGTTTTGTATGTATGTATATGGGTATTTGATTTAGGGTAGAAATTATTTGTCAAATAAATAATTTTAAAAATTATTAAAATATATTTAAAATTTTAATAATTAAATAAATTGTTTAAAATTTAAATTTACAAAAAATATAGCATACAAATATTTTTTAATAATATGTTTAATTTTTGATATCATAATTACACCTCATTTAATTATTTAAATTATAAATATATTTTGATAGCTTTATAATTATTATTTTCTTATCAAACTCGAACTAATTAAGACTTCTTTAATACTTTTTCATTGAGGTTAATTTACGACTAAGCTAATAGTCCTTGTTGAACCAACATATACTAAGTTACAACTCAATTCTTAAACATCTTACCTTAAACCACGTTAATAGTGCTTGGAAAAACTATCTATAACTCTAGTTTTGATGTCAATATAGGTTTATTATTGTCATAGCAAATAAAAAGTATGTTTTCCATATTCATTGCAACTTACATTACTACTCTAGGATAGAATATAGTATTGAATGCATATATTATATTTTTATAATATAAAATTAGAAATAAAAAAATAATCACATAATAAAGTTGATTAATCAATATAATGAAAATATGGCTTTATGAAATATTCTTCATTTGATTGATATTATCCACATATTATATTATTTACATTGTCTATGACTCACTATTATATGACTCAACTAATAGAGGATACAACTATATAAAATTATTACAATATTAATAATTATTATTTTTAACCCTTAAGTTGAGTTTTTATATCTATAGATAGATATAAAAGCTATGTGTGGATTCTATTGCGACCATTTTCATCAAAATAATAAAATATTACATTGTTGTAAGGTGAATAGAACCATATTCAACTTGATTTTTTATCAAAGATTTTCTTCATTTATCTTTCTATCAAATATATTCTTCACCTTTCTCCAATAGTTATGTTTTCACAATCAACTTCTTGATATCATTTTTATTAAGAAATAAAATCTCACTTGACTAATTGCATTCTAAAATTTAAAGTTTACCAAGATGAAGATCAAAACTATGATTGGTTACATTTTTTGCTACTTAGTTTCCTAACATGTCCATGATACTACCTCTAACAATAGGTGATATACATAAAAGATAAATATTTTTTTTCCTATACCCACATCCATTTTTATTAATAAAATTAATAATAATTTGTGAATCCTCGTCAATTGAAATATGTTTTCATCCTTTTTCAATGGTAATTTTCATCCCTATAAAAAGTGTCTTAGCCTTGGCATAGTTGTTAGTTGAAGTTCCATATGATTTTAAGCAAGGATAATTTTACCTTTAGTATTTCAAAACATGTCATATCCCTCAACTTTTTCCAAATTCTATTTGGAAGCACCATCAAACTTAATTTTCATAGACCTAATATTTGGATATTTTTATTTTACCATAAATGGAAGCAAATATTTTATGTTAATTCTATTATCGCTAATGACCTTCCCATGTATATGCAAATCCTATAACCAAAAAGCTAGCACTCTTTTTCTACACTTAAGACTTCTCATGATGAATATTAGGTCTATGAACATTCTATAAAAGGTAATAATATAATTCTAATCTTGGACATGAATTTAATATTTATATTTAAAAAAATTATTAGTCAGTTCAAACCATAAATTTCAACAAATAACAAGAGGACCAATCCTCCATAAAATGCATAATATTTTAGCTTTGAAATAATTAATCCAATATTTCATCAACTCTTTCAATGTTGATGGAGCTAACCAATATATTCTCATATTTTTAAAAGCTATCCCAAATGGTGTAAGCAAAGGGATAATAAAGAAGTAAGTGATTTGATATTTTTAGATTTTCTCACACAAGGCACACTATGACATCATCTTCTTTACAAACTATTATTTGTAAGAATCTTGCCTTTGATTGCAAATCAGAGGAATGTTGAGGCTCTAGGGAGATCCTCAACTGACCAAACATTCTTCAAAGAAAAATATTTGTGAATAGAAAAGTTTGATTGCTCTAAATACCTATATCCCAACTTGACCAAGTATCCACCATCTTTTAATAGATTCTAAACCAACTTATCCTTCTCCATAAAAATAGGGAAACATAACTTTTGAAGAGTCCTTTGAAGCTCATCTACTATTTATTTAAGGTCATTATAGTTAAATATTATATTTTGCGATTATTTTTATTTTTTAGCTATTTTTAAAATATTATCAATGATTTTCTGTCTTTAGGTATAATCCAAATGGACCTAATGATAAGACTCTATAAACTCAAATAGGAGGTTCAATATTCAAGTCTAGTGAGGGTAGAGTTGTACACCATACTTCAATAACTAGGGTGTAGTTGGATAAACACATATTAAGTAAATAACATCCTCTATGAGCGTTGTCCCATATAACCTATAGTCTCATGACCATTAACTACTTTACTTTGACCTTTATTAAGTAATAGTTTTCTTAACCCAAATCCAGTGATGAAAAATATCATTATTTTGTTTTTTTTTTTAAATAAGGGTTTTGAGAGGGTTTCCCTTCCTCTTTTACATATATTTAGTCATATAGAGTTATTTGATGCCACAAATATTTGAACATTGGTGTGGGCTACATCAACTATTTGTCCCAATCGTTGAACCAAGGACCCGTTGGTATCATTATGGTTTATTATTCTATATACATATTGAATACTTCATTTTTAACAAACATTTTTAGATTTAAAAAAAAAACTTCATATTTAAATATGGTCAAAAAGTTAACTTTAATACCATAATTATAAGGTTTGATTTTGTAAGTTTAAAAAGATAAAAAAATTTGAAGTTTTGATTTTTTATAATTTTAAAAGAAAAACTTAATTTCAAAAATAAAAATAAAATTTATCACATTATATTTATACATAAAATTATAAACAAAGGCAATGATTCTATGACATTATTATATCACAATATCTCTTACATTTTATATTTTATTTTTCTTCAAATTTTAAGTTGATTATATATAAACTAATAGCAATATCAATATTCTCCTTTCTACCAAAATATTTTTCCTTGCTTCTTTTAACAATGAAGAAGGTTGTCAAAGGGCTCTTCTAAAAGGCCTATGGTTTCTAGGATTTGTGTTATGGTTGAATCAGGACAAAAACTACCCAAGGATATCAATCTAGTGTCAATATGGGAGTGTGGAATCAAAGCATAATTTATGAGAATCACCCTTTTAGATACATATTCTATGCCAAAATAGGCCATATAGAAATAAATTGTCCATACAGATAGAGAAAGAATACCAAAGAAATCCCTAGCAAGCATGAAGATAGGAAAAAGGCCTAATATGGAAGAAAAAGTAGTAGATCTCTAAGGAGAAGGGAAAAGAGTTTTATAAGAAAGAAATTGACAAGAGGAGGGAACCAAAATAAAATAAGAAAGAAGAACAGAAATATGGTATTGGTGAAGCTAAGAAAAACTTATAGAAGGAGATGAAGATAGAAGGAGGTAAAATAGTGATTCTAATAGAGGAACCTAATACCATAGAAAGCCATGATGCTCCACAAAGGTCAACCTCTAATACCACGAGATGAGGGGACTGACAAGGAGGAAGAGATGATGGATCAAAGGGAAGAAATAGAGAAAGAAATACCAGGGGAGATGGAGGCTCATGGAGATTCAGATTTCAAAGTTGTGTCATGTACAACTAATCAAGAAGAAGTGGATGGAGGATCTTTAGGAAAGTATCAAACCTAAGGATGTCAAGGAGTGCTAAGAAGTGCCTGGATGTAGGAGTAGAGGAGGGAAAGAAGGTGGGAAGACCATCTTTGAAGGAAAAATGCTTAAAGGAAACAAAGAAGGATTTGAAATATGGGAAGCAAGCAACCATAGTCTTGAGTGGGTAGAAGCCTACTACAAGAAGTAAAACATGAAATTCATATCATGGAATGTTAGGGGAATGAATACCCCTAACAAACATAGATTGGTGAGGTCCATGTTGAAGGACCACCAACCAGAGATAGTATTATTGCAAGAAATAAAATTATCTTGTGCAAGGTGGGAGAGCATCCAGAGTGGAATATGGAAAAAGGGTAAGAGCTATCAAGAGGGAGCTAGAGGAGCTTCAAGAGGATTGTTAACTATGTGGAATTCTGACCTCTATGAGGGAGAAGTCATCTCTCAAAGTGTAAATCAATTATCAGTTCTATTCTCGGTCAAGTCTTCAAAGTTGGCTTTCCTTGTTACAAATGTCTATGCTCCAAATGTAAGCAAATTGAGAAAGGAGTTTTAGAAAGAGCTAGAATAGATGGGACAATAGGTTAGGGGGTTAATATGGATAGTGGTAGGAGACTTCAACACTCCATTAAGACCAGGTGAGAAGAAAGGGGGTCCTAGGGATTCATTGAGAGTATGGAGGACCTTAGCAAGTTCATATCAACATCAAGTCTTTATGATGTTGATTTGAGTGGAAATGCATTCACATGGACTAATAGGAGGCTAGGGGAAGACTTGATCCAGGTGAGATTGGATAGGGTTTTGCTATCCTTGGAGTGGTTTGAGAAAAATTGTGAGCATACTTTGACACCATTTCCAAGAATAGGGTCAGACCATAACCCTCTTGTATTTTGGTGTAGTCTAGAGGAAAGAAAGAAAAATAACCCCTTCAAATTTGAATTCATGTGGTTACAACACCCAAGCATTTATGAGGAAATGGAAATATGGTGGATGCATCCAATCCAAGGATCCAAGATGTATGTGGTTGTTGGAAAATTGAAACATGTGAAGAGGGAAGTAAGAAAGTGGAACAAGGAGGTCTTTGGCAATATATTCGTGCAAAAGGAGAGATTAAGGCAAGAATTGAGTCAAATTGAAGAGGAAATAAGTAGAAATGGGATGGACCATACTCTTTTTAATAGAGAGAAAGTTATCCAGGTAGAATTGCATACAATAATGGCAAGGGAGGAGATGTATTGGAGATAAAATTCAAGGAACCAATGGCTAATAGAAGGAGATAGGAACACAATATTCTTTCATGTCTCTACCATAAGACATAAAAGTGTAGCAAGAATATCTAAAATCCAAAAAGAGGATGGAGAAGTAATAAGAGAGGAAGATCAAATTAGACAAGGGGTAGTGGACTTCTTCAAACTGTTGCTAACAAAGGATAGGGAGGATGATCAGGAAGCTATGGAGGAATTAATTCAACATATCCCTAGGATTCTAACTAGAGACATGAATGCAAAACTTGTCAAAGAGGTGAGTGAGGAGGAGGTTAGGGAAGTGGTCTTCTCATTGGGAAAAGATAAAGCTCTAGGACCTGATGGATTTCAAGTGGGTTTCTTTCAAGCCTTTTGGAACATAGTGAGAGAGGATGTAGTAGCAACAATAAGAGAGTCACACCATTCAGGCAAAGTGTTAAAATAATACAATAATACTTTCCTAGTGCTCATTCCAAAGAAGCTTGGGTTAAAGGGATTTAAAGACTTTAGGTCAATTAGTCTATGTAATTCCATTTATAATATAATATCAAAAGTGATTGCACTAAGACTAAATTCTATTCTCCTAGAGATCATTGTAGAGCAACAAGGGGGATTTGTGAAAGGTAGGTAGATTTTGGATGGAGTAATCACACTCCATGAGACCATGCATTCAGTTAACATTAGTAAAATGGAGGGAATGGTGTTAAAGCTTGATATGAATAAAGCCTATGATCAGGTCTCATGGCGCTTCCTAGATAGAGTCCTAGAGAAGTTTAGCTTCAATAGACACTAGAGAAGATGGGTGAATAATTGTTATGGAGGACCTCAATTCTCAGTTATAATGAATAATTATTTAGTTAGATTCTTTGGAAGTAATAGAGGCTTAAGGCAAGGAGATCCTTTATCCCTATATCTCTTCATAATTATGTCAGAAGCATTGGGAAGGTGCATTGGAGTAGCAAAGTAGGTAGGAACCTTAAGGGGGTTGAAACCATCTGTATCCATAGAAGGTATTACTCACCAACAATTTATGGATGACACAATTTTATTGGGGAGACCCTCTATAGTTGAGGCAAAGGAATTGAGGAGGATACTAAATCTCTATGAAAAAGCATCCCAACAAATGATAAACATGGACAAGAGTAAGGTATTTTTTATAAACATAATAGAGAATTGATAAAGATAAATAGCAATGAAGCTTGGGTGTAGTGTTTCAACTCTCCCTTCTATTTACTTAGGTATGCCAATGTTCACTAGGGCATGCAAGGATCAGATGTGGAATGTGTTGATTGACAAGATCTAGAGTAAATTAGTTGGATGGAAGGGGAATTTGTTGAGTCAAGTAGGTAAGCTACAACTTCTCAAGAGTACTCTCCAAGCACTCCCTATATATTTGTTATCAGTGTTTTAGATCTCATTCAAAGTAGCTAATACAATAGAAAGTATTCAAAAAAAATTCCTATGGTTAAGAATAGAGGAGAAGAGTAGAATTCCACTTGTAGCTTGGGAGAAAGTATGCAAGGATAAATCAAGTGGAGGACTTGGGATTAGAAGAATAAGGGATATGAATAAGGCCTTGGTAGAAAAGTTGGGATGGAGGCTAGTGAAGGAGGGACATGCCTTATGGGAAAGAATTCTAAGAGACAAATACCTTGACAACCAAGAGGATAGTAGATTTTTTACCACACTAGATCCCTATTGAGGATCTTCATTATGGAACCACATAGTAAAGGGTAGAGAGTTACTATGGAAAGGCACCCAATGGAAGGTAGGGAATGGTAGGTCTATCCACTTCTAGGAAGATGCATGGCTAGAGAAGTACCCATTAGTGAAGGATGAGGTGTTAGCAAGTATTAGAATAGAGCTAGAACAAAATTATAGGAAAATGGTGAGTGATTATTTGGTAATAGAAGGAGAGGTAAGATGGAAGGAGCTAAAAATCCATAATTAGTATGAGGATGAGCTCCAAAAACTAACAACTAAATTAAGAGCATATTATGTAAGCCCCAATTTGGTTGAGGATACAATAGTATGGGGAGCTACTCAAGAAGGGTCGTTCACTATTAAATCAGCCTATGATCTATCACATGCAAATCTTGAGGGGGGGGTTTCAATGGGATCGATTATGGGGAAGGAAAGCCATTCCAAAGTTAGCAATTTTCCTTTGGATAATAACACAAAACAAGATATTAACAATAGATAACCTTCATAAGAGGGGTTTCCAATTCCCTAATAGATGTTACCTTTGTGAAGATCATGAGGAATCAATGAATCACATATTCTTAGAATGTAATTACTCCCTCAAAATATTGTATGATATAATAAAGAATATGGGGGTGGTGTGGGTGATGCCTAATAACATGGAAGGATGGATAGAATAGTGGGAGAAGCCTTTTAAAATCCCAAGATTAAATCAAATTTGGAATCTAATTCCCTTTCATTATGTGTGGGGAGTTTGGTTGGAGAGAAATAGAAGGATTTTTAAAGGGGAGAAGAGATCTACAACTAGGAATAGAGAACACATCATAGTGGCCATAGTGGAGAATCTTCAAGTAATGAAAGTGCATGAGAGTATAGAGTCATTGGAGGAAGCTAAAGTAAGTATAAATTGGAACCTAAGTCTAGTTGGGGAATGTGAATCCTTAAGGAAGCTTGAGGAGCTTGACCAAGTGGCAACCACCAATACAAGGATGGATGAAACTAAATTTTGATGGGGCTTCTAAAGGAAATTTAAGGAAGGTTGGAGGAGGAGCAGTGCTAAGGGATAGCCAAGGAATGGTGATTGGAGCTATGAGTGAGTACTTGGGTATAATGACTAGTCATCAGGCTAAAGCTAGAGTAGTGTTAGTAGGAGTAAAGATGGTGGTTCAATTGGGGATAAGAGATTAATAATTGAGGGAGACTCATTGAATATTGTTAATTGCCTCAATAAAAGGTCAGTGGAGAGTTGGAGAGAAAAAAACATAGTAACAAACACACTAAGATACCTAAATGCACTAGATGAATTTCAAGTGGTACATGTCTATAGAGAAGGAAATGGGGTGGCCGATTGGCTAGCCAACTAGGGAGCTCTCAAAGAGGAAGATAAAATATGGATACCACCAGATGGTATACATCCAGATATCCTCCATTTAGTGGAAAATGAGGGAGGACATTTAGAAATTCAAGCCAAGGGGTGAAAGTTCCTATGTTTAGAATATCCATAGTTGGAGATTTGTGGAATTGCATGTTGTAGGGCCATTCCCTTTGGAGATCATCAAGATTTTTCAACTTGTAGCTATAAGAATTCTAAGAGATTTGTCTGATGAGGGTTCTATTTTTTGAAGATTTGTATATGCATATGGACCCATTTTTTAGAGTTCTACAAACTCGTTTGCTAAGGGATCCATATTCTAGATATCTATGGTCTAGTCTACTCAAGGTTCAATATAATAAGGCCTCGAGAAAGAAGGGTTTAATTTTATAAATATTTATGAATTTGTGTGTGGAGGGATATATTTTCTAAAGATATATGGACTTTTCTATCAAGGGTTCCATCTTTTGGAGCTTATTAATGTAATGATATTGGAGTATGGTGCATGTTTATGCACCAAGAATAAACTAAATATCTAATGCAATGAATGTACTAAAGTTTTAGGAGTTTTGATATAGCTAGAATAAAAAGAATAATAGATGTGGGATGTTGTTGTAAGAGTGTATATGAAGATTTGTAAAAGTCTTTGGGCCCTTTCAAAAACCCTGATTTTACCCCAATAAAAAAAATAACAATATCAATGTTTAATCAAATAATAATATGAATAATAATAAAGTAAAAATATTAATATTTCATTGTATATTATTAAGAAGGAATAGCAAAAGAGTTATATTTAGCTTAAATTATTGATATCTAACCTAAATGGAGCCAAAAAGAAAATATATCCCACACTAATAGGGGTACATGTAGTGGTTGTTTTACTACTACTATTAAGTAACCATTTTGAAATTAAGGTTATTGATGGGATATAGGGCATAGTTTTACCAAAAATAAAGGCTTAAAGGTCAAATGAGGGCCTAAATATATTTTTTTCAAGATAATTTCCCTTAAATGTTTCACTCATAAAAGAGAAAAATATTGGATTTTCATCAAAAATCACCAAGTCCTCCCTCATAGGTTAGTGGATTGATAGTTGTCAATCAATTGTTTGTCAATTTATGATGCAACCATTGTTATCTTTATTATTCATTGTGACCAATCCATTGAGGTTCTAAAGAAATTGTGACATCATTCAATAAATTGCATTCAAGGATCGATATTTTGAAGTATAAGAGAGCAAGGTGACCAAGTAACCCATTGACCTACTTCTAGATGATATTATTATGACATTATTATGCAATTGTAACACCTGATGTTGTAGTTCTTGGAAGATGCAAATGACTTGAAGTTCCTCTTGGTGAAGCCATAATCATTTCTGTCATAAACCTTGTAGTGGATCGCTTTATGATCAACGCGATTATATGAGTAGCAATAACCTTGAAAGAAATATCCATCTTCGAATGAATTGAAATTCATCTTAGTGAAGCCATAGTCCTTCTTTCTATGAACTTTGCAATGCATAGCTTTGTGACTAAAATGATTACATGAAAAACAATGCCCTTGAAAGAAATATTCATCTTGTCTTGAAACACCTAGTCTCTTGGTCCTTTCTTTGCCTTCTTTGTGATGGTCCCTGTTTCTTGTTTCTGCATTGTTTTTTTTCTTAGCGAAGCTTCCACTCTTCAACTTATCAGCATAGATCTTAGGTTCTTCTTCAATATATTCCTCTGGTTCTTCTATTTCTTTTGAAATTGAGATTGACCCTTCTTTTTGTTTCCCTTGTCCTTCAAAACCTAGTCCTATTTTGATGAATGAATATCTTTGTGCCTTGAGAATATTATCCAAATATTTTAAAATTTTATCAAACGTATGTAGCTTATCATTAGAATATTTCATTTCCATCCTTAGGAAAACCACTTCACATTCTAAACTTTCACATTCTAGCTCTTTTGCCTTCAACTGTTCAGCCATACCTTCTTCAATTTTTATTGCCTCTTTAACCTTAATTTTAAAGTCAATGAGATCTTGTAGAAGATTTACCTTTATTTTCTCATCCTCTTGTACTTGAGCTTTCAACGTTAAGTTCTCTCTTTTCAACTCTTCAAAAACAAGTTCCTTTTCCATATCAATTGTGACTTCCTTTTTTTGAAACTTTCTCTTTTTGTAGGTCTTCAACTAGAGTATCTTCTTTCTCTTGTATTTGAGTTTTCAATCTTGAGATTTCCCTTTTTAGCTCTTCAAGTTCCTTTTTTATTTCAACTATGGCTTCCTCTTCCTTTTTTGAACCTTTCTCTTTTTGTAGGTCTTCAATAGGGGCATCTTCTTTTTCACCATCGAAGAATTTCTCATCACTGTCACTTGAAGCATTGCTTGCTATTTCAACATAAAAACTCTTCTCATGTCTTTGAAATACCTTCTTCTCATGCTTGCTTTGATGGTTCTCAGTTTTCTTTTCTTGATGACATTATTATTTTTTATATATTCCTTTTCTTCTTCTCTGCTACTACTTCCATCTTGTGGATAATTAGTTGTATAGTGACCAATGTTACCACAACCAAGACATTTATTTTTTCTTTCTTCCTCTGAAGCCTTGAATGTTGCCTCTCTTTTGGATGTTTGATCTTTCTCTATCCTTATCTCATAGCCTGTGAGATTTCTATGTAGCTCATCCATGTGTGTTCTTGTAAGATCTTCACTGCTACTATACCTAGCTTTTGAACAATGATCTGCAAGGTGGTCAAAGTTACCACAAATAAAATATTTGAGTATTCTTAGTTCCTTCTTATTCCCTTTTTCAAAGTTAGTTTCCTCTTCACTGCTTGATTCATCATTTGAATCTATTTCCACTTCCCCTTTTTGAGTAATAATCTCTTTGTGAGAAAAATCAAATCCTTTTTCCTCTTTACTACTATTATACCCATTTTGTGGATAATAGAGTGCCATGTGACCAAGTTTACCACATTCCACACATCTCACAAAGTTTTCCTCTTCCCTCCTTTTAGTCTCAAGATCAAATTCTTCTTCCTTTTCTTTCATGGTCATGTGTGTTCCTTCCTTCTTAGGAGGATGTGATCTTATGGTTTTTCTTTTCCCTTTCCTGGCCATGTGTTCTTGTAAGATCTTCCTTCAAGTTGTTAGGCTTCCTTAAAGGACCCGCTCTGATACCAATTGAAGAACACAAACTTATACTAAGAGGGGGGTGAATAGTATTAGACCAACTTTTACTTTTCTTTCCTAAACAATATTATCCAATGTTATCAATTGCAATATCTTTCCAAAAATAGTATCAAAAAATATGATCAATAGTAGTAGTAAAGCAATGCACAAATCATCAAACACATGAGAGACACAAATTTAACATGGTTCACCCAATGTGGGCTACGTCCACGGAGAAAATATTTCTTCTAATTTTTCTTAACAAATATCTTAAGAACCAATTCTATATTACAATGTTTATGGACCTTTATCCAAAGGAGATATCAATCCCCTATACTTAAGTTCACGGATCTCTATCCATAGGAGAAATCTATCCCCTTAACTCTAGTTCATGGATCTCTATCCATAGGAGAACTCTATCCCCTTAACTCTGGTTTTTGAAACTCTATCCATAGGATAATTCTATCCCCTTAACTCTAGTTCATGGAACTCTATCCATAAGAGACACCTATCCCCATTACTTTGGCTAGTGGACCTTTATCCATAGGAGACCTTTGTCCCCACTACTATGGCTAGTGGATCTCTATCCATAGGAGACCTCTGTCCCCACTACTCTGGCTAGTGGAATTCTATCCACGGGAGATATTTGTCCCCACTACTCTGGCTAGTGGACCTCTATCCATAGGAGACCTTTGTCTCCACTCTGCTCTAGTCAGCTCCAAAGCCTACTCACTGCTCTACTCGAATCTGTACACATTACATAGACAAATATGTCTCAAGCCTTCATACAAGGCTTTCTCAAATCAGCAACAAAAATTACTCTCAAATCTTCTCAAATATACACACGTTACATGCACAAATCTATCTCAACTCTGTCCCAAATTTGCACACATTACATGCACAAATCTCTCTTAACTCTACTCACAAACTCTACACCAAGCCTCATCACAAGACTAGCACAAATTTGTCTCAAACCTGCTCATCAAATCTGCTCTCAAACCTGTTTCAAGTCTTTTCACAAGACTTGCTCAAATCTACCTCAAACCTATTTCAAGTCTTCTCACAAGACTTGCTCAAATCTGCCTCAAACTTGTTTCAAGTCTTCTCACAAGACTTGCTCAAATCTACCTCAAACCTATTTCAAGTCTTCTTACAAGACTTGATCAAGACACAATTATTATTCTAAGTAATTCTAAGAAATTATGTCCTGCTAGCAAAACTCCTAAAATTATAAATGAATTGCTCAATTTCTCAAATTAATAGCTTGATTGGGAATTTTTTAGTGTTTAAATAATTTTCATAGATTTTAATCCTGTAACTTTTTCCACGTAGGTACATATGTACAAGCAAATGAATACATGATCTAAGGATAAAAAAAGAAAGAAAAACATCAAATGATGGACATCATTGCATATTGTCAAAGAAATGCTAAATGAAAAAGAAAAGAGCAAACTACTACATAAGTGCACCAATAGGACAAATTTGAAGAAGTCCCCTTATCTAATTTCTCATTATCCAAAGGAAAATTCCCATGGCTGATCTAGTAAGTCAAATTCCCATGCCTACACAAATTGACTACCTAAGTCAATAAATAAGTTATTCATCAACCCTCCACAACCAACTTGGGCTAAGGTAGCACCTATTGTAACTTGCACCAACCCTTTATACTAGGTACTTGTTGATGTAAACAACACAACAAATAATACACTCATTGTGAATTAGCTCTATAACCTGCCTAAAACATCTAATGTATAAAACATACCTCCTATAAGTACACCTCCAATGCATATCCCATCTAGATCTAGTTGTTGAATACTTCCAACATACCTCTAGGTCAATGCTTAACAACATTAGGATCAATAAGTTTAAACTTGAACTTTGCTTAGAATATGCAAATGATGGCTAGTCAAATGGGGTTGTAGGTGTCCTAAGAAAATCCCTAAGGATTGACATTACCTCTAACTAACCAAGCGAAGCAAAATATATTTGATTTCTTAAGATCAAAGCTGTGCAAGATTGACCCTTTCCCAAATCTCTTAAATTGCTTCATGGATTTTTAGGACTCATAGGTTATTATAGGAAATTTATTTGCAATTATGGCAAGATTATTGCTCATCTCACTACTCTCACTAAGAAGGATGTCTTGTTTGATATAAAGCCACTTCTCAAGCCTTTCAAGCCTTAAAGGAGGCTATGTGTACCACTCCTATTTTGGCCAACCCTAGATTTAGCAAACATTTTATCATTGAGTGTGATGCTTCTCGCATGACTATTGGAGCTATTTTAATGCAAGATAGACACCCATTGAAATTTCAGAGTAAGCAACTATCTAGAAATAATATGGGATGATCCACTTATGATAAGGAAATATTAGCTACTCTATATATCGTAGAAATGGAGGCCTTCTTTGTTGGGGTGTTTCTTCATCATCAATATTGATCATAATAAGCTTAAGCATTTCTTAGAACAATGTCTCTCTTGTGTTGAATAGAATAAATGGTTGACTAATATCTTAGGGTATAATTTTGTCTTTGAATATAAGAGGGGAAAGGATAATATAGTGGTTAATGCATTCTCTCACAAACATAAGGATGTTTTTGTTGTTAGTTCCATATCTAGTTCTATTTCACAATGGCTTTCTCAACTTTAGGAGGATTATATTTATAGCTCAAAGACTGCTTAGATCATTTAGGAAATGAAGGTTGGTTCATTACTTACGTCTTGTTTCTCCTATGATGATGGAGTTCTCCTAAAAAATGATCGTATTTATCCTCCTCAATCCTTGGTTATTAAGACAAGTTTCCTCCAAGAATTCCATGCATCTCCTTTGACAAGACATTTTGGGTCCTTGGAAACATATCTATGGATGAAGTAATATTTTCTTGGAAAGGATTAAGATTAGATGTCAAGACTTTTGATGTTAAATGCAAGGTGTATTAGCATAACAAGTGGAAATAGTTAAATCTACTAGATTATTAAAATCCCTACCTATACCTAATGGCTTATGGGAACACATATCCATGGATTTCATTAAGGACCTTCCCAAATACAAGGGTAAAAATAAATAGTGGATTGCCTTTCCAAGTACACTTCTTTTTGTGTGTTGTAGCATCATTATTTAGCAAGTAATGTAGTGAAGGTATTATTGAATTCTATTTTTAAATTACATGATATACCTAGGCCCATTGTTAGTGATCGTAACCTTGTTTTCACCAATTACTTTTGAAATAAATTATTTCATCTTAATAGTACTAAGTTGAGTATGTTCTCTTCTTATCACCCTCAATCGAATATCTAGATAGAGATTGTTAATAAATGTTTGGGTACTTACCTTCATTGTTTTACTCAAGATAAGCAATATCATTGGGTTCACTCTCTCTTATTAGCTAAATGGTGGAATAATACTTCTTAACAATCTTCCTTCAAGATGTCTCCATTTAAAGCATTGTATGATCAGAAACCTCCATAAATGGCAAACTATATTCCAATATCCTCCAAGGTTGCCTAGGTAGATGATTGTTACAACGACTTGTGCTTCAACTTCTTAAAGATAATTTGACCCAAGCCCAAAACTACATGAAAGAGTTATAGGATTTGCACCATTTTAAATGACAATCTGCTATGGGAGATATGGTCTTTTTTTGCATGCAACCCTATAAACAATTATCCTTGAAGATCAAGTCCAGTTAGAAATTCGTTCATATATTTTATGTTCCCTATAAGATGGTTTGCCACATCGACGAATAACATATCAATTGGAGTTTCCACCATATTTTTGCATTCATCCTATCCTTCATGTATCTTATCTAAAAAATATTATTAGCTAAAAAGTATAATCTCAAAAAAGCTTCCAATGCTTAATGAAGAAGAACAAATCACTCTCTAACCAAAAATAATATTATAGTCTAAAGTTAATCTTCTATAATCTTAACCGATTTAAAAATTCTTTATCAAATGATAGTACTTTAAAAAAAAGAAAATTAAATATGACAACATTTTCCATTCTTTCTCACCTTTCAGGACAATCCTTTTAAAAAAAGGAAGGAGCCATGTAATTGTTAAAGTATCTTTTCTAGGCATGTTTCGTGCTTTGAATGATTGGTTACTTTCAAGTTTTCTGTACTTGTTTCCTATGTAAAGGACACTAAGTATGTCCCAAGTTTAATTAAGTTTTAACCGTGAGCCGTACTTGAAATTTTAATTAGTATATAATTTTAAAGTTATGCGATAATTTAGCATATTATAATTTTTAATAAATTATGGTAAAACCTGTGGGCAAACAATTATTTCTAGTTTACTATTTCCTTGAGTTGAAGACGGCAAGACAATTTTTTAAGGGAGGTTTTTGGTTCGAATTTCCACCCTACTAAACTTATATTCGTACCCAAAAATAAGTTGATAATGCTTGTGCGGTCATGATCGGCACAACTCCCGGTGATTTTTAAGGTGCAGAATCCCTTAATCGTGGTTTCCAAAACGGTCCTCCCGCGTGATTTTAACGGTGCAAAATCCTCTAATCGTGGTTCTGAGAGGGTGGGCGCAACTCCCAAGTGATTTTAACAGTGCAGAATCCTTCTAAAACCAAGCGATCCTGCAAAAAGTTTTACGATAAATATTAAAAAAACTATTCATGGTTTATATTTTATAATTGAATCCACGTTCATGAAATGAAATAGGACCTTTCTTCGTAGTTTTTAATCGTGGTTTTTAAAACCAATTAATCCCGCAAAAAGTTTTATGATAAATTATTTAAAAACTATTCCTGGTTTATATTTTATAATTGAATCCACGTTTATGAAATGAAATAGGACCTCTCTTCGGGTAGGAGTCCATCTCATATTGACCGATCTTAAATCTCATAGAGCGTTCGAGAGAGAATATTCTCTTTATTTCTCATGATGTGAAAATATTACTCCGAGAATCATGACCCTTACTAAAGAAGTGTAAAGCCAATATCTTTTTCTGGACTCGTAAATTTCATGCCCTTCTCCTTTAACAGGAGACATCGCTTTAAATTCTCGAAGCAATTAAACTTAACGTGAACGGGCTAAGCTATCCTCAACTTCCGAATCTTAGATATGATATGGACAGTTATAATTAGGTTTTGGTTTTATAGGTTTATTTATAGTAATTAGTGTGAATATATAATTTGTCCAAAACAGGTGATTAATTATGATAATTCATTGTTTATCACCTAGTTTGAGTTTGATGTCAGTTTATTTTGTATATACTTTAGGTTTCGGTTTTTTTTTTAGAAATTTTGTTTCATACCACTTTTTGTTTAAGTGGTTTTTTGAACTGTTTTTTGGTTGTATTTGTTGTATCAAAATTATAACTATTATCAAAATTGTATCAAAGTTGTATTTATTAATATAAGTTATACCATTTTCAATTAAAAAATAACTACTATACTATTAAAAAAACTATTACTATAAGATAATTTACGTAAGTGTAGGCACATTTCTTACCTAATTAGCCTTAATAGAAAAATTGTCTACACAATTTGGGGTTTTGAGGTCCGCAGTATGAAATTAATAAAGATGGTTTTACTTATTATTGCTAATATTTTCGAAATGTTAACATATTTATAATTAAAAATGTTAACATATTTCTAAAAAAGAAATAAGGCAGAAGATTTTCACTTAAATGATCCAATTTTTTTGTTACATTGTAATACCACTATAGTTGGTTGATAATCGAAATAATTGAGACTTAGAGCTTAGATTTGTAAGTGTATCAAAATCTCCTATCATAAAAAAGCAAAGGACAACAAATATCGATATTACTAATTAATTCTTAGCTTCTTCTTAACATTGTATTTTTAACACATAATCAGTCGGACAGGTACGTTAAAAATCTACTACCTGCATTTGGAGGAGTGTGATGACGTGTTAAATCATTTGGAGGAGTGTGTTATGATGTGTTAAATTCAATTGGACGGAGATTACTTAATTGACTTGTCGTCTTGTGTGATGATTGACAGTCCACATTTTACGGACGCGCATGGGACCTAGTTCCCCACAGGGAATGCGAGACCGAATTCGCAGAAAGTTCTTTCCGTCAAATTACGTCGATACTTTGTCGAGACTTATCCGACACGTGGGCCGTCACCGCCTCCGCCGGTTGCCTGACCGCCGTCTTCCCGTCCGTGCTTTTCACAGATGGCTCTCATAAAGACTTAATATTGGGAATTTGAGATAATCTGCGCATGCGTCACGCGTCCTTTTATGACTTAGCCTTTAATTTAAAATAATTATTGCGACTTTCTTGTGCAAGTCCTGAACCTTTAGAAGAAGCTAAGAATTCAATTACACTAAAGGATTCAATTACATAAAGTAGCCCCACAATCTTTCACATTAGTCCCCACGTTAACTAATATGGAGGGTTGAAAAGGACAACAAATTCCAGAAAATTAAGAATATTGCCAGACACAATAAAGAAAGTGGTTAAAAATAAAAGAAAAGCCCTGCCCCGAACGCGACCGTCGACTCCAACCATAGTTATTTCGTTTAGATGTTACATATGATCTTAACCCATTTTTTTAAGGCTTCAGAACGGTCAAATTTAATAGGAAACGCATTTCACGTGAATTTTGCACCCATTTTGCAGTAGGAATGCACCGAGTTGGTCTTCGATCTGCTACCTCCCTCCGGCCTCTATTCACAAATTCTTCTTCTGTGTGAGTCATGGCGGTCGCTTCGCGCTTCACTGGGCTTTCCCTTTCTTCACCCGCGCCTCACCAGCATTCCAGGTCTGGTCCGGTCCGACGCTCCGGAATCAAGACGGGTTCGAATTTTACGTATGGGCAGAAAGTTTTATACTCTCCTCACTGGATCAAGGATACTCAGGTGGAAAAGATATTCAGGAAACGATCATTAAGCGTCAGAAGCGAGGCGACAGAGTCGCTGCCCGACATGCTGACCGCCCTGGAAGGGGACAAAACGGAGGTGAAGAAGCCCAAGAAAAAACTGGCTGAAATGTGGCGGCAAGTCCAGGGGGCCAACAACTGGGAGGGCCTGCTCGATCCCTTCGACGACGTCCTGAGAAAAGAGATCATCCGTTACGGCGAATTCGCCCAGACCTGCTACGACAGTTTCGACTTCGACCCCTACTCCAAGTATTTGGGCAGCTGCAAGTACCACTTCAAGCAGCTATTCGACGGCGTGGGGATGTCCGATTACGGTTACAAGGTCACCAAATATCTCTACGCCACGTCAAACATAAATCTGCCCGGTTTCTTCCAGAGGCCACGCATGCAGAAGCTATGGAGGCGGCACGCCAACTAGATGGGCTTCATCGCCGTGGCCACGGACGAGCAGGAGATCAAGCGGCTGGGGCGCCGAGACATCGTGGTGGCGTGGCGGGGGACGGTGACGTCCCTAGAGTGGATTGCCGACCTCCGACCTCATGGACTATCTGAGGCCGGCGAGCCTCAACCACGTTCACTCCCACCCAGACGTCAAGGTGGAGTCCGGGTTTCTGAACCTGTACACCGACCGGGATGAGAACTGCCGGTTCTCCAAGAGCAGCGCCAGGGATCAGGTGGTGGAGGAGCTGAGACGCCTGGTGGCGAAATACAAGGGCGAGCAGCTGAGCATCACCGTCTCTGGCGGAGCTCGGCCTCAACTGCCTCGAGGGCTACGATAAGATCCCGGTGACGGTGTTCTCCTTTGCCGGGCCACGGGTGGGCAACGTGGCGTTCAAGGAGCGGTGCGAGGAGCTGGGGATCAAGTTCCTGCGCATTTTCAACGTCCACGACGGGGTGCCCAAGATCCCAGGGATCGTCTTCAACGAGAAGTTCAAGCTCGCCAAGCAATGGGTGGACAAGCTGCCGTGGAGCTACTGCCACGTTGGGGTAGAACTCGCCCTGGATCACACCATCTCTCCTTTTCTGAAGCCCACTAACGATCCCTCGTGCATCCACAACCTGGAGGCGCACCTGCACCTCCTCGATGGGTTCCACGGCGCCGGGCAACCCTTCGCTCTCACGTCGGGTCGGGATGTGGCGCTGGTGAACAAGGCGTGCGACTTCCTCAAGGAGAACTATTTGATTCCTCCCTTCTGGAGGCAGGACGCCAACAAGGGGCTCATCAAGAACTCGGAGGGGAAATGGATGCAGCCCGATCGAATTCGAATTATTTAGGAGAATCAATGTAAAGGGGGTCAGCAATGTTACCGTAAATGGTGATTCTCAAAACTGTAATTGTATTCGCACGCTATGGTTCTACTATGTAGAAATGAAGACATCGAAATTTCTCTCCTACCAAGCTTTAAAATTACTAGTTGTTCATATACTCTGAAATCAACAGCTGTGCAAGCATACAATTCTCTTATAATTTTAGAGATTGAATTACACACGCATGATAAATGGGATAGATTTCGTGGAATGAAAAGTTTTGGTCTCTAGAAGATACGTAGAACGGTTTTCCTTAATTAAAGTTTTATCTTCAAAAGAGGAGGTATGGGTTCAAGCCTAGCAGTCTGGATCAACACACAAAAAAAAAACCTGGCTAGCCTGAGGAACAAGTGATACCGTGGAACAGAAAATCCTAGCCTCCTGGCCCCATGGGATATGGGGAACGATTTTCCTTAATTAAGATTTCTCCCCAAGGGCTAGGTGGATTGGTAAAGGCTTGACTGGTCAAGTACTTGTCAGGAAGAGACCTGGGTTCAAACCTTGGGGGCACAGCTTTAACAAAGGTAGTAATCTGTGTTAAATCCTCTGAATGCGCATCAAAAAAACCTTGGATAGCCTGAGGGGTATCCTCGGATGGGACAGGCCCGTGGAACAAAAATCTTGGCCCCGTGGAACAAAAATCCTGGCCCCATGGAATACGGAGAAGGGTTTTCCTTAATTAAGGTTTCTTTCGAAGGGCTAGGTGGATTGGTAAAGGCTTGACTGGCCAAGTACTTGTCAAGAAGAGACCTAGGTTCAAAATCCTGGCCCCATGGAATACGGAAGGGTTTTCCTTAATTAAGGTTTCTTTCGAATGGCTAGGTGGATTGGTAAAGGCTTAACTGGCCAAGTACTTGTCAAGAAGAGACCTAGGTTCAAACCTCGGGAACACGTTGCCAATTTTAACAAAGGTAGCAATTTGTGTTGAATCCTCTGAATACGCGTCAAACCGATGATGATGGTAAAAACCTCGAGTGACCGATGGTCTCCTTCTCACATCGAGTCAACAACAACGAAACAAATAATTTGTTGGAGAGTCTTTGTGGTTTAAACCATGCACTTGCCAATTACTAAAAAAATACTGTCTATAACCAAACCAAAAAAAACATCACCCAAAAAACATCACCCAGTTGAATATTATTGTGATAATATTGGATGTCATTTAATATAGGAATTTTGAGTCAAGTAAAGTAGTTTTGCTGTCATCCAATTTTGCTTCATACAAGTTGATATGAGTACGTGTAAAATCGACGATCACGGTAAAATCCCGAGCAACTGGTGGTCTTCATTTCATACCGTGTCAACAAAAACTAGACGAACAGGCTCTTAAAATAGTCTATGTGATTTAAACCTCTTGCCGGTTAGTAAAAATAATAACTTTAACCAACTCCTTTATATAACAAAAAAAAAAAAAAAAAACATCACCCTTAAGTATTATTTAATATAATAATTTTGAACTAAGTAAAGTAGTTTTTGCTGTCATTCAATTTTGCTTCATGCGAGTTGATCGAGAAATGAATAAATTAACTGACTAAAACTACATAAAATTATAAAATTATAAAATCTATACAATAGAATATTATAAATAATAATTTATATAACCAATAAGTCATTCGTTTGATAAAATGTATACTTTGTTTCGTTATCTACCCTTCTCTTTTTAAAATCGCTTTCCTATCTTTTCTTAATTTTTTCCAGTAATAAATTGTTAAAGATACTTTATAAATAAAACATTATTTTTAAATTTTCCAAAATGGTCTGCATTTTTAAATCATTGCTGAAAATCGAAATTTGCTGCTTTATTAATCGAGGTGTTGTGGTTAGTAATGTTTGTTTTTGAAAGGATTTGATAGTGTGATTGTGCCCCACGCACAGCGCACACATCGCGGCAAAGGCAAAGCCATCGTTCTACCAAGATTCTTATTTTGAGTTTGATTGGTTAGGTTTTGTATGTATGTATATGAGGTATTTGATTTAGGGTAGGAACTATTTTGTCAAATAAATAATTCAAAAAAATTATTAGAATTATAAATTTATTTTTTAAATTTAGAGTTTTAAATAATTTTTTTTTATTATTAGAATTTCAAGCATATTTTTTAATAATATGTTTAATTGTTGATATTATAATTACATTTCATATAATTATTTAGATTATAAATACATTTTGTATAACTCTTAATATAAAATTCTGCTTTAATAGTTTATAGTAATTATTTTCTTATCAAATTTGAATTATTCAAGACTTTTTTAGTACTTTTTTCATTGAGGTTACTTTATGACTAAGTTAATAGTCCTTGTTGAACCAACATATACTAAGTTACAACTCAATTATTAAACATCTTACCTTCGACCATATTATTAGTGCTTGGAAAAACTATCTATAACTCTATTTTTGATGTTAATATAGGTTTGTTATTTTCATAGCAAATAAAAGGAATGTTTTCCATATTCAATGCAACTTACATTACTACTCTAGGATAAAATATAGTATTGAATGCATATATTATATTTTTATAACATAAAATTAGAAATCAAAATTGAATCACATAATAAACTTGTTTAACATTTTTATTGAATCAATATAATGAAAAAATTGGTATAGCTTTATGAAATATTCTTCATATGATTAATATTATTCACATATTAGATTATTTACATTATCGATGACTCACCATTAGATGATTCAACTAATAGAGGATACAACTATATAAAATTATTACAATATTAATAATTATTATTTTTAACCCTTAAGTTGAGTTTTTATATCTATAGATAGATAGATATAAAAGCTATGTGTGGATTCTATTGAGGCCAATTTCATAAAAATAATAAAACATTACATTGTTGTAAGGTGAATTGAACCATATTCAACTTGTCTTTTAATCAAAGATTTTCTTCATCTACCTTTCTATCAAATATATTCTTCACCTTCCTCCAATAGTTATGTTTTCACAATCAAGTTCTTGATATCGTTTTCATTAAGAAATAAAATAATAACTTAGGCTTATAATTAAGTCTAAGGTACAATCATATCCTCAACCCTCCTCCCAACCATAGAAGAATAGGACCCCAATGCTCTCAATAAATGTGGAAAGTCATGGGTCATCTGATGGTGAGGAATCCAGCAAGCCGTGTGTGGAAGGTGATCACGATGGACGACAAGGTAAGTAGTGGAAGAACCTTGTCGAGTGTGATGAGTCTTCATCTCAAAAACTCTATCTGTAGCGAGCAAAAGCTAACGATCAGGTGCCACTATTGTTGTAAGGCTGATGACAAGTTCAGGTACCGAAGGACGATCTTGATATGGTGTCTCTGGAGAGCGTCACTTATCCAAAGGATGCCAAACTCTATCTCCAACTTGAGATGAGTGAGGACTGTGATACTTACGCATCACTTGTTGCTGCTCCTGCTGAGTCTTCTACAAGTCCTATGTTATCTTGCCCTGAAGGCTCTACTGGTGCTGAATGAAGGAAGTGATCTTAGATTACTCCTTCGTATATGCAATGGTGGAAGAGGGCAAAGCCAAAGGTAACTTCTATGGAGTAAGTGGTTGTGTGTCCATAGGTGTACTCGAAATGATGCCAATGGAATGGTTGATATATTTCTCATGAGTGAGAGTGATGGGTTCCTTAACCATGAGCTCTTGTGATTGTTCAATTTGTGGAAGTGAAACTTCTTCTTTATCATGAGCCTTTGATGGTGCTTATTCTTTATCTTTTGTGGAACTTATGCAAGTAGGAGCTAAAATAAGTGCTTGACTTAATGGCTTACAAACTTACCTACAACTTAGCATCAAATTTGATTTGGGTGTAGTGCTTTGTATCAAATATGTTCTATCATGCAAATCCAAGGTGTATGTGTTCTTTTTAGCATGATACACTGAATTCCCATCAAATTGATAGGGTTTACCAAGAAATGGTCCACAACAATCCATCTTAGTGATATCACATCTTACTTTATCAAAAAACTTATCACCAAAAGCAAAATTCAAGGTGTAAATGTGTGTGAT
Source organism: Wollemia nobilis (assembly GCA_028583015.1). Classification (NCBI taxonomy): domain Eukaryota; kingdom Viridiplantae; phylum Streptophyta; class Pinopsida; order Araucariales; family Araucariaceae; genus Wollemia; species Wollemia nobilis. The sequence continues at coordinate 6,420,077 of JAQPPZ010016480.1, read as the reverse complement.
GTTAGATGTGGAGTCCACATCCTTCCACCCAAGTTTATAGATTGGTGATGTGGCTTTATGGGAAGCTTCAACTTCTCAACAACGAACTTCATGATGAGGTTCTTTTGCAAGCTGTTATCTATGATACAATCCACATAAAAATCATGCGTAAGGTGGGATCTAGTGATAAACAAAAGGTCACGATCCCCTTGAGAAAAAATATTCGACATGAGGGTAACTTTATTTAGTTTACCCTTTAAAGTTGTATATTCTTCTTCTGTCCTTGTAGTCACAATGGGACCATCATGTGGTTCCTCATTTGTAGGCTATACAATTAGGGACTTCTTATTCTTCATTCTTTCAAAAGTAAAGCATTTAGACTTTATATGACCTTGCTTTTTACAAAAATCACAATACATTGTTGAAGAAGAAGGATCTTTAGAGTGAGAAGAAGAAGAATGTGCTTTAGGAGAAGTGGGAGGAGAAGAAGAATGAGAAGTGTTCTTCACATTTTTTTGATGTTGATTCGTGCCTTTGGAACTACTCTCAAGACTAAAGCACAACTTTGAAGACCAAAGAATAAAAGAATGTTTAAAATTTATCAGCTTACCCCCTCAATTGGCGAGCGAGAATGGTTCTCACGAGACAATTGGAAGAAATTCGAAAGAAAATGAACCGTTTTTGCCCCAACGGTGAAAAATGGGTTGGTGTATGAACCATCTGTTTATGTCCCAACAGAAAAGGGGTTGGTGTACAAACCAGAAAAGAATATGATTGAAGACGATATGAGTGATGTGAAAGATGAACCGTTTTCTGCCCCAACGGTTATAAAGGGATTTTCGCCAAATTATAAATTCCATGATCATGTAAGATGAATTCCACTATAGGGAAGTTAGAAATTGATAACGGATGCCCCAACTCCTGTGGGTGAATCCATACTGTTGATGAAATTGCCTTGTTGGCGCCATTGATATGCAGAGATGCAATATGAAAGAGTCCGAACTTCAGAGATGCTCCTAGTGACTGTATGGATAATTCCTCGGGTCGGAACCAATCAACCTAGGTAGCCTTAATCTCTAGCAAGACTCAAAATAATGATGATATTGAAGATTTGTCCACGTTTAAGGCCCCATGAACTAGGCCATCAATGACAACTATTGAGCAAATTAATCTTGGTATGAGGTCACTTGAAAAGTAAGATACCCAGAATTGATTTCCAATTTTCAAACGATGAAATAATTGATGATGATAAATGGTAAGTGTCCTTATGGTGGTTTAATCCTCTTACCGAATTGCATGGATGCAAATTGCTGCAATCACCAAGGTGATAGAATATACCACTAGATACGAGGTTTACTTTAATTTAATTTGGCAAAAATATGCATGATGAAAGAAGAATGAATGAAATTAATGATAGATCAGAAGAATTGATGAATGTGGTTAATTTTGTGAAGGTTTTGAACATTTTTAACCCAATTTGTAAATCAATGATGAATGATGTGCTTTTTGAGCAAAATGACAAAATTTGTTTCCAAAACTGTTGTAACCTTCACAAAATGTTTTATTATGATAAGAAGAATGGATGGATGCAATTTGATGAAATTTGGAGGAGGTAAGCTTCAATTTTGTAAGTTTTGTTCTTTTATTCCATACTGACATCAAACGTCGGTATGCATTTGGAGGTGGCAGAAACGCCCGCTGGTGTTTGAATGCATCATGAAACGCCCCACTGCGTTTGAATGTGCCATGAAACGCCCCACTGCATTTCAGGGCACCAAAACCAGCTATTTAAACAGTTTCAGCGAGAATTTCGCTCATTTGTGCGTTTAAGCTTGAGAGAAGTGTGTCTGAGGGAGTGAAATGAAGTGAAGTGAAGTGAAAGGTTGTGTAGGAGAGTGAAGCACGCGGGAGCTATGGCGGAGATGGGAGCGGATGCGCCAGTGCAGTCAGCTGAGGTATTTGTTTATTTAAGCAAGTGCTTTTATTTGTTTTTTTTTTTTTTTTTTTTTTTGCGTTTTTTTTTTTTGAAACAAACTTGTAACCAATTTTTGTTTTGTTGTTTTGCAGCTTAGGGTGTTAGAGGCACGACACCGATTCTCCCCTATAATTTCGGGGATGAGGAGGTCATTGTCCCAGGAAGACTGGGAGACATTGGAAGCAGTAGGGCTAGCGGAGGCAGCCCGATTGGAGGTAGTTCGGGCAGATGAGGGGTACCTCTCAGCTTTGGCCGAGAGGTGGGATCCAGATCGGGGGACGTTCCAGCTCCCAACTGGAGAGATGACGGTGACGCTTTAGGATGTATATCACATCCTCAAGGTGCCCGTGGAGGGGGTGCGGGTGGAGGTTGGACGAGATAGGGCCACGGAGATGGCCAAGTTGTTTGGGGATGACTGGAGGGAGATCCGGACGGAGAGCGGGGGGATTCCTTACTTGGCCATGTATACGGCCAAGGAGTTGGTAGCGGTGGAGGCTCTGATGATGTTCGTATTGGCCAAAATTATGGCCCCGAACAAGACCGGGTGCAGGTTTCCATGGAACCTAATGGGTGTAGTGAGCGAGATGCTCACTAATAGGGTAGTGTATGCCTGGGTGCCCGTTTTATTGGTGCAGGTGTACCGGGAGTTGTATGAGGTTCGAAGGCGGGGCCGAAAGGGCCTAGGCTGCAGTTTGGTTCTCCAGTGCTGGGGCTGGGAGCATTTTAGAGTGGCTCGACCGGAGGGGTTACCATGTGCTTACTGGGACATGAGCCAGGCTTATGATAGGAGATGGCTAGTGGTGGAGGAGAGACAGCTGAGCCACCCCGTGAGATCGGGGCAATGGTATAGGAGTTTATGGGCGGACTTGACAGATGCCTAAGTCATTTGGAGGCCCTGGTGGGAGGCACGGTGGATCGGTGATGGAGAGCATCTGAGGCGGGTGCGACAGGCTAGATGGGTAGTGGGTCGAGGCCACAGCGAGGCGAAGTACATACAGATGTCTCGAGTGCTCCGCCAGGTCGGATTGAGACAGGATGTACCTGGTGAGCCAATGCGCTACTGGAGGCATAGATCAGAGGGGGATTTTCCGTGTGCCGAGCCATGGAGAGAGGCGATAGAGGATGATGAGGACATGGAGATCCCTAATGTGGACGACATCGGGGTAACAGTTGAGTATGCAGCATGGATGGCCGCAGAGCCGAGGTGGGAGCCACCATTAGTGGCTGTTGGATCTGGAGAGGACGAGGGAACCGTAGAGGTTCCCAAGTGCGAGGAGGTCCCCGCCTTCGAGCTGACAGTCGAAGGCGAAAGGGGAAGATGGTGTGGCAGGCATCGGGGAGCGGAGATGACGAGGATGATGATGGCGATGGCCTAGGAGAGGCCGCTGGAGAGACTAGAGAGGTACCCCCTAACGGGCACGAGGATGATCTGGCACAGCTGCAGCAGCAGATAGCAGAGCGTGATGCTATGCTAGCGGTCCGAGATGAGAGGATAGCTCGGCTGGAGCAACAAGTTGCAGAGCGGGATGCCCTGATAGTTGTTCAGGAGGGGAGGATGGCCCAGATGCAGGCGGACTTGGATGGAGCGACTAGGGTGCCCCAGGATGATAGGGTGACGAGACTCTAGGCAGAGCTAGCGGAGCGAGAGCGACGACACGGGATAGACATATCTAGACTTAGGTCTAGGACTCGTTACATTGAGGCTCTAGAGGACACATTGTTTAGGCATGATATTGTGTTGCCTGATCCTCCATCCTCTTCTATCTCTAGGCGTAGTGAGTCTAGGCACACCACTAGGTCTAGGGCTCCTACTAGGTCACAAGGGTCCTCTTTTGATGGTTAGATTAGTGCTTAGATGCACTCTTTATGAGCCTTGGTGCTCTATTGTATTTTGTAGCCTTTTGGCATTCACTGTACGTTTTGATCTTTATACATATATATACATGGCTTTTATTTTTAGTGTTTTACTTTCTTTTGTATGAATGCCTATGTTTTTGTGATGCATGTTTTTATATGTTTTAATGCATATGTGATGGAATGGAATGCAAAGTTATAGATGATTAATGCGAGACTAAGTATATAACATACAAATCTATGGATGATTAATGCAAGACTAAGTAAATGAAATATGCACTAAGAAGCACTCATACTTTTAGATAGTTAGATTTAGCCAACTGTTATCATAATTGTTTAATCAGGGGCACCGAACTTGGTAGCTTGTGAATGAATGACGTATGGAATGACATGAATATGGAAGAAGATATGGAGGTTGATATGGAAGAAAATATGGAGGAAGATTTTTTTACAAAGACTCAAACATGCTAGTGGTATCAAACAAACTTACTAATACTGCCTAATTCAACTAGGACCAAATGTGTGTGCATGTGAGTTCATTAACCAAATCAAAAGCATGGTAGTGACTCTAGGCAATCAAAAACCTGTGTGTGCAAGTGTGTTCATTAACCTCATCTTGCACAAATTAGGTAACCCTGTTATGGAGAAGACCCCAAAGCTAGTTTGTCCGTATGAGCATTTAGAGGTCTCTCTTTGAGGAGAGACATGTCGCCATGCAATGAGTATACTCCACTGCCAGTCAAGCGTCTATAGCCCCGGTGAAGGTTAACTCCATAGTCCATGTTTTTTTTTACCTTTGTAAGCTTTGGGGATGACTACCTATCCGTCTGACTGGACAAGTAGTACGATCCTTACAACTTATTTGGGATCAGTGGTGTGTGAAAAATGTTCATTTCCTTAGAGCTTTGGGGAATCGGATTCTCAACCGAAGTATGATGAGAATTTTACCCTATCCTTACTACTTTGTTTATATTTATATTTTGTGATTGCTTGTGATAGTGGTAAGAACCACTGTTTTATGGACTATGTTTGCATGATAGGATAAACGAGGATTACCCTGTTCACTTCGAGGCACAACCCAAGGATGGTGTTATCTCTCTTTGACACAAGATGTTTTTAAGATGTGAAAATGTGATAGGTTCAAGACCGCTTTTGAAATCATTTCCCAATACTCAAGATTTTATTTAGTGTAATTTGTGATATGGCCCTAGAGAATTTTAACATTCATTTTGAAGTTTGCTTAAAACACTAGAAATGGCTGAGTGACTGAAAATTTTTTGGCAATGTAAATATGTGCAAATGGAAAATGGGTGTACGAATGACAATTCGATTTGATGGATTTTATGAAGGTGCCCCTGATTAAGGCAACATGACTTTTGCTTGACCAAATTTTATATCCAAAATATAGAATGGTCTCTAACATGATATGCAACTATGGCTGAAAATGAAATGTTATGGTTTTCAATGAGATGTATGCACATGAAATGCAATGTTTTTGAATGAGATGTATGCAACTAACAATGAAATGCAAATTCTTTTTATTTTACTTGTTTTTTTTTTTTTTTTTTACAAGCCATGTATATATGTACATATAAAATTCAAAGTATGCGTAAAATGCCCTCAAGTGTATAACATTAAGTGGTTCGTGTTCTTCCTCTCCCTCTAAACTAGCAAGTCTATAAGTTCCATTACCCACTCTTTCAGTGACCATATATGGACCTAACCAATTAGCCGCGAATTTATCTCGAAGATGCGGCAATGCATTGGTGTTTTGTTGATTCTCTTTAAGGACAAGATCCCCTACTTGAAATTCTCTTAGATGAACTTTGGCGTTGTAAGCACGTTTCAATCGGTCTTGATAAACTCGCAAATGCTCTAAAGCATTGATTCGTTTTTCATCTATGAGTGTGAGTTGATCAAGACGTGCTTGTCTAGCAATATCATCATCGATAAATTCCTGCAAAGAAATTCGCAAGGAAGGGATCTCGAGCTCAAGAGGCATGATTGCTTCAGCTCCATAGACCAAAGAAAATGGCGTTGCCCCAATGGGAGTTCTGATGCTTGTTCTGTAAGCCCATAATGCCAAGGGGATTTGTGTATGCCAATCTTTATGATTTTCTTTAACAAGTTTCTTAAGAATAGCAATTATGGTCTTATTTGAAGCTTCAACTTGTCCATTGGCTTGTGGGTAGTAAGGAGTTGAGAAACTATGTTGGATATTATACTTTTCGCAAAGAGCTCGAACATCCTTATTCTTAAAAGACTTGTCGTTATCAAAAATGATTTTAGAGGGAATACCAAAACGACAAATGATATGGTGAAGTATAAACTCCACAATTCTAGGACCTGTCATATCGGTTAGAGGAATAGCTTCAACCCACTTTGTGAAGTATTCAAGTGGTTTTAATGATGAAAGTATGCTATCCCGAAGAGGCAGTGAAATCTTGCCAATTAAATCGAGACCCCATTGTGAGAAGGGCCAAAGGCTTTGGATGGGTCAGTAAAGCTTGTGATGGTATATGGATTAAATTAGCGTGTTCTTGACACTTTTTACATTGTTTAACATATTTGCAACAATCTTGTTCCATAGTGGGCCAATAATACCCCATACGTAAAATACGCTTCGCAATGGCCATTCCACTAAAATGACCACCACAAGTACCATCATGGGCTTCCGCAATAGCTCTATGTGTTTCACCTGCTTCTAGACAGCAGAGGAGTACTCCATCATATCCACGTTTATACAACACATCCCCCGAAAGAACAAAACAAGCTGCCTTTTGCTTAAAGCAGCGGCAGGCAGTTCGAGACAAATCAGGTGGAAATGTTCCAAACTTGAGGAAGGCTACTATCTCACTAGACCAAGGCTCATATGGATCCGAATGGATAATTCCAAACATCTTTTTCATCTTTAGACTCAGCACGGACAATTGCAGACTTAGAGATTATGGAAATGATTAGGGGCTGTACCTCTCCAAGGGAGTCCTTTGGAATCAATGATCCAAGAGAGGCCATGGCATCCGCAAATCTATTAGTCGAACGAGGCAAACTAGTGATCTCATACCAATCAAACTTAGAGAGCAACTTCATTGCTACATCATGATAAAGCTTAATGGTAGGTTCTTTGGCTTGGTATTCTCCCGTAATTTGTTTAACCACGAGTTGAGAATCCCCAAATATTCGAATACGCTTAATGCTCATAGCTATGGCTGATTGAAGACCTAAAATTAAGGCTTCATACTCTGCTATATTATTGGTGCATTGGAAGTCTAGTTTGAATGATAAAGGGATGGGAATCCCTTGAGGTGTATGAAATACAACTCCAGCACCCTGACATTTCGCGCACTTAGAGCCATCAAAGAATAGCGTGATGTCAACATCTTCCTCCGAATGATGTCCTCTTCTTGTTCAGTGATAGCAAATACCGAATCATTTGGGAGCTCAATAATCAAAGGATGATCACTAGGTAGCGGAGCTTCCGCAAGTTGATCGGCTATAACTTGACCTTTAACGGATTTTTGGCTAATGAATTCAAGATCAAATTCGGTAAGCAACATTATCCATTTAGAGGTACGAGTGTTATTATAAGTGTGAGACATCATATAACGCAGAGGGTTTTCTCTAGCTATGACATATGTTGTATGGCTAAGCATATAATGACGAAGTTTCTTAGTGGCAAAAACCACTGCTAAGCACAACTTTTCCACATAAGCATATCGGGTTTCATAGCTTACCAATGTTCGACTAATATAATAGATAGCTTGCTCACGATTTTGTTCATTCTTTTGTGCAAGCATTGTCCCTAAGGCAAAGTCCGTTGCTGAGATATAAAGGTTGAAAGGGACACCTGGATGAGGCGGAGCTAAGACTAGCGAAGATGCTAAGTACTACTTGATGTCATCAAAGGCTTTCTGACATTCATCTATCCATGAAAATTGTACCCCCTTTTGTAGTAGGTGGAAAAATGGCCTACATTTATCAGAAAGTTGTGCAATAAAGCGACGGATTGAATTAATCTTTCCTTGTAAACTACGCAACTCCTTCAAATTAGTTTGGGGACACATTTCCATAATGGCTTTGACCTTGTTTGGGTCCACCTCAATACCTCGTTTAGAGATAATAAAACCTAGGAGTTTGCCTGAGGTAACACCAAAGACACATTTCTTAGGGTTCAACCTTACTTTATGCTCTAGAAGCCTATCAAAAACTTTTTCCAATACATCAAAATGCTCTTGTCGAGTTTTAGATTTTGCCAATAAATCATCCACATAATCTTCGATAATCTTATGCATATAATCATGGAAAATATAAGTCATGGCTCGTTGATAGGTTGCACCTACGTTCTTAAGGCCAAAGGGCATCACCCCCGTAACAAAAAGTTCCCCAAGGTGTGGTAAATGTTGTTTTGTGTTGATCTTCAGGGTTTATTCGAATCTGGTTGTATCCTAAAAATCCATCCATGAACGAAAGCATTTCATGACCAGCGTAGGTGTCGACAAGAGTATCAATGTTTGGAAGAGGAAAGTCATCCTTAGGACACGCTTTATTTAGATCTCGAAAATCGGTGCAAACACGTATCCTCCCGTTAGGCTTGCAAACGGGTACCATATTAGAAAGCCACTCAGGATAATCAATCGGGACGACAAATTTAACATCCAGAAGTTTTTGAATCTCCGATTTAACTATGAGAGCCACGGTAGGATGCATTTTCCTAAGTTTTTGTTTGACAAGTTTAGCATATTTTTGTAAGGTGAGGTTATGGACAACCAAATTAGGGTCTAGGCCTGGCATGTCTTTGTAAGACCATGCAAATATCTCCTTCTTCCGCTTGAGTAGAGCAATCATTTGCTCTCGTTCCTCTGATGATAGAATTTTAGCCAGTTTCACAATTTGGGTATTATCTTGGTCTGTACTAAGGTCTACATCGATAGTTTCTTCAATAGACATGTGGGAACCTTCCTCAAGCTGATGGGGAGTAGGGATCAGATTTATGTCACTAAAATATCATCAAGCTCCTGTATCTTGCTCTCATCTATGTCTGCCTGGAAGACCTCTGGCTTAGAAGATGAAGGTGAATGTGGAGGTGAAGGAGGAATGTAGTTGGCGGAAGCCCTTAACAATTCCTCGGAAAGGATGAACTCTGAAATAGATGGAGAAATCCAATCCATGTCAATCAGGCTTGGGTTGATCGGGATTGACTTATCCGGATCATATGGATTATGGAGCGGTGCGAATAAGTCTTCAAAATTCATTGTCAACTTATGGAAGAAAGGATAGGTGGAATGGAAGGGAAAACCGGTGAAGACCTCGGAAGACCTGAAGTGCAAAACAACATAGTTTTTTAGTTTTTTTTTTTTTTTTTTTTGGTTTGAGTTTTTTTTTTTTTTTTGTAGTGGTGAAAACCACTATTACACACATACATACAACAATAAAGTTTTTTTTTTTTTTTTTTTTTTTTGATTTTTTTTTTTTTTTTTTGAATTTTCTATTTTTTTTTGTTTTTGGTAGTGGTGAAAACCACTATTTTAGTATATACATATAATACAGGTTTGGATTATGGCTTATGGATGTGGCCGAGGGGGTGGTTCACCTCGTTCTTGTGGAAGAAGCAAGCGAAATATGGCCTCTTGGAGAGGGAACAATTGGAGATAAAACTCGTCTTGTTTAGTGAGGGGAACAATGGGTGCCGATTCTTCTTCAGATTCATCAGCATTTGACATGACGTCAAATTCTTCATAGAATTCATCTTCGGATTCATCGGGGTGGATGATTTCTTCTTCTGAATTAAGATTAATGCTTTGAAAAGCTCGTTCAAAAGAAGAAAGGGATGGAAGTGGTTGGTAGCCCAGACCAAAACGCTTAGTGGGTCTCTGTTATGGCATATCGATACGTTCAGTTACTCCTTGCTCGTAGCGACCTAGGCCAAATTGCTGTCAATTATGTCTGTGGAAATAGCGAGGGGGAAAACCCTCCATCCTTTCGATATTGGCAAGGACTGGATGCTTGGGTTCTGGTATGGTAGTAGGACTAGAAGATGACTCTATTCCCCCATATACAAAATTAATGGAATTTGGCATAGAACCCATGTTATAAACCAATCCAATGGATAAATGTTGGTCATGTGGACGACCAAAATATTTAACTATTTGCACATTGAACGGTGTGATGTGGACATCTTGAATGGCATACTCACCAATACCTGCATCAGTGAGATGGACCTTGACTTGGGAGGGAGAAAGACTAGATGATGGAATAGAAGAAATAGAAGAATTGGAAGGATTTGGTTGGGTTGATGCTTCACTAACTTGTGAAACATTAGCTGGTGATGGTTGGGAAGATGGAGGAATAATAGGTGATGTTGAAGAAGGTGTAGAAGAATGGGGTAATGACGTGGAAAGAGATGATTGGTCATGGCCACATGTGCATGTGGTCACTGATGAAGAAGAAGGAATATTAGGAGATGAAGAAAGTGGTGAATGAGATGGAATAGCGAAAGAGGAAGATGGTTGTGATATGATGGGTAGCTCCTCAGGAATAGGAGCTTTAGAATATGGTATAGAAGAAATAGATGGGGTCAAGAAAAGATGAGTGGATGGCAACACAATCTCATAAGGATTTGAGACATAGTTGCAATGTTTGAAGGGTTCCGTGTCAGCAGGTACACAATGAACCTGTCCCTCATATACATACTTCAGACATTGATGTAGTATAGAAGGGACACATCTCATCTCCCTAAGCCAAGGCCGTCCAAGCAATACATTGTATGCCATGGTCCCTTCCAAGATGTGAAACAAGGTATGCAAAGTTCGGGCCCCTACCTCAATAGGCAAGATAATCGTGCCAACCGTGGAAGATAAAGCATCATTAAATGCTTTAAGAGTAAAAGTCGACTTTGTGATAAGGGATGGCGACAGCTTTAGATGACTCAACGCCGATGTTGTAATGATATTGATTGAGGAACCGGTGTCAATTAAGACTCTCTTGAATGGCTTGTTATCGATCTTGGCCATGATATGTAGTGGAGGATCTATACTTTCTATTGACATAGGTTTGATTTCAAAATCATAGAAAGTGATGGAGGGCTCCATGCATGTTTGAATACTCCCCACAAAGTTGTTGAAGGCATTAGTATCTTGAGTTTGAAGCTCGATTGATTTTAAGATTTCCATTAATGCCTCTCTATGCGGGGGAGATTGTTGAATGAGGTCATAGATCGATAACTTGGCAGAAGCCATTTTTAAACTGGTAGTTAACCGGCTACTCAATGACATGATGGGTCGTTGGCATTGAGTAGAATGATTTAGCAGTTGTTGAGAAGTACTAGCACATCGTTCGGTCACTGTTACCTGAGGTGGACTCGGGGTTTGTACAGGTGGCTGTGGTTCAGCCTGATTTGGTTGGTTCGCCCTTTGACCTTGGGTTACTATGTTAATAGTACCGACAAAACCTTGGTATTGTTGTACATGGTTGACTTGATTAGGAGGAGTTACCTGAGTTACTCCCCTTGAAGTTGTTGGAGCTTCCTCCCGATGTGGAAGGGGTGTTTGAAATATACCAAGATTTTGATTTTGTTGGGCTAAGGGGCTATCCAATTTAATGGCTCCAATCTCAATAAGATCTTGGATCACATGTTTGAAATCTGTACAATTATTGATATCGTGCCCATTTTGCCTATGATAAGGACAAAATAGGTATTCTTTGTAATACTTCCCCCTTCTAGATGGGTCTAAAGGTTTAAACTCCGGTAAAGTTAACTGATTTGTGCTATATAACTTGTTGAATATGACTGCATATGGTTCATCTAAAGGTGTGAACTGTCGCTTGGGACGATTGTTTTGCCAAGGTCGAGTTTCCATGGTTGGCCCAGAGATTGGGAGTTGGTTGAGCTGGTTGAGGAGGGGCAGGTACCGCATGATAAGTGATTAGTTGCGGTTGACTTTGTATTACTTGTTGTTGTTGAGCCATTACGGGCTGACTCGCCACCACTTGATTAACTTGGTTAACATTTGAGGCTGTATTAGCCTGTGCTTGTTTTTTTTGGCCATAATTATTATTTCGTTGTTGGCCCTTTTGTTGCCATTCTTTTCTACGGGGTTTTAAAACACCCTCTTGGACTTTAATTTCTTCTATGATACTTGCTTGGGCCAAAGCCTCTTCAAAAGTCCCGTATTGTTGTAATTGGAGTAACCAAGAGATAGGTTTTAGACAACTCTGGGTAAACATTTTGGTTAACTCCTCCATTGGTAGGGAGAATGGCAGTTTATTAATGATAGCCCTCCAACGGTTTCCAAAGTCATAAACAGTCTCATCGTCATGTTGTTTGAGCTTGTATAAGTCGGACAATGAAACTCTCTTTTGTACATTCAGGGAGAATCGTTCTAAAAATAGATTAATCAATTGCTCGTAAGCATAAATGCTATGGTGAGCTAAATGATTATACCATTGTACAACATCTCCTCCTAATGTCTGAGGAAAAGTTTTGAGCATAAGAGCATCATTATTTTGGATTCTAAAGCAAGCATGCATGAATGAGCTCACATGTTCATGAGGATCCTCAGCTCCTCGAAATTTGTCAAACTTCGGTAATGTGAAATCAATCGGATATGGTGGTGAAGGTACCGAAGGATGAATTGGTTGATTGATCAATGACCTTAGCGTAGGTTTCTGACTAAATGAGCCAGGCGCGTTAAGCATAAGGTTGTCAATCTGTTGTTGCATAGCATGGAGTCGATAATCTTCATTAAAATTCTGACTCGTTTGATGATTATGATGATGTAATGGAAGAGTGGAAAATTGATGAGATGGGATGAAATTGCCTGGATTAGGCGGTGTAGAATGGACATGTTGTTGGTATGGATGATACCGAAAAGAAGGTGATTGGTTTGAATGATGAACTGGACTAGGTTGGGAGAAAGGTGGGGTAGGAATGGACACCACCGAAGATTGGGGTACCAGTGTGGGGCTCCGAGCTAATAAAAGCTGGCTGGGTAGAAATTGGTTGGGGTGTAGGTTTTACTACGACAGGTGGTTGAGCATTTTGTTGCTGTTGTTGCAAAATCAATTTGTCGAGATACTCCTTAACCTTATTAATATCTAACCCAAGGGAGGTGGGATGATTGGATGAAGGTGGAGGGCAGGCTGCCATGGTAGTCACAGGAGACTGCATAGCAGGGGCAATGAAGTTGGGAGGGCAGGCTGCCATGGTAGTCACAGGGGACTGCACAGCAGGAGCAATGAAGGTGGCTGAAGTAGGCGATACCTGGGAAGGAACAGTAGACTGTGTCCCAGGTAGGGTGAAACCATAAATGGTTTGGGAAGAAGAGGGTTGAAATTGGTTATGGTTGGAGGAGTTTCCACCAACTTCATAAAGAGAATTGGTGTACACCCGGGTACATGGGGGAGAAGGTGGTCGGGAAGACACTACATTTGTCTCCAAAGGAGAACAATTGAGCATCCGGGAAGATGTTGGAGATGAAGCCGACTGAACAGATACCACATTAGCCTCAAAAAAGGGTTAGTGTAGACCTGAGTGAAACCAGCGGGTATGGTTGATGCAATATCCTGCTGAAAAATAGAATCTTGCATAGGGGAATCTTGGATTGGCTCAAGGACATAACCAGTGCCATTTCTATTAATCGGTGGAGTTTAAAAACTCCTTTTTGAATACAACTGGGCCTGTAACCCTTTATTTGTGATACATAGTTACAAATTATGCTAGGGTTCTCCGAAACCCTAGCTGGCACGAATGGTGGCGCTTTCGAAGAACGTATCTTCAATCCCAACAGAGTGAGTGGGCTTTGTCGTATCCCTTGCTTGGACCACTCCAGCTTAATCAGCTACCATCAATAAACTGGATCTGTTATCAAAAACCTGCACACATTAACACTATCAAGGAGTTAGAAATTAATGAGAGGGCTCCACTGTGTGAGCCCTCAGAAACAATCTAAAACCCTATAAAAATGGAATGCAAAAAATCAATAATAGATTAATACATAAAATACGGCTACTTGCTTTAAACTAATTTATACCTGTTCTCTGTTAACGCAGCTAGACCAGGCGACACCTAGAAGTAATGTTGTTGTCAGAATGGGCTGCGGAAGGCGCCCTGGTGCACTCGCCGAACGCCCGCGTGCTTCTGGATCTGGATTACAAACGCCGGTTTGAGTCTGTGGCTGTAGGTAAACGCCCGCGGGAACTTGTTAAACGCCCGTGGGCACTTGGTAAACGCTCGTGGGCACTTTGTGAAGGGGTAAACACCCGTGGGCACTTGCGACAGGAATGGGAGATTCTGCAGAATGCTGCAGAAGGAATGGCGGCGAAAGCGGCGACGAAAGCGGCGATGGGGTAGCGGAAGAGAGGAGATAGCCGTAGAAGAATTAGAATCAGAGATAGAAGTAGCAAAAGACATAGGCGAAGAAGATAGGTAGCAGACATAGGGTTTGAGCCATCAAAGTGACTCGATTTATAATCCACTCTTAGGGCACACTTTAGGGTTTTAACGACACTTTGAACGTGTGGCTAAGATTAAAGCGGATCCAAGGGTAGAGAATAAATCTTGGTTGTGGAATGGATTAAGATGGATGGATGGATGAGATTAAATGAAGGATGGACGGCTCAGATTAAATCACTTAAACTATTATTTAAATATATATATTAAAATATATATATATATATATATATAAATATTAATTTAAATAAATTTGGGGATGAAAAATGGCGGGAAAGGTGAAATTGGGCCAAATAATGGCGGGAAAGTGTGGATTTGGGCCAAATAATGGCGGGAAGGTGGATGATCGACATGTGGCTGACAGGAAGGTATAGATGACTTGCAAGTGGCTGAATTTTGGTGTCTACAACTACTATCTTGTCGATATTTGTATGAGGTACCAAATTTCTCCTATGCAAGAATGACATGCTTGAATACCACATCCAAAGTGAGAAAATCATTGAACTTGATTTCCCTAAATTTTTGACCATGCAATCCACGAGTGAACTTGTTAATCAAATCCTCTTCTGAATCTTTCACACCAAGAAGCACCCTTAGCCTATTGAATTGAAAAATGTAGTTGGCAACCAACATACTATAGGCTTACCTCAATCGATACCACTTGGTCGTGAGGTCATTTTGGTAATTTAGTGGGAAAAACGTGTTTTTTTAGAATTTGGATCAATTCTTTCCAAGCCATGGCAGCATTATAACTTTATCTTTCTACAATTAAAAATTTTGCTAATCTGTGAGTTTGATTATGGTAAAAGCAACTTGGTCATCTTTAGGAATTTCAGCATAAGCAAACCAAGTTTGCATATCTAAAATCCATGTAGACAAGACATCAGGATCCCTTGATCTGTCATACAATTTGACCTCACATTTTGCTTTGTTGGTATGATTGTGATGAATTTTGACATCACTATAAGTCAATTGGATAGTAATATCTTTCACTTTATTTGCTAAAATATTGTTAGAGATATCCTAGTACCACTTAAGGAGGGGTGTTAGAATATATCATATCCTAAGTTGTTACTAGGATAAGTTTGAGTGGTTGAGATCAACTCAGTTAGTTATGATCCAATGGATCATGTTAGAATATACAATATCATAAGTTGTTGCTAGGATAAGTTTGAGTGGCCGAGATCAACTCAGTTCGTTATGATCTAATGGATCAGATTGTATGCACTTACTATTTAAGTAAGGTCCATTTCATAAAATAAATATAAAGTGTTTTATTTTCCAACATGGTATCAGAGCAGGCTTTCTCTGCCCTGTGAACCTAAGGGAGGATTTCCCTCATGGGATGGAAATCATCCCTCATTTTTTTCCTCCCTATCATTTTTTTCCTCCCCATCATTTTTTTGTAATTTTTTCAATATCGAGGGAGTATGTTCTCCATCTTTTGATGGATAAGAAACCATATGGTTAAAAAAAATTGTAGTTTGGAGGTCATTGTTTTAGTTTTTTTCTTATGCAGGCTTAATGTTGTCGCTGGCGTGAACAATGAGACTGTGCAAAATTTTTTGTGGCCATCTGATATGGCTTATGACAATATGGCCAGTCCCTGTTAGCTATGATGGCCCGTCAAGTGTTTTTTATATTTGCAGCGATGGCTCTGGTGGTGCTGATGTACGAATGTCGGTGCGATTTCTCTCATTATTATAATCAATCAGTTTTTTTGTACTAGTTTCAACATAACACTATTATTTGATACCAATTTTTTATGGCCCATATGGTTACAGTGGTTGGATTTGATTGCATCACCGAGAGGGATTTAACTACATTATTTTTTTTAGTGCACCGTAGTTTCAGGATTATTGTAGTGGTTTCGGTAAGCCATGTAGTACACCAGCGAACCACTATTTTCGAGCAAATTTTGTGGGATGACAAATGAGTAGTAGTGGAAATACAAAAGGTAACTCCATCGAAATAATTTTTTTTTGGAAGCCCACCAATGGATCGACGCATGGAGAATAAAGACCAGTAGTAGTAGATTCCTGTCAACTACTACCAATTTTTTGGATTGCTCGATGGGTGCTCCAAAGACCAAATGGTCAAAGTAGCCATGGAGTTAAAGGGATCAGAGATTGAAGAAGAGTACAATTCATCTATTTTGCCATATCGCCATAAGGTGTTGGTGGACGTACAAGATAAACTTCTCTTTGAGCCAGATTTTTTTGGGAACATGAGGGAACATGTATCCCAAAGACTTCTTTAAGTATTCCTTGGCCATGGTTGACTGTTGCATTGTCTTTATTATTGGGGAGGACATAATAGTATTGGAAGTAGGCCGAACCACAATGAAACAAGTCAATGCTACACCTTATATTTATGATATTATAATTTCTATGGCATTAGCATAGTCTTCAATAACTAGAAGAGCCTTTGAAAAAGGAGATTTTTAGCAAACCTCGATGAAATTTGTCATCCACCTTATAAAAAACTATGGACTATTTAGTCCCTATGAGCATATTTTTTTAACATGTGAAATAAGAGAGGCCCATTTTATCATGATGATAGCGCAAGAGAATCATCTACAAGATGGGTGAATGCAAGCCACCAGTCCACCTTTTTACCCTCTCTTCGATGTTAGCCACTCCCACTCCTGCTGGACCCCTATGCTGACGGTGTCGTAGAAATAGTTGGTGTCGTTGCGATTCTCCTGATGACTGTAGATGCAAGTAGCGAAGGTGTGGAGATCGTTGAGTAGTGAGGAAAGAGAAAATATTAATCATGATCTTTTAATTTTTTTTCCATCCGTGATTGATACCGAGATTGCTGACGCTATCATCGACATTTTTGAGGTGATTTGGTGTAGTTGTTAGCCGCTAGCCCATCGACTTGTAATCTCGATGATGTTGGAGGTGATGGAGCAAAATAAAATTTTCTACCATGATGTCGATTTAGAATCATATGTCCTGACGACATTGCACGAAGGAGAAACACATGCATGGGAGATATGTTGTTTCTCTCAGTCATGCTATAGTGCACAAGGGTATACTGGAAGAGTTTTTATGGATCACCAATATTATTCTATTGTTCCACTTCATCACCAACGGTATTATGGAAGTCTAGTTTCGAATCGCGATCATATGGATCCTTGAGAAGAGGATCCTCGCTTAGCGAGAGTCTTGCAGTGGGGGTGTAATTTGGTAGGGGTTCATGGTTAGCCGACATGTCTAAACATGGGGGGAGCAGAAGAGAATCTGGTGGGGCCAATCCTACCCACATTCAAAACTAGAAGACCCAGGTGTCATACCTACATCTATTGTGTTTGATTCTGATCCTACATTTACTAGTAATTTTTGGCAAGAATTATTTAAGTTGTAGGGAACTTAACTCAAAATTATTTTATCTTATCATCCACAAATGGATGGTCAAACTGACATTGTCAACAAATATTTGGAGATATACCTTCATTGCTTTGACTTTGATCATCCTACACAATGGGCGAAGTGACTTCCCTTGACCGAGTGGTGGTATAACACTTCCTATCACACTAAAACCAAGGTCACCACTCTTGAAGTAGTTTACAGATGACCTCCATCAACACACTCCTATATTCTAGGTAGCTCCAAGGTACATGAGGTCCATGAATTTCTCTATCAACTAAAGATAATTTGGAAGTGGTCTAGAGTCGGATGCACCAACAAGCTGATCAACATCGTTCTAAGAATAGCTTTGATGTTGGTGATATGGTCTTCCTTTGCTTGCAACCATATAAATAGGTACTACTCTAGAATTACAAGTGCTAAAAACTCATCACCAAATACTATGGCTCCTATTAAGTCTTACAACAGATTTGTGAAATGACCTACAAATTGACCCTAACTACATCCAGGATCCACCCTATATTTAATGTATCCTCTCTCAAGGAGGTTGTGAGAAATCAAGTATAGCTTTAATTTGCTTTACTGAAACTAGATGAAGAGGGTTCTATCTTGCTCAATCCAAAATAAATATTGGACCATAGGACGCACACTCTTTGCAACCAAGTAATTACTAAGATCCTTGTTCAGTGGTGTGGTCTACAACCAGAAGATGCTACATGGGAGTATTTCTAATTGCTACAACACTAGTTTATTCATCTACAACTTTAAGGACAAATCTTTTTGAAGGGGAAGGGTATGTTAGGACCTCATCCTAACAATATTTTTATAATTCTCATATAATTATGTAATGACCCACTTCCAATGTAGGGATCCCTTTATAATGTTATTTTGTAATACTTTGTAATGGTATGTAGCAAGTAAGGTGCCTACACAAGCGGAGCCATTTCATGTAATCATTATCAATAATGTAATTAATGTTTGGTAGAACATTCTAGCTCGAGTGATTTTTGCATGTAAGCCAACTAGCATTAGGTTGAGATTGCATGAAGTGTATATTTAAAAGATAGGGATCCATGTACAAATGTATATTCTTTTATAAATTAATGAAAGTATTAAAGGAGGTTGCCCCCCTCAAAGAGGCCTACGATCCTATGTTATTTTGTGAGATTGCTTCAATTGTGCACTTAATTTTTGTATTGCAATAGTTTATGTTTCAAGTATTTATGTTTATTTGCAATATTTGTGTGAGTAAGTTTATTTTTAATAGTAGGTTCTTAATAGAAGCCCACATAAGGAAGGGATAGATACTAGTCACAAGGATCCCATGTAAACTTACATTCACACAAAGAATGAGGAAGAAATCAAATAGCCACAACTCTTATATTTTCTAAAAACCAATGAATTGCATGTGCTACAACAAAAGGGCTTGAAGAGGCATATACATAGAATGACTTAATGTTTGAGTCTAGATCACTACACAAGAGAATATGAGAGAAAAAATTATCTTGGGTCATATACTAGGTATGAGGAAGTACTTCATTTTTTACTAATTTAAAATGAAGAAGAAAATAAATTTATAAGAATATGAGGAAGAGAATTTCTCCCAAAAATATGCAAGAATTTAAAATTATCTATTTCAAAATTGCCCAAGCTAGTCGACATAAATATTGGAATATCCCTAGGTCACTTGATCCATATTTATAAATGTTGTTGGTAGGTTGGTTTTATGGTACGTAGTCTTTTCTTGTCGTGCTACTAGGTTTCCTTACACTAGAGATCCCCTACCCCTAGGATCCTTCTTCATAATGTCTATGGGTTTTAGGATTGTACCTTGGGTAACCTACATGTTGTTGCTTTAGACGTGCCAATTTTCACTTTGGAGGTTGTGATTGGTTTCCTAAGATAACAAGATCAAGACCAAGTTATTAATTTTTTCCTTGCATTAGGTCGCTTTAAGGTCATCACAATTGCCCAGTCATGGTAGGGTTCTTGCCTCTACCACATCCCAATTATCCCCTTTTAGAAAATTCATACCTTAGTGCATTATTTAGGGTCCTAGTCCCAAATTATTGAGATGCTTCTTAATAAAGGTAAATACCTTTCACCATTGGCCCATGCATTGTTATTTCATCAATGTTTCAGTGATAATCGAGACCATCAACTTTAGATGCCTTTCCCCTAATGATTTTTTCCATTCCTCCACCTGGACCTTGAGGTGGATCTTGTGGGGTCCAAGAAGCCCAAATTTTAGCGGATGTTTCATAAATTGAAATATTCAAGATGCTCTAATTTTTATTACTCCTTGAGTGTGAGGGTTCCCTTGAGAGAGTGGATGCTTTTCTTATCACTTTCTCATTTGATCACCCCAAAATGCCCCAATTTCTTCCTCCATGTAACTAGGTTTCATCCCATAGGGCTACTCATAGATGATGAATTGTGACCTCACTAGGGAACTACAAAATCCATTAGACATAGAAGAGATTCAAGGAAAGTGATTGTTCCCACTCGAGGAGGGAAAGACCCCACATGCATTGGGTGACACAAAATATTGGCAAGAGTGGAGCCCTTTTCGCTATTACCAAAAGGGATTAGGGACTCCAACTTATGGTTATATTTATCTTAGCTACCATAAAAATGTTTTGTATGACATGGATTCCCTGATTTGGTTGGTTGGCTAGACTTTGTGGCATGAGGAGCTTTAGATTCAAGATGAGTTCATAGTGGAGTGCCTTTATTGGTTGCACTTTCAAAGGTCTTCTAGCACTAGTTAATTTGTATGTTGTAGGTGCTTGTTGCCTCTCCATTTTAGCTTTGGATGATATCTTGGTCAAATATTTTCGGTTGGATTTGCGTAGTGTAGTGTTTCTTCACTATAAAATACTTTCCAACTAGGGTATCCTATTTTGTGGCATAAATTCAAAGAATTTTTCCTCCAAAGAGTTAACAAAGGATCTTCCACATTGTATGTGGTCTGTCTAATGTAGACAAAGTAACCATATTTTCACCACAAGAATTCAAAGTTGCACTCTATAAAATCCATATTATGCTTTATAATAATGAGGTTATAAGAAATTGGTGAGTCTTTATACATTCCATAAATGACACTACCCTCTTGGTTTGGTAAGTGCACAGTAGTTGTGGCATGGTCCTTTTAGCCCATATTGTCAATCATTTATCAAATTCGTAATCAAATGAATGGGTGGATATTGATGTTATTTGGTTTTTCATGTGTTGATTAATCACATGCTCTTCTTGTTATCATGTAAAAATCATAATTGCTTTCATTTCTTACACTCTAAGTTTCAAAATTTTACATTATGCACTTTACTTTCAAGAATTTTATTTTTTAAACTTTACTTTCATGTATTTACTTTTATATATTTTATTTCTATACAAAGTAGCTAGTTTAGATTACAGATCCATATGAGGATAGTGGGGAACTGAACTTGATCCAAATATCAGAAGAAGTGTTTTTCAAAAGTATAAAACCTTATTGAAACTCAAATATGGGGATGTAACACATGAATTAGAATTTAGGACAATTCCTTGGATCAACATAGTTTCTAGCATGTCCAATGGGACTAACCTACCATTTTCATGCATTTTTGTTGAATTTTCTTTCTTTTTTTATGCCCAAAATGCATCTATCATGGATGGATCAATTCGTTCAAAATAAAAGAAATGGTTTGCTAAATATAATTTTACAAGTGACTAACTTATAAAAGTGAGCAATTTACTCAATTTGTTAGCAATTTTAGATTTGCTAGAAATGAGTGGTCTACTTGACTTAGCAAGTGAATCACTCAATTTTATTTATATTTTTATAGGTTGAATTTAGAGTGATTCACCTAATTTTTTTAATTATAACTAAGTTTTTCTTGAAATTTTATCAATTATACATTTATTTGTGCTTGAATTTTGTAGGCACCTTGTGAATGGTGACTTCAACATGAAATTAAAAAAAGAAAAATAATTGTAAAGATGATTTGAACAACATTCAATATGCCATAAAATCGCATCACATCTTATATGTGCATTTGCCACAAGTAGAAGCTCTTAAGATAGAGTATGAGTTAGTTTTGCGCAAGTCTATTTTCAGTAAGTGATTTAATTAATAAATTAGTGGTTTAATCCAAAATAGTGAATTTTGTCCAAAATAGATACAATAAGCAATTTGCTCAAGGTCTATAAAGTGATTTGCTAGGAAATACAAGTTCTTCATCCCTCCCTCATGGGAATGCAATTCACCCTGAGTGATCTTCTTGGGCAACCTTATTTTTCTACAAACTTTTCTAAGTTTAGATTAATGAGGTGATCACTCAAAATCACGAGTAAATTGCTCTAATTAGAAATAAAATCACTTAATTTTTTAGCATACTAAAAAATTGTGTCCTACTAGCAAAACTCCTAAAATTATAAATGAATTGCTCAATTTCTCAAATAAATAACTTGATTGGCATTTTTTAGTTTTTAAATAATTTTCATATATTTTAATCCTGTAACTTTGTCCACGTAGGTATATATGTACAAGAAAATAAATACATGATCTAAGGATCAAAAAAGAAAGAAAAAATATCAAATGATGGACATCATTGCATAGTGTCAAAGAAATGCTAAATGAAAGAGAAAAGAGCAAACTACTATATAAGTGCACCAAGAGGACAAATTTGAAGAAGTCCCCTTATCTAATTTCTCATTATCCAAAGGAATATTCCCATGGCTGATCTAGTAAGTCAAATTCCCATGCCTACACAAATTGACTACCCCAGTCAACAAATAATTTATTCATCAACCCTCCACAGTGAACTTGGGCTAAGGTAGCACCTATTGTAGCTTGCACCAACCCTTTATACTAGGTACTTGTTGATGTAAACAACATAACAAATAATCCACTCTTTGTGAATTAGCTCTATAACCTACCTAAAACATATAGTGTATAAAATATACCTCCTATAAGTACACCTCCAATACATATCCCATATAGATCTAGTTGTCAAATACTTCCAATATACCTCTAGGTCAATGCTTAACACCATTAGGATCAATAAGTTTAAACTTAAACTTTTCTTAGAATATGCAAATGATGGCTAGTTAAATGGGGTTGCAAGTGTCCTAGGAAAACCCCTAAGGATTGACATCACCTCTAACTAACCAAGCGAAGCAAAATATATTTGAATTATTAAGATCAAAGCTATGCAAGATTGACCCTTTCCCAAATCCCTTAAATTGCTTCATGGATTTTTAGGACTCATAGGTTATTATAGGAAATTTATTTGCAACTATGGCAATATTGTTGCTCATCTCACTACTCTCACTAAGAAGGATGTCTTGTTTGATCTAAATCCACTTCTCAAGCCTTTCAAACCTTAAAGGAGGCAATGTGTACCACTCATATTTTGGCCATACCTAGATTTAGCAAACATTTTATCATTGAGTGTGATGCTTCTAGCATGAGTATTGGAGTTATTTTAATGCAGGATAGACACCCATTGGCATTTAATATTAAGCAACTATCTAGAAAGAATCTGGGATGATCCACTTATGATAAGGAAATATTAGCTACTCTATATATCGTAGAAATGGAGGCCTTATTTGTTGGGGTGTTTATTCATCATAAATATTGATCATAATAGGATTAAGCATTTCTTAGAACAATGTCTCTCTTGTGTTGAATAGAATAAACGGTTGACCAAGCTCTTAGGTTATGATTTTGTCTTTGAATATAATAAGGGAAAGTAGAAAGTAGTGGTTAATACTTTCTCTCACAAACATAAGGATGTTTTTGTTGTTAGTTTCATATATAGTCTTCTTTCACAATGACTTTCTCAACTTTAGGAGGATTAGATTTCTAGCTCAAAGACTGCTTAGATCATTTTGGAAATGAATTTTTTTTTATTACTTGTGTTTTGTTTCTCCTATGATGATGGAGTTCTCCTAAAAAAGAATTGTATTTATCCTCCTCAATCCTTGGCTATTAAGACAAGTTTCCTCCAATAATTCCATGCATCTCCTTTGACAAGACATTTTGGATCCTTGAAAACATATCTATGGATGAAGTAATATTTTCTTGGAAAGGATTAAAATTAGATGTCAAGACTTTTGATGTTAAATGCAAGGTGTATTAGCATAACAAGGGGAAATAGTTATATCTACTAGATTATCAAAAACCCCTGCCTATACCTAATGGCTTATGGGAACACATATCCATGGATTTCATTAAGGACCTTCTCAAATACAAGGGTAAAAATAAATAGTGGATTGCCTTTCCGAGTACACTTCTTTTTGTGTGTTGTAGCATTGTTATTTAGCAAGTAATGTGGTGATGGTATTCCTGAATTCTTTTTTAAAATTACTTGATATACCTAGGTCCATTGTTAGTGATCGTGACCTTTTTTTCACCAATTACTTTTGAAAGAAATTATTTCATCTTAATAGTACTAAGTTGAGTATGTTCTCTTCTTATCACCCTTAATCAAATATCTAGATAGAGATTGTTAATAAATATTTGGGTACTTACCTTCATTATATTACTCAAGATAAGAAATATCATTGGGTTCACTCTCTTATTAGCTAAATGGTAGAATAATACTTCTGAACAATTTTCCTTCAAGATGTTTTCATTTAAAGCATTGTATGGTCAAAAACCTCCATCAATGGCAAGCTTCCAAGATCCTCCAAGGTTGCCTAGGTAGATGATTGTTACAAAAACTTGTGCTTTAAATTCTTAAAGATAATTTGACCCAGGCCCAAAACTACATGAAAGAGTTATAGGATTTGCACCATTTAAATGACAATTTGCTATGGGAGATATGGTCTTTTTTTGCATGCAACCTTATAAAAAATTATCCTTGAAGATCAAGTCTAGTTAGAAATTCGCTCATAGATTTTATGTTCCCTATAAGATGGTTTGGCACATCAACGAATGACATATCAGTTGGAGCTTCCACCATATTTTTGCATTCATCCTATCCTTCATATATCTTATTTAAAAAATATTATTGGCTAAAATGTATAGTCTCAACGAAGCTTCCAATGCTTGATGAAGAAGAATAAATCACTTTCTAACCAAAAATAATATTATAGTCTTAGTTATCAAATTCAATAAATTTTTTATTTAAGTTCAAAATTTGTCGAATTCAAAACTCTAACAAATAAATTCGATGAATAAACTTAAATTCGACAAAAAATTTTGAAAATAAAAGAGGTATAAAAAATCCTAGATTGAGTATACAATGAAGAGGCATGCAAAGGAGCTCGTGCGTTGGAGACAATCTAGTGTAAGGTGATTGAAGTCAATTTTTTCGAAGAGGCATGCAAAGGAGCTCGTGCGTTGGAGGCAGTCCAATGTAAGGTGATTGAAGTCAATTTTTCCTACATAAACAAGGTGGACGAGTTGCTTCGGGAGATATTTCTACGTCCCTCGAGTGGTAATAGTATGCGGGTAGAGTTCCCATACCCCGATCCTCGAGCAGTAAGAGTATGCAGGCAGAGTTTCCATACCCCAATCCAAGACGATGTCACGATGGAGATCCTCAATTTACAGGAAATTTTTTCGACTGCGCTCTGCTCACAACCCCACTCAACGACGTCGCTGAAGGCTTCAATCAACTGCCACCTGTTTTGATTCACGGGATTTTTGGACTTGATTTCGGCCAATGAAAAGAATGATGTGTACCCATATGTCGTTCAATTGATTTGCAGATGCAAAGGAGATGCATTAGAGACATTAACGTTATTTCTCACCTATTAAAAAAATAATGTTTAGATAAAATTATAAAAATGTTTATATTTTTTAAAATATTTTAAAGTATATATTCGAAATTTTTTTTTATTAAAATTAAATATTATAATTTTGTGTTTTTGATTTTTAAATTTTATATAAATATAAAAAATAAAATTATGTGTATTTATAATAATAGAATTTTATGTAAAATTATAAAAATGTTTATATTTTTTAAAATATTTTAAAATATATATTTGAAATTTTTTTTTATTAAAATTAAATATTATAATTTTGTGTTTTTGATTTTTAAATTTTATATAAATATAAAAAATAAAATTATATGCATTTATAATAATAGAATTTTATGTGGAATTTTATTTCGAATTTTTAATCATGTCAAATTTATTTCAAACTTTAAGAATGTCGAACTCAAACTTGATAACTAAGATTATAGTCTAAAGTTAGTCTAACAGATTTAAAAATTCTTTACCAAATAATAATACTTTTTAAAAAATTTTAAATATGAGAACATTTTCCATTCTTTCTCAGCTTTTATGAAAAAGGAGCCATGTAATTGTTAAAGCATCTTTTCTAAGCCTGTTTCGTGCTTTGAATGATTGGTTACTTTCAAGTTTTCTGCACTTGTTTCCTATGAAAAGGACACTAAGTATGTCCCAAGTTTAATAAAGTTTTAACCGTAAGCCGTACTTGCAATTTTAATTAGTATATAATGTTAAAGTTATGTGATAATTTAGAATATTATAACTTTTTAATAAATTATAGTAAAAGCCCTGCTCATACAATTATTCATGGTTTATTATTTATGTTGTAGATGAGTTGGAGAAGGTAAGGCAATTTTTTAAAAGAGATTTTTGATTCCAATCTCTACCTACCAATCCTGCATAAAGTACCCAAAATTCAATTAATAATGCTTGTACCTTGATGCAACTCCCAAAATACAGAATCGTGGTTTTTGAAACCATTTCCGAAATTTAAAAAAAAAGTATTCATGGTTTATTTTGAATCCACGTTCATGAAATGAAATAGGAACTCTCTTCGGATAGGAGTCCACCTCATATTGACCGATCTTAAATCTCATAGAGCGTTAGAGAAAAAATATTCTCTTTATTTCCCATGATGTGAAAATACTAGTCAGAGAATCATAGCCCTTACTAAAGAAGTGTAAAGCCAATATCTTTTTCTCGACTTGTAAATTCCATGCCCTTCTCCTTTACATCGCTTTAAATTCTCGATGTAATTAAACTTAACGCGAGCAGGCTACGCTATATATTGATTGATTTTTATTATTAGTGTGTTTTTCTATTTTACTAGACAATATTTTTTGTGAATATTTCCAGTTGTAATAGGTAATATTTAGGTGGTTTGGTGTGATGTTGAGAATATTTGATTCTCATATATTTGTTTTCTTTACCCACTTGGAAGATTCGTTTTTTCTTTTACTAAATTGGGAGATTTGTCAGTTACATTCCCAAGCTATATATTGTAATGGATTATCATGAATTAATCAGTTCAGACTAATTCTGGCTCACATGTGGTATCAGATTCAGGTTTGAGAGAAACCTTGCTAGTTTTTTGTTTAAGAATTTTTTTTGTGTTGTTTCAGGACGGCAATGGCATCGTTCTCCACGCTTTTTTCAAAGGCATCTTCGGCTTCTTCGATGAGGATTCCGATGACACGAACGACCAGGCCGTGCTTGGTGAAAAACGTGCGGGCCTCCTCGAAATCGAAGGTCGGATGGGGCGGCCTGGTGGTGCTCTGGTCGATTTTGGAGGAATAGGCACCGTGAATACAAAAATGAGGTCGTTGGATTGTAGGGCAAAATTGCAGTAGGTCTGATTGTCGGTGGTCTGGTCGGACTTGGCGACCAATTGCATGCCGAGACCCCATGAGAAGCGCCTGAACAATCTGCAGATTCGACATTGGATCTCTTTCGAAGAGATCGAACTTGGTAGAGGAAGGCGAAGAATTTGTGGGTTCGAGGAAGCTTCGTGTGTAGAGGGAATAAAGACAAAGAATATGTTGGTGTTGTAAAAGCATATATAGAGGACTGTTTCAGATGGAGATTGGGCGGAAAGATATCAGCAATCAATCAATTCATGGCTAGCAAAAGAGGAGCTTTGGAGACGGTGATGTCTTTGATTTTTAAAGTTGTGCTTTCATAACATATAAGATATAAATCTAGAGATATTTTAATAGTTTTTTTTAATAGAATGGTTTTATTTTAATTAAATATTTTAATAAAATAAATCTATTTAATAGAGTAAAAAAAAAATCTATGTGCACATTAGCACGTGCTTCTGTGATCATTGGAATTCAGCGCTGTCTGCTGCATTTGAAGAACAATCATTGGGATTGAAAGTCCACCAGCGAGTAAGGAAGGAGTTGCACCATTGATTTGTAAAAATGGTAAATGACAACATTAATGTCCCAGTCCCAGAATTTAGAGGAGACAACTATGACTACTGGTCAATCAAGATGAAGCACTTGCTCATTAGCAAAGGTGCTTGGGAGATTGTGGAGGATGGCTACATAGAGCCAACCGATTGGAGTATTGTTCCAACTGCCGATAGACAAGCAACAAGAGAGGCACAAAAGAAGAATAGTCTTGCAATATTCTACTTGCAAACAACCTTGGATGAGAGCATTTTCCCAAGGATTGCAAGTTGTGCATCAGCCAAAGATGCATGGCAAGCTCTAAAAGAGAGCTATGAAGGCAACACTCAAGTCAAGCAAGTGAGATTGCAAACTCTAAAAATGGAGTTTGAAAATCTCAGGATGAAGGAAAATGAAAAGGTTGGAGACTATTGCATGAGAGCCAAAGCATGTGTTGACAAAATGAAGACTCTTGGTGAAGAAGTGAATAATGAAGTCATTGTAAAGAAAGTGTTGAGGACACTTTTACCCAAATGGAGCCAAGTATCCATTGTAATTGAGGAGAGTAAGGACTTGACTACTCTCACATATGATCAGCTCATGGGTTCCTTAATGTCCCATGAGGAGAGATTTTCTTCAACTCCAAATGTTGGGGGAATGGAAGAAAAAGCATTTTCATCCAAAGAAGGTGAATCTAGTTCAAGAGGAAGAGGCCAAGGAAGAGGCCAATGGAGAGGAAGAGGTAGATCTTCTTCAAGAGGTAGAGGTAGTTTTTCTCCAAGAGGAGGAAGAGGTGGCTTCCAAGAAAGAGGAAGAGGTGGCTTCCAAGAAAGAGGAAGAGGTGGCTCTCACGAAAGAGGAAGAAATGGCTATCAAGGAAGAAGTAACAAGCAATGTTACTATTGTAACAAGTATGGGCACTTTGAAAAATATTGTAGATTGAAAGCATCACATGGAGGAAGAAGCAATAATGCACACTATGGTGAGGAGGAGGACTCATCAATTTTATTTTTGTCATATGGAAAATCTGATCAAAATATGAATGAGACATGGATTCTTGATACCGGATGTTCCAATCACATGACCGGCAAGGAGGAGTTGCTATCTACAATTGACAATTCCTACAAGTCCAAGATCAAGCTTGGAGATGATAAAGCATTGCAAGTTGAAGGCAAAGGAACCATGGAGGTACAAACTAATGAAGGTAAGAAGAAAGTGATTGATATTTACTACACTCCAAATTTAAAACATAATTTGTTGAGTGTTGGGAAAATCATGGAAAAGAATTTTAAGCTTGTGTTTGAAAACAATAAGTGTGAGATTTTTGATAAGAATCATGGGCATAGGCACGTCACTACCATTCCCATGACCAAGAATAGATTGTTTCCTCTAAAATTTGGAGAAGAAAAGAATGATTTTGCATGTGCAGCCATTGATAGCAAAAGTTGGCTATGGCACTTAAGATTTGGCCATGTAAATTTTCCTAGTTTGAGGAAAATGGTTTCTCAAGAGATGGTATATGGGCTACCTAAAATTGATGATCAAAAAGGTGTGTGTGAAGGATGTGCTTTGGGCAAGCACTCAAGGATGAATTTTCCAAAAGGCAAAGCATGGAGAGCCACTTATCCCCTTCAATTGGTGCATTCCCGATATTTGTGGGCCAATGCAGACTCAAAGTATTGGTAAGAATTCATACTTTCTCACCTTCATAGATGATTTTTCAAGAATGTGTTGGGTTTATCTTTTGAAGACAAAGGATGAGGCATTTGATTGTTTTAAAGATTTTAAAAATCATGTTGAAAATCAAAGTGGGCACTATGTAAAATGTTTAAGGAATGATAGGGGAGGAGAATTTTGTTCAAATGAATTTCTTCAATTTTGTAAAGATTGTGGTGTTAGAAGGCAACTCACAGTTGCTTACACACCACAACAAAATGGTGTGGTTGAGCGTAAAAATAGAATAGTGGTAAATATGGCAAGAAGCATGCTACAAACAAAGAGGTTAACTAATATGTATTGGGCTGATGCGGTAAGGACTTCCATTTATATTTTGAATAGGAGTCCTACTTCTAGCTTGGATGGCATCACTCCATATGAGGCATGGTATGGAAGGAAACCAACCGTAAGTCATTTCAGAGTTTTTGGTTGCTTGGCTTATGCACATGTTCCTGATGAAAAAAGGAAGAAGTTAGATCCCAAAAGTGAAGCATGCATATTCCTTGGGTATTGTGAAAATACCAAAGCATATAGGCTCTTTAATCCAAATACACACAAGGTTGTCGTGTCTCGAGATGTGATTTTTGATGAAGGGGGAGTTTATGGTCATCAAAAAGGCCATATTGAGAAGTCAAAATCTGTTTTGACTGGTGGTATTATTGATGATGATGAGCAGCCCACTAATGTTTTAGTTCCAAGTGCTACTAATCCACCAAGCAACCCCTCATCTAGCTCTCCAACAAGAAGCCCTTCATCTAGTTCTCCACCAAGTAGCCCCTCATCTAGTTCTTCAATTTCAAGTGCAAGTTCAAGTCCACCAAGGAAGGTAAGAAGCTTAAGTGACATTTATCGAAGGAGTACTATTCAAACAAATGAATATTTCACACTATTGAGTGAAGATTCTCCAAGTAATGTGTTGAAAAGTAAAAAGCTCCAACAAAACCATCCATCCTCTCAAATTTTAGATACAAATTTTCAGAAGATAAAGATGTAAGAGAGGGGGTAGATAGGGGGGAAAAGGTTTAAAAAATTGCATATGTATGGTTATGAAAATGATGGTAAGCCCAAAGGTGATGTTGTGAATTATGCCTTAATGTCTCTTGTTGATTTAGAACCATATTGTTATGAACAAGCATGTACTAATGATGTATGGATGAAGGCAATGAAAGAAGAAATGAACTCCATCAAGAAGAATGATACTTGGGAGCTAGTTGAGATTCCAAAAGGCAAGAAAGTTGTGGGCTCTAAATGGGTCTAAAAAACAAAATATAATTCTGATGGAAGTGTGGAGAGACACAAAGCAAGACTTGTGGCCAAGGGGTTCACACAAAGGTATGGCATTGATTATGAGGAGACTTTTGCTCCAGTTGCAAGACAAGAAACAATGAGGATGGTTCTTTCTATTGTTGCTCATAAAATATGGAATGTACATCACTTGGATGTAAAAAGTGCTTTTTTGAATGGATTCTTGGATGAGGAGGTTTATGTGCAACAACCTCTTGCATGCTCCAAGAGGTTGAAGAAGGCCTTGTATGGTCTTAAGCAAGCTCCAAGAGCTTGGTATTCAAGAATTGATGGGTACTTCCGTCAATATGGTTTTGTGAGAAGCAAGAGTGAGCCAACCTTATACTATAAGAAATAAGGTAATGATATTCTCCTTGTTTGTTTATATGTGGATGACTTGATTTACTTAGGTAGTAATCCTAAGTTGAATGATGACTTCAAGAATGCCATGATGCATGAATTTGAGATGAAATATCTGGGCTTGATGCACTATTTTCTTGGTATGGAGGTGTATCAAAGTGATAGTGAAATTTTCATTTGTCAAAACAAATATGCCAATGATATGTTGAAAAAATTTGGGATGGAAAATTGTAAACCTGTTGCAACACCAATAGCTCATGGTGAGTTATTGAGTAAGGATGATGGAGCTGAAAAAGTTGATGTGACCACATATAGAAGTATTGTTGGGAGTTTGATGTTTCTCACCAACACTAGACCAGACATTACATGTGCTGTTTCACTTGTATCAAGGTATATGAGTGACCCTTCTGAATTACACATGAAAGTTGCAAAAAGAATACTGAGATATGTAAAAGGTACAATGGATTTTGGCATCCATTATTGTAAAAATGAAGATGTAAAATTGTTTGGTTTTAGTGATTCATATTGGGGGAGTAATATAGATGATAGGAAGTCTACATCAGGTAATTGTTTCAGCCTTGGGTCTGGTTTAATCACTTGGAGCTCAAAGAAACAAACTACAGTTGCTCTCTCTTCCACCGAAGTAGAATACATTGCAATCACAAGTGCTAGTGCTCAAGCATTGTGGTTGAGGAAAGTCCTTGAAGAAATTGGAGAACAACAATATGGTCCTACTACATTGTATTGTGATAACATGAGTGCTATTCAGCTAGCATATAATCCAGTTCATCACAGTAGGTCAAAGCATTTTGATATGAAGTATCACTCCATCCGAGACATGGTCGAGAAGAAGGTGATTGAATTGCATCATTGCAGCACTGAAGACAACATTGCAGATTTGTTCACCATGGGAGTTGTCAAAGCTCAATTTTTGAAGCTGAGGAACTTCCTTGTCAGTCCCCTCAACTTCAAGGGGGAGTATGTTGGATTTTGATTGATTTCTATTATTAGTGTGTTTTTTCTATTTTCATGGGGCAATATTCCCTGTGAATATCTCCAGTTGTAATAGGTAATATTTAGGTGGTTTGGTGTGATGTTGAGAACATTTGATTCTCATATATTTGTTTTCTTTACCCACTTGGAAGATTCGTTCTGTCTTTTACTAACTTGGGAGATTCGTCAGTTACATTCCCAAGCTATATATTGTAATGGATTATCATGAATTAATCAGTTCAGATATATATATATATATATATATATATATATATATATATATATATATATATATATATATATATATATATATATAACAATTAGTATACGATAAGTTACGTAAGTGTAGGCACATTTCTTCCCTAATTAGCCTTGAGAGAAAAATGTCTACACAATTTTGGTCTTTGAGGTCCGAAATTTATTATTGAAAATTAATAAAGATGGTCATAAATTATTATTGAAGATAATATTTTAAAAATATTAATATATTTATAATTGAAAATGTTAATATATTTATAAAAAAATAAGATGGAAGATTTTCACTTAAAAGATCCATTCTTTTTTTTGGCTATATTTTATTTCAAATTGTAATATCACTATAGTCGGTTGATAATCGAAATAATTGAGATTTAGAGCTTCGATTTGTAAGCGTATCAAAATCTAGTATCATCGAAGAAAAAAAAAAAAGCGAAGGACAACAAATATCGATATTACTAATTAATTCCTAGCTTCTTCCTAACATTGTATTTTTTAACATCATAATCATTACCTAAATTTCCAAAGAATGTAGACATAATCAGTCGGACAGGGACGTTTTGCATGAACGGCCGCCTGCGACAATTCTCTGACTTTGCCCCCATTCGTAACATCTTTCAAATCGGACGTTCAAGGTTCAAATCATTTGGAAGAGTGTATTAATAGGACGTCCAAAGTTCAAATCATTTGGAAGAGTGTGTAGTGATATGTTAAATTGAATTGGGCGGAGATTACTTAATTGACTTGTCGTCTTGTGTGATGATTGATAGTCCACATTTAACGGACGCGCATGGGACATAGTCCCCCACAGGGAATGCGAGCCCGAATTCGCAGAAAGTTCTTTCGGTCAAATTACTTCGGTACTTTGTCGAGACTTATCCGCCACGTGGGCCGTCACCGCCTCCGCCGGTTGCCTGACCGCCGTCTCCCCGTCCGTGCTTTTTACAGCTGCCTCTCATAGAGATTAAATAGTAGGAAAATGAGGTAAACTCCGCGTTCGACATTAGCCTGGAAAATGTTTGTCTTTAATGACTTGGCCTTTAATTTGAAATAATTATTGCGACTTTCTTGTGCAAGTCCTGAACCTTTAAAGTAGCCACATTCTTTCACAGTAGTCCCCACCTTAATTAATATGGTAGGTTTAAAAGGACAACAAATTCCATAAAATTAAGAATATTGCCAGACGGAATAAAGAAAGTGGTTAAAAATAAAAGAAAAGCCCTGCCCCGAACGCGACCGTCGACTCCAACCATAGTTATTTCGTTTAGATGTTACATATGATCTTAACCCATTTTTTTAAGGCTTCAGAACAGTCAAATTTAAGAGGAAACGCATTTCACGTGAATTTTCTAAGTATAAATCAACGAACGAAGCACCCATTTTGCAGTAGGAATGCACCGAGTTGGTCTTCGATCTGCTACCTCCCTCCGGCCTCTATTCACAAATTCTTCTTCTGTGTGAGTCATGGCGGTCGCTTCGCGCTTCACTGGGCTTTCCCTTTCTTCACCCGCGCCTCACCAGCATTCCAGGTCTGGTCCGGTCCGACGCTCCCGAATCAAGACGGGTTCGAATTTTACGTATGGGCAGAAAGTTTTATACTCTCCTCACTGGATCAAGGATACTCAGGTGGAAAAGATATTCAGGAAACGATCATTAAGCGTCAGAAGCGAGGCGACAGAGTCGCTGCCCGACATGCTGACCGCCCTGGAAGGGGACAAAACGGAGGTGAAGAAGCCCAAGAAAAAACTGGCTGAAATGTGGCGGCAAGTCCAGGGGGCCAACAACTGGGAGGGCCTGCTCGATCCCTTCGACGACCTCCTGAGAAAAGAGATCATCCGTTACGGCGAATTCGCCCAGGCCTGCTACGACGGTTTCGACTTCGACCCCTTCTCCAAGTATTCGGGCAGCTGCAAGTACCACTTCAAGCAGCTATTCCAGGGCGTGGGGATGTCCGATTACGGCTACAAGGTCACCAAATATCTCTACGCCACGTCCAACATAAATCTGCCAGGTTTCTTCCAGAGGCCACGCGTGCAGAAGCTATGGAGCCGCCACGCCAACTGGATGGGCTTCGTCGCCGTGGCAACGGACGAGCAGGAGATCAAGCGGCTGGGGCGCCGAGACATCGTGGTGACGTGGCGGGGGACGGTGACGTCCCTCGAGTGGGCCGCCGACCTCATGGACTATCTGAGGCCGGCGAGCCTCAACTACGTTCACTCCCACCCGGACGTCAAGGTGGAGTCCGGGTTTCTGAACCTGTACACCGACCGGGAGGAGAACTGCCGGTTCTCCAAGAGCAGCGCCCGGGATCAGGTGGTGGAGGAGCTGAGACGCCTGGTGGCGAAATACAAGGGCGAGCAACTGAGCATCACCGTCACTGGCCACAGCATTGCCAGCGCCCTCGCCATGCTCAGCGCCTACGATATCGCGGAGCTCGGCCTCAACTGCCCCGAGGGCTCCGATAAGATTATCCCGGTGACGGTGTTTTCCTTTGCCGGGCCACGGGTGGGCAACGGGGCGTTCAAGGACCGGTGCGAGGAGCTGGGGATCAAGTTCCTGCGCATTTTCAACGTCCACGACGGGGTGCCCAAGATCCCAGGGATCGTCTTCAACGAGAAGTTCAAGCTCGCCAAGCAATGGGTGGACAAGCTGCCGTGGAGCTACTGCCACGTTGGGGTAGAACTCGCCCTGGATCACACCATCTCTCCTTTTCTGAAGCCCACTAACGATCCCTCGTGCATCCACAACCTGGAGGCGCACCTGCACCTCCTCGATGGGTTCCACGGCGCCGGGCAACCCTTCGCTCTCACGTCGGGTCGGGATGTGGCGCTGGTGAACAAGGCGTGCGACTTCCTCAAGGAGAACTATTTGATTCCTCCCTTCTGGAGGCAGGACGCCAACAAGGGGCTCATCAAGAACTCGGAGGGGAAATGGATGCAGCCCGATCGAATTCGAATTATTTAGGAGAATCAATGTAAAGGGGGTCAGCAATGTTACCGTAAATGGTGATTCTCAAAACTGTAATTGTATTCGCACGATATGGTACTAGTCTGTAGAAATGAAGATATCGAATTTTGTCTGCTACCAAGCTTTAAAATTACTAGTTGTTCATATACTCTGAAATCAACAGCTGTACAAGCATACAATTCTCTTATTATTTTTGGAGATTGAATTAATCTGAATTACTCTTAAATTCGAACGCTTAAGAGGCATGCACTTATCTCATATGTAAAAGCATCACTCAACGGATGTGGAAAGGAAAGTAGTAATCTTAGAGGATAGAGGAACAATTTTTTTTAATTAAGGTTTTATATCTTATTGGTAAGTTTTCTTAATCCTTCGAAAGACAAAAACAACTTGATTAACCTGAGAGGTATTCCCAGATTAGATAAAGCACGTGGAATGAAAAGTTCCGGAATGGAAAGTCCTGGTCCCAGGAGATATGGGAACGGTTTTCCTTAATTAAGGTTTCCCTCCAAGGGCTAGGTGGATTGGTAAAGGCTTGACTAGCCAAGTACTTGCCAAGAAGAGACCTAGGTTCAAACCTTGGGGGCACGTTGCTAGTTTTAGTAAAGGTAGTAGTCCACGCTGCCAGCTTTAGCAAAGGTAGTAGTCCACGCTGCCAGCTTTAGCAAAGGTAATAATTTGTGCTGAATCCTATGAGTGCTTGCCAAACCAACGATGACGATAAAAACCCTGAGCGATCAATGGTCTCTATCTCACACCGGGTCAACAACAATAAGACGAATAGACTGTTGGGAGCAGTCTCTATGGTTTGAACCCTGCGCTTGCTAATTACTGAAAATAATGACTATAACCAACTCCCATGTATAACTAAAAAACATCAAACAGTTGCAAATTATTATATAGAAGAGCAAGTGGGTAGTTAAAACTATCTAGTTATGGAGAGGCCCAGGTTCAAATCTCTCCTCTCACATGTTGCAGATATGTTGTATATAAAAGATTCCTCATAAAAAAAATTGTGATAATATTGAGTGTTATTTAATATAATAATTTTGCACAAGTAAAGTAGTTTTGGTGCAATCCAATTTTGCTTCATACAAGTTGATTTTATCGAGAAATGAATAAATTAACTAATTAAAACTACATAAAATTATTGTCCCTTGCCTGGTGCTTTCAGCGGCGTAAAAGGTTTAAACTGATTGTGGCATGGTGGTTATAGGGGAGGCTGCGCGGCGGTTTCTGGGACGAACATCGCAGAATACTGTGGCGGCCATAAAAAAGTGGACAGCCTACCCGGATTCGTGACGGCGATTCCACCATATAAATTCAAAAAAAAAAAACTACATAAAATTATAAAATCTATACAATACAATATTATAAATAATAATTTATATAATAATAATTTATATAACCAATAAATCATTTTTTTATAAAATGTATACTTTATTTAATAATTTATATAATCAGCAAGTCATTATTTTTATAAAATATATTTTATTTAATAATTTATATAACCAATAAGTCATTTTTTTTTTATTAAATGTATACTTTGTTCCGTGATTTACCTTTCTGTTCTCAAAATCGCTTTCCTATTTTTTCGACTTCTTAGTTTTTTTCAGTAATAAATTGTTAAAGATACTTTTTAACTAAAACATTATTTTTAATTTTTTTAAAATGGTTTTTTTTAAAAGTTAGATTATATTAATTTATTAATCAAATATTATAATATTTTGGTGCTAACATTATTCATGAGTTAGAAAATAAAATAAGGTGGATTAGGAGTAAAGCATCCATAACTAAATATACATAATAATAGAAGCTAATATCAGACTAGTTATATCTTGCTGCAATACATCAGATATCAACATTCATTTGTGGAAGAGTCTGTTATATGAAGAAATTTAAGGCATGTCTTTTGTGATATCTTTTGAAGTCTTCAAAGAAGAAAAAGAAGTAATCAAAACATGAACCTGCTCATCATTGTTAACTGTCTTCTTCTTAGTTTCTTGTTGGACCTTCTGAAGATCCTGAATCATGAACCTATTTTTTCGACTTCTTAGTTTTTTCCAGTAATAAATTGTTAAAGATACTTTTTAAGTAAAACATTATTTTTAATTTTTTTAAAATGGTTTGATTTTTTTTTAAAGTTAGATTATATTAATTTATTAATCGAAATATTATAATATTTTGGTGTTAACATTATTTATGAGTTAAAAAATAAAATAAGGTGGATTAGGAGTAAAGCATTCATAACTGAATATACATAAGAATAAAAGCTAATATCAACAAAAAGACTAGTTATATCTTGCTGCAATACATCAGATATCAACATTCATTTGTGGAAGATTTTGTTATATGAAGAAATTTAAAGCTTGTCTTTTGTGATATCTTATGAAGTCTTCAAAGAAGAAAAAAAAGTAATCAAAATATGAACCTGCTCATCATTGTTAACTGTCTTCTTCTTAGTTTCTTGTTGGACCTTCTGAATATCCTGAATCATATGAGAAGGTTGATGAAGTCTGTCAATAACATCTGGAGGTGTGTTGGAAGTTCCATAGACTTGAGAATGAATAAGTCCCACATGTAACAAAAGATCAAATTTCAAGTCTGCTAAAACTATATCCTATGGAGGAGTAGATCCAATAAACATATTTTTGCATCTGCACTTCCAAATGTGCTTGAGAAGGATGAGTCTACAAATATTCCAGAGTTTGGGGTACTGATCCAATTGAGAAAAACTAAACAGAGAAACCTTCCAAGATCTAATAAAAAAGAGAAAAAGAAAAGAGTAAAAGACATCCCAAAACTATTTAGCCATGTCACAAAACCAAAACAAGTGAATAAGAGTTTCTAAAGCATTACAAAAATTGCATTGAGGGGGAATGTGTAAAATCGTAGCCAAAATTTCAGTAGTTGGAAGTTTTTGATGCAAAATCCGCCATCAAATAAGTTGAGTTTTGGATTCAATTGAAGCTTTCTAAATTTGAGTAGCTAGAAACTACCATTGGGCATTGGTAAAACTCACTTGCCACTTGACATTGAGCTTAGAGTCTAAAGAAGGGGGACACAAAAGATTTTTGTATAACCAACTAGAAGTAATGGAGGAGATTCTATGACCAGTAAGCCATCTCTAGTCATTTCAAATATTATGGGTTGTAGTTCTCAACTTCATAAGGACCTCGAAAGGGATGGAAGCCAAGTCATAAGACTCTTTGAACTTAGAGGGAAGGAAGAAATAATTATAAATATGGTTCCAAGTAAGAATTGAGCAACTATCGTCTGCCTTTGTAGCGTAGTTGAAGAAGGAGATCCTAGCCCCGTTAAACGGGAGGTCCACGGTTTGAACCTCTATGATGCAAAGGAAAACACAATAAAAAACCCATTTCTTACTGGTTGTGACCGGGGGTCTAAGGGTTTCTTTGGTGTCGTTTTTACCACAAACCAAAGTTTTTGTTCCTTTCCTTATACTTTCAGCAGTGTAAAATGTTTAAAATAATTGTGGTATAATGGTTATAGAGGCGGACTGCACAAAGATCTCTGTGACGACTTTCAAGGCGAACAAGGATGAATACTATGGCAGACATAAAATTTGGATAACTTACCTGTATTCGTGGTGGCTACCAATTTCACCATGTAAATTAAAAAAAAAAATTGAGCAGCTATCCGGATCCAAGATATCTCTAATTCTATTCAAAAAAGCTAAACCATGAATAGTATTACATAAAACTAAAGGTTTATCATTATGAAAGATAGGTTTATTCCACCAAAAATTATTTACACTAATAGTCAAACAATGTTTTAATGAGTCAAGCTTCCAAAACAATTAATGAGAAACTGATTGCTTAGGTTGCGTGACGACCGTCTCCCGTCCGTGCTTTTCACAGCTGGCTCTCATAAAGATTTAATGGTGGGAAAATGAGATAATCTCCGCATGCGTCACGCGTTCGACATTACCCTGCAAAATGTTTGCGTTTTATGACTTGGCTTTTAATTTAAAATAATTATTGCGACTTTCTTCTTCAAGTCCTGAACCTTTAGAAGAACCTAAGAATTAAATTAATAAAGTAGCCGCACATGCTTTCACATTAGTCCATATGGAGGTTGAAAAGGACGACTACTTTTATAGATTTGTAAGTGTATATGTTTGATCAGATATTTATCAAGAAGATATTCAGTTCAAATTTTAGAGGTAGCTCGTTTGCAAAGGGAGTAGTTTGATCTGAATCTTTTAAGTGCACGTCAGATCCTCGATGACGATATAAATCTGAGTGACTAGTGGTCCCCTTTATGTTAGGTCAATAATAACGAAACATAATAGATTTGGTGGAAACAATCCATGCGGTTTAAATCTTGCACTTATCAATTACTAAAAATGTTACTAAAAATAATGTGGTTGTGACCAACTCTCCTATGTAGCCGAAAAAAAAGAATATTGACAGCCGATTCCCAAAGGTTAGTGGAATAGTAAGATTTTGGGCACTTACCAAAAGTTCATATCTTCGGGCATGTCCAATAAGCGCAAAGGCAGTAGTATGACTTAAGTTAGTTGAATGTGTTCTAGCTTGATGACAACTGTACCAACCCTGAACCATCGAGGGCCTCCCTCACTTTGGGCCACGTTTATGAGGAGATGCAAAGCCTCCCTCACACTAGGCCACGTTTACAGAGGAGAAGTAGAGGTTATAGAGACAACCTTAATGATTTGACCTGTGTTTAGAAGTAAAAACCTTGAAGAGAATATCTAAACCCGGTATACCTAGTTATTAAAGATGCAATGATATTATCAATTTCCCTTACTTTTATATATATATATTTTGCTGGGCGGAATAAAGAAAGTGGTAAAAATAAAAGAAAAGCCCTTCCCGGACGTCCTGAACCATAGTTATTTCATAGTTACTTCGTTTAGATGTTACATATGATCTTAACCCATATTTTTAAGGCTTAAGAATTTATTAGGAAACGCGTGAATGCCACTGCCTGAATCAAGACGGGTTGGAATTTTACGTATGGGCAGAAAGTTTTATACTCTCCTCACTGGATCAAGGATATTCAGGTGGAAAAGATAAGGAAACGATCATTAACCCTCAGAAGCGAGGCGACGGAGTCCCTGCCCGACATGCTGACCGCGCTGGAAGGGGACAAAACGGAGGTGAAGAAGCCCAAGAAAAAACTGGCTGAAATGTGGCGGCAAGTCCAGGGGGCCAACAACTGGGAAAGCCTGCTCGATCCCTTCGACGACCTCCTGAGAAAAGAGATCATCCGTTACGGCGAATTCGCCCAGGCCTGCTACGACAGTTTCGACTTTGACCCCTACTCCAAGTATTCGGGCAGCTGCAAGTTCCTGCGCATTTTCAACGTCCACGACGGGCTGCCCAAGATCCCAGGGATCCTCTTCAACGAGAAGTTCAAGCTCGCCAAGCAATGGATGGCCAAGCCGAATTATTTAGGAGAATCACAGAGATCACGACACGGACAATGTAAACGGGGGTCAGCAATGTTACCGTAAATGGTGATTCTCAAAACTGTAATTGTATTCGCACGCTATGGTTCTGATACTTTAAATATATCTAAAAACCCAAAGTGTAGTCTGTAGAAATGAAGATATCGAAATTTCTCTGCTACCAAGCTTTAAAATTACTAGTTGTTCATATACTCTGAAATCAACAGCTGTACAAGCATACAATTCTCTTATAATTTTAGAGATTGAATTACTCTGATTTACTCTTAAAATCGAACGCTTATGAGGCATCACTTATCTCATAGAGATTGAATTACTCTTAAAATCGAACGCTTATGAGGCATCCACTTATCTCATATGTAAAAAAGCATTACTCACAGATTCAGTTGATAATTATTGTAATAATATTTTTTTAAAATTTTGGTAGCCTCATGAATTTTTACTATTACTATTATCATCATGCTACAATCATTTTAAATTTTTAAGTCACTGAAAACACAAAGAACAATCGAAACCCAGACCCTTGAACCTTAAACCTTCACCCGTTACGGTATTTTGTAGATTTAGTCGGATCGCTGATAACATTTGGTGTTATTTAATTTAATAATTTTAAACCATCATCCAATTTTGCTTGATACAAGTTGATTTGATTTGATCGAGAAATGAATAAATTAACTGATTAAAACTACATAAAATTATAAAATCTATACAATACAATATTATAAATAATAATTTATATAACAAATAAGTCATTTTTTTTATAAAATGTATACTTTGTTTCGTTATCTACC
The DNA here is from genome assembly GCA_028583015.1 of Wollemia nobilis. NCBI lineage: Eukaryota > Viridiplantae > Streptophyta > Pinopsida > Araucariales > Araucariaceae > Wollemia > Wollemia nobilis. The sequence goes on along the minus strand of JAQPPZ010016480.1, from coordinate 6,378,509 downwards.
CTTCTGTTTTCAAAATCGCTTTCCTATTTTTTCGACTACTTAGTTTTTTTCAGTAATAAATTGCTAATGATATTTTTAAGTAAAACATTATTTTTACTTTTTCCAAAAGGTCTGCATTTTAAAATCATTGCTGAAAATTGAAAGTATTTGATAATTGGTGTTGTGGTTAGTAATGTTAGTTCTTGAAAGTATTTGATAATGTGACTGTGCCCCACGCACAGCGCACACATCGCGGCAAAGGCAAAGCCATCGTTCTACCAAGATTCTTATTTTGAGTTTCATTGGTTAGGTTTTGTATGTATGTATATGGGTATTTGATCTAGGGTAGAAACTATTTGTCAAATAAAAAATTATTAGAATTATAAATATATATTTTTTAAATTTAAGTTTTAAATAATTTGTTTAATAATTGGAATTTCAAATATATTTTTTATATATTTTTAACAATATGTTTAATTGTTGATATCATAATTACACCTCATTTAATTATTTAGATAATAAACATATTTTGTATAACTCTTAAATTGAATTATTCTTTAATAGCTTTATAGTCATTATTTTCTTATCAAATTTGAACTAATTAAGACTTCTTTAGTACTTTTTTCCATTGAGGTTAATCTACTACTAAACTAATAGTCCTTGTTGAACCAACATATACTAAGTTACAACTCAATTCTTAAATATTAAGCAAGATATACTAAGTTATAACTCAATTATTAAACATCTTACCTTAAACCATATTATTAGTGCTTGGAAAAAGTATCTATAACTCTAGTTTTGATGTTAATATAGGTTTGTTATTGTCATAGCAAATAAAAAGAATGTTTTCCATATTCAATGCAACTTAAATTACTACTCTAGGATAAAATATAGTATTGAATGCATATATTATATTTTTATAATATAAAATTAGAAATCAAAATTGAATCACATAATAAAGTTTAACATTTTTATTAAATCAATATAAGAAAAATTGGTATAGCTTTATGAAATATCCACATATTAGATTATTTTTTTTTTTGAAAAAAATGAAAACTTGAATTAATACAAAGACCAATTACAAACGGGAGAGAACACATCCCGACCCAGAGCAAAGAGCAACACAACAAAGACAAAGCACAAAGGCAGCACTAGCAACCACAGGGCAAAGAAAACAACAGGGCGCGAAAAGGCGACATGTCGCGAAATCGCGACAGTCACCCCCGTCTCGACCGCGTCGGCGCCAACAGTCGTGATAACGCGACATGTCGCGAGATCGCGACATGTCGCGATATCGCGACAGGAAGGGCCCTCGGCAGCCGCCCGCAAAAGGAGTCGCGAAATCGCGACGAAGTTTCAAAACAGCACTCATGCCACAAAAGGGTCGCGATATCGCGACAATTATCCTCCCAACCAATTAAGTGCCAAACGTGTCGCGATATCGCGACAAAAATACCTTGCAGCTTCCAGTTTACCAAACTGTCGCGATATCGCGATGAATTATCAACTTTGCTCTTCATCTTCAAAAGAGGCGCGAAATCGTGACATAATATCAACAAGAGCCGCGATAGCGCGATATCGCTCCAGAAACCCGCCAAAGGCCGCAAAGGCTCAACCTGTCGCGAAATCGTGACAACTTCCAGCTCGAGGCCGCGACGACGCTATAGGTCACGATATCGCGACAATTTTCCTCCCAGCCGCTTAAGTTCCAAACGTGTCGCGATATCGCGACAAGATTACCTTGCAGCTTCCCACTCTCCAACTTGTCACGATAACGCGACGAAATTTCAACTTTGCTTTTCAACTTCAAAAGGGGTGCGAAATCGCGATAGGATCTCAACAAGGACCGCGATAGCATGACATGTCGCGATATCGCGATAGAGACCCACCACAGGTCGCGGAGGCTCAACCTGTCGCGATATCGCGACAGCTTCCAGCAAGAGGCCGCGACAGCACTACATGTCGCGATATCGCGACAAAAAATTTCCTTAGCATAAAAAACACTACACATTATTTCAAAATTTGTTCAAGGCCTGGTCTAATCTCTGCATCCTCCACAGGCATATTACTATGCAGATGCATCCCAACCTCTCTCTCAGCACCCATCTTAGCAAGGAAATCAGTCGCTTTATTAAGAGATCTACTAGCATAAATAGGTATCACATCCTCTAATTCCTTCCAAAGCTCTTTAATTTGGGAGACCAGAATCCGTAGCCTCCAAGATTTTAAGGCAAAGTTCCTCATGCAATCAAGAGTGCCAACTAGGATTTGGGAATCAGACTCAATGATTGTCTTTCTATGACCCTGCTTGACGGCCCAGATGGAAGCAGATTTAATAGCAAAGGCCTCGGCTTCATTGTTTGTGGCATATCCCAGTCCTTACAATTCCCAATAGAGCACAGCCCTAGCATGATCACGGCAGATTACTCCACTTCCAGCATTGCCCGGATTGCCTTTTGCAGCTCCATCAGTGTTGATTTTGATCCAGCCTTCTGGGGGAGGTTTCCAACAACTTCTTACCTGTCTCTCAAGATCAGCAACTCTCTCTTCCAGAGGCTTAGAAGCAGGCTGATTTTCCTCCTCAGCATAGATGGCAACGGTTTCCACAACTTTGCTCCAGATGACCTGCCATATCCCATCCACCGAAGAGAAGGTTTCACGGAAAATACGAGCATTTCTTTCCAACCATACCTGCCACCAAATAAAAAGGAAACCAAGCTCCCAGCCAGTACGAAGAGCTTTAGATGTAAATCTACCTCTCTTCCAGCTTTCCCATAAATTGGTCCGAGACAAGTCTCCAATAGCCTGAAGTTTAAAATGGGAGAACCAACGATGCCAAATCTGTTGTGTGAAAGGACAATCAAACAGAAGATGATCCGCAGTTTCCTCATTCCTATAGCATAAAACACACTGGGAAGGACCAATGATGCCTCTAATTCTGATATTGTCAAAGGTCAGGATTCCATTGTGCATCAGCTGCCAGGCAAAGAAGTTCACTTTCGGCCAGCCCTTGGGATGCCAAATCTTCCTCCATTCTTGACCTGGAAAAGAGTGTGGGGGGGCTCTGGAAGGATCGAATCATAGCCCTCCTTCACAGTATAAACCCCAAGGTTCCCAAAGCCCCAGGCAAGCTCATCCTCCTCATCTCTCCCAGTAAGAAACCATTCTGACAAGAGTTTTTCCAGAGTTGGAGCCTGCTCCGGAGGGATTGGAATAGGCCATTCACCCAGCCGCTTGAACTTTTGAACCTTATACTCCCCCAATTGGCTGGTATTGAAGTAGCTCTCAATATGGATCCATCCCTTATCTTCTAGAGCTGATTTTAACGGATGCAATTCAGGAAACACAGCAAGAATGGGAGGATTCTGATCCCAAGAATCAGTCCAGAACCGGGCCTTCTCCCCTCTCCCAAATTTCCAGAACAATTGATCTTTGATAATGCGAGATCCAAGCTTGAGCGCCTGCCACACTAATGATCCATTACACTCCAAAGGAAAGTGGCCCAAGTCATTGGGGTGAACAAGACCCAAGTATTTACTAGAGAGGATTCTGCTGAAGAGGGACGTTGGCTGGGAAATCCACCTCCAATACAGTTTACCAGCCAGAGCCTGATTGTTAAACTTGGAGCTTCTTAATCCCAGCCCACCTTTTTCCTTGGGCTGGGTGACCTTATCCCATCCAACCAAGGCCCATTTCCTCTCTCCTTTGGCACCTTCCCAAAGAAAACTTCTAGCCACTTTGTCCAGCTCTTTCCAAATTGATGGAGGGGCAGCCAGACTAGATAATTTATAAATTGGCATGGCCTGAATAACAGACTGCAGGAAAGTCAGTCGGCCCCCATAGCTTAACCATCTATGAGACCAGTGATTCATTCTCTCTTTGATGCCATCCAAAAGGTCCTTCTAGAAATCAGCTTTCAGTTTTTTGAAATGCAGAGGAACCCCCAGGTAAACAATAGGAAGAGAGGACCTAGTGAATCCCAAGATCTCTATAACTCTGTCTTGTGACCTTTTGTCAAGATTAAAGAAGACAACTTTGGATTGTGTTTCATTGATGACTTGATTAGAAGCCCGAAGGTAGACGTTAAGAGAATCTCTGATTCCTCTTGCTTCCCTGAGGCTGGCCACTCCCACCAATCCAGTATCATCAACAAACTGTAAATGAGTCAAAACTTCAGCCCCGATTTTAATTCCTGTTATTTGTCCTTGAAGTCTTCTTCTCAGGAGGAGTCTGCCTAATCCTTCAGCCAAGATGAGAAAGAGATAAGGAGAGCAAGGGTCTCCTTAGCGGAGACCCCGAGAGGCTCCAAAAGGTGGCGAGGGAAGCCCCTTAATTAAAACAGAGTAGGAAGGCGTAGAGATACAACTCATGACCCAGGAAATCCAATCTTGAGAAAAACCAAAGGCTGCCAACATCTTGACCAAGAAGCCCCACTCTACTCTGTCATAAGCCTTAGACATATCCAGTTTGATGAACATTCCTTTGTTACCTGAATTGTGCATAGTATGGATAGCCTCCTGAGCCAAGATCACTCCATCCAAGATCTGTCTCCCTTCAACAAAACCCCCTTGCTCGGGGGAGATTATATTCTGAAGAAGAGGTTTTATTCTTTCAGCCATAATTTTAGTGATTATTTTGTAAATCACATTGCATAAGGCAATAGGTCCAAAATCAGAAATGTGAGCCCCCCCCCTCTCCTTTTGGAATTAAGGTAATAAAGGTGTGATTTAGAGCCTTGAGCATTCTTTTATTAGTTCGGGACTCCTCAATGACAGCCAGCACATCCTCCTCCAGGATATCCCAGAAGGCCTGAAAAAACTCAATAGGGAAGCCATCAGGACCAGGCGATTTTCCAGTGCACATCCCAAAGACCACCTTCTTGAGTTCATCACGATCAATGGGCTTAAGAAGGGCCTGATTCTCTTCATGAGAGATAATAGAGGGAATGCCATCAATGACTTCATTTTGGGCTTCCACATCATGCTCCATACTTTCCTTAAAGAGGTTTGAGAAATACTCCATTGAGTGGGAGTGCATATCAGGGAGAGTGTCAAAAGAGTTTCCATTCTCGTCTTGAAGGAGTTCCATGTTATTCAATTGTCTTCTAGCACAAGCAGAGCGATGGAAAATTTTTGTATTTCTATCTCCTTCTAATAACCATGTGTTTCTTGTTCTCTGTTTCCAGTAGATCTCTTCTTGATTATCAATGTCCTCAACCGCTTTGCGTAAAGCATCATCCTCGGATTTAAGATGCTCGAAATGATTCCTTCTCCGAATTGTTTTTGCACCTCATTCCATCTGGCCAACAAGGGAGCCCGTTGGAGCTGGAAATCAGATTTGTTAGTTTGCCTCCACTGTTTTAGTTTACTCTTAACAAAAAGAAGTTGTTTATGAAATTTGAACATAGATGTCCCAAAAGGGAGACGACCTTCCCACCACTGTGGAATTTTCCTTCGAAGGTCCTCTTTTTGCAACCAAAAATTTTCAAATTTAAATGGTTTGTAATACTGCCTTGACATAGTCCCTCCCTCCAGCAAAATGGGGGAGTGATCTGAGACTGGGCCCTCCAGAATCTGGAATTTGATATTCCATCTAACATAAGCTTCCTCCGAGACCAAAAACCGGTCAAGCTTAACCCTCCTGTTGTATGGCTCTCTTCTCTTATTAGTCCAAGTAAAGTTTGTACCAAGGCCTTTGATATCAACAAGGTTAAAGGCCTGGACTTGGGCAATAAAAAGCCGGTCCCTTGTATCCAAAACTGGGATGCCACCTTCCTGATCCCTGGCAGATAATTTGGCATTGAAGTCCCCAGCAATAATCCAATCAAAATCTTCCCGGGAGGACCTCATGTTTTGAACAGCTTTCCATTGAAACCGCTGACCATCGATGTTCTGAGCCCCATAGAAATTTGTAATTAAGACTTGTTCAGCTGTGACAATATTCCTAAAAAGAGATGTGAGGACACCCCTCCAGGCTATATGTTCTATTGCTATCCACGCCAAAGGGTTCCAAAGAGTAGCAATCCCTCCCAAGGCACCTAGAGCAGCCACAGCCATATGGCCAGCACCCCTCCAGATTCGACTGACAGTTTTACTCATAAGGTCTAAAGACATTTTTGTCTCCTAAATGAGCAGAAAGTCTGTTTTACTTCTCTCTAAAAGTCTTTGAACAACAGATTGATGGGTTCTACTGTTTAAACCCCTCACATTCCAAGATTGAATAATCATTGGAAACCTTGGGAGCAATATGAATCAATTGTTCTTGCCAATCCTCCATTGATTAGCTTATCTCCTTGCATTGCAATTAGATCCTTATTGGATTTCCTGCCCACCCCTTGGGAATTACTATTTTTCGACCTCTTCTCCACCAGGTAATCCCTAGAGCTGGTATTTCTCTGAACTTTTCTGCATTTCCCATGGTAACATCTTTAATAGCTGGCTGTGCTGGGGAGTGGATTACCAATGCCCCTGGGTTTTCTAGCTACAAAGTCTCAGAGGAGTCAATCACCTGTTCTAGGACAGGGGTTGGTGAGGGAGGAGCATGAGAAAGGATGATATTATCCTCAAGGTTCCCATCTGCTCCTTCCATAATTTGGTCTTCTTGATCCACAAGAGATTTGAATATTTCATACCGGTTGGTTGGCTTGGGATGAGCTTGCTCCTTGCCATTTCTCTTTTTGTTTCTTCTTCTCTTCTGATGTTCAAAGCCATCTTTCTGGGCATCAGAACCAGGGGGAATGATGGGTGGTTCCTTGACCGAAGTGGACTTACCCTCTCGGGGGCGATTTGGCATTCCATGTGGAGCATCCGCTTTGGTGCTCAAGATATTTGGGTAGAACCTTGCCAAATGGCCATGCTTATGGCAAACTCTACATCGGAAAGGTAGGGCTTCATAGTCTAACTGTTGTATCCAGGAGTGTCCTGCTAACTCCAGTTCCATCTCAGCTGGTAGCGGCTGGCTAATATCTAGTTCTACACAAATTCTCGCATAAACAGCAGTGTTTCCTTCTATGGTATCTTTGGAAACTCCCAAAAATCTACCTAGAGAGTTACCTATCAGTTCAAGAATCTGCTCACCCCAAAACTCCATCGGGAGAGCATACAGACGGATCCAAACCGGGACAGCCATGGGCTCAATGCGAGGGTCGAAGCCCGCTCTCCACGGTTGGACAAATAACCCTGTCGGGCCATGGCTCCTCTTTTTTGATTCAAATGCTTTGTTTCTATCCGCTAAGGAGGAAAAACTAATAATAAAATACCCATTGCTTATGGGCCATAAGGAGTACTCACCGATAGGCTCCGAGTTTTGTCTCACCCAGGAGTGCAGAAAGTGCAGGGTGGGTCGGATGCCCATGAATTTGCAAATTAGATCATGAGTAGCACGGTAGTTGATCGTGTCCTCAACCAGCTCTGGTTCTATGACAATCTTTGGTTTGGAAGCGGATTGCGGGAGACATCCATTGACTCTATGCACAGGAGAACCCTTGCTCGCATTCCTGGATAGCAAATGGTAAGCACTCCGCTGAGCTTCATCGGAGGAAGACACAGGGTTTTCTCTTAATATCTCGGCATAAGAGGTCTTCTTCCCATCGAGAAATCCTGGAGGAGACCCCATTGGGCCCTCCCGGGGCAACGAAAGAGCCGTCAGCAAAAAACAACAGCAAACCACCTGAGTCCCTGGTAGAATCTTCCCACCAGAAACCCTAGAGCCTCGGCCGTCAACAGTTCAGAAAGTTTCACGCCAAATCGCCAGAGCTCCAAAACTTTTCCTCGATCTTAACAACTTTTTTTCCCACATATTAGATTATTTACATTGTCAACTACTCACCTTTAGATGACTCAACTAATAGACGATACAACTATATAAAATTATTACAATATTAATAATAATTATTTTTAATCCTTAAGTTGAGTTTTTATATCTATAGATAGATAGATAAAAGCTATGTGTGGATTCTATTAGGGCCAATTTCATAAAAATAATAAAACATTTCATTGTTGTAAGGTGAATTGAACCATATTCAACTTATCTTTTTATCAAATATTTTCTTCATCTACCTTTCTATCAAATATATTCTTCACCTTCCTCCAATAGTTATGTTTTCACAATCAAGTTCTTGATATCATTTTCATTAAGAAATAAAATCTCACTTGGCTAATTGCCTTCTAAAATTCAAATTTTACCAAGATGAAGATCAAAACTACGATTGGTTACATTGTTTGCTACTTAGTTTCCTAACATGTCCATGATACTACCTCTAACAATAGGTGATATACATAAAATATAAATATTTTATTCCTATACCCACATCTATTTTTGTTGATAAAATCAATAATAATTTGTGAAACTTCCTCAGTTGAAATATATTTTCATATTTTTCCAATGACAATTTTTATCCCTATAAAAAGTGCCTTAGCCTTGGCATAGTTGTTAGTTGAAGTTCCATATGATTCTAAGCAAGGGAAATTTTACCTTTAGTATTTCAAAACATGCCATATCCCTCAACTTTTTTCAAATTTTATTTGGAAGCACCATCAAACTTAATTTTAATAGACCTGACATTTGGATATTATTATTTTATCATATATGGAAGCAAATCCTTTATGTTAGCTCTATTATCACAAATGACCTTCCCATGTATATGTAAATCCTATAACCAAGAAACTAGCACTCTTTTTCTATATGTAATACTTCCCATGATGAATACTAGGTCTATAAACATTCTATAAAAGGTAATTATATAATTCTAATGTTGGACATGAATTTAATATTTATTTTTATTATTTAGTTCAAGCCATAAATTTCAACAAATAACAAAAGGACTAGTCCTCCATAAAAATGCATAATGTTTTAGCTTTGAAATAATTAATCCAACATTTCATCAACTCTTTCATTGTTGATGGATCTAACCAGTATATTCTCTTATTTTTTAAAAAGCTATCCCAAATGGTGTAAGCAAATGGATAGTAAAGAAGTAAGTGATTTGATATTTTTAGATCTTCTCACACAAGGCACACTATGAAATCCTCTTCTTTACAAACTATTATTTGTAAGAATCTTGCCTTTTATTGCTAATCATAGGAATGTTGAGGCTCTAGGGAGATCCTCAAGTGACCAAATATTCTTCAAAGAAAAGTATTTATGAATAGAAAATTTTGATTTCTCTAAATTCCTGTATCCCAACTTGACCAAGTATCCATCTTATTTTAATAGATTCTAAACCAACTTATCCTTCTCCATAAAAATAGGTAAATATAACTTTTGAAGAGTCCTTTGAAGCTTCTCTACTATTTATTTAAGGTCATTATAGTTAAATATTATATTTTACAATTATTTTTATTTTTAGCTATTTTTAAAATATTATCAATGATTTTCTATGTTTTTAGGTACAACTCAAGTGGACCTAATGATAAGACTCTAGAAATTCAAATAGGACGTTCAAGATTCAAATCTAGTGAAGGTAGAGTTGTACACCATACTTGAATAACTAGGGTTTAGTTGGATAAACATATATTAAGTAAATAACATCCTCTATGAGGGTTGTTCCATATAGCCTATAGTCTTGTGACCATTAAAAACTACTTTACCTTGACCTTTATTAAGCAGTAGTTTCTCAACAACCATGAAACAAGCCAATAATAACTATTTCAATTGATCTTAAAGAAAATGAGTTCATGGAAAAGATTACTTGCTTTATAATTTCAATGATCTTATCCATTTTAACATTGACAAATATAAAAAACTTAACCCAAATACATTGATGAAAAATGTACATATTGAATACTTTTTTTATCAAACATTTTTAGATTAAAAAAAACTCCATATTTTCTTTTGGTTCATCTTTTTGTAGATCTGGATTCCCAGAGAAGAGAGTTTTTTGGATCCCGTTAGCTATGTCTTCCTTAGTCTCTTTATTCATTTTCTCAATGATGGATGGTCTTCCTCTTTTTTTGTTGCAACCAAAGTTGGTGGAGAATTTTTTTCTTCGAGTATTTTTCGAGTTGAATCTATCAGGATGTTGGTGGTTAGCCAAAGGGCTTCCCATATCTTCAATAGGGAGGTAGTGTGCCTCAAGAGGGGTAATATATGGCCCTGATCTGGTTGGGGAGGGGATGAGGAGCAGGAGGTCAGATTCCCAGAATCATCAATGGTAATAATGGGAGAGAGAGGAGGTACCTGGACCTGATTGGGCTCCTCAGGAGGAATGGCCATTCCTTTACCTTTGTCTTCATAGGGAGCTTTCTTTCCTTGGGTTGGGACATAGTGTTCCTCACTACCTTGAGGTATCATGGTTGAAGATTCCTAATCAGGGTCTTTAGGGGCACTCCTTGGGGGGGAGGGTTTTGATTCTGCTCCCTAGAAGGTCCTATGCTGCACCTTGCACCCTTATCAGGATCTTTAGAGGGTAGAGACTGAGCTTTTAGGATGGGGCATTGGTTCCTTAAGTGTCCCTAGGAATGACAATGCACACAGAAAATAGGTTTGTTCTCGTATTCCAGAGGTTGGCACTTTATGTAGGAGGATCCATAAATGAGGTTGACAAAGGTGGGAAGCTCAGAATCCAAATTGGTATTGATACAAATATGAGCATGGACCATCTGTGATCAAACTTTGGTGGATGAATCGATCGCTACTAGCTCATCGATAGTTCTAGAGATTCCTTTGAGAGTGTCCTCATGCTAGAACTAAAAGGGGAGGTTTGGCAACCTAACCCATATCAGGGTAATGTTGATATTTTAGGTGTCAGGATCATAATATTTAGCCCATTGACGGATGAAGAGGTTCCTTCTGCCTAGGAACCAAGGTCTTCTGGTTAGAATTTTACATGCATCCTCTTGATTATTCAACCTAATGGTAACAAAACCCTGGATAGGGCAACGATCTCCATGTTCCTACTTGTTCTCCATTTGGAGTAGGCCCACTTCTTGATGGTCTCCATGTCTGGGCGATCTTTGATGAACTTGCCTACTAGAGAAATTTTTTCCATTGAGAAGTAGCTTGACATCAAACTTTTTGGTATCACCAGATCTATGTCGTTGGGTACTAAATTTTGGGTCGGGAGTTTGCGGAGGGGCCCTTGGTTGATCGTTTGGGCATAAGAGACAATACTAGGTTTATCTAGATCAAAACCCTTCCAAAGGGTTTGACCATCTAGCGGGTCCCATTTTTTTGGAGGCTCCTTTACATACGATGAGAAGGAGAAAACCCCATCGATCGGATCCTTACCTGCACCACTTACGTTAGATCCTACCATGGATCCTCAATCCTCTGAACTGTCATGTCCGCCTATACCTGCTCCCTCCGCCATCGCTCCTCCATTTTCCAATCTCCAATTTTGATATCGTGTGCCCATAAAAAAACTCCATATTTAAACATGGTTAGAAAGTTAACTTTAATACCATAGTTATAAGGTTTGATTTAGTAAGTTTAAAAAGATAAAATAATTTGAAGTTTTGATTTTTTATTTCTTTTAAAGAAAAAATTAATTTCAAAAATAAAAATAAAATTTATTACATTATATTTATACATAAAATTATAAACAAAGACATGTTGGTCAAAATGACCACATCCAGGAAAATAAGAAGTAGTCTTCTCAAGATTTCACTAAGTATAAGATAACAGTCGTGACGACGCAACATTTTGAAGGTCAAGGTAGAAATAAGGGTGCAAAGTCATGATGACGTGATATTTTGAAGACGAAGGTAAGCCAAGGGTGAAAATTCATGATGGCACGATATTTTGAAGGTCGAGGGCAGAACTAAGGCAAAAAGTCACGATGGCATGATATTTTGAATATGAAGGTAAGCCAAGGGTGAAAAGTTGCGATGGCACGACATTTTGAAGCTAAGGGGTCAAGCCATGATCAAAATTCATGATGGCGTGACATATTGAAGGTCGAGGGTAGAATTAAGGTGGAAAGTCATGATGGCGTAACATTTTGAAGGCTGAAGGCAGAACTAAGGCAAAAAGTCACAATGGCGCAACATTTTGGAGGCCAAGGGTAGAACTAAGATGAAAATTCATGATGGTGTGATATTTTGAAGGTTGAGGATAGAACTAAGGTGGAAAGTCACGATGGCACGACATTTCAAAGGTCGAGAGAAAAACTAAGGTGAAAAGTCGTGATGATGCAATATTTTGAAATCTAAGGGCAAAATTAAGGCAAAAAGTCACGATGGCATGATATTTTAAAGGTCGAGGGTAGAACTAAGGTGAAAAGTCACGATGGCACGATATTTTGAAAGTTGAGGGCAGAACTAAGGCGAAAAGTCATGATGACACAATATTTTGAAGGCCGAGGGTAGAACTAAGGTGGAAAGTCACGATGGCATGATATTTTGAATGTCGAGGATAGAACTAAGGAAAAAAGTCACGATGGTGTGACATTTTGAAGGCCAAGGGTAGAACTAAGGTGAAAAGTCATGATGGCACGACATTTTGAAGGCTGAGGGCATAACTAAGGTGGAAAGTCATGATGTCACAAAATTTTTAAGGCCAGGTGAACCATGACATTTCTAATAAGATTAATGAAGATCGTCATAACAAGAAGATCTCAACCACTTCCAGTTGAAGACTCCATGCTCTCTCAACTGCTTCTTTACCAGAATGAGCCTACGGGCATACTATTGTAACAACTTTCAATTTTTTTGTTATGTAAAACTCTTATATATAGAATGAGCAACCCAAAAAAAAGGTCGGCTCTTAAGTGTTTACAAGGCTATGTATACAAACTTTTGAAATCTTAATAAAGATCATCCATTCTAGTTCTTGACTCACTGGTGTTCTAAATCAAGTATGTATGTGTTTCCAATTGCTATATAAGTCTAAATTGAATGTAACCCGCATTAATTATTATTCTAAATTATTGCAATAAAGTTCAATTAGATCTATAATTAACTTCACAGATAAGATTACACTTAAATAGATCTTCACCAGAAGTTTTAGTTTCTCTATTTTGGTTCTTTGCTATGCTTTTCTGCAAAATATTACAATAGTTACTTTGTTATTACCTAGTCATCCTAACCACTTGTTCATTTATCTCCACCATCTCCACCATCAACTCACTAGACTCCAAAAGCAACTTCTCCTACCCCAAAAGGTTCTCCCACCAAACAATAAAATGTAGATACCTCTCTGGCCATTGCTCCTTTTCCTTACTCCATAAACCTACTAAGCTTTCAAGCCATTCATATCACTTCTCCCGAGAGTGACCATATCATTGCTAAATTTCAAAAATTAAAAAAGGTAACCTTGAACGTTGCTACATGGCTGAAATCATGAAGCTCCCAAAGTTCTAAAGATATAGCCTACATCAGAGAAGGAATAGTGTTGGATCCCATCAACATGCAACGTTCTACTATGAAAATGACCCCACTCGTACAGAAGCTAAAAAAATACATGACCCTGGAGGACTATCAATCTAAGGTGACCACAAAAGATATCACTCAACTACCAATGGCAAACAAGTGGGGCAAGGCCAATATACACATGGGAACTGTTTATCTAAATGCTAAATATTACAAATAAAAGTAATTTCAAGCCGAGCAAGCAAGAAAGCATTTGAAAGAATCCTTGCACAAAAAAAAAACAATCGAAAAAGACTTTAAAAAATGAAGCTAAGAAATGGGAGCTAATGTTCAATAAAGTAGCCTCCTACAAAGAGAAAGAGATGAAGGTCGAAGAGCAGATCCAAATATTGTAAGCAGGTTGAGGACCTTCAAAAATAGCTCACAAACAATGCTAATAATACTAGCGGGCTATCTAAAGAGAAAGCTAGGACAGTTAGGAGAGACATGATTGGAAGCATCTACAAGATGACCCTGAAGGCAATGCCCACATTATATTTTTAGCTCAAAATCAAAAATACGCTAGGGCAAGTGGAAGATGAATTCAAAGCATCAATCAAACTCCTGGTAACAAGGCTATCAATAACTACAAAAATTCAAGTCTTGGTAGACAACACCCAAACAATAACTGGCTATAGAGCACGGGATAAAAATTGGTCCCAGGCCAAGTTAGTCACCAGGAGCTTTTTCAAAAGGTACAAGCTGGTAACTAAAAGTGCTAAGCTCATGCAAGAGCTTAGAGCAGAAGCTAAGGCAATTCTAAAATATGTAAGCATAGCTGAAAAACTATGGCATGCCTAGCTTTTGGAACAAATATTCAAATCTCCTAAATGAAGATGAACTGAACATCGCCTGGAAGAAATTTGTAGAAGATGAGTCAAAAATTTATAGTTGGGAATAGCCTGTTCAAGAATAAAAATACTCAGCATGGCTCAAGATATTACCTATATCAACTCTTGTCTACATGAGGTGTACAAGAAATCAAGAGCTTTATCGTATGATAAGGTTGAAGAGTTGGAGTATTTGTACATCACTTTCAAGGAAAAAGTAGATATAGATAAGGAAACCTGGAGGAAGGCCTGCACTGCCTATAATGAAGTAGTAAAAGAAAAGGACAAATAATAAACGGCTAAGAAAGCCTCATCAAGTAGTGCAGCAGCTCCTGGTCAAGGTGAAGCATAAAAATCTAATGAAGAAGATACTTCGAAAGAATGACCACCCCAAATAAGGAAGCATTTTTGTGCTTGGTATCATTCCCCTTATTTCCATTATTTTTTCTTAATTGATTCTTTTTACTCCATTCCCCAATGGATATAGGCTCTAGGTTCTAACATTCAGCTGCTAGAATTATCCTAGGAGGCACCAATAATGTTGATCAAAATGACCACATCTAGGGAAATAAGGAGTAGTCTTCTCAAGATTTTACTAGATTTCACTAAGTATAAGATAAAAATCATGACAACGCGACATTTTGAAGGTCGAGGTAAAAATAAGGGTGAAAAGTAGCGATGACATGACAATTTGAAGATGAAGGTAAGCCAAGGCTGAAAATTTGCGATGGTGCAACATTTTGAAGGTCGAGGGCAAAACTAAAGTAGAAAGTCATGATGGCACGACATTTTGAATATGAAGGTAAGCCAAGGGTGAAAATTCATGATGTCACGATATTTTGAAGCTAAGGGGTCAAGCCATGATCAAAAGTCGCGATGACACGACATTTTGAAGGCCGAGGGTAGAACTTAGGTGAAAAGTCATGATGGCACAACATTTTGAAGGTTGAAGGTAGATCTAAGGTGAAAATTCATGATGGCATGACATTTTGAAGGCCAAGGGTAGAACTAAAGCAGAAATTCATGATTTTGAAGGCTAAGGGCAAAACTAATGTGGAAAGTTGCGATGGCACAACATTTTGAAAGCCGAGAGCAGAACTAAGGTGAAAAGTCATGATGGCATGATATTTTGAAGGTCGAGGATAGAAATAAGGTAGAAAGTTATGATGGCATGAAATTTTAAAAGTCAAGGGTAGAACTAAGATGGAAAGTCATGATGACGCGACATTTTGAAGGTCGAGGGCAGAACTAAGGTGAAAAGTCGTAATGGTGCAAAATTTTGAAGGTCAAGGGTATAACTAAGGCAGAAAGTCATGATGACGTGACATTTTGAAGGTCAAGGGCAAAACTAAGGTGAAAAGTCACGATGGCATGATATTTTGAAGGTTGATGGTAGAACTAAGGTGGAAAGTCATGTTTTCATGATATTTTGAAGGCTAGGTGAACCACGATGTTTCTAATGAGATTAATGAAGATCACCATAAAAAGAAGATCTCAACCACTTCCAATTGAATACTCCATGCTCTCTTAACTAATTCTTTACCATAATGAGCCTATGGGCATACTATTATAACAACTTTAGTTTTTATGTTATGTAAAACTCTTATATATAGAATGAGCAACCCAAACAAAAGGTCAGCTCTTAGGTGTTTACAAGGCTATGTATACAGACTTCTAAAATCCTAATAAATATCATCCATTCTGGTTCTTGGCTCACTGGTGTTCTAAATCAAGTATGTATGTGTTTCCAATTGCTATATAAGTCTAAAGTGAATGTAACCCACATTAATTCTTATTCTGAATTCTTGCAATAAAGTTTAGTTAGATCTACAATTAACTTCATAGATAAGCTTACACTTAAATAGATCTTCACCAAAAGTTTTAGTTTCTTTGTTTTGGTTCTTTGTTATGCTTCTCTAAAAAATGTTGTAATAGTTGCTTTGTTGTTACCTAATCTGTATCGCTTTAACTCTCTAGCCATCGCTATATTTCCCTCTTTTTACACATTTCCCTTTTCTCCCCTTTTCCTAAAAGAAGCAAGGAACCAGCCTCCTCTGGAGATTGAACCAAGTAAACTTTGTGTTAACCTGGTATTTCAATGTTGGCAAAGTCTTGGGCGCAAATGTAACCAAAGACAAATTTTGCTTCAGCAAGACAATGATTCTATGACATTATTATATCACAATATCCCTTACATTTTATATTTTATTTTTCTTCAAATTATAAGTTGATTATATATAAACTAATAACAATCTCAATCTTCTTATTTCTACCAAAATATTTTTCCTTGCTTCTTTTAACAATGAAGAAGGTTGTCAAAGGGCTCTTCTAGGAGACCCATGGTTCAAAGATAGATCTAGCCTTTATCTCAAGAAGTGGGATCCTAGATTTAACCCTAACATAAAAAGAATAGAAGTGGCCCTAATATGGGTAAGGTTACTTGGTTTACCTTTAGAATTTTGGGGGGAGAAAGTCTTTGAAGGTATAAAAAACTCCTTTGGGCACTTTCTCACAGTGGGTTTGTCACAAAAGATAGCAAAATGGCATGGATATTTCTAGGATTTATGTTATGGTTGAATCAAGACAGAAATTACCCAAGGAGATCAATCTAGTGTCAATATGGAAGTGTGGAATCAAAGAATAATCTATGATAATTACCATTTTAGATACATATTCTATGCCAAAACATGTTATCTAGCAAGAAATTATGCATACAGATAGAGAAAGAATACCAAAGAAAGCCCTAGCAAGCATGAAGATAGGAAAAGAGCCTAATATGGAAGAATAAGGAGTAGATATCTAAGGATAAGGAAAAAGAGTTTCATAAGCAAGAAGTTTACAAAACAAAATAATAAAGAAGAAAAGAAATATGGTATTCGTGAAGCTCAGAAAACCTTACAAAAGGATATGAATATGGAAGGAGGTAAAATAGTGATTCTAATAGAGAATAATCATACCATAGAAAGCCATAATGCCCCACAAAGGTCAACCTCTCTAATACTACGAGATGAGAGGATTGACAAGGAGGAATATATGAGGGATCAAAGGGTAGAGAGAGAAATAAATGCCAAGGGAGATGGAGGCTTATGAAGATTCATATTTCAAAGTTGTGCCTACAACTTATCAAGAAGTGGATGGAGGACATGCATCAAACTTAAGTATGTTAAGGAGTGCTAATAAGTTCTTGGATGTAGGAGTAGAGGAGGGAAAGAAGGTAAGGAAGGACATATTTAAAGGAAAAATGCTTAAATGAAACTAAACAGGATTTGAAATATGGGAATCAAGCAACCATAGCCTTGAGTGGGTAGAAGCCTACTAGGAGAAGCAAAACATGAAAGTCATATCATATAACGTTAGGGGAAAAAATACCCCTAACAAACATAGATTGATGAGGTCCATGTTGAAGGACCACCAATTAAAGATAGTATTATTGCAAGAAACAAAGATATCTTGTGCAAGGTGAGAGAGCATCCAAATTAGAATATGTAAAAAGGGTAAGAGCTATCAAGAGGATTGTTAACTATGTAGAATTATGACCTCTATGAGGGAGAAGTCATCTCTCAAAGTTTAAATCAATTGTTTATTCTATTCTCATATATGTATTCAAAGTTGGGTTTCCTTGTTACAAATATCTATGCTCCAAATATAAGCAGATTGATAAAGGAGTTTTTAAAAGAGCTAGAATATATGGGACAATAGGTTAGAAGGTTAATATGGAGACTTCAACACTCCATTAAGGATATCTAAGAAGAAGGAGGGTCCAAGGGAGTCATTGAGATTAGTATGAAATACCTTAGCAAGTTCATATCAACATCAAGTCTTTATGATTTTGACTTGAGTGGAAATACATTCAAATGGACTAATAGGAGGCTAGAGGAAGATTTTATCCATGTGATATTGGATAAGGGTTTGCTATACTTTGAGTGGTTTGAGAAAAATGTAGACATACTTTGACACAATTGCCAAGAATAGGGTTAGACCATAACCCTCTTGTCTTTTGGTGGAGTTTGGAGGAAAGAAAAAAAAACAACCCCTTTAAATTTGAATTTAAGTGGCTACAAAACCTAAGCATTTATGAGAAAATGAAAATATGGTGGATTCATCCAATCCAAGGATCGAAGATGTATGTAGTTGCTGGTAAATTGAAACATGTGAAGAGGGAAGTAAGAAAGTGGAACAAGGAGGTCTTTGAAAATATGTTCATGTAAAAGGAGATATTAAGGAAAGAATTGAGTCAAATTGAAGAGGAAGTAAGTAGAAAGGGGTAGACCAGGATCTTTTTAATAGAGATAAAGTTATCCATGCAAAAATGCATACAATAATGGCAAGGGAGGAGACGTACTAGAGATAAAATTAAAGGAACCAATGGATAACAAAAGGAGATACGAACACAAGATTCTTTCATGTCTCTACCATAAGATATAAAATTGTAGGAAGCATATATAAAATCCAAAAAGAGGATGGAGAAGTAATAAGAGAGGAAGATCAAATTAGACAAGGGGCAGTGGACTTCTTCAAAATGTTGCTAAAAAAGGACAAGGAGGATGATTAGGAAGCTATGGAGGAAGTAATTCAACATATCCCTAGGATTCTAACTAGAGACATGAATGCACAACTAGTCAAAGAGGTGAGTGAGAAGGAGGTTAGGGAAGCGATTTTCTCATTGGAAAAATATAAAGCTCTAGGACCTAATGGATTTCAAGTGGATTTATTTCAAGACTTCTAGAACATAGTGAGACAAGATGTAGTAGCAACAATAAGATACTCACACAATTTAGAAAAAGTGTTAAAAGAATACAATAGCACCTTCCTAGTGCTTATACAAAAGAAGCCTAGGCTAAAGGGATTTAAAGACTTTAGCCCAATTAGTCTATGTAATACCATTTATAATATAATATCAAAAGTGATTGCACTAAGACTAAAGTCTATATTCTCCTAAAGATCATTGTAGAGCAACAAAGGGAATTTGTGTAAGGTAGGCATATTTTGGATGGAGTAATCACATTGCATGAGACCATGCATTCGGTTAACATTAGTAAAAGGAAGGGAATGGTATTAAAGCTTGACATGAAAAAAGTCTATGATCAGTTCTCATGGCGCTTCCTAGATAGAGTCCTAGAAAAGTTTGGCTTCAATAGACACTAGAGAAGATGGGTGCATAATTGTTATGGAGGACCTCAATTATCAATTATAAGGAATGATTCTTTAGCTATATTGTTAGAAGCAATAGAGTTTTAAGGAAAGGAGATCCTTTGTCTCCATATTTCTTTATAATTATGTCAAAAGTGCTGGGAAGGTGCATAAGAGAAAAAAATTAGGAAGGTTCCCTAAGGGGGTTGAAACCATATATATCCATAACAGATATTATTCACCATAAATTTGTGGATGACACAATTTTTTTGGGGACCCTCTATAGCTGAGGCAAAGGAACTGAGAAGGATACTAAATCTCTATGAAAAGGTTTCCTAAACAAATGATAAACATGGACAAGAGTAAGGTATTTTTTATAAAAATAATAGAGAATTAAAAAATATGAATAACAACAAAGCTTATTTGTAGTGTTTTAACTTTCCCTTCTACTTACTCGGGTAGGCCAATGTTCACTAGAGCATGAAAGGATTAGATATAGAATGTGTTGATTGACAAGATACATATTAAATTATATTTATGGAAAGAAAAATTGTTGAGTTAGTAGATAAGCTAAAAATGATCAAGAGTACCCTCCAAGAACTTCCTATATATTTGTTATTAGTTTGTTAGATCCCATTAAAAATAGGCAATACAGTTGAAAGTATTCAAAAAACATTCCTATGGTTAAGATGAAGAACATAAGCTTATATGAGAGCGGGGATGAAAAAGTATAAGACCACTTTTTACTTTTATTTCCCAAACTATATTATGCAATATAATCAATGGCAATATCAACAACAGTAACCAAATAAATGCACAAATCATCACACATAATAGAGACACCAATTTAATGTGGTTCACCCAATGTGGGCTACTCCACGGAGAAAATATTTCACTAAAATTTTCTCAACAATCTCTTGGAAATCCTTTTCCTATTACAATGTTTATTGATCTCTATCCAAAGGAGACACCAATCCCCTAATCAATTTTATGGATCTCTATCCACTGGAGACACCAATCCCCTCTACTCTAGTTGATGATCTTCTAGAAGAACTGATGCCTCCACTGCACTGGCTAATGGATCTTTATCCACTGAAGACTTCTACCCTCACTTAGAAGACCTATCTTCACTGCACTGGCTGATGGACCTCTATCCACTTGAGACTGTCATCCTCTATACTTTGTAACCTCCAATTTGCACTAAACATAGTCCTTCAGTCTAGCACAAATCTGCTCAATCTCTATCCTCAAATATTCTATAAACATAGTCCTTAGGTCTAGCACAAATTTAATCACTCTTTGTCCTCAAATCTGCACTAAACATAGTCCTTCAATCTAGCACAAATCTGCTCAATATCTATCCTTAAGTCTAAACTAAACACAGTCCTTCGGTCTAGCATAAATATGCTCAATCTCTGTCCTCAAGCCTTAACACAAAGCTTGACTTAATTATAAATCAACTCTGCTAGATCTGCCCCAAACCTTAACTCAAGGTTTGAACAAATCAATCAATCAACTTTGCTCACAAATCTTCTCAAAGACTAATCTCAAATATGCATTGTAAGCTTCCACAAAAGCTTACTCACCTCAACTCAATCTAGTACAAAATCTTCTTCAATAACACAAACAAGCTTAACATAGAAATTTTTTCAATCTCACAAAAATACATAGAGAATTGTTAGAGACTCAATATGCTTCACACTCATCACAATGCTCAATCACTTTCAATATCTTTCTCAAATCAAATTATAATATAGAACAATTTGTTTCACATAATTAGAACTATCACTTCAACACTTCTACTTGACTAGGATCAATCAACTCCACTCAATAAATCACTCAATGAAATACTCCTTGCTTACAAACCCTAGTCCAAGCATATGAATACTCACTCAATTATTTCCAACAATTCTTATCAAACAATCTTACATAACAATGATAGTATACTCATGATCTTGTAAACCCCAATATTCAAACTCAACAACAAGGGATCTCAATCACCCAACAATGAAACATGCATTCACTCACTCAAAATATCCAATAATGCTTATCAAATAAAGTTTATAGTATTTACTTCCATTTCAGAAAACTCATCAACTCAACAAACCAACAAAGAAAAACTTAACCAAGTCCTTTTCACTCCAATCTTGTTTTTAGAAAACCTCAACCAATCAATTACTTCAACCAAGGAAGAATGTGCCCATACCTTTTACTTGATGAAGAGTAGACTTCAAAACCTGTTTTAACAAGATTAAACTCTTTGCCAATCTCAAGGGTTAGGTTACCACAACCTCTTCACAAAATAATTTTTACACAAAACATCAAGTCCTCTTGTACACCTTATAATATCCAAACTCAATATTTTAACTCAAATAATTTCATCAAAAATAACATACATAGCAATTTTCCTTGTACACCTTATAATATCCAAACTCAATATAATAAAATCATTCACCACATACACAAATGTCACAATAAAAATATTTTAATCTTTTCACATTATAACTCCCCTAACACTTAGCATCCATAAAAATTAAAATATTAAACTTGTATACCTTTTATTTCCTCCACAACCTTCGGTGCTTTCGACCACGACTTAGGCCCTCCAAGGGCTACGTCCCCACATGGAATACTCGGCGCTTACTCCTCAACAACTCTTCACAAAACACGTTGAATGCAAAAATGCAAGCACCAATGTCGTCGATCATGGGAGTCGAACTGTGGTCACACCACAAGCAAAGCCTTAGTAATTTCAAACCTACCGCCTGTACTATCATCGCCGGTGTGATAGCCAAAGTCCACACTATCCAAAAACCTTAAACACTCACGTGCATGGAACAAAAAATGTTCCCTCCTCCTTGGATGTAGCGAACAAATCAACACAGTGCATGTAATAAATTGGAGATCATTAAAAATTGCTTTGTAGACTTTGGAAATGAAACATTTCTTTATTTATATGCATGCCCTTTGTCTTCAATACATCGGCGAACATTCAAATTCGAATTTGAATTAAATAAATATTTAAATTAAACCCTAGCACCCATCATTATTTAAATTAAAATTTTAATCAAAGATTAAAATATTTTAATTTAAATTAAATCTGCTTGTGGGTCTTTTTCAACTTGGTCCTTGATCTTCTTCAGCTTGGTTTTTGGCCTGAAATAATAATAATAAAATATTATTATTTAATTTGAACTTGCTTCTCCTTCCTTGGGTCTTCATCCTTTGGTCCCTCCTGGGTATATAATATTTAAAAATAAATATTATAACCTATTGCTTTTCAAGACCTTCTTGCTTTGGAAGAAACACTTAATGTCCTCAAAGATGACAAACATAGCACAAAAATATGTTTGACATCAATGACAACAAAACTCCTCAAAATGTCCAACATAAGAATAGAGGAGAAGACTATAATTTTGCTTATAAGTTGGGAGAAAGTATGTAACAATAAATCAAGTGGAAGACTTGGCATTAGAAGAATAAGAGATATAAATAAGGCCTTGGTAGAAAAGTTGGGATGGAGGCTAGTGAAGGAGGGACATGCCTTATGGGCAAGAATTCTAAGATACAAATACCTTGACAACCAAGAGGGTAGTAGATTTTTTATCACACTAGATCCATGTTGAGGATCTTCATTATGAAACCACATAGTAAAGGGTAGATAAGTACCATGGAAAGAAACTCAATGGAAGGTAGGGAATGATAGGTCTATCCACTTTTGGAAATATGCATGGCTAGATAAGTACCCATTAGTGAAGGATGAGGTATTAACGAGTATCAAAATAGTTCTAGAATAAAATTATGGAAAAATGGTGAGTGGTTATTTGGAATCATAAGGAGAGGTAATATGGAAGGAGCTAAATATCCATAACTAGTATGAGGATGAGCTCCAAAAACTATCAAATAAATTGAGAGCATATTATGTAAGCCTCAATTTGGCTAAGGACACAATAGTATGGGGAGCTACTCAAGAAGGGTCATTCACTATTAAATTAGCCTACGATCTATTACATGCTAATATTGGGAGGGGGGGGGGGGTTCAATGGGATCAATTATGAGGAAGGAAAACCATTTCCAAGTTAGCAATTTTCCTTTGGATGATAGTGTAAAATAAGATATTAAAAATAGATAACCTTCAAAACAGAGGTCTCCAATTCTCTAACAGATGTTACCTTCGTGAATACCATGAGGAATCAACGAATCACATATTCTTAGAATGTAATTAGTCCTTAAAAATATTTTATGATATATTTAATAATACGGGGGATGTGTGGGTGATGCCTAATAACATGGAAGGATGGATAGAACAATGGAAGAATCCTTTTAAAATCCCAAGACTACATCAGATTTAGAATCTAATTTCCTTTCATTATATGTGGGGAGTTTGGCTAGAGAAAAAAAAAGTTTTTTAAAGGGAGGAAGAGATCTATAGCCATAAATAGAGAACACATCATAGTGGTCATAGTGGAGAATCTTCAAGTAGTAAAAGAGAATATAGAGTCATTAGAGGAAGCTAAAGTAAATGTAAATTAGAATGTAAGTCTAGTTGGGGGGATGTTAATCCCTAAGGAAGCTTGAGGAGGTTGACCAAGTGACAACCACCAATTCAAGGATGGATGAAACTAAATTTTTATGAGGCTTGTAAAGGGTATCCAAGGAAGGCTGGAGGAGTAGTAGTACTAAGGTATAGCTATATAATGGTGATTGGAGCTATAAGTGAGTACTTGGGCATAATGACTAGTCATCAGGCTAAAGCTAGAGCAATGTTAGCAAGAGTAAATACAGTAGTTTAATTGAGAATAAGATATTAATAATTGAGGGAGACTCATTGAATATTGTTAGTTTCCTCAATAAAAGGTCAATGAAGATTTGGAGAAAAATAAACATAGTAATAGACACACTAAGACACCTAAATGCACTAGATGAATTTCAAGTGGTACATGCCTGTAGAGAAGGAAATAGGGTGGTCGGTTGACTAGTTAACTAGGGAGCTCTCAAAGAGGAAGATAAAATATAGATACCACTAGATGGTATAAATTGAGACATCCTCCATTTAGAGAAAAAAGAGGTAGATATTTAGAAAGTCAAGCCAAAGGGGTGAAAATTTTATTTGTTCAGAATATCCATAGGAGGTTTGTGGATTTGCATGCGATAGGGTCATTCCCTTTGGAGATTATCAAGATTTGTCAACTTGTAGTTGTAATAATTCTAAGATATTTGTTTGATGAGGGTTCTATTTTTTTAAGATCTGCATATGCAAATGGACCCATTTTTTAGAGTTCTGCAAACTCGTTTTCTAAGGGATTCATATTCTAGATATCTATGGGCTAGTATACTCAAGGTTCAACATAATAAGGCCTCGAGAGAGAAGGATTTTATTTTATAAATATTTATGGATTTGTGTGTGGAGGGATCCATTTTCTAAAGATCTATGGACTTTTCTATTAAGGGTTCCATATTTTGGGGATTCATTTTCTAAATATTGGGGTATGGTGTATGTTTATGCACCAAGAATAAACTAAAGAAGTAATGCAATGAATGTACTAATGTTTTGGGAGTTTTGACGTAGTTGGAATAAAAAGAATAATAGATGTGGGATGTTGTTGTAAGAGTGTATATAAATAATTGCAAGAAGGTTTTATCCCTTTCAAAAATCCTGAATTTACCCTAATATAAAATAACAATCCCAATATTTAATCAAGTAATAATATAAATAATAACAAAGTAAAAAATATTAATATTTCATTGTATATTATTAAAAAGGAATAACAAAATAGTTATCTTTAGCTTAAATTCTTGATATCTAACCTAAAATGGAGCCAAAAAGAAAATATATCTCACACTAATAGGGGTACATTTAGTGGTTTTACTACGATTATTAAGTAGCCATTTTGAAATTAAGGTTATTGATGGGATATAGGGCATTGTTTTTACCAAAAATGAAGGTTTGAAGGTCAAATGAGGGCCTAAATATATTTTCCCAGGATAATTTCCCTTAAACTTTTCACTCATCAAAGAGAAAAACATTGGATTTTCATCAAAAATAACCAAGTCCTCCCTCATAGGTTAGTGGATTGATAGTTTTCAATCATTTGTTTGTCAATTTATGATGCAACCATTGTTATCTATATTAATCATTATGACCAATCCATAGAGGTTCTAAAGCAATGGTGACATCATTCGATAAATTGCATTCAAGGATCAATATTTTGAAGTATAAGAAAGCAAGGTGACCAAGCAACCTATTGACCTAATTCTAGAGATATTATTATGACATGTCATATTATTGATTGATAGATAAAAAATCTCTTTTGAATATTTTTAGAGGGAAATTATGTCTAATTTGTGAATTTTAGAAGCTATCCATAAATATCAAATTTCAAGTTGATTAATTTACTTATTTCTAAGTATGAATCAATGCCAGGTGATCTAAGATAATCATTTGGAGGAAGTGTCACAAATTTTGAGATGTCAACTCAAATATCCCATGGAAAATCATGAAAAAGATATATATTTTAAAAAATAAACTCATACAACTAAAGATGATACCCAAAGTAGATATCAAAAACAAGATGCACTATCTAAGCAAAATTTTATCACCAATCATGTGGAGATCACATTCAAAATATGATAATATCTCCTTAGATAGAACTTGTGTTTTCTTTTGAAAAAATTGTGAACATTATAAAGGATCTTTTTCATGATCCTCAAACACTAGATACTTTACTCTTTTCTATTTTTATATTAATGTGATCAACATACTTTACTAATGAAATTCATGATTATGCATCAATGAATCCAAGTTTATTCTATTTATCTCTTATCTTATAAATGCGATCAGATAGTGAATTATGGTTATTAGTTTTTAACCCTTTTCATTTTTGCTAGTCGTTTCATGAATATCATGTACTTTAATTTCATTGCTATTAACAATTAATTGAATCAAAGTTTAATGGAAAATGTCCATATGAACATTGAAATAGATCACAATCAAAATTTATTATAATTTTTTTATTACTATTTTCCTAATCCCTTTTCCTTTCAAAATAAATTAGGGAATTTACCCTCTCCAATGGTTGGTTAAATAAAAGTTTGATATTTCAATTATATTATGTCTAGCGTGCACCTATAACTTAATATGAATTATTAATACAAGTTTTGACACACCCCATAGGATGTATAATCAAAATTATGTCATATATAGCTATGCAAAAAACCCTTAAAGGCAACTCCATTAGAAAATTTAAAATTGTATACTCATGCAATATAAGGAGTAATAATTCAAAATTCTAGTTTCTTTCCATGAGTTATTGCTTCCCACAAAATTAAAGAGATTAACAAGATAGATATTCTCACCTCAGGAAACTCAGTCACTTATTGTAATGAATTAAATATGATTTATCTTATCTTCCCATAGGTTCAAGATAGCATGAAAACTTCCAACACCTACTCAAATCAACTATGTTTAATGGAATGATTAAGGACCATTGATTTTAGTGAATTAAAATTACATTTTGACCATAATTATGAAGGCTTTAACAACTCAAGTTAGGATATGATTTATGACAATTTATAAGATATAAATATACTAAAGGTAACACATAATATTCCACATGATTTGGTTATTATGGTCTAACTACTCTCTTTCTCTCTATAAAGGAAAGTTGTGATGCGCTATATAGGATTAACAATTAGTTCAATCATCAATTTGGCCATATTAGAAAATGCTTTAAAGAAAATTTTCATGTATTATCCATATTCATACTAGTTTATCCTTCAATTTAACATCATTTTAAGTCATCCATCTAAAGACAATACTGACTTCAATATTTTATTTTACCGTAGGATTCTAGTCATTATTATCCAATAATTTATATATTATATGAACACATTGTAGATTGATCTTGAAATGATGGTGAGACAAGAAAGCATGCAACCATTTCTAAGGGCATACTAGAAATTTATTCATATAAAATAAATTATGGTCTAAGGGAAAAAGCTATCCATTAAGCCTCTAATGCCTTTGCTGGTATAATTGAACAAGAAGTTTTTAATATCAAGTTTAGAGAAAATTTTATCACCTCCATAGATTACTCTAATTCCAAATTTTCCCACTCCATCCTCACAACCAAAATTGATACATGTGTAATAACCAATTCATCTTTTCACACCTCTAACATGTCAAGTTAACAATTGAAATAAGATGGACCAAATAGAAAAGAGCTTAGTGATCTCATTTCACTGGTTTGGAAAGTATCATATTAGTCGATGAACATGAAAGGTAGTGGTAAGAGTGGAGAGATGACTGAATTGGCAATAACAAAGAATACATTTCTTGATAAGTGATCAAATTAGTATGTTTAGGCTACTAGACCATATAAAATTTGCAAATAATATGGTGAATGCAACATGTTTTTTTTTAACCAAGTAGTGAACTTAAATTAGGATGAATTTTGATTTTACATTTGTAAAAATATACACAATCCATAGGCATCTGTAATAAAGTGAGAAAAATATCAAGCAATATTGCAAGCCACATAAAAACTAACTAGAAATTAGATATATTCATATAATTGTGATACACCTCCAAAATCAAATGTTGTTGTAGCATATTTATTGTTAGGAGAAGATCTACTTTTTTAGTCAAAGATAATAAATCTCATAATAAATAAAGTACTTTGAAATATTTGAAAAAGAGTGTAATGGAAGAATAAAATTAGCCTAAACCTATAAGTATTCTAAATCTAATGATTTTAAGGAATTGGTTCAATTTTGTGATCCTATGGTACACAATCTTCAACAATGATAATATTTTCTATACTACCATAAAGGAAAGCACAAGCATATTAAAACCCCCCAAAAAAGAGCATATAGTAAGCATGGATGTGTTTGAGTTTTATACTAGAAGAGAGGATCAAATAAGAGGAAGTTAAAGAGATGATATTTCTAAAAATTTATGGTTTTCATTATTAGTAAGGGAAGAAAGACAATAGGAAACTATACAATATAAGATATTTATTTCTAGAAAATAAATATCCATGTAACCTAGAAGATTCAAGCTAGTGGAAAAATTGAAAATAATGCAAGATAAGATAATGTTTGATGCTATTTTCACCAAGGTAGTTTGATCTTTACATAAGGCATTGAAGGAACAAGATAAATTCAATTTGAAGTAAAACCTTATCCAGATAAAAAACCAATAGCAAAAAAGTAGGAAAATATGATGGAACATAATTCAACCTTAAAGATTAACACTAATATTGTGGAATAGTCCAAGACACAAATACTTAAAATCATAAACCCTCTCTAATTTTATATCACACTCAAAGTTGAGGGGTTTGTATTACATAGTGATATTATGGATTTTGAAAATGATTCTTATGATGTAAAAAGTAGTTTATGAAAAGTTGAATCTCACCCAAAATCACACCTTCAATGGGTTGATACAAATGAATGGAGACAAAGGTTCTACATGAATATTATGGTGGAGTAGGTCAAGAAATTCAATGGTGGAGTGAAAATCATGGCACACTATAAAAAAATGATATTTTGGGAAATGGGTGGAGATATGGGGGTAGATGACAAAGGCAATATGGATGAAGGAGGTTCATTAAGAGTCACTTGGATAGTTGATAAAGTTAGATCTTACTAAGGGGATGGCTTAGTAGTCATATTATATTCTAGAGCTACTCTAAGGAGTTATTCCATTCCTCCAATGTGTTCCAAGGATTCCCTTGGGGATATTCTTTTGGAAGAGGGAACCCTTTGGCTTGAGATTTGTTCTTCTTTCTCTTATCTACCTTATCATCCTTCTAGGAAGACCTCTACCTCTTTTTGGACTTTTTATCCTTATTTTCTTTGGTTTATTTTTCCGATGATTGAGCTTGGTGAGTCTTGGTGGTTTCATTTGGGTCAGTAGCATCATGTTCTTGGAGTTCATGTTGATAAAGAAACTGTAGGGTTGGTAATTATATGGAGGTGGGTAACCACTTCTTTCGACCATAAACTAAGGAGAAAGGGAAATAACAAATTCCCTTATTGGGGGTTGTTCTATTTGCCCAAAGAGCTTTGAAGACATGTTGATGCCATACTTTTTGGTTATAAATTCTTATCATTCTTAAGATTCTCATGAGGTAAATACCATATTTATTCATATAAATACCATACTTTTTGGTTATAAATGGCCTTGTAGACTCTGCTAGGCCATTTCCATGCAAATAGTAATTGGAATATTTCTTCATATAAATACCATATTTAAGAGTAAATTGGCTTACGTCAATCCTAATGAACATAGGTGAATTGTCTATTATAATAGTATATCATACTCCAAATGAGGTAAAAATATCCTCCAAAAAGTCAATGATGATCTTCCTAGTAGCTTGCTTGAGCAGTAATGCTTATGCCCACCTTGTGAAGTATTGTGTAGCAGTGAGGATCCATCAATGTCCCTCACTATAAGGTGGATTGATTGCCTTTATAAAATCCAAATCCTATCATGAGAAAGGTTCAATAGCTAAAATGGGCTTGAGAGACAATGTAGTGTTTTGGTTCCTCTCATTGAAAAACTTGCACTTGTCACATCCTCAACCCCATTAGTGTGTTATTAAATATGGTGGGATAGTAATAACAAACCATAACTATTTTTACCATCATGGTGTGTGCTAAATAATGTCCATCAGAGAAATCCTAATGAAACCCTCATGGCAAAGAAGTAGTCTTTTCCATCTCTACACATCTTAGGAGTGTCCCATAAAAATTCCTCTAGAATAGAATCTCTTCGATGAGGATGTAGTGAGCATTCTAAAACTTGTATGCCCTCCTTTGTGAATGGCTTAAACTTGGTGGATATTGGTTGTATTGCATGTAGTTAATATGGTCTTGGCCTAAATCCTCACCTTATTCAAAGATGATTAGGAATACTTTTTCTTCCTTTTCTAATTCTTCTACTTCCTAAGCCAACCTTTGCCTTAGTGCTTTACCCCTAATTAACTTGGTGTATTTGATCTCAATATCATACTATAGTATATGGGTGACCCATCTAGCCCTCTTATCAATAATTTCTCCATTCATGATATAGTCCTTGATACTAGAGTGGATAATATTTACAATTATTTTGTTGCTAGAGATCATATACCTAAAGTTTTTAAGCTTCAAATAAAAGAATAAATTTTCCTATCAATGAAACCATAGTGCTCTTCATATTCCTTAAGGGTTTGGCTAAAGAATAATATATTATGCTCATCACCTTGATTGTTCTTTTGGGTTAATACAGTTGCAATGCTGGACTCCCCCATAAGTGTAGAGGATGAAATCCTTGTCAAAATTTGAATTAGCTAATATTGAGGTCTCTGTAATGGCCTGCTTGATTATTTTGAAAGATTACTTCCCTTCCTTGGTCCACTAGAAATATTTCCCCCATTTTAAAATTTTGGTGATTGGCTTGACAACGGAGGCAAATTTAGGGATGAAACTTTGGATAAAATTAATCTGCTCAAGAAAAAACTAGATATCTTTCTTATGATGGGGTAAGGACAACCCTAGAATATATTTCTCTATCAATATCTATGGTGATCCCTTCTTCAGATACCACATGCTCCAAAAAATTTCCCCATGGTACAAAAATACATATTTCTTAGGGTTAAGGTAGATTCTAAATTCCTGAAAATGCTTGAATATCCTTTCTAGATGTCCCAAATGGTCATCCTTATTTTTGAAAAATACTTTTAGGTCATCAAGGTAGACAAGGATTATTTTTTTGAGAAGGTTATGAAAAGTGATAGCCATAGCCCTTTAGAATGTTGCCCCAATATTTTATATGCTGAAGGGCATTTGTTGATAAGCAAATGTGCCCCACTTAGCAGTGAATATTGTCTTATGTCGGTCCTCTTCTTTCACCCAAACCTTATTATAGCTAGAGAAACCATCTAAGAGCTAGAATTTCTCTGATTCTACTGTGGTTTGTAGGATTTTTTCCATGGAGGGCAATAGATAATGGTCTTGCCATGTAATCAAGGAAGAATGTACTCTAGATCCTCTTGTTGTATAAAACGTACAATTTGATCATCGTATTCAAACACTTGCCATAAACATTATCTAGATCTTTCACTCTGATGATGACCTTAATGTTTTGTTGGCCATCTCATAAATATTTAGTTGGTTCAAATTGATCTTCTATAACTTCCATATAATGCACATCTATATTATGGATTTTGAGAATCACCATTATATTGACGATATCAAAGACTTCAAATAAATCTCAAATCCAATTCATGTAGGATCTCACCATTTGTTTTTATACTATGCACAAGGATCTTAATTGTCTAATAATGAGCTTAGTGTCCCCTAATATCTGCAATTATTTCACCCTTTTTTTGGAGGCTAAAAAAATTCCATACACAAAGGCTTCATATTTTGCCATATTATTTGAGCATTTGAATTGCAATCAGAATGCCTCAAGAATTTTCTTTCCTTATGTAGAAATGAGGTACACCCCTACTCTTGCTCTAGATATTTTTCTTGACCCATTGAAGTAAAGCCTTTAGATCCCAGTTGGATCCTCTTCTATCATCATGATTTTAGGGAGGATCAAATTTTCATCTTGTACAAGGTAGGTGTCTATTTTCATTAGCTTTATCATATTTTTTAGGTCTAGGTCCTTGATCAAAAGGTTATATGATTATTTAATTTCTTTAGATTTATTATTGGGTCTACCTACTCTAGACTATGGTCCTTATTTACCAATTTCTCCTCCTTTTCTTGGGCATCGGGCCTACCTTCCTATGAGGAGCATTGTCTTCCTAGTTTGTTGTGGGTTATTTACCTTTCGTTTAGGGATTCCTTTAGATTTTTTATTTGTTATGATTTACTGAGTATATCCCATAGTGACATAGGCATGGTGTATTTTTTTTAAATTCCACTATAATAAAATATTCTAATGGATTATTTCATATTCTCTTGAGCTCTTGTACTATTGTTGTTTCTCTTGAATCTCATCTATCACCCTTTTCTTACTCCTTGTGAGGACACCATACTAGAATGAAGCCCAATTGTTTGGTAGGATGCTTTTTTATCCAAGGATGGCATAGAATTTCCCTCATCCCAAGTTACTAAGGTTTGTTCTAGTGCTCCAGTATCCAATATGGGATTCTTCGATGGTAAGCTTTGTGTTGTGGTCAAGCCCGATGCTTAAGCAAAATTATTTCAGCGTGTAGGAAAAGGCATTAGACACATGGCTTGTTGGAGCATCCCATAGTTCAAGAAGTAAGGTTTTGAGTAGTATTATGGCCAACTATTGTGACTATTGCACAACATGCCCCAAATTTGGGGACCCACCTTAAATTTTGAGTTTTTTTTAGATTTATGGTTTTCTTTGAGTGATAATTCTGATAGGTCCCTACCCATGAGTTATCCATATAGATTCCAAGATTCATTGTTGAGTAGTGTCTTCTTGTAAAAGTAAAATTAAAATGTTTTGGTTAGGATTATTGTTTGAGTTTTAGATGTTGGTTTTAATATTTTCTTCTTGTTTCTATTGAATTTCAATAATTCAAACATTTAAAATTAATTGAGTTAAATTTAAAAATAATAAATAAATAAATAAATAAAAAATAAAATATATAAAGAGAAGAGAGTGTGAGTCAAGCAAGTTGGAGGATCATGCCTTGTTTATTTTATCCATCCACATTACACTCTAGACGTCTTTCTATATGCTTGGTTTGAGTTAATCTGGGATTAGCATTGTTTCATATTTTGGTTGGGTTTAAATTAGTTTTAATATAATATTTCTATGTTATGGGTTCTGTTAAATTAAATTTTGAATTAATTGTGTATGTTCATTTTCAGGTTATAAAGGGTTTGATCACGATCGTTAAGGTAAGGTTTAACTATCAACTAGTGAACGCGGATGACACGATGGAAGATATTTGCACTAACATGAAGTACAACTAGATATCAGGCTGACGTGGAGGACACAAGTTACGAGGCCTAACACAACAAATGGGTGTAGACTTGGACATGGATCTAGGAAATGAAAATGTGTATCTGGATGACAAAGACATCATGGACAAGGATGAGGATGACACCGACAGTGTGGTGGCAACGTGGCCAAAGACTGTCAAATGATTTGATCATGGACGAAGATGGTGACGACTTGGATTAACCATGGTGGAGCTGATCGAGCGACACAAATTATGGCAAACAAGAATAACTAGATATATACCATGACATAAATATGAATCGAATATGAGAGACATGTAGTTTAGATGGAAAGGGAGTCTGTAAGAATCAGAGAAAAATGATGAATTTAAAAATATCAGGGATCATGGGGTCCTTGAAGTAATAGTATGTTTGTTACCTCAAACAATAGAAAGATAAGATTTATACAGTGGATGACCTTACTTAGGTAAGCCATATAATTTTTGATGCCATAAAAACAATAATCTTGAGGTTTACCGTGTGAATCCCGATGACTGTTGTGGAATAAAGATACTGTGATGAAGTTTCAAAGTATGAGAATACAATGTGGACTTCAACCAAATGATAATCCATTAGATTTGTCAGAGAAAGCTAACACGGGTCGATCAGTGCATCTATCACGATGAATTTGAAGGTGTAGCCCTATGTTGTTTGTTGTGTCGAATGGATCAATGCATAGGGAGATATGCCAGCATTGCTTCGCTGTGCCAATATGGTAAAGATAGTAGCAGAGGTTTTAAAATAGGGTTTAGGCAGCAAGCTGTGATTCTATAATGAGGTGGCAGCATGAATGGCTTACCTAACATAGATACGAACATTCAAAGGACATTACAAGTTCATATTTTACCATGAGTGGTGAATTTTTTAATAGGTTGAAGGGAAGGATGGGTACCGAGGGCCACACCCAATCGTAGGAGATTTATAAAATAGTTTACATGTCCCTTCAATGTTAGACGCTGCAACCATAAAAATTGAACGTAGCCGCAGGGACAGAGGGCCCTTTGACATGGTTTTTTAGGTAGTGTCATTCATCATTGAATACATTTCTTCCACTTGCATGGATTTCAAGGATTCGACTACTCTTAGACCCAATAGTTGTGCTAAGACCGCCTTATGTAGTTGTTTCTAGTGTCCTTAGAAGGTAGTCGGTTGAATTACACAATATTATATGTTGACCACCAAGACTTGTATGTGGATAGGGCACATATTTAGAAACACTGAAGGGAGCAATTAAGCAAGAAATATTCCTTCTTCTATCCTTTTCACCACAATTAGAATGTGATCAGCTGGATACCGTAGCCACATGACGATGTGACTCGGGGTATGTTAAACACATAAATTACAAGTTAGGAAATGGATACGTAGAGAAAAAGGAAAAGGATGAAGTTAGACCAATAAGGGGAGTTGAAACTAAAAGATTTTTTTTCTATTTTTTCTTTGTTGTTTGCTTTTGTTGAAAAAAATATATGAAATGATTAACAAGTTGGACCAAATGGAGGGGAAACAAAGGAATGGAAAACAAAGAGTCTTATTGAATTTTTTTAAAAGGCCATGCAAAAACAGGTGAAATGGCTAGAATTTTTTGGAATAGGGAAGCGTGAAGAGGGGTTGGAAGTCTTCAAGCTATTGCAAACATTGATTTCCACCTTGTATACAGCCAAATAAGGTTCTAAACAATAAATTTTTTAATGCCCATATTTATCAAGCATGTATTGAAGTTATTTAATCGTGTTTTACGCATGACTATGGTAGCGTCATTTTTTTTTTTTTATACATGCCTTTATTACTTAGACTCTTGCACTTAACAGGATTTAGGTTGTGTGGATGTAGGTCTAACCTGGTTTTGTTAAATATTCTTAATCTTTCATTTTCTTCAGCATAGGAGAATTATTTTACAATAGCACTCTTTGATCATTTTCTGCACTTTGTTTCACATTATTCCATATTTTTTTTCCTAACCCTAGTTTTTGTCATTTATTTATTTATTTATTTTCTTTAAGCCCCATCAAGCACTGAAAGCCCTAAAGGCTATATTATTTTGCACAAATAATCAATAATGGGGGTTTTGAAGTAATTAGAACATCCAAATAATTTTGTTGTTTAAGGCTAACTTGTTAAATTATTTGGACACATTTAATTAAGACAAATTCATTTTAAGGTTCCAAAATATATTTTTGCACTCCACAGGTTATATCATTTCCAAATAAGTTTAACAAAGTTCACACTTTTAAAGAAAATTTGCAATTTTAAGTTCCACATAAATTCACTTTTAAAGGGAATACTAAATTCAAACTTTGCACTTTTTCAAGACAAACAAATTAATTTCATTTCAAGTGAAAGATGGAAATTTTAATAAATTCCAAAATTTCATTAAAATGAATCATTAAGATGCCATTCCAAAGCTACTACATTGCAAAGTTAGATTTTAGTCATTTTCTTTATTTTTTGCTCAAAGCAAAGCTTAACAAAAGAAGATAGACACTTTTAAACAAAGCAAGATAAAATTTGTTCACAAAGCATGGCAAAAATGAATTAAATAACCATTCAGGATTCACATTTTTTTAAAGCAAAAAACCCCTTGCGAGGCCACCTTGGTCTGAGAGACCATGACCAGGGGGTTCT
This sequence comes from Wollemia nobilis, assembly GCA_028583015.1. Taxonomy (NCBI): domain Eukaryota; kingdom Viridiplantae; phylum Streptophyta; class Pinopsida; order Araucariales; family Araucariaceae; genus Wollemia; species Wollemia nobilis. Next base: position 6,342,628 of record JAQPPZ010016480.1, on the reverse strand, counting down.
ACACCATCAAAGTCACCCAGGAGTCACGCCTAACCCTACCCGCACCAACATTATCAATTGGATTTTGGGTACCCAATTCAACTTTTTGGTAGGGTGGAGATTCAAACCTAGGACCTCCCTTGGAGGATTTCCCTCTCCTCTCCAACTCACCTACAACACCTGGGTATTCAGGATTCACATTTCAAAGTTAGATTTTAGTCTTTATTTTCATGCTCAAAGAAAAGTTTAACAAAGGAAGATAAAATTTGTTAAAATGTGCTTAACAAAAGAAGATAAAATCTACCTAAAACATTTCAATATAAAATTAATTAAATCACCCTTCCATGATGGTCATATGAAGACCAATAATGTCACATTTTATTTCTTTTCAAATTTCATGAACAATAAAGAGCATTGCAAATCAAAGTAATACCAAACCACAAGCCCCTTGTTAACAATCACTTGTACCTCTAAGGTATTTCAACACCTTTTGCACATTTTCATAAGAATTCAGACACACATTAAGCAAATAAGAACCTTGGAGAAATTTTGAATTTCTTTGCAAGAGAGGGTTTTCTAACAATACCTTGACTGTGATGGTGGTTTTGCAATTGGGAAAAATTATCACTCAATAGAATTGGTGCTAGAAGGAGGGATTGAATTGGTCATTTCATTGTTGTTGTAAATTCTAACTTGTTAATTGTTACTTGAAAGGCTATTTTGAAGATATTGGTTTGTACTAACGAGGTTTTGTTGACAGGTGATTGTATTCATTGATTAAAAATTGCTTTAATTGATAATGCATTGATGCTAACCATTTTTTAGAATATTTATTATGGTGATGGTTTAATTGATGCATTGTTAACAAAAACTTGTTGTCATTTTTAAGCTGAAACCTAAGGGCATAATTACTAGGTCTAAGGCTACAGAAGATACCATCTTCCAAAGCCTATCTCCTACTCAGAGACATAGAATATCTAAGAGTGAAGCAATTGTTATTCCACCTAGTGGGGTTTCAGTTGAACCACCTATTGTTCCTATTCTTTCTATTGTTCCTTTAGTCACCCCACAACCAAATCCAATGGATGCAAATGCTACTTGTATGGGAGTGTGTAGTACCCCCTTGAAAATTGGTGAGGATGCCCATGATATACCCAAGAACACAGATAAATACTTACCCAAGTACAAATATGATGGCACCAGATTAGCAGAGGAACACATTCAAGCTTTCAAAAATACATTAATCGGATTGTAAATGGAACATGAAGATGTTGCTTGCAAAATGTTTCCTTTGATCCTAGATGAATTGGCATATGACTGGTACATCATTCTACCGACCAACTCTATTACTTCGTGGATCTAGTTAGAAACTACCTTTTTCAATAAGTTTAGGTTGCCCATAGATCCTGCCATAGTATATCATCAATTTGCTTCTTGTAGGAGGGAACCTAATGAACCATTGAGAATGTTCAACACAAGATATAAAAAAGTCTATTTGATACTAACTGCTCCTTACACTATCACTACTGATATTGCCCTTCAAATATGCTTTAGGGCATTAGATCCCATGACCTCCATGTTTGTTAGAAGAAATACTTTGGTCACTACTCTTGCATTAGCATACACGGAGACCATGACTATCGAGTAGCAGTTGATGCCACAGGGTTATGGGATAGGACAATTACCTATTGTAGGACAACCTGGAGCATACAATAAAATTCTAATGTTAAACCAGATGTTGTCATAGCAGACTCCAATGTTGAACGTTTTTTCCTACAATCAGTTTTACCCTACCATACCCACTTATCCAACCACATTCACTTATTCAACTACACTTGCCTATTCGACCACTAAATTCCTCTATGAGAATTAGTTGTCCACCCACAAAGTCATGTAAATGAATGCTCATGCCTTGCATACATTCTTAAATCCAACACCCATGCACAGTTTGAATCCATTTAAAAATCCAAATATTCAAACTCTAGATACTTTGCTAAATCAAAATGTTCAAATTCAAAATGTGTTACCAAATTATAACATTCTAGGTTTCGAGAATCCAACTAATCCTACAACTACTATTGTTCAACCTAATGAGCCTGATTTAGAGGTAAAAGATCTAAAGAGGTTAGTCTAGATATGGTTCAGTTACAAAAATATGTACCACAAAATCCACAACAAAACAAAAACTATAGTTTTCAAAGGAAACAGTGGAACATATGACCAAACAATGAGGGTGTACCTAGTCCAGTTGCTAATCAGAATAATGCTAGTTCTAGTCAATCTCATGCAATTGTTAATATTTAATATTTGATTATGAACAACTGGTGTAGGATGCATTTTCCTAAAGAGCACAACGAAAATGAATGTCTAGATATTCAGAAGACCATAGGTATTTTCCAACAAGATGTGGATGATTTGGAACTAGTGCCTAATGAGGATTTTTCTCATCAAGCTAGTTCAAGAAAAGGTAAGAGAATGGCTTTAGTTTTTGAAACTTTCAATGTAGAATATGAGTAAGAAGATGAGGATGATGATCCCATAGAAGAAGTTCAATCCTTTAGGCAGTTTAAAAATGGGAATCACAACTACCACTTGAGAAGTAAGAGTAAGACCCCATATACTTCTTCTACTCCTCCAAATAATTCCATAATTCCACTAGATACTATGACCAACAACAATACTACACCTCCATATCATATTGATTCATCCAAATCACCTCAAAGGTGCAAAGTCTTGATAAAATTACTTATAACATTGTTGATGATTTAAAGAAAATAAAAGCTAATATCACTTTGTTTGAAGTGGCATAGCTGACTAATCAACAAGATTCTTTGATTAAGGCTTTGGGTGGATCAAACAAAACTGATTCTAGAAAAACTATAGAGTCACACTTTGCCTTGCGAAAGGAGAAAGGATAAGTTCCTCCTTTCCTCCTAGCAATCATAATTACAGGAAATAATTTACATAATTGTCTAGCATATTCAGGTACGTTAGGTAATGTAATGCCTTATGTTACTTATCAGAGGCTGTATTTGAAACCCAATCCTTCAAACATAATTGTGGTACAATTAGACGAATCTAAGGTGAATGTGGTAGGCATGCTTCATAACATCCATATTCATATTTCATCATAAACTAGAATTCAACAATACATTGATATTCATGTTGTTGATATTTTGGACAAACATGGTATGTTATTTTCTAGGGATTGGAGTAGAAACTTGAATGGCTATATGGCCACGGATTGTTCACACATGTGGTTACCTTGGAAAAAGGTAGCCAATAAAATCCAAATTGAAAGAGAGCCCAGACTCAAGGAGTTGATCATAGAGTATAATAGAACAAATGAAACCCTTTATAATTTGTTTGAGTTACGTATTTACACATTGGATACCAAGTTGTTTACAAATAAATCTAATGCTAAAATTCTATCTTATGACCCACTTAATGATGATCATCTTGTTTGGATATTTAAGTTTGATGGATCTAAATTCAAACAGGGTAGTGGAGCCTGGGTTGAACTCATTATCCCTAAAGGTAGATCTTCTCTTGCTGCATTTATATTACAATTTCCATGTACTTGCAATGCAGTGGAGTATGAAGCATTAATTTTTGGACTACAATTAGCCTTGAATAAGAACATTAAATTTTTTAAACTCTTAGGGGATTCAACGCTAGTTGTTAGGCAAGTAAAGGGGCAATACATGTGTCGTGATGAAAGGCTAATTCACTACATAACTAGAGTTAGAGACTTAATAGATGAATTTGAAGCCTTTAAAATTTCTCTAATTTTTAGAAAGAATAATTGTGTTGTAGATTCTTTGGCAATTGCTATAGGTACATTAAATCCCATCGAAAAAATAAAATTGATTTTTTTTGCAATAGAATTGGTTTCATGTCCTTTTATACCTAATAATGTTAAAAATTTACAGGTATTTGAAAGTGACAAGACACATATTTGACTTTGTAACTAACTCAGATGTTTTTGAAAAGACCAAAGATTACAAGAGGATGAATGTGAAGAATATGAGGTAACGAAGAGAACTAATGTTATCCCAAAATTTATTGTCTCACTTGAAATTTTTTTTGATATTGACTACCAAAGCAAAAGGTGCGACAAAATCTCACCCTCAAATGATGCATATGATGTAGTTAATATTGGAAATAACGAAGATTCACATAATGTACTTATTGGGAAAGCATGCACACACCAAGAAAGGGAAGGAATAATACATGCACTTAAAGACTATAGGGATTGATTTGCATGGACTTATGATGATTTAAAGATTTAAAATCAAAACATTATCATGCATATTATTCCTTTGAAACCGGACTCTAAACCATTCTGACAAAAAAACGTTTAGTTAACCCATTGTTTGAACCTCTCATGGAGAAGGAAGTTAAAAAGCTATTAGATGTAAATATTATATTTCCCATCCCACATTCCACATGGGTTGCAAACATAGTTCATGTTAGAAAGAAAATTGGAGAGATTCAGTTATGTATTGATTTCAGGAACTTTAATAAAGCTTTGCAAAAAGATAACTACCCTCTTCCTTCTATCAATAACATTTTATAAATAGTTAATGAATCTGAAATGATGTCCTTTCTTGATGGATATTCTGGATATAATCATATTCTCATTGACCCACGTGATAGAATGAATATTGCATTTACTACTAAATGGGAAACATTTGCTTATAAGAGAATGCCTTTTGGTTTGCTTAATGCAGGTGCTACATTTCAGTGTACCATGGACTATGATTTTAGAGATATCATTGGTAAATGCATAGTCATTTATGTAGATGATATCCCTATTTTATCAAAGAAATGAGAAGATCATATTAATGACTTGAGAAAAGTTCTCCAAATGTGTAGAGAACATGGAATTTCACTTAATCCTAATAGTGCACCTTTGGAGTAACAGAGAGAAAATTGTTGGGACATGTAATATCAAAAGATGGCATTTCTATAGATCCTGCTAGGATAGAGGTAATTCAAAAGATTTATTTTCTGGGTAGTAAGAAATATCTTAGGTCAATCTTTGGGAAATTTAATTTTGTTAGGAAATTCATTTCTAGTTTTGTGGAAATTTTTTTTTTTTTTTAACATGGTGGAATCAGTAGCCGCCATGAATATGGGTAGGTTGTCCAGCTTTTATGGCCACCATAGTATTCTACGATGTCCACCCTAGAAGCAGTCACATAGATCTTCGCATAGTCCACCCCTATAACCGCCATGCCACAGTAATTTTAAACCTTTTACGTCGCTGAAAGCACCAGGAAAGAGACAAGCATTCAGTCCGACGAGGCCTGAGATTTGAACCTTGGACCTCCGCCCCCATTGTGGGGTTTGGATAAACCAATTGGTCTACACCTTGAACCTATTTGTGGAAATTGTTAAACCATTGAATGACATGTTAAAAAATAATGTTAATATTGAGTGGACATGTGAGGCTAGGACTACTTTTCAGAGTGTTAAAGATGCCATTTCTAATGCACCTATTTTGTTATGTCCTGATTACAAGAAACAATTTCTCATCTATAGTTTTGCATCTGATCATTCATTTTCTAGTGTGCTAACTCAGAAAAATGAAGATAATTCTAAAAACCCTATTGCTTTTATGAGTTTACCTTTGAAAGATGCACAGTTAAGATATACCATTTTGGATAAACAAGTGTGTAGACACAAAAAATTGACCCAGTTTTAGTGGGTAATCTTCCTAGAGCCCTCTAATAGGTCCCTAACACCTGCCTAAGGCAAGGGATGAACCTCTTTCCCCTTGTCCTACATTTTTTGCCCTCCTAAGAAAAATTGTTCCCAGTCAAGATGGTACACGAGTTCGCAAAAGCGAAATCATGACCTGTTGAGATGGGGTGTGATTTCACATTTTTAGTGTTTCTTCCTTATAAACCCTAATTTTTCTCTTTAGCATGTTTGGCATCAACTTTTATGAGTTTTTCTCGCTCTTTTCACCTTCAATCTCACCTATAAAAAGGAAGGATGATCTCACATTACACATACACATACATGATCGATCTCACGCACTTATGATTTCTAAGACACACTTGGTTATTCTAACACACTCGCAAGTTATTTTCTATATGCTTCCTTTCTCTTCTACAAGCTAACCCCAAAGTGTGAATTTCTAATTTGATCTTTTGCTATATTGATCTGATTGTTGTTTGATCTGGTGGATCTGTGTTGTAGTCTAGGAGGAGATATTAACTACTTGGAGATCTTGTCCTTTCTATCTGCTTCTGCATTGTCCATCAGGTTTCTTATTTTAAGTTTTTTATTTTTGCACTTCATTTCACATTTATTTTTAGTTTTCTCGCATCATAAGCAAAACTGTACCTGGCATTATCAAGGCATGACTTCATAGACCTAAAATTAGGGTCTTTTGCATGCAGGAGCAAAATTATTGCAAATTTTCTTATTGCGTTATTGCACCCACTCTTTACAAGGTGTGATTTCAGCTAGAAACAAACTGGGGGTAACCTACTGAAAATAATTGTATGATAAGGTCTTAAACTACATCTATATCATATTGGCATGCTCTATTTTCTATTTCTACTCTACTGCATTTCCGTTTTATGATTAAATATCCAAAGATAAATTTTTGTTTATATTTTCAAAGGTCATATAAAGGACCTAGGGGGCTTGACTCCTGCACCTCCAAGCATTATTGTATAGCGGCCTAAGTAGGCCCCCTAACATTGATCATATTTTTCAAAGTGTTTCTAAGCTATCTTGCAGGATCAGGTATTATTGATATCATTGGACAAGAGGTAGCAAAGGCTTGGATCAACCACAGGTTAAGATAAGTGGTCTAATTAATCTATAGGTTGTTGATATGATATTTATATTGGGTTTTTAGGCATCTAAAAAGAAAGAGCATATAGTGTGCATCTAAGGTTAAATATTGTGCATTAGTCTTGTGCCCTTGCTTTGAAGGTTTTTTGGATAAAACCCTAGGTTAGTAAGCATTCAAAGAAAGAATCATCCTAGGTTAGCTCTTGTATTCCTACATTCTATATTTTTGCATTGTCCTTTATCTTTCATAGCATAGATCTAGAAAGGCCAAACTTAGGTGATTGCTTGAAACTGAATACATCAAATATTTTTGAATATCTTGAGGACTTGGAGCGATTCTTAAAACCATTCCTGGTGAACCCTTCCCCCTAGCATCGTGTAGAGAACAACATACCCCCATGGTTCACCCCATAAGGCTTCTCTCTTATGGATCCAACCTTTTAGGAATTGTACACGGTAGGGCAGTTTTCCCCCTCTACAAAGTGTATGTCTTATTTAAAACTATAAAAAAGATTAGGCATTATATTTTGCATAGTAAAGTTTTTGCTATTGTACCTGACCTTGCTGTGAAAACCATGTTAATGTAGAATGAACTAGGCAAAAAATGAGGAAAGTGGATGTCCACCTTATAGGAGTTTGATCTTGAGATCCATCCAATGAAGCTAGTTCAAGGACAAGGCTTGAAAAAAGCACTTGTGAAGATAGATCCTCAAATTTTTTATCAACATTATAATGTAGAGGACATCACACAAGATGAATGGTATATTGATATTATTTATTTTCTTTTGAATGGTAAGTGTCCTTCACATTTTAATTCCATGCAATGAAGAGCTCTTCGTTTAAATTTCGTGAACTTTATGATTAATGTTGGTGTGTTTTACAAGAGGAATCACAAAGGAATATTTCTTCGTTGCTTGAATAAGGAAGAATCAACTCACATATTGCATGAATTTCATGGTAAGTATGGGATAGGGTATGGTTCTGCAAATGCCACCACACACCAGATTTTGAGAGCTAGTTACTATTGGCCACACATCTTTAAAGATACCCATTCCCATGTACATTCTTGTCATATTTGTCAACTTGCAACTAATAGAGAGAGACATGCACCTATGCCATTACAACCTGTAGTTGAGATGAAACATTTTGCTCAATGGGGCCTAGATTTTGTAGGGGTCATACACCCTAATTCTTTAGCTTCCTATAATTTCATTCTTATCGCCTTTGATTATCATACTAGATGGACAAAAGCTATTCCCACTAAAAAATATACTATTTAGGTTATTATTCAATTTTTGGAAGAACACATTGTAACTAGGTTTGGAAAGCCACATTCAATTGTTTACAATAATGGTTCTGCTTTTATTTCACTCCATTTTGTAGAATGGGCATACGATAACAAGGTGAGCATCAAACATTCTTCTAATTATTATTTGTAAGGTAATGGATTAGCTGAATCATCTAATAAAAACTTGTCAATTATTAAGAAATTGCTTAAACATAATCCTCGGGATTGGCATAATAAATTGAAGTTTGCATTGTGGGTAGATAGAATAAGAATTAAAGAATCCATAGGAACTTCACCTTATTATTTAGTGTATGGTAAAGATCCAATTTTTCTTGCTAATCTTAAATTTCAAACTTTACAATTCATGAAAGTATATATTGAATTAGATGATAAAATTTAAGATCGTCTCACTCACCTCATGCATTTAGATGAAAAACAAGAGGATGCCTTGCTTAATTTTAGTAAACATCAGGACATTCTTAAAATATGGTTTGCTAAACGGGCTAAAATTAAAGAGTTTAGGATTGTTCACTATTTTGTTTTTTCTTTGGGATAAGGCACATGAGAAAAAGGGTATGATAAATTTGATTATCTTTGGCTTGGTCCTTATCAGATTTTAGAAATTCTTGGAGAAAATACTTTTCAGCTGAAAACTTTGAGTGGGGATGACATTCATTTACCTGTTAATATGTAGTTCCTCAAGCACTACTTTCACCCATGAAGCAACCAAGTTCTTGTATCATTTGTACCATGCTTGTAGTATTTTTTATAGCTTTTAATTTTCATCCTTTTGCATTTAGCATTTTATTTGTGGCGTTTTTGTGCATAATCTCTTATTTTGTAGGATTTTGTTATTTGTTTGCTTGTTAAATCACATTAGGTTAGGTTTTGGCTTATTTGTTTTGAGTTATAATTTTTATTCGACATGTAGGATGAATTGCTTAATATGGAATCAGGTAAAATTGAGGAAAAGGAGATGAAATATTTAGTAATTATTCTTAGGTTTTGGGCTAAGATAGTGTATTTTGGGGATAATGAAACATTTCGCTAAAGCTCCACATATACCTCACTATATTAAAGGGCATCCTTTGAAATATTGAAGGATGAAGTCATTTCGGTTTGCAAATTAAGGAAAAAATCTAATACACTCTATATTTACCCTTAAGTGGTCTCTAACCCAGGTGGAAGGTAAATTTTGCAAAGCAATACAATACTTAATAAAAAAGGAGAGAAAAGCCAAATCAATAAAAAGTTTTTCGGGGATATAGGCTGGAAGTGGAGCAATGTCTAGATAAAAAAAATTAAATGTAAAATTAACCTAATGCTTGGGTGATTCAGATAATCTCTACCCGGGAATATAGACGCCAGGATGGCAGTAGAGCAAGGTCTAGAAGAGATCAAGGTCATCTCCACCGGGGCAATAGATGCTTGGCCAACAATGGAGCAATGTAGAGGCACATTTTTAATGAATGATATCCTATAGCCTAAAAGAAAAATAAATTATGGAATCTTTATGGTTTTTAGAATGTAAAATGAATCACATTTCACACACTGAGCAAAGGCAAATAATTCATCTTTTCATTTGAAGTTGTTTAATATCATCTTCTCTGGATGTTGCTAGGTAATTTTTTTTCTATGATCTTTGGTTTTTTTATTTTAGATCGGGTTCTTCATCCAAAATGCTCAGGAGCATTTCCCAGTAGAGTCACCATTTGTTGTGACTATTGCACAACATACCCCAAATTTGGAGACCCACCTTAAATTTTGAGTTTTTTTGGGAATTTTGGTTTTATTTGAGTGATAATTTTGATAGGTCCCTACCCATGAGTTTGCAATATAGATTCCAAGGTTCATTGTTGGGTAGTGTCTTCTTGTCTTCTTGTAAAAGTCAATTTTAAATATTTTGGTTAGAATTATTGTTTGAGTTTTAGATGTTGGTTTTAATATTTTCTTCTTGTTTTTGTTGAATTTCAATAATTCAAACATTTAAAATTGATTGAGTCAAATTTAAAAAATAATAATAATAATAATAATAAAATAAAAATTAAAAATAAAATATATAAAAAGAAAAGAGGGTGAGTCAATAAAGTTGGAGGATCATGCCTTGTTTATTTTATTTATCTACATTACACTCTAAACGTCTTTCTATATGCTTGGTTTGAGTTAATCTGAGTTTTATAGACACCTAAATCGTGTCATATTGATAAGACTACCTAAATCAACCTCTTTGGGATCATATAACTCACTCGAGGTAGTCTTAGGCCTAAAATAGTGGTTTTTACCACATAAATAGGGACCTTTCCCTTTGTAGCCCCCTTGCCACTCAAGCCCTTTCCTATACTAAGCCCCTAGTCACCATATGATCACCCTTCCACAAGTTGACCTTAGGTGCATACATGACCTAACCTTGGTTTAACCTAACCTAGGGACACCTCATCACCCCTCTCACCTTGTCCCAAAGATTATAAATACCCCTCTCATTTGAGAGGAAAAGATATAATGAGAAGAAAAATAGAGGAGGGGAGATTTAGAGGGCTAGAAGAAGTGAATGCTATTGTTATGCTGGTCAAATCTTTATGCATGTATGTGAATGCTCATTATCCATTTCTATTCGCATTAACCACTTCTAGTTGCATATCTCATCTTTGTTTGATTTATCTTAACATGTGCTACTAAATATCTTTACTTGTTTGTATGTGTGTAGGTTTTAGGAACGAAGGTTATAGGTTATAGGTTCTAGGTTCAAGATCATATTGATTTGAAGTTTCCAGATCCGAAGATCCAAATTTGTTATGGTGGTCACGATAAATCTGCCCCCGACATCAAGTGTAGCAGAAAGAAGATCACGACACTATATTTCATTGTAAAAATGGGATCATCTCCTTTGGCGGTTGGATTGTAAAAATACCCTTTTCAAAAGGGATCTATTGTAACTAAGAGTTTTCTTTCAATATAATAAAAGATTTTTTGTTTTTGCATGGTGTTCTCTTTTTGGTGTTTCGCCCAACCCCTGCCTACCACATTAGGCCCATGCCTATAGTAGAAGGTATGCCACAGGCCTACGTCAGTAGACCTGCAGGCCCGCGGTGGCAGCGGGGTGTGCAAGATCCGCCCCACCTCCCGTAAAAAAAAAAAAAAACTTAAAAAAAAATCAAAATTTTCATTTTTTTTTTTTAAGTTTTCAAATTTAATCAAAAAAAACTTTAGAATTTTTATTTTCTTTTAGTTTTTTTTTAATTTCAACTTAAATAGTTTTTAAATTTCAACTTTAAAACTTTAGAAAATCCAAAATAAATAAATAAATAAATGAAATTCGTGCAAATTGGAGCTATAACAAAGAAGTTATTTTGGTTTTATTATTACTGTATTTTGAGTGATTTTTTAGCCAAAAATAGGTGAAAACAACACTAAAACAGTCACAAAAATCTCTAGATAACTCTTAAAAACTTCAAATTTATTTTGTTGTCTTAGTTAACCCTTTCTACACATCTCACAGAATTTTTGAGTCTTAACTCTTTATTTTTGCAAAATTCCTCCAAGTTGTCATTTTTCCACTAGCCTCGGTTGGCCAAATATTCCACAAATACAAAATATTGATCAAAATAAAAAAAAAAACAAAAAACTTTGAGTCATAGCCCATTGTGATCTACTTGTCACACTGATTATTTTGATATATAAATTAAAAAAAAAAACATTTGTTTTTCGTAGTTTGTATGCTTGCTGCTTATGACTACTCATGTAGAGTGCATCTTAGCTTTCTGAAATTAAAACGTTATTTTCCTTAGGATTTTGAATGTAAAACATCAATGGTGGCAAACAATGCTGAGCCATTTTATGTGAATCTTACTTATCTTTCAAACTCGAATTTTGCCTTGCAATACTTTCATTGCTACCATTGGCATGGAAATGGTCTTGGTTAGTTTGAACACGATCTTCGGATGCCTTACCAACCACAAAATCATCTCCCTATAGACAAATATGGTCTAGGGTACTACGTGTGTATGCCAAATGAACTCCTTGCAGATTCCCTCCAGCGCCTAACCTTGGATTTTGAGGATGAAATCGATGAGAATGATTACGCTAACCCAAGCTATTTTCATCAGTTAGGAGACCATAATCCTATTACCATAGTTTCTATCCAGCTTCCTGACTCCCTCAATGATACATTTGAAGAGTATGAGGATGAGATAGAACTTGCGTACCTTGATCCTTGCCATAGTCGACAGCCTCTTGATTTTATCAATGAGGTATCTGAAGAACCAGAGGACATGATGTCTTAGCCTATTTTGGCCCTACCCACATGCGATGGATTTGTGAGAAAATTCGTACAAATTCTTATTTTTCCTCTAATCGACAATACAATAGTAGTTGGATTCCCAAAATAGAAGGAGAGAATGATTTTATTGAATAGGGTTGTGGATCCACTCAAGATCAAGATGATATATCCATTTATTTCTCCTACCATGAGTCTAATGCAATATCCATTGCTTCAGACATCTTAGAGGGTGCATAAACATTTATTGCTCCTATCAATGATCTTGAGGAATTCTACCTTCGTATGTTCCCTGTGGGGATGCCCATTTTTTTGTAACTACCACCACTGCAATATCTAATCCTCTTAGATTCTCCTAGGTCTCATCCATTCATTCCACTTCCACCTTTGCCACCTCTGATGCATTTGAGGCCACCCATTTTTGATAGGCTCCATCCACCTACGAATGAAAATCATCCACCATTCATCAATATGATTTCCATTGACCTAACCACGCCCCTTCATAATCCCAATGACCCTTCAAAACCATTGCACCTCAACCATGAGGCCATTGATTTTGATTGCATCGTAATTCCTCCATCATACACAAAGTTATTCCTCTATTGCATCACGAGCACGTAGATGTTCTTATGAAGGTCTTCGATCGCCTCATCGAGCACAATGTTAGACTTAATCCCAAGAAGTGTGTCTCAAGAGTTACATATGAAAAACTCTTGGGTTTCATAGTCTCAAAACGAGGCATCGAGGTTGATCCCACCAAAGTCAAGGTGATACTCAAAATGCTTCCCCTACAAACCTTGAGGAGCTTCACAACTTACAAGGAAAGGTTGCATCCATCAAACGCTTTATAGCGCAATTGTCGGATAAATGTCGACCCATGAATTGACTCTTACACAAGGGGATCCTATTCAAATGGGATGATTTGTGTCAAAAAAACCTTTGATGAGATTAAATAATACCTAGCATCTCCACTATGTTTAGCTCTGCCTCACTCTAGTGTGTCATTTTTACTATACATAGAAGCTACCAATTTTGCTTTAGAGGCCATGCTAACCCAAAAGAATGAAGCACATAAGGAACAAGTTGTCTATTACATCAACTGCACCCTGGTGAGCTACAAGATTAAATATGCATATGTTGAGAAGCTTTGCATAGTAGTGGTATTTACCACTAAGAAGCTGCACCATTACATGCTCAATCAAACCACGTATGTCATATCTAAGGAAAACCCTTTACGGTACATGATGAGTCAAATATATCATAATAGTCATACCACATAGTGGATCATGCTATTGATAGAATTTGACCTTGAGTTCATAAGCCAAAAATATATCAAAGGTAAACTAATTACTAATCAACTAGTGGAGGCTCCCCTTCCAGACAATCAGCCTCTTACCATCGAGTTGCTTGATGATGTAGTTTTTGCATTATCCAACTTGCCTGAACCAGAAGAACCAGAAAATCAAGCCGATATGATGTTTGTTCTTCAATGGTTCTAAATGTGAGCAAGGAGGTGGTGCATGAATCATGTTCTTCACACCACAAGGGGTTCCTCTACCCCTACATTTTAAACTTGATTTCCTATGCACCAATATTAATGTTGAATACGAGGCCCTCCTTTTGGGCCTTCAAATAGCTATTGCCATGAAAATCATGAAGCTAAATATATTTGGTGATTCCTTGCTCATTTTCAACCAAGTTAAATAAATCTATCAATGTAGATGTCTGATATTTTAGTCTTACAAAGTCATTGTAGATAAAATTTTAGCTAAGTTTAAATGGTATAGCATCGAGGCAGTTCCTCGTACATCTAATCATTTTATAGATACCATGGACTCTTTGGGCTCTTTAATTCTGTAAAATCCTTCATATGACCTTACTGTTAGAAGTATTTCATTTTTGGGTTATATAAAATAGCACTTCATCATGCACTCTCCAATTAGTTTAGGTGGGTACTTTATTAAACTGTTCGAGTGGTTCATAAACCACCTCAACCAACAACATTGTATATAATTCACAACATTTCCAATGAAGAACTACTGCTTGAAATACTAACATGGTACCAGAGCTAAGGTTAAGGTGTCTGGAAAAGATAGTGGTTAGCAGTTGGAGAAGGTGGTTACGTTCAATAACCACTCCACTACAACGTTCTTGGCAACTACACGAAGGTGGATGCAAATCGAGATACAAACCAACCAAGGAGGAGGACGTTGGACTGACACTAGATGCAAATGAAGATAGAAGCCAACCAATCGGTCAATACTGATGCAAGATCATAGATCGAGACCAGGATCAACGTTGACTAGGCAATGAACTTGACAAACCCCCCTATAAGAAGACCAAGGCTATGCTTACTGGGCATAGGCTAGCGAGTGATGACGTGGTGAGGTGACATAGACACCATCTGATGTGGTGACTAACTAGGCTACCCATAGATCGAGGGCTACATACTGATGGGAGGTGATGTGGTAGTTCCAAGTCAGTAGGAGGCACATTTTTTGAAGGTGATGTGGTACGGTTGATAGGGGCAAAAGACTAGGGGGTGACCGCCCGAAGGCAATCACCACAATACCTATGCCTTCTTGTTTAAATCCCACCGACGATGCATCAACTTGATGCATGTGGGATAAAGTTCCCAATTTTTTTAAAAATAAAACCTGTCCACTTTTCGGGATAAGGTTACGATGTTGCTTCCTTCTATTCACAAGCGTCAGTTGGCATGATTGGTTAAATTGTTTGCTACTATGGATGAGGTCCACTGTTCGAATCCCGCCTAGGGGTTCTCAAGATGATTTTTTTGTCTGGTCATGCATTTTGATGCCTCTTGAGGCAAAGTGATGCCTCGTGACGGTTGATGATGCCCCTCAAGGCAAAGTGATACCCCACAATGTTCGGTGACACCCCGCATAGTAAAAGTGATGCTCTAAGCAAGAAAAATTGACACCCTAGAAAGAAATGTTGACACCCAACAATTTTTTGTCATTTTTTTTGCAATTTTTTGTAAATTTTTGCCTAACAAATTTGGCCCATTTGGACCTCGTAGGGTCATGTTTTTTTGCACACCAGGGGTATTTTTCTGTCCAAGGAGGGCAAAAAAGCAATTTTTTTTCTACATCAAGCCAGGCAAGTCATATTTTTTGAGGTATTCTTTCGTACTTCAATTTCTTCCTTTCAAAGCATTTTTTTTGGAGGGATAAGTTATTTTCTTTGGAATTATAAAGGATCCACATTCATTTTTTTTTCCATTGTTTATTTTGCAACAAAAATGGGGGATTTCATAAGTATTTCTTTTTGCAAAATTCTAAGACAAAGGGGGGAATAAAATTGTGGAAAGTGAATATGTTTCATCTAAAATGGCATTGTAATAGGTGCATTTTTGGTGGAAACCGACACCTCAAGTAGTTAAATTTATGGGCATTTGTGGTTGTATTTTGCATTTAAATTTCCTATTTTCTTGCATTAAGAATCACACAAATAAAGAAAAATAAAAGACCCCAAATTTATACACCTATTTGTGTAATTTATTGCACAACAACGTTCGGTATATACGATACCTCTGGTCCACACTTATAGGTTATGCTATCATGCTTGGACTACTGTATCCAAAACCTAATATAGCTGCAACAACAACATCTGAGCTTGTTCTCTATAAATCATCAGGGAGAAATAAGGCAAGCCAGTTCTGATATTCACTTCATTTCATACCCACATTGTTATTGTTGTTAGACGTAAATCCTAACAAAGGGCTTTCCGAAGTGTTTAGGGGAGGTTACGCCCCATGCATGAGTAAAAGACCTTCGATGGTAGGTTTCATAAACAAAATGATGCTCTTTCAGTATCATCTAAGTTCCACATATCGTTCTGCTCTTATATACTTATAGTCTCCCTCACGTAAGGGTGGGTATATATAGAGGAGTTTCGGTATAAAGGTTTGGCAGGTATAAAGAAAGGGAGACCAATTGGTGTTATAAGGAACCTTCACAATGGCCATTGTTCACAAATATATCTCAGATTCATAGTTTTTGAAAGGTTCTAACTTCACACCATGGAAGAAAAATATGCGTACTATTCTTCAAGTGGAATATTTGTGGGATGTAGTGACTGGCACTACAAAACTCTCTACCACAGTAGGAGCAGATCAAAAATATTTTGATAAGAATGATAAAATATGTCTCATGTTTATCTTTCTTGCTACTACAGATGAGGTCTAGCCTCATATTTGTGATGCCAAAACTAGTAAGGAAGCTTGGGATGCTTTGATTACTATTTATGAAGGTAAGAATCAGTCCATTATTCTACACCTTCAAAATCAACTACATACACTCATTATGAAATATGGTGAGACAGTTGACCTATTTCTATGCAGAATGGCAAAATTGAAAGCCAAATTGAATGTTATGGGACAACCAGTGGATGATACTCTCTTGACCTATGTCATCTTGAGAGCATTGCCATATTCCTATAATATGTTGATAACCTCTCTAAATATATTTGGTAGACAAGTATCTTTTATGGAGTTGGTGAATTTGCTTGAAACTGAAGAGGCAAATCAGTTTCAGAAGGATGAAGTTCCATATAATGCCCTCTACACCAAACAAGGGGGTAAGAAACAAGGTTAGTTTCAAAAAGGAGGATCTTCATCCAAGGGAAAAGGGAAACAACATCATCGAAAAGAAAAACAATATTGCAAGATTTATGATATGAATAACCATAACACCAACAGGTGTTGGTTTAATAACAAGCAATAGAATGATCACGATCATACGAAGGGCAAATGGAAATACAAACCACAAAAAAAGAATAAGCAACCCAAGGGTCATGTTGCTTATGTTGAATAAAATTCATCCTCATATTTTGTATAATCCGACTCAGACTCATAATATAAGCAAAAGCACAAGGTTCTCATGACTCATACTTCATCTCCGCAAATAGATGTTGTATGGTATATTGATTCTGCTAGTAAGCACATGACTGAAGATAAATCATGGTTTGAGATATTTTAGGAGAAAGAAGGTAAGCCAATAACAATTGTTGACAATCAAGTCTACCAAGTGAAGGATGAAGGTGATGTTTCTGCCACTCTTCCCGATGGCAAATGCCAGATTGAGAAGGTATTCTATGTTCCTGGATTGGCTAATAATTTGTTGTCAGTACCTCATATTTTGGATCAAGATATGGATGTTGTGTTTCATGTTGCAAAAGGAAAAAAGAGATTTTTTATCACCAAAAAATAAAAACATGTAGCAACCGGATCATACAAGCATGGCTTGTTCATTTTAGATGCCATTTCCACACCTCATGTTGCCCTGGTAGCAACTACAAAGGAGGTTACTTATTTATGGCACAAGAGATATGGGCATCTAAGTTTAGGATATTTTCTCGAGTTGAGCAAATATGAGATGGTGAGAGGACTTCCCAGCCTTTCATCCACATTGCTATTTTGCTCGTATTGCTTAGCAGGGAAGCAACATCGGGTACCATTTGAATTTATCTCTTCCAGAGCTAAGAAACCCTTGGAGTTGGTACAGACCAATTTTTGTGGTCCTATACCAACCAGCTATGGTGGAAAGAGATATTTTCAATTGTTTGTAGATGATCACTCATGAAAGATGTGGATTTTCTTTCTTCAATTGAAGCCATAGGTATTTTTATACTTTTACCAGTTCAAGAAGCTTGTTGAGAAGGATTCAGGATGTTCCATCAAAAACCTTCACTCAGATCGAGGGGGGAATATACCTACAAATAATTTTCATCATTTATGAATGAACATGTGATTAAGAGATAGTTGAATACAACCTATAATCCACAACAAAATGGAGTTGCTAAAAGGAGGAATCATTCCATTGTGGAAATGGTTCAATGTATGCTTACAACAACACACCTTGAGAATGAGTATTGGGCAGAAGCAGTAAACACAACATAATACCTCCTAAATAGAGCTCCCACAAGAGCTCTACAGGGTAAAACTCTACAAGAAGCATGGAGTGGTACGAAACCCTCCATTTCTCATCTAAGGGTTTTTGGATGTAAGGCATTCATGCACATACCAAAATAGAAAAGGAAGAAGTTAGATGAGAAGACCCTGCAATGTATCTTTATTAGTTATGATGAGCATTCAAAGGGATATTGATTGATAGATCCTATGACCAATAAGACACATATAAGTTGAGATGTGGTATTTGATGAAGCTTTCACATCAAATAACACTTCTATAGTTGTATACCTTGAGTATGATGAGCCTAATAAAGAGGTTCCTCCCACATAGAACAATATTCCAAAATGGTATACAAGTATATTGAGAGATTCCAAGTTAACATCACTTCTATATCTAACTCTAGATTGACTTTGTACTCACAGTATGACTCATCATATGAGAGTAGAAGCATCAACTTCAGAGGTTGACAAGCTTTACCAAAAATTTGATGAACTATCTATAGATGCAAAGGAAGATAGAGAAACAAATATGGAGGATGAGAGGGTTTATATGACAACATTGGATGAAAATGAACCCACAATATTTTAGGATGCACTTAGTGAGCCTCAGTGGAAGGCTGATATGAAAGCAGAACATACATCTCTCATGAAAAATCATACATGGAAGCTAGTAAATTTACCTTCAATAAAGAAGCCCATTGGCTGCAAATGGGTGTTCAAAGTAAAGTATAAGGTAGATGGTACTATTTATAAGCATAAATCCTATCTTGTTGCAAAGGGCTATGCTCAGAAATAAGGCATAGATTATGAAGAGACTTTTTCCCCTACTACAAAAATGACTACCATTCGAGTACTTTGTGCTATGGTAGCTCAGTTTGGGTGGAAGTTACATTAGATGGATGTAAAAAATGCTTTCTTGAATGGTGACCTACAAGAAGAAGTGTACATGACCCAACCAAAATAATTTTTTTTTGAAAGGCAAGAATATAAAGTTTGTAAGTTGATCAAATCCTTGTATGGGTTGAAACAAGCTCCTCAAGCTTGGTACATAAAAATAGATAGTCACCTAGTGCAACATGGTTTCCAAAGAAGTCCTTAAGATGCATATCTCTATATCAAGAAAAATGGTTCTAAAATAGTGATTTTGGTGCTACATGTAGATGATCTGATCATAACAGGTAGCTCAGATATTATGATTGATGCAGTAAAATATGATTTAAAATAATATTTTGAAATGACAGATCTAGGACTTCACTATTGTGTTGGTTTGTAAGTAACTCAGAAAAAACATCATATCAGAGTAACACAAAAGAAATACTCCAATATATTGATTGATAAATATCGCATGACTGACTGTAAGTCTAAAGCTACTCCAATGGAGGCTAGACTCAAGCTATCTCGATATGATCAAACTGCACAGGTAGATGGCACTCTCTATCATCAACTGATTGGGAGTATCATATATCTAACAAATACTAGGCCAAATCTTAGTTTTTTTTGGGTTATCTTTCAAGGTTCATGCAGGAACCAAAGGTGAGTCATTGGAAAGAAGCAAAGAGAGTTCTTCATTATATCCATGGTACAACAGATTTTGGCGTGGAATACAAAAGGAATAGCAAGTTCTATCTACAAGGATACATGAACTCTGACTATGTTGGATCCATTGATGATCGAAAGTTGACTTATGGATACATTTTTAATCTTGGATCTGGTCTTGTCTCTTGGCATAGTAAGAAGTAGCAAATGGTTGCTATCTCTTCTACAGAGGCAGAATATCACGTAGCTAGTGGAGCAATCTGTGAGATAATATGATTAAGTCACATTCTTACAAACATGGGTCTTCCAAAGAACCTTCCACTTCATTTATTTTATGACAATCAAGGTGTTTTGAATTTTGTCAATAATCCAATATTTCATGATCACACCAAACACACTCGATGTCATTTAATTTATGATGAAGTTCCAAAACATCACATACAGCTCCAGTACATTCCTATTGATCAACAAGTTGCTGACATTTTCACCAAAGTACTTGCACGTGTCAAGTTTGAATTGTTTCATGATGCCCTTTGTACTTGTCAATAATGTAATAAGGGGGGATGTTAGAAGTATTTCATTATTGGGTTATATAAAATAGCACTTCATCATGCACTCTCCAATTAGGTTAGGTGGGTAGTTTATTAAACTTCTCGAGTGGTTCATTAACCACCTCAACCAACAACATTGTATATAATTCACAACATTTGCAATGAAGAACTACTGCTTAAAATCCTAACACTTACAACCATTTATATCAAAACACTTTTGCAATCAATGATTTTGCATGAATCTTCCAAAGGTGATGAAGTTATCCACATGATTCAGATTGAACCACACCATGACCAGTTCTCTCACATACATGACTTTTTGACACATGCTTCATGGGGGTCCTTAATCCCCAATAATCATTTTGAGAATAACATGATTCATCTTAAGGTTGTGTCCCAATCAACATTCGTACAAGATGACCCTCAAAAGGAGCAAGCAGTTCACTCAGTCGAGACTCAACAATATCAATATTGGTTTGCCCAACTCAGATTTCTTGAAGCTTGGTACTATCCCTTTGGGATTGTCACATGCTACAAAATGAACATTCAAGTAAAAAGTGACAAAGTATGTCTTGCTAGGAGACATTTTGTATCATCAAGGCTATGACCGTCTTCTCCTTCATTGCCTAGAGCCCCATAAATCTTCTTGGACAATTTTGCAAGCTCATGATGGTACTTGTAGTGGTTATTTCAATGGCATGGCTATCGCCAAGCACATCCTTCAAATGGGCTATTATTGGCCTACTATGGAGTAATATTTTTTTTCCTATGTCAAGAAGTATGTGAAATGTTAGCATCATGCCAATATTTTGCACATACCTTCTTAAGCCTTGCAACTGATTTATTCAGTGTGGCCTTTTTCGTAGTGGGATTTTGATTTAATTGGGAAAATATCACCCCCATATTTTGGCCATCACACGTTTATCTTAAGGGCCACAAATTATTTTACCAAATGAGTGGAAGCAACCCCTCTTATCACTACGACTGGACCAAGAATTACGGAGTTCATACTTCATAATATCATATGTCATTTTGGTATTACATCTAATATTATTTTGGAAAATGGGCTCTCATTCAAGAACAAAGATATGCAAGCTTTGACTGTAAAGTTCAACATTTAGCATAACTTTTCTATGCCCTATTATCCGTAGACCAATGGGTAAGCAGAGGCTTAAAACAAAATAGTTGTTGCCATTCTTAATAAAACCATAAAAAATAATCATAAAGATTGGCATCTTCAATTACCTCTTGCAATATGGGCTGACATAATTAGCATCAAGACTTCCCCTAGGGAAACTCCTTTTTTGATGGTATATGGTGCAGAGGCCATTATGCCCTTGGAGTTATAAATTCCTTCGTTACACATGTCACTCCATGATTTCATCAATGATGATACTGTGTGACAAGCTCACCTTGATCAGTTGACCCTTCTTGATGAACGTTGCATTAATGCTCTCGAGCACCTTCACGTTAATCAAGATCACCTTAAGTGAGCTTATGATATGAAAGTCCATATTAGGGATTTTAAATTTGGAGATCTTGTGCTTAAATAAAATCAAAAAATTCCAACTTACCACTACACATGCGAGATAAATTCACAGCAAACTGGTTAGGCCCATTTATCATCACATTGAAGATAGGGCCTGGGACGTATAGGTTAGCATCTCTTGAAGGTGTTGTGGAGCCTGAACCTCTCAAAATACTTCACTTGTGGCCATTTCATGCATAAGACCCGACTCAAAAATCTCCAAAGGTACTTGAGCCCTTTGGTCAACTAAAAAAAAACACATCAAAAATCAATAAAAAAACATCAAAAAAAAATTACAAAACACAAAAGCATTGCATCATCGATTGCATTACATTTCATCATGCATTTATCATCATTACATTGATATACTAGCTAAGCATATTCATTACTTTTCCATTAGGAAATGTCGTTCTTGCATTTTCGCAAATAAACACCATGCTTGTATGATTTTCATAAGTCTTGATCAACCTTATCCACCATCATCATTTGCATTTTTTCCTATGAGTTTTTGCTTATTAAAGGGTCTTTGTAAGATAGGATATATACTAGATGAACATTAACAATGATGTTTAGATGGCCACTGACTATTTTATGCATACCTTTTAGTTTACAAAATATCATAAGGAAAATCCCCACATTTAAAACATCATATCATCCACATTCCCCTTTGTGAGTAACTGTGTTTTTCAACACAACCACTCAAGTTGCTATGGGGTATTCACTAGGGTTTCGTTCATTCAGCCATTCCTATGTTTTCTTTCAAATTGTGTTGAATGCTATCTTGATTTTCAAAGGTAAGGTCTTTCTTTGTTCGTACCTTGCATATCTCAAAATCCCAACACAAAATCACACATTAAAATCCAATTTTGAACAAGGATAAACCTACAATGTAGTCCTTGCCACCTTAAGTGAAAAGTTTCCCTTACTCATCCTATTATGCACATGGTCTAGGATGCTAAGAATTGATAAAAGGACAAGCTCCCCCCTACCTAAAGCAATTAAATCCTTTGCTCCACAAAAAATGATCAAGTATCCCTAAAAAAAAAATAAGCAAAAAGTGGTTTTCACCACTAAAGAAAATAATTCCCCTTGCTCCTCACAAAAAAAAAATAGCAAGAACCCCCAATCAAAGGAATCAAAATAAAATAAGGGCGTAATGAGCTTGAATCCCTACAATCCTTAGTTTTTCAAAAACTGTGGGATGATCTCCATTACAACAATGGGTTGAATGGAACCCGCCTAGCAATGGGGTAGTCTTACGCATGGTAATATTTTTGGCATATTAGTGACCTTATTTTGTACAAACCAATGCCAACTTGTGGTTGAGCTAGCATGTGGTGGCTTGTATTGCCTAGTATTCAAGTCCAACTATGTCCAATATCAGGATCATAATGACTATGAGGTGATCCTCATTACAACAATGGGTTGAATGAAACCCACCTGGCAATGGGGTAGCCTTATGCGTTATATTAATGAACATCACCTGCACACATAGGGATATTGAATATCTTGGTCTTCCTCGCAGTATTTATCTTTCAAAATATTGTATAGTCAATATGCATCTTTTGATTGATTAACGAGGGTGTTTGAGTCTCATGAAAACCATGTTGGCCCCTTATAACATCTAGCTGGTCACCCATCCATCATCTTACATATGGTTGACATTCAAATGTATTACTTTTGTGAAAAGGTTAATATTTTTATTGATGACTTTTATACATCCTATGGTGCTTACATTTAGGTTCTTTTGCATCTTACAATGTCTAGGCATACATTCATCATCCACAATTGCATCCATCAAGTGCATACATGCATCATATA
The DNA here is from genome assembly GCA_028583015.1 of Wollemia nobilis. Lineage (NCBI taxonomy): Eukaryota > Viridiplantae > Streptophyta > Pinopsida > Araucariales > Araucariaceae > Wollemia > Wollemia nobilis. Next base: position 6,318,902 of record JAQPPZ010016480.1, on the reverse strand, counting down.
AACCAAAAGGTTCCAAAGGTGCTTAAGCCCTTTGGTCAACTCACCATCTAAAAGCCCTAAAGGCATTCAAGCCCTTTGGTCACAATAAAAAAGCTCCAAAGATACCCATAAGTCCTTTGGTCACATCAAAATTCTCCAAGGGTACCCACATTTCTTTGGTCAATATTGATCCAAAAATACCCAAAGGCACTTAAGCCCTTTGGTAAACTCATCACCTAAAATACCCAAAGGCATTCAAGCCCTTTGGTCAGCAATCAAAATGCTCCAAAGGTACCTACATCCCTTTGGTCAAATCACCATCTAAACACCCCAAAGGCACTTAAGCCCTTTGGTCACAATCAAAAGGCTCCAAAGGTACCCACATTACTTTGGTCAAAATTCACCCAAAATGCCCCAAAGGTGCTTAAGCCCTTTGGTCAACATCAAAAGGCTCCAAAGGTACCCACATTCCTTTGGTCAAAATTCATCCAAAACACCCCAAAGGCACTTAAGCCCTTTGGTCAACATCAAAAAGCTCCAAAGGTACTCACATTCCTTTGGTCACAATCAAAAAGGTTCCAAAGGCACATAACCCCTTTGGTCACATAAAATATGAAAAATTTGAGTGCATCTCATATCTAGTAATTTACTCTATAAACCTGGTGATTGCAATGATTAGTTGTCCATTTAATTCGGTAGGATGAGTGAATTACCATAATATCACTCGCCAAAAATAATAATAAATGGGTCAAATCAAGGTTATAATTGGGTATGCACCCTCTAAATTTTGTAATGGTCCCAAAAATCCTATGAAGTCATCTTGGTCAAGTGACTCATAGCTTTCATCATTTTATCATTTTATCATCGACTCCTCACTTGAGGGGGTAGTCATACATCACATAATTCATAATCAACTCAATATTCAAACACTCAATCATGAAAGTTGCATTCATTTAAGAATCATTTCTAGAGACTATCATACATTCCCCTATTTTCTAGGGCAAAATAAAAATTTCAAACAATACAAACGACTTGGCATAAAGTAAGCATGGAGGCTCATAGACCCATAGTATCTCCCCATGACTAAAAATTCAGCCAAGGTCAAGTACACCTCAAAGTCGTAATCCTGGCTAGAAGGTTTACTAAAACCAAATTCTTTAACTTGTCAAAATTAATGGTTTGAAAATGTATGCTCTTATCATGATTGGGGCAATTAACATTGATCAAATCAATAAAAATCATCAATCCTCAATTTTACTCAAGGTCATCTATTTTTGCTCCACGATGTGCTTTCACACAACACATCCCAAAAAGGGCTATCTGTAGACACCTAAAGTGTGTCATATTGAGAATACTACCTAAATCGATCTCTTTGGTACCATATAACTCACTCTAGGAAGTCTTAGGCCTAAAATAGTGGTTTTTACCACTTAAATAGGGACTTTTCCCTTTGTAGCCCCCTTGGCCACTCAAGCCCTTTCCTACACTAAGCCCCTAATCACCATATGACCATCCTTCCGTAAGTTGACCTTAGGTGCATGCATGACCTAACCTTGGTTTAACCTAATATAGGGACACCTCATCACCCTCCTCACCTTACCCCAAAGGATCTAAATACCCCTCTCATTTGAGAGGAAAAGATATAACAATAAGAAAAAGAGAGGATAGGAGATTGAGAGGGCTAGAAGAAGTGAATGCTATTGTTATGCTGCTCGAATATTTATGCATGTATATGAATGCTCGTTATCCATTTCTATTCGCATTAACCATTTTCTAGTTGTATATCTCATCTTTGTTTGATATATCTTAACAAGTGCTACTAAATATCTTTACCTGTTTGCATGTGTGCAGGTTTCAGGAATGAAGGTTATAGGTTCTAGATTCAAGATCACATCGATTTTAAGTTTCTAAATCCGAAGATCTAAATCCATTATGGTGGTCATGATAAATCCACCCTCGACATTGAGTGTAGTAGAAATAATATCACAACACCATATTTCATTGTAAAAATGGGGTCATCTCCTTTTACGCTTAGATTGTAAAAATACCCTTTTCAAAAGGGATCTATTGTAATCAAGAGTTTTATTTCAATATAATAAAAGAGTTTTTGTTTTTGTATGGTATTCTCTTTTTTTGGCTTACAGGTTTAGCATGGTTTCATATTTTTGTTGGGTTTAAATCAGTTTTAATATAATATTTCTATGTTATGAGTTCTATTAAGTGAATGTTCATTTTCAAGTTATAAAGGGTTTGGTCACGATCATCGAGGCAAGGCTCGATCGTCAACCAGTGAATGCGGATGACACGATGGAAAAGATTTGCATTTAACATGAAGGACAACTATGGATCAGATTGATGTGGAGGACACAAGTTACGTGGCCCAACGTAGCAAATGGACATAGACTTAGATGTGGATTTAGGTAGTAAAAATATGTATCTAGATGACAAAGACATCATGGACAAGGATGAGGATGATGCCAACAACATGGTGGCAACATGGATGGAGATGATTTGATTGTGGATGAAGATGGTGACAACTTGGATTAACCATGGTGGAGCTAATCAAGCAATACAAATGACAGTAAATGAGAACAGCTAGATACCTACCATGATGCAAATATGAATCAGATATGGGAGACGTGTCATTTAGATGGAAAGGGAGTTAGTAAGAATCACCAAGAATAGTGATGAATTGAAAAATATTAGGGATCATGGGGGTCCTTGGAAGCATTTAAGTAATAGTATGTTTGTTACCTCGAATGACATAAAGATAAGATTTATATAGTGGACAACCTTGCTTAGGTAAGCCATATCATTGCCAACACCATGAAAATAATAATATTAAGGTTTACCACGTGAATCCTGATAATTGTCATGGAATCAGGATATTGTGATGAAGTTTCAAAGGATGAGAATGTAATGTGGACTTCAACCAAATGATCATTCGTTGGTTTGGCCAGAGAAAGCTAATGCAGATCGATCAACGCATTTATCGTGATGAATTCAGAGGTGCAGCCCCACATGTTTTGTTGTCGAATGGATTGATGCACAAGGAGATAAGTCAGAATTGCTTCTCTATGACAATATGGCATCGATAGCAGTGGAGGTTTTAAAATATGGATTAGGTAGTAAGATGTGATTCTAGATTTAGGTGGTGGCATGCATGGCTTACCTGACGTAGATACGAACATCTAGAGAACATTGTAGGTTCATATTTTGTCGTGAGTGGTGAAAGTTTTAATAAGTTAAAGGGAAGGATGGGTATCGAGGGCCACATCCAATCGTAGGAGTTCTATCAAATAGTTTACATATCCCTTCAACGCTATACGCTACAATCATAAAAATTTAATGCAACCACAGGAACAGAGGGCCCTTTGACATGGTTTGTTAGGTATTGTTATTCATCATTGAATCTATTTATTCCACTTGCATGAATTTCAAGGATCCGACTGCTCTCAGACTCAATAGTTGTGCTAAGACCACCTTACGTAGTTTCTTCTAGTGTCCTTAGAAGGTATTCGGTTGAATTACGCGACATTATATGTTGACCACCAAGACTTGTATGTGGATAGGGCATGTATTTAGAAACATCGAAGGGAGAGGTTAAGCAAGAAATATTCTTTCTTATATACTTTTCAAAACAATTAGAATGTGATCAGTTGGATACCATAGCCACATGGCAATGTGACAGGGTATTTTAAACACGTCAATAACAAGTTAGGAAATGGATATGTAGAGAAAAAGGAAAAGGATGAAGTTAGACCAGTAAGGAGAGTTGAAACGATTTTTTTTTCTATTTTTTCTCTGTTGTTTGCTTTTGTTGAAAAAAATATGAAATGCTTACCAAGTTGGACCAAATGGAGGGGAAACAAAGGAATGAAAAGCAAAGAGTCCTATTGAAATTTTTTAAAAGGCCATGCAGACGTAGGTGAAAGGACTAGAATTTTTTGGAACAGAGAAGCGTGAAGAGGGATTGGAAGTCTTCAAGTTATTGCAAACACTGATTTTCCACCTTGTATGCAACCAAAGAAGGTTATGAATAATAAAGTTTTTATTGCACATCTTTCTTAAGCATGTATTGAAGTTATTTAATGGTGTTTTACGCATGAATATGGTAGCATAATTTATTTTTTTTATACATGTCTTTATTACTTAGACTCTTGCACTTAACCGAATTTAGATTATGTGGATGCACATCTAACCTAGTTTTGTTTAATATTCCTAATCTTCAATTTTCTGCAGCATAGGAGAATTAGTTTACAGTAGCTCTCGTCGATCATTTTCTGCACTTTGTTTCACATTATTCTAGATCATTTTTTACCTAACCTTAGCTTTTGTCATTTATTTTCATTTTTATTTTTTAAAGTCCCATCAATCACTCAAAGCCCTAAAAGTTATATTATTTTGCACAAATAATCAATAATAGGGGTTTTGAAGTAATTAGAACATCCAATTTTTTTTTTTTTTTAAAGCGAAAAACCCCTTGCAGATCCGCCTTGGTCTGAGAGACCACGAATAGGGGGTTCTACACCGTCAAAGTCACCCGGGAGTCGCACCCGACCCTGCCCACACCAACATTATCAATTGGATTTTTGATACCCAATTCAGCTTTTTTGTAGGGTGGAGATTTGAACCTAGGACCTCCCTTGGAGGATTGCCCTCTCCTCTCCAACTCACCTACAACACCTAGGTGATCCAAATAATTTTGTTGTTTAAGGCTAACTTGTTAAATTATTTGGATACATTTAATTAAGGCAAATTCATTTTAAGGTTCCAAACATATTTTTACACTCCACAGTTACATCATTTTCAAATAAGTTTAACAAAGTTCACACTTTTAAAGGAAATTTGCAATTTTAAGTTCCACATAAATTCACTTTTAAAGGGGAATACTAAATTCAAACTTTGCACTTTTTCAAGACAAGCAAATTAATTTCATTTCAAGTGAAATATGGAAATTTTAATAAATTCCAAAATTTCATTAAAATGAATCATTAAGGTGCCATTCCAAAGCTACTACATTGCAAAGTTAGATTTTAGTTATCTTCTTTATTTTTTTCTCAAAGAAAATATTAACAAAAGAAGATAAAAACTTGTTAACAAAGCAAGATAAAAATGAATTAAATCACCATTCAAGATGATATGGAACTCAAACGTGAAGCTTATTTATTCATGAGTGCAATGAAATATATAATGCTACAATAGAATCACGTAGTTTAAGTGGTTGCAACAATTTTCCAAACATGGCCAATGACTTAACTAACAGAGAACAATATTCTAAACAAGGATGTCAACTAATTTCTAGAAGATAAAGGATAACTCTAACAGTCTAACTAAACATCCAACAAATAACAACCTATTTCCAACATGGGCATACTATACCTCACATGAATACAAAGTGCAAGAAATAGGAAATAATAATAAAATAATAACTTAGGCTTATAATTAAGCCTAAGGTACAATAATATCCTCAACACTCTTCCCAACCATAGAAGCATTGGATCCAATGCTCTCAACAAATGTGGAAAGTCATGGTTCATATGATGGTGAGAAATCTAGCAAGCCATGTGTAGAAAGTGATCACAGTGGGTGACAAGGTAAGAAGTGGAAGAATCCTATCAAGTGTGATGAGTCTTCATCTATAACTCTATCTGTAATGAGTGAAATTTGATGATCAAGTGCCACTACTACTATAGGGCTAAGAACAGGTTCAGGTACCAAAGGAGGATCTTGATATGGTGTCTCTGGAAAGTGTCACTTATCCAAAGGAAGCCAAACTTTATCTCTAACCTGAGATGAGTAAGGATTGTGATGCTTGCACATAACTCTCTATTGCTCCTGTGGAGTCTCTTGCAAGTCTTGTGTTATCTTGCATTGAAGGCTCTACTAGTGCTGAATGAAGGAAGTGACCTTAGCTTGCTCCTCTGTGTGTGTAATGGTGGAAGAGGACCAATCCAAAGGCAACTTCTGTGGAGCAAGTGGTTGTGTGTCTATAGGTGTACCCAAAATGATTCCAATGGAATGGTTGGTATCTTCTTCATGAGTGAGAGTGATGGGTTCCTTAACCACGAGCTCTTGTGATTGTTCATTTTGTGGAAGTGAAGCTTCTTATTTATCATGAGCCTTTGATGGTGCTTGTTCTTTCTCTTGTGTGGGACTTATGCAAGTAGGAGCTAAAATAAGTGCTTTAATTAATGGTTTACGAACTTGCCTACAACTTAGCATCAAATTTTATGTGGGTGTAGTGCTTTGTATCAAATAGGTTTTATCATGCAAATCCAAAGTGTATGTGTTTTTTTTAGCATGATAGATTGTATTCCTATCAAATTGATAAGGTTTACCAAGCAATAGTCCACAAAAATCCATCTCTATGACATCAAATATTACTTTATCCATAAACTTATGTGTGTGATGTTAGATGTAGAGTCTACATCCTTCCACCCAAGAGCATATGGTTGGTTATGTGGCTTTATGTAAAGCTTCAACTTCTCGACAATAGACCTTGTGATTAGATTCTTCTGCGAGTCATTATCTATGATACAATCCACATAAAAATCATGTGTAAGTGGGCTTTAGTGACAAAAAAATTATCACGATCCTCTTGTGCAAACACATTCGTCATGAGGGTAACTTTGTTTAGTTTACCCTTTAAAGCAGATATTCTTCTTATGTCCCTATAGTCACAATGAGACCATCTTGTGGTTCCTCATATGTAGGTTGTACAATTAGGGACTTCTTCTTCATTATTTCAAAGGTAAAGCATTTAGACTTCATATGACCTTGCTTTTAAAAAAAAACACAATACATTGAAGTAGAAGGATCTTTAGAGTGAGAAGAAGAAGAATGTGCTTTAAGAGAAGTGGGAGGAGAAGAAGAATGAGGGTAAGAATGAGAATTTTTATTCACCTTTTGTTGATGTTTATTCATGCCTTTGGAACTGCTATCTTGTCAAGATATGTAAGAGGCACCAAATTTCTTCTATGTGAGAATGGTATGCTTGAATGCCACATCCAAAGTGAGGAAATCATTGAACTTTATTTCCCTAAAAATATGATCTTGCAATTCACACGTGAACTTGTTAATCAAATCATTTTCTGAATATTTCACACCAAGAAGCACCCTTAGCCTATTGAATTAAAAAATGTAGTTAGAAACTAATATACTATAGGCTTGCCTCAATCTATACCACTTGGTCGTGAGGTCACTTTGGTAATTTGGTGGAAAAAATGTGTTTTTCATAATTTGGATCAATTCTTTCCAATTCATGGTAGCATTATGGCTTTGTATTTCTACAATTAAAACTTATGCTAATCTTGTGAGTTTGACTATGGCAAAAGCAACTTGGTCGTCTTCAGAAATTTCAGCATAAGTGATCAAGTTTTCATATCTAAAATCCATGTAGACAAGACATCAGGATCCCTTGATCCGTCATACAATTTCACCTCACATTTTATTTTGTTGGCATGATTGTGATGAATTTTGACATCACCAAGAGTCAATTGAACAATAATATCTTTCACTTTATCTACCAAAATATCTACTGCAACAGTAATATTTTCCATGTTGATTTGAGGTATGTAGCCATGTGCTTACGTGTATATACCAGACTAGGAGGAATACCAAATGTTTTGCAAGAACTATCTAGGATCTTAGGAACAAATTGATGGTTTTCCTAATGGAATACTTGCCTATATTTTTACAAAAAATTGCCTTCCAATGGGCTACTATAGTGCTTTTTACAAAATTAAATCAATTTTGCAATTACAAAAAAAAATAGCACTAAAATTGAGAAAATTAGCTCTTAAAATTGCAAATTTTTTATTTTTTGAGGTAATATTAATCAATTTTGCAAAACAAATGTGAACAATTTTGCAAAAATTGAAGAAAATGGATTAAATCACCTTCTCTTGTTGTTTTTGGTGGTAAAATTTGAATTTTTGAAATTCAAAAAGTGGCGGGAAAAAATATCTGCGATAAAAATTTGTTTTGAACTCCCCGGTCAACTGGGGTCTGCAGGTTAATGGTTTTCTACCAAGTCAATCGAATGGTCACAAACTATCCAATGGTCACCACCACGTAAAGCATCCAACGGTCACCACCACACAAAGCAACACTTGGTACGGTCCACTATGCACCTACAACTGGCACAGTCGCACCTAAGGCAGCCAACGTGATGACCAAAAGGTGGTCACACTACCTTAGCATGTCTTGGTGCTTATAAAAAACCATAAGCCCATAGTATGGGCTATATGGAATAATTATCCCAAGTGAATTTTGAAAACACAATGTTCTTTGTTTTTCTAGAAATATTGATCTCGTTAAAAACAACAAAACCCCTGCTTAAATCATCGGAATACCGTCGAAGGTTACCGAAAAGTGATAGGATATCGCTAGTAATGGCAGAGTTTCAATAGGGACCTATATTTTTTATCGAAAACATGATGTTTTCACATTGAAAGTCTATTAAATCCATCAAAAATAGTTAGAACTCCACCGAGATTGTGAAACTCGAGTCAAAACAATTATGAACTTGTCAGTTTTTGGGGATGATTCATCGAGATGTCGATAATACATTGGTAACATCATGGGTTTTCAGGAAGTCAGAATCCGATTGAAGCTTACCACTTTTCACCATGTAATCTAAAAATTTCATGTGACATGCATTGAATGGAGAGGTGTTTAAGGGTTCAAAATTTTTCTCTGTGATTAGGCATTTTAAAACCTTATAAAAATATTTTAATTTTTCTCCCTACAATATTTTTTTGCAACTCATCGTCGTTGTGTCAATTCCTCTATCGATCATGGGCTTCCTGTGATGTCTTTGAGCTACACTATAGTTTTTTGTCTTATCTGAGAGCTGCACCGATGGTGGAGGGCTCCTCCCTCTAGGATGTGGGGGTTGTCGGTGGATGTTTTACCTATGTGGTGACACTGACTGAAGGACATCGGTGCATCTACAGTAGTGCATCCGGATGAGAAGGTACCCTATGACTAAGGGAGGGAAATGGGAAAAGGAATGGAGGCATGGGGATTTGATGGTCAGGGGGCTAACGGTGGTTGTCGGTGATCGGTGGGTTGTTGGAGATCCACCGATTGGCGGTCGATCGGCTCCTCGACTACTTTGGTAGAAACAACTCCCAAAATAGGCCAAGCCTATTTTTTAATAAAATATCAATAAATACTAATATTTTATTTTTTTAAACTTTAATGCATGACAAATAGTCCAAAAAATTTCATGTAAGGAGCTATTAGCTCAATTCTTTTCTTGCCTAAAAATAATATTTTTGGCCAATATTTTTCAAATAACGGTAATCTGATGCTCTCTTGGTAAGAGGTGTCAAAGTCTCCTCTTTGGCCACAAATGACCTCAAACTATGCAACTGCTTCTCAAATATCTGCTTCATTTGGATATTCAAAATAGACAAAAAATTTCCAAATAGCGAAATAAAATTTTCTTGTCTTCTTCATGGTAAGTCTGTTTACCCTCTAGTTTCTACCAGGGATATTAGGTGCAGGGGTAATTTCTACCCTTTGCCACCTCCTTAGTTTCACAAAAATGATGTTGCAGTTGGCCTCAAGCCAATTTAATGCAAGCACCTACCTAGGATCTAATGAACTAGTTATAAAACTCAACTAGACACCTGGCAAAGAAGTGGCAACTTGCCCTCCTTATTTCAAAAACATTTATCCTTCGGCTCTGATTACCACTGATATGGAACTCAAATGTGAAGCTGATTTATTCATGAGTGCAATGAAATATATAATGCTACAATAGAATCACATAGGTTAAGTGGTTGTAACAATTTTCCAAACATGACCAACCACTTAACTAATAGATAACAATATGCTAAACAAGGATGTCAACTAACTGCTAGAAGATAAAGGACAACTGTAAGTCTAACTAAACATCCAATAAATAACAACCTATTTCCAACATGGGCATACTATGTCTCACGTGAATACAAAGTGCAAGAAATAGGAAATATTAATAAAATAATAACTTAGGCTTATAATTAAGCCTAAGGTACAATCATATCCTCAACACAAGATTCACATTTCAAAGTGAGATTTTTAGTCTTTTCTTTCATGCTCAAAGTAAAGTTTAACAAGGGAAGATAAAATTTGTTAAAATATGCTTAATAAAAGAAGATAAAATCTACCTAAAACACTTCAATATAAAATAAATTAAATCACCATTCTAGGATGGTCATATGAGGACCAATAATATCACATTTTATTTATTTTAAAATTTCATGAACAATAAAGAGCATAGCAAATCAAAGTAATACCAAACCATAGACCCCTTGTTAACAGTCACTTGCACCTCTAAGGTATTTCAGAACTTATTGCATATTTTCACAAGTATTCAAACACACATTAAGCAAATAAGAACCTTGGAGAATTTTTGAATTTATTTGCAATAGAGGTTTTTTTAACAATACCCTGACTATGATGGTGGTTTTGCAATTGGGCAAAATTATCACTCAACACCAACCATAAGGATCTTCTATGTAGTTGTTAAGTACTGGAATCATATATCTTATAAAATTAGTGGGAACTAGCGGTATGGGTACTAGGATGGGTACCATTTTACTTCCAATATTTTGGACGGACCAAACTCTCTATTAGGGGAAGGAATGTACCTTTGATATCCATTTGGTGGATGCCAGTATCCCTGATTACTTTGGTTAAAAGAGGGACAAGGATAGTTTTGGTAGCCAATTTTTAAGAAACTTTACTAGCACTTGAGGTATATTATCTCATTTTTTCATATTATTGATATTTTTTTCCATTCTTTCCATTTCTAGAGATTGCAAGACCAAGGGGCAGTGGTAGTGGTAAATGGGAATGTTAGTAAAGGAGATTGACTAGACACAATAGTTGATTGGAATGTGGTTGGATAGATGTTTGGAGGGAGTTGGTACAATATATAAACATATGAAAACGGGTGTGGGGGGTTTAGGGGTTATCCTCCTAATTTTAATAAGATCTATCTTAGCTTAGGAGGTTATCCCATAGGCTACTAGTAATGATTTGCCTCCTTGGGCTTTTACCTTTATGGTAATTTTAGAGTTTATTGCTTTAAGATAATATATGAAAGCCATACTTGGTATTGGTTGTATTTCTTCTACAATACATTTCTAGGACTTTTGAAACATAGCATTAAAATAATTCATGGCTTTCATAGGGAACCTCTTTATGGTTTCCAATTATTCCAACAAGGATACCCCATATGTCTTCTCCCTGAAGCATTCAACAAGCTAGTTTTTGAGTTGGTCCCAGTCAATGGAGTTAGGAGTGAGAGAGATATACTGATCCCTTGATTTTCTAGTTAATAAGGCCACCAATATTCTAAGGTTGATTTCGTGTTATAAAATACTATAAAGTGCATACAAACTGACCATATGCTGGAGATGCTCGATTGGAGTGGTCGTGTACTCTTTGATAAAGTACGACAATGACTTTACTACAAATGCTAGGACTTGAATACAAGTAGTTGGTGCTATTGGTGGTTGCAAGGGACCTCCATTATCCCAAGTTAGAAGTGTTCTTTGATTCTAGTTAGATGAGGCAGCCATATTTTATTGTTGATTTCTTTATTGATTTCCAAGCTTTAGAGGATAAGTGAGCAATTAGGGATTTGATCTAGCCATTGATCTGGTGGTAGGTATTGTACTCATAAAACTATTGACCCACCTTTAGCTACCTTGTTTCGGGATTCTTCTATCCTTATCACAACAAAACCATCAAGTGGTGGTTGTGTATCTAGAAGGAGGCTCCCATAATAACCTCATTCAAGAATGGAAAAATATTATGGGTTATTTATTTAAGTAGAGGATTTGCTAGGTGAATCTCTTGAGTACTTCAAAAAATAGATAATCATGTCCTTCACCAAAACAACTATTTGAATTTAGATTAGGGGATGGATTTTTTAGTTTGGGTTCCACTAGGCATGCCAGTTTGAATTGTTGAGGGCCAAGGATAACTCCTTATGTTCCTCAAGAATTGTGACCCCCTACAGTTGTAGTTTATACTCTTTTCCTCTATCAAGTGGATGTTCTAGTGCCCTATACCTTGTGTGGCAGCAAAAATCTTAGGAAGTCTGAGAAAGCATGAAATAAAACTTCACTAGATGACCTTCACAATTTTTATCAAGGTCAACTCCTTATTAAGATGTGGTATTTTGGTGCTTGTATTTATTGTGCTATGCTAGCCTATTCTACTTGACTTATTTAGGAAAATGGAAAGAGATAAAATAAGATATAACACAAGAAATAAATTACTAAAATTAAATGGAAATATGGAGAGCTAAGATATGGAGGGTTGATTGGGCTACAATATGGTGGTTGGGATCTCCTATTTTGGAGGTTTTCTTCTAAGGTTGTGTTTGAAGTTCCAGCAGGCTTGGAACCCACAAGGATTGGTATAGCTCTAGTTATTATTATTTTGGTGGTTCTTGGGTAGGTTTCTATGGTTCTCCTATCCTTGGTGTCTATTATGGGTAGTATTGATGTTTTTTTTATGCTCGAGTATTTGGACTAGCCTAGATTTTTTTGCATCAAGTTTGTTGTTAGTATCTCAGATGCACTATTTTGTAGTGCATAGGATATAAATTGATCCTAGATCCACTTGGCCTAAGAATTTGGATCTCGTTTGTGAGGATTCATTATTGTTATTTTTTGCCTTACTTTCAACGGTCCTAGGACTGGGTGGGATAGTGGTTTCTATCTTTGTTGTTGATGCAAATTGGTGTTTAGTTGATCCTTATTTATCTTCTAACCCTAGAACTACACTAATTGAGAACCAAAGTCCTATGGAGTATCTTTGGTGGTTCTTACAGGCTACCTCCCTCTAGTTGGTAGGGAGAAGATTCAAATTTCTAAAGCTGGCAAGAATCTGGTTGTGTGGGGCTCTGAAGCTACACCTAGAGGTTTCTTGGATGAGTTCATGGATTTATTTTTTGGGTCTTCAAAACTCTCCTTAGGAGATCTATATGGTAAAAGGTTGTATGATCCTTGCTATATCTTGAGTGGATTTGCTTCCTCAAGTGGTCTTAGATTTTGAGAAGTTTCCCAAGATACCTACATTTTGATCTCTTTCCTAGGTAGAATGTTAGTTTTGGATGCAAGATGCTCAATAGTTCTTCTTGGAGGTTTCCTAGTTATGTCTTTGGATTTGGCTTTGTTGTATCTAGAAATATTTTTAAAATGGAGGAATCTCTCTTTGTCTTTTTTGTTGTGGATTGGATTTCAGTTGTGAGTCTTATTTTTGTGGACTCGCTTCCTAGTATGGGATTTTTTACTCCAACAAGTGGTTTTTTTTATCAAAAGGATGATGAGATTTCTTTTCTGGGTAGAAACATCTTCACATGATGCTCATCAATGCTTTTTGGAAGTTTTCTAGATGTGCTTTTGGATCTGGCTTTGTTGGGTCTGGAAATATTTTTTTCTGGAGATTTTTTTGTTGAATTGAGGAAGTTGACTTTGTCTCTTTTGCTATGGACTAGATTTCAACTAAACATCTCCCTAAAGGTCTTTTGTATCGAGAATAATTTTTCTTTAATATCATGCCTAAGGTTCAGTTTCTTGATATTTGTTGGGTCTAGATCCATTTATTTGCTGGAAGGTTCTAATTCGATGGTTTTTGAATTATATTGTCTGATCTTTCCTGACTATTGGATGCATGATCTTTCCTTTCCTTTCCTGAGTAGGAAAGTCTTTGTGGTTTCAAATTTGAACAGGACTTGAAAATTAGTGGATGATATCTAGATGCATGGTCATCTCTATGTGGCTGGGCAAGAAGTTTTTTTAATTGGTTTTAAATTTTTAGGTAGGTTTTTCAAGTTTTAAATTTTAATGTTGGGACTACTTTGGCTGGGTGGTTTTCTAAGTTTTAAATTTTAAATTTTAGCTAATCTAAGGTTCATCCAGATCCCAAGAGATCCTATTTTTTCCCTTGAATATTTTCCTTGTATCTTTTAGAGATGGACCTCTTGATCTCTTTGGATTTTCATCCTTGTTTTTATTGGGACTATCCATATGAGGCCATTTTTTGATATAAAAAGGTTTTGGGTCCTTAAAACTCATTGTAAAAGTTTTGGGACCCTTTCAAAACCCCTTTTTCTACACCAATCAAAAAAAAATACTAAAACTAAATTGAGGAAAGTAAAACCTATCTAGCCTATACGAGAAAGATGGGTATGACAAGACTGCATCTTAACAAGGAGCTGACCTTGATTAAAATTCTAAAGGTTGTTCAATGAAACCACATCCCATGCCTCCTTGGACTTACAAGGATTGATGCCCCCACATAAGGCATAGGGCACTAGGCACACCCACTTAGTAGAGACAAAGAGCAAAAAATACAACTGCTTGGGGTCACGATGCTCGGGGAGTGTAAGGGGTCACTCTAGCCCCTAATAGGTTGTTTATGTGAATTAATTAATTTTGAGTAATGGTTGTGTTGATTTGATTCAAAGAATGAAGGAAAATTTAAAGTCAATTATATTATTTAACACTTCCTTCTTGGCATGTAGGTCTTACAATTAGAGGATAGGATTTTCTTATTGCAAAATCAGTATATTTTAAATTTATCAAAATACTTTTTAATTAGATCCCAATCAATGCAAATGTATTTTTTGTTATAATAGTGTGTCATACTCCAAATTAGGTAACACACTCCTCCAAAAAGTCAACAATGATTTTCCTAGTAGCTTGCTTGAGTAGTAATGCTTATGTCCACCTTGTAAAATATTCAATAGTGGTGAGGATCCATCTATATCCCTTGCTATAAGGTGGATTTATTGCCCCTATAAAATCCAACCTCCATTACAAGAAATGTTCATTAGCTAAAATGGGCTTGAGAGATAATGTAATGTTTGGGTTCCTCCCATTTACAAATTTGCACTTGTTGCATCCTCGCACCCATTGATGTTTATCATTAAACATGATGGGCTAGTAATAACCAACCATCATTTTTTACCATTGTGGTGTGTGTTAAATAATTTCCATCAAAGAAATCCTGATGAAACTCTCACAACATTTACTAGTCTTTTCCATCTCTGCACATCGTAGGAGTGTCCCATCAAAATTCCTCTAGAACAGAATCTCTTCGATGAGGATGTAGTGAGTATTCTAAAACTTGTATGCCCTCCTTTGTAAATGACTTAAAATTCATGGATATTGGTTGTACTACATGTATTTAATATGGTCTTGGACCAAATCCTCACCTTATTAAAATATGATCAGGAATATTTGTCTTTCTATTTTTATTATTTTACTTCCTAGTTCAACCTTTGCGTAAGTTCTTTACCTATAATTAACTTGGTGGTCTTGATCTCAATATCATAATCTAGTATATGGTTGACCCATCTAGCCCTCTTATCACTAATTTCTCCATTAATGATGTCATCCTTGACACTAGAGTGGACAACATTTGCAATGATTTTGTTGCTAGAGATAATATACCTAAAGTTTTTTAAGCTTCAAATCAAATAATAAATTTGTCTATCAATAAAACCATCGTGCTCTTCATAGTCCTTAAGGATCTGGATAAAGAAGGATATATTATGCTCATCACCTTGATCACTCTTTTGGGTTAATATGGTTGCAATGCTAGACTCCCCCCATAAGTGTAGAGGATGAAATCCTTGTCAAAATTTGGATTAGCTAATATTGAGGTCTCTATAATGGCCTACTTGATTATTTTGAAAGATTTCTTCCCTTCCTTGGTCCACTAGAAATATTTCCTCCTTTTAACATTTTGGTGATTGGATTTATAATGGAGGTAAAGTTAGGGATAAATCTTTGGACAAAATTAGTCCACTCGAGAAAAACTAGATGTCTTTCTTATGCTAGGGTAAGGACAACTCTAGAATAGCTTTCTCTATCAATATATATGGCTTTCCATTCTTCAGATACCACATGCTCCAAAATATTTCTCTGTGGGGAAAAAATACATATTTCTTAAATTCTTTGTAATGCTTGAATATCCTTTGTAGTTGCCCCAAATGGTATTCCTTCCTTTTGAAAAACATTGTTAGGTCATCAAGGTAGACACGGATGATTTTGTTGAGAAGGTTATAAAAAGTGATATCCATAGCCCTTTAGAATGTTGCCCCAATATTTGATAGGCAGAAGGGCATTTGTTGATAAGCAAATGTGCCCCACTTAGCAATGAATCTTGTCTTATGTCGGTTCTCTTCTTTCACCCAAACCTTATTATAGCTAGAGAAACTATCTAAGAGCTAGAATTTCTCTGATCCTACTATGGTTTGTAGGATTTGGTCCATGGAGGGCAATAGATAATAGTCTTTCCATGTACTCTAGAGCCTCTTGTTGTACATGATATCCTCATTGTCTTCAAACACTTGTCATAAAATATCATTATCTAGAATAGTTAGTCTGATGATTACCTTAATGTTTTGTTAGTCATCCCATAAATCTTTAGCTGGGTCAAATTGGGCTCCTATAACTTCCATATAGTCTGCATCTATATTATGGTTTTTAGGAATCATAGTGATATTGATGGCATCGGAGTCTTCTAATAAATCCCAACTCTGGTTCTCATAAGATCTCACCATTTGGTTTTTTGTTGTGCACAAGGATCTTACCTATCCGATGATGAACTCAGTGTCCCCTAATATATGCAATTATTTCACCCTTTTTTTGGAGGCTAACAAAAGGCCATGCACGAAGGCTTCATATTTTACCATATTATTTGAGCATTTGAATCACAATCAAAATGCCTCAGGAGTTTTATTTCCTTGTGGTGAAATGAGGCACACCCTTACTCTTGCTCTAGATCTTTACATTGATCCATTGAAGTAAATTTTTTAGAGCCCAATTGGTTCCTTCTCTATCATCATGATTTCAAGGAGGACTGGATTTTCATCTTGTACAAGGTAGGTGCCTATTTCCATTGGCTTTATCGCATTGTTTTGGTCTAGGTCCTCGATCCAAAGGTTCTATTATTATTTAAATTTTTTAGATATATTTTTGGGTCTACATATTCTAGACTATGGTCCTTATTTATTGATTTCTCCTTATTTTCTTAGGCATTGAGGCTACCTTCTTATGAGGAGCATTGTCTTCCTAGTTTGTTGTGGGTTATTTGCCCTCATTTTAGGGATTCCTTTAATTTTTTTATTTGTTATGGTTTAGTGAGCATATCCCATAGCAACATAGGCATAGCGTATTTCTTTAAGAATTCCATTATACTAAAATATTCTAATGGATTATTTTATATTCTCTTGAGATCTGGTACTATTGTTGTTGTTATTGAATCTCCTCTAGCACCCTTTTCTTTCTCCTTGAGAGGACACCATACTAGAATGAAGCCCAATTATCTAGTATGACACTTGTTTATACAAGGATGGCATAGACTTCCCCCTTGTCCCAAGTTACTAAGGTTTGCTCTAGTTCTCTAGTATTCATTATTGGATTCTCTAGTGGTAAGCTTTGTGTTGTAGTCAAGCCCAATACTTAAGCAAAATTGTTTCAACATGTAGAAAAATGCATTAGACACATGGCCTACTAGAGCATCCCATAGTTCAACAAGTAAGATTTCGAGTAGTAGTATGGCCAACCATAAGGATATCCTATGTAATTGTTATGGGTTAGAATCATATCTCTTATCAAATTAGTGGGAGTTGATGGTAAGAGGACTGGTATGAGTACCATTTTTCCTTACAATATTTTGGAAAGGACTAGATCCTCTATTAGGGGAAGGAGTGTATCTTTAATATTCATTTGGTGGAGGACAATATCCCTCATTTCTTCAATTTCTCATTATTCATGTCCCTCAATATTCATGTCCTTCATATTATCTCATTGTTCATATTCCTCATAGGGTTTTGTATTCTTTTCATTTCTATGGATTGCGAGACTAGAGGGTAGTGGTAGTTGTAAATGGGAATGTCAGTAAAGGAGACTAACTAGACACAATATTTGGTTGGATAGATATTTGGAGGGGTTTGGTATAATGGATGAACATCCAAGAAAAAAGGGTGTGGGTGGCTTAGGGGCTAACCTCCCAATTTGAATAAGGTTTCTCTTAGATTCATAGTTATTTTAGAGTTTTTACCTTCATGGCTATTTTAGAGTTTTTACCTTCATGGCTATTTTAAAGTCATACTTGGTATCAATTAGATTTTTTATAGAATCCTTTTCTAGGACTTTTAGAATTTGGAATTGAAATCATACATGGCTTCCATAGGTGACCTCTTCATGGTTTCCAATTATTCCAACAAAGATACCCCATTTGTATTCTCTCCAAAGCATTCAACGAGATGGTTTGTGAGTTGATCTTAGTCTATGATGAAATTAGGGGTGTGAGAGATATACCAGTCCCTTGCTTTTCCCTTGAGGAAGACCACCAAGAGTTTAAGAGTGATGTCTTGTTCTCCAATGCTATAAAGTGTAGATAAACTAAACATATGTTGGAGATGCTTGGTTGGAGTGGTTGTGTACTCTCTAATAAAGTATGACAAGGACTTTACTACAAAGGCTAGAACTTTAATCTAGATAGTTGACGCTATTGGTGGTTGCAAGGGACCTTCATTATCCCAAGTTGAAAGTGTTCTTTGATTATGGTTAGATGAGGTAACCATATTTTATCATCAATTTCTCTATCAATTGTCAAGCTTTAGAGGACATATGAGCAATTAGGGATTTGCTTTAGCTAGTGATTTGGTGTTAGGTCTTATGCTTATGAAACTATGGACCTACCTTTAGCTACCTTGTTTGGGGTTTCTTCTATCCTTCTTGCAACAAATTCGCGAAGTGGTTGTTGTGCAACTGGAAGGATATTCCCATAGTAACCTCATCTAGAAATGGAAAATCTTATGGGTTATTTTTTTAACCATAGGAGTATACAAGTGAATCTTTTGAGTGCTTTAGAAAGTATATAATCATGGCCTTAACCAAAAACACTGCCTAAATTTATATTAGGGGATGGATTTTTTCTAGTTTGGTTCCCATTGGGCATGCTAGTCTAAACTGTTGAGGGCCAACAACGACCCCTGGTGCTCCTCAAGCATCATGGCCCCCAATAGTTGTAATTTCTACTCTTTTACTCTATTGATTGGGTGTTTCTAGTGCCCTACACCTTGTATGAGGGCACCAGTATTGGGAAATTTGGTAAAGCATGGAATATGACTTCACTAGATGACCTTCATGGTTTTTATCAAGTCAACTCCTTGTTAAGATGTAGTATTTTACCACTTTTATTTCTTGTGATGCAGTAGCCTATTCTATTTGACTTATTTAGGAAAAAGGAAAGAGAGAAAATAAGAAATAACATAGGAAATAAATTTTTGAAAGTACATTGAGGAAACAAAAACCTATCTAGTCCATACAAGAACAATGAGTGTCAAAATACTACATCTTAACAAGGATCTAACATTGATAAAAATATTGAAGGTCATTTAATGGAGCCACATCCCATGCTTCCTCAGACTTCCTAGGATTGACACCCCCACAAAATGTGTAAGGCATTGGATGCACCCGCTCAGTAGAGTCAAAGAACCAAATATGCAACTGCTTGGGATCACAACACCTGGGGAGCACAATGGGTCACTCTAGCCCCTAACAGGTTGTTTATGTAAATTAATTAATTTTGACTAATGGTTGTGTTGATTTGATTCATAGAATGAATTTTTTTTTAAAGGCAATTAGATTAAAATATTCAACACTTCTTTCTTAGCATGTAGGTCTTACGGTTAGAGGATAGGATTTTCTTATTGCAACATAAGTATATGATAAATTTACCAAAATATATTTTAATTAGAGGATTGTGATGCTTGCTCCACACTATACTAGTCATGTTGACAAAAAATTATATAGTTAATGAAGTTGGTGACACACTTTATCAAAAACATTTAGGAAATTTAATTTATCTAATCCATGGTCATCTTGATATTATATTTATTGGCTATCTTATTCTAGATTTATGTATGATCTAAAGGAAAATCATTGTCATATAATGAAGCAAGACTAGAAGAGAACTCATATATTGAAGCTAAATATGTTAGAGGTGGTATAATTGCTTTAATATATTACAGTAACGTAGTCCAAGTGTAGTGGTTCAAGTGATAAGAGTTGTATTTAAACTTACATTATGAATGTTATGGAGAGAAGCAATCACAAGCACCTTTTCCTTTCTCATCATAGATATTGTTAATTTTCCTCTCACCAAGGAATATTATTTCATATATCTTTGAATTTTTCAAACTTGAAGTAATCTAGATACATGGAATTCCACTCTTCACTATCTCATCCAAGTGACTCATTTTGCTGCTATCTATCCCATACTCTTTTCATAGTCAGGGCATCTTCGTCACTTTCTACTTTTGTGTAGCCGACCAAAGGTGGGTTGAGTGAGGGAATGAAGCTTGTCTAAATGAGAGGTAAGGGATTCTCCTATACAGGGAATGGACTACCATTGAGATCAAACAACCTCAAGCAAGGAAGGCAAGCAAATGGTAAATTTTTACTATCTATAGGAAGGAGGGAGTCTTAGGAAATCTTGAGGATACTTAGGAGTGTATAAGCTAATTTAGTTATTATAGGAAATAAATTGAGGGGAGGAATACAACCAATTTTAGGATTATCAACCATTAAAATCGATTATGAAAGATCCAATTGTTATATCACAATGGGCACTATGTATTCAAAACTTATTTCAAGATATGGAATTCCTATAAAAATAACCTTATACTACCACTTACTATGAGAATATGAACACTATAAAAATATTGAAGTACAATGTTGTCTATAACATGAAAAAATACACAAAGCTTCATGGTGACTACATATAACTTAAAGTATAGAGCAAGGCCATTTCCATCATATATTGTAGGACTAAAGACTATAAACAGAAAGTTATTCACTGAGGATAAATATATACATTTAAAAATTATTGTTATCATTATTAAAAATTATATTTACATTTTAATTGAATTAAAAAAACTAAAACATCCTTGATCTTAAAATCCAATCAATATGAAATACCTTAAATTTACATGGGACTTATACCCCAATATAATATTATTTGACCTCAATCAACATTGACCCATATAATCATAAGGTTACTAGAATCCATGAGACCTAAACCATGAATATTTTTAGTAATATATGCTCTTCATATCACTCAGTTGGGTTAATGATACTAAATACTAATTTAATTGAATATCAATATTAATATTGTTTTCTCTTATTGATATTCAATTGACTATATCAATAATTGTTTTTTTCCTATACAAGGAGCTTAGTAAAACCAAAGCTTATGTTAAATAATTTAAATATTCATTTAATGATTAAATTTAAATGGGATTTAAAACTTCAAGTTAATTTCTTATTCTTTTTTATTAAATTTATTAATTAGCTTCTCATCTTTGCCTATGTTGTAGTCTTGTTGGTAATTGAATTCTATGTGGTCTTATATCTTAAGGGTTCTCCATGTCTACCTTCATAGTTCATGTATAAAATTTATATAAATTAATTTTTTTTTAAATATTAAATGTTAAAAAAAAAAATCTATTTGTAAAGTCTATGCCTAAATTTTGGAAGCACTTAAGTTTGGCAAGCTCTCCTTTTCTAAAAATATTAATTATATTTAAATATATATTTTATTTATCAAAATATATACTAAAAAATACCCCTTGTATTTAATATCTTTGTATGTTTATATTATCCATATATATTAAACTTTATATAAATTTTAAACACAAAAAAAATCTTCCCAAATTTAACATCTACATTTGCAAAGTTTGTTAGGATCTCATCCTAACCCTTAATGTAATAACTTCCATGATGTAATAATTCCTAGTGAACGTGGGTAGTACCCATGATTAATATTTTGTAATGTTCTAAGTTTTAGCTTAGGTAGTGCCCATGACAAATGGCACCCTTTTTATGTAACACATGGTAGATAGGTGGCATTGTGCATGTAATTCATGTGGCATTATGCATGTAATTCGAGTGGCCTTGTGCATGTAATTCGAGTGGCATTGTGCATGTAATTCAAAGTGGCACTATGCATGTAATTCGGGTGGCATTATGCATGTAATCCAGGTGGCATTTTGCATGTAAGCCAACCTTGGAAGGAAACTCCTTAAATACCCGAAAGGGCACCAATGTAACCATTTTTTGCAAAATTAATGAAGTATTGAAGGAGGTTGCCCCCTCGAAGAGGCCTCGCGATTCAGTCCTATTGTGAGATTGTTCTTTATGCAAATTTTTGTTATATTAATGTGATGTTTATGTGAGTTATTTCCAAGCAATTGTGTGAGAGTGTGTTATTTGAGTTTATTTTATAGCAGGATCTTAACAAGTGGTATCAGAGCACTTTCCAGGGCCAAGTTCTGTTGCAACTGCAACGATTCTTGCCATCCAATCTGCCTGTTAGGTATAAATTCCGTGTGTTTTTTCCATTCTGTTTTTCCTTATTAAAAAAAAAAAATCCAAAAAAATACAGTGTTTTTTTTTTTCCAGACCAAAAACAAAAAAATATATTATTAGTTGAGTAGGTAGAAACCCTGTACCGAGGGTTTTAAAATATCGCGAAGGATCTATCATTATTGGCTAAGCTAGATAGCCCATAAAGCGTCTAGTGAAGTGAGGGGCGATCAGGCTCCAATACCCAGGCCTCAGACAGAACTCGCGCACGGACTTGAGCTCCCACGTATCTTCGGGTATATCGGGAGACCATCTAGGATTAAACAAAATTTTAGCCATTAGGAAGCTCTTCGGCCTTGTATTACTCATAGTCTACGGGACAGAGCATCCTGGACGATTACCCTCCCGTATTGTCAGAGAGGCGAGTAGTGTGCTCAAGGGTATGTGTGGAATCCTCCTTGAGTAATGGCCTGAAATATTGGTCCGAGCACTATTGTTTGTCACTGTCGGTATATTAGAGGGCCTATGGGTGGTACATACTCCTATACTTAGCATTCCCTGGTTCTGTTAAAACTTCAACCTGTAAAAAATGTAAAAATAAAAATAAAAATCCAAACATCCATGTTCGTAAACCTGCATTTCAAAAGTGAGCATATGAGAAAGGAGTCCTCTACTAAAAAAATAATAGAAGGGACATGCATTCGGGATAAGCCATGAGGGTGACACTTAAGCCGACGATCCGGAGAATAACGATAAAATTTACAGATGGCGATCCACAATCGGGTCGATCGAGTCGAGAGGTCGACACGATCGAGGCGAGAATTCACAGTCTTAAGGGTCAGAACAGAACTGTCATATCAGTCACCTGCAAAATACAGAGAATCTTGAGTGTGAAACACGGCCAGTTATAGATAGTGCTCCAGTAGCCAACTTTTTCTTAGTAGCTCAGAATCAGAATCTGTAAACACCGTTAGACTCAGCAAAACAGGAGATAAAAAAAAGAGTCTGGGGTGCCAAAAAGTAGTGTTGAGATATATAGCTCATTGTGACCACCTCCTTCTACTGATCATTTTGATATATAGCACCCAAGCACTTTTTTGGGCACTTACTAAAAATAGTAAGTCCTAAAAATTCAATTCTATTTTTAGTAACTGGTCACAAAAGGTCAAAAAAATGGCCCAGGGTACTCGTGGACACCAAAAAGAACTAGAACACTTGGAGTCCCTAACAAAATCCATTGAGAACTTGAACTCGACTTTTCACTCCATAAGGGAAGAAGTCCAAGGTCTTCGCCTAGAGCATGAGGCCACTAGCAACCGCTTAGAAGAAGCACTGACAGAAGTGGACAGTAAACTGAGAAGAGAACCACCCAAATCGGAATACCAAGCTGAGAGTTCTACAAGGAATCGTGACCATGATCCATCCTTTAGAATGCCCAAATTGGACTTTCCCAAATTTAGTGGGAAGGATGTTGATGGGTGGCTATGTCGGGTTGACCAATTCTTTCGACTTCATAATGTACCCATATTTCATCTAGTCCAGATGGCTTCCTTTAACTTGGAATCTGGGGCTCTACACTGGTTCCAATGGTTGCGTCTTGCCTACCCAAATCTCTCTTGGGAGGATTTTGAATCCCAACTACTCACTTGATTTGGTCCTAGTGAGTTTGAGGACTTTACAGGAGCCTTGACCAAACTGCAACAAACAGGGTCAGTCCAAGAGTACCAAGCTCAATTTGAAAAATTGGCCAATCGGACAAGAGGATTGAGTGAAGGGTTCTTCCAGAGTTGTTATATCAGTGGGTTGAAGATGGAACTCCAAGCAGAAGTCAAAATGTTGAAACCACGAACTATGATGGAAGCTATCAGTTTGGCCCGTTTGGCCGAATCTAAACTCTCTTCCCAAAGACACCCATCAAAGTTTCCTCAAAATAGACCTTCATTTCCCCCTAGAGCCCAACACCCAGATGATAATAAACCTGCTGCACCCAAGCGCCTCACCATCGAAGAGATGGATGCACGTCGTGCCCAAGGATTATGCTACAATTGTGATGAAAAGTTTTTCAAGGGGCATAAGTGTGCACACAAAAAATTGTTCTTGATAGATGTTGGAGAACCTGATATCGCTGACGAGAGTGATGAGGATGAGGACCCTCCAGAAACACCTCCTCCATAAGAAGAAGGGAAACAAGAACCTGAGACATCAATTACAATCCATGCCCTTGCAGGCATTACTACTCCTCAAACCATGAAGGTTACAGGATGTTTCAAGGGCCAACGTCTTCCATCCTTTTGGATTCGGGAAGCACGCACAACTTCATTGACCCTAGAGTTGCTCAATGGGCAAATTGCTATATCCACAATTGTAGTTCCTTTGAGGTCATGGTAGCCAATGGGGGAACCTTATCTTGTCAAGGAAAGTGTCGCAATGTTAAAATCAAGATAGGGGACTATGAACTCAAGCAGGACATGTTTGCCCTCCATTTGGGTGGATGTGATATTATTTTGGGATGCCAATAGTTGAGTACGTTGGGCACTATCAGTTGGAACTTTGCTAAACTTTGGATGCAGTTCTTCCAGAACGGACAAACACACATCATCAAGGGCTCCCCGACAGGAACACCTCAAATTATCAGTTCAAACGGCATGGAGAAATTGCTAAAGAAATCATCACGTGGGGTCATTGCACAACTATTCTCCATCTAGCCATCCACATCTCCAATGGGTGAAATCCCACAAGACATGCAACAGATTCTCCATAAACATGAGGCCATCTTTTTAGAACCCATCACACTACCACTACATCGCTCTCACGACCATGCCATTCCATTATTTCCGGATAGTACACCTCCCAATATCAGACCACCTTATGAGCGACTCAAGCGCACCTTATTTTGGAAAGGTAGGAAACAGGACATTCGCTCTTTTGTGGCAGACTGTGACATAGGTCAAAGGATGAAAAGAGAAACAGTGCACTCTTCGGGCACTCTTCCCCCCTTGCCGATACCGGATTAGGTGTGGACTGACATCTCTATGGATTTCATAGAAGGGCTACCTAAATCTGGAGACAAGTCTATTATTTTTGTGGTAGTGGACCGCCTTTCAAAGTATGCTCACTTTTGTGCCCTAACCCATCCTTACACAACATTCACTATTGCCCAAATTTTTCTTGACTCCATATTTCGCCTTCATGGCATGCCAACCTCCATTGTATCTGATCGTGATCCCAGCCTTACTAGCAATTTTTGGCAAGAGTTGTTTAAGTTGCAGGGGACTCAACTCACAATGAGTTTAGCCTACCATCCGCAAATGGATGGTCAAACAGAGGTTGTTAATAACTACTTGGAAACCTACCTTCACTGCTTGCCTCCGATCATCCTACTCATTGGGAAAAATGGCTTTCTTTGGCCGAATGGTGGTACAACACTTCCTATCATACCGCCACCAGAGGCAGTTTACGGGCACCCTCCACTCACGCCTCCCTCCTACATTTCGGGCAGCTCCAAGGTACAGGTTCCATAAACACTTCCCGAATTGGATGAAGAAGGCTCCATCTTACTTGCACCAAAGTAGCTGCTGTATCGTCGAACTCACAACCGTACCATCACAGAGGTCCTGGTTCAGTGGCGTGGACTTCAACCTGAGGATGCTACATGGGAGTCTCTCCATCAACTTCAACAACAGTTTCCTCATTTTCAGCTTTGAGGACAAAGCTTCTTCAAGGAGAAGGGCATGTTAGGATCTCATCCTAACCCTTAATGTAATAACTTCCATGATGTAATAACTTCCATGATGTAATAATTCCTAGTGAACGTGGGTAGTACCCATGATTAATATTTTGTAATGTTCTAAGTTTTAGCTTAGGTAGTGCCCATGACAAATGGCACCTTTTTTATGTAACACATGGTATATAGGTGGCATTATGCATGTAATTCGAGTGGACTTGTGCATGTAATTCGAGTGGCATTGTGCATGTAATTCAAAGTGGCACTATGCATGTAATTCGGGTGGCATTATGCATGTAATACAGGTGGCATTTTGCATGTAAGCCAACCTTGGAAGGAAACTCCTTAAATACCCGAAAGGGCACCAATGTAACCATTTTTTGCAAAATTAATGAAGTATTGAAGGAGGTTTCCCCCTCGAAGAGGCCTGCGATTCAGTCCTATTGTGAGATTGTTCTTTATGCAAATTTCTATTATATTAATGTGATGTTTATGTGAGTTATTTCCAAGCAATTGTGTGAGAGTGTGTTATTTGAGTTTATTTTATAGCAGGATCTTAACAAAGTTGATGCTTGGTTGTGGAAGCTCTTAAGATTGAAAATCTCTCATAAACTAGAAAAGGTAAAGGTAAAGGAGGTTTTAAATTCCATAAGACCATGATAAAATATATGCTTATCTAACTAAACTTCAATTACCAACGTATGGTGTACAACTCTAACTCAGTAGATTTGAACCTTAACATGTAGGAGTTGTAATATAGCCACATCAACTATTTTAATTTTTATTAGCTCAAACCCTAGTTTAGAGAGTTGGACCTTGAGCATTAAGATTAGGTTTATTGTTGATTTAGTTTATAAATAGGAGGATTTATGTGGTAGTTGATATCATATTTCATATTTGTTTCTTAGCCACATCTATTTTGCATATGAGACTTGATCCTCTCCAAGTGGCTATGTGACTTTGTCCTCTTTTTTAGCTTTTGAAGCTATAAACTTAAAGGAAATGTGGCCACAAGTAATGAAATAAGCATGCAATGTTATAACTATGATAATGGAAATCTAAAAAACATGAAAGTATGATAGAAAATTTTTGAAACTACTCAATAAATTGGCATTAATGAAAGCTCATAAAAATATACAATGCTATGCAATGGAGTTCACTACCTCTCCATTTTACAAAAATGCTCTACATTGTATCTACTACTAATCTACCCTATGCACTCCAAAATCCTCTCTTTCTTATACTCTAAGAAGACCTATTTATAATGAGATACAACTCTTTGCCTCAAATATTCCTATGACACCTCACTATTATATTCTAAGGACTCATGTACATGTGGACTACATGCACATTTACATAATTACACATTATAACACTTGTGCATTTATCACATTGCTTAAATTTAGTACTTAAATTCTAATACACTCCTAATATAAATATGTACCCATGATGGTACATTAGTAAGCACCAAATAATATAATATATTCCAACACCCCCTGTATTACATTATTTGGGTATTGAAGACTTTAGTCTTCAATAAGGACTTCATATTTATCTTCAAAATGGATTTCATTTTGAAGTTTGAGTTCTTCTTTCTCCCTTTCCTCATTGTGCTTGTTTTCTGTATCGGGATGTGTTTCTTCATCTTGTGTCTTTGATTCACTATGATATGTATTCAATTTGAAATTGCTTTCTCTCATCTTCATTTTCTTGTTATGCTTATTTTTCCTTCTTCATCTTATTTTATGTTTCTGCAATTTTGTTAGTGATATATCTTCTTCATGATGGATTAGTATATCATCACAATAATATTGACTAGGATTGTTGTTTTGTTTCTTATTTGAAAGAATAAAAAATAATCAATGATATATATCATCAAACATTATTCTAAAGTAAGTAGAACTATATTTTGAGTATTCCACTAGGCTTTGATGAGTACTTCATGAATATAACCAATTAATGTTATAAATTTTCCTTCTTTTGCTGCCTTGAGAAGCATTGAGAATCTATCCCTTTTACTATTGGATAAGTATTTGTATCCTTCAAAAGCATCTATTATATTTTGAAAATAAAATTTCAACTCATGCAATATTTCTTTACTATTGGACACATTCCTCATAATTTCATTCATGTTTCTTCTAAATAAACCCTTGAACTCCTTATAGCTCACTAGTGTTTGGAGTATATGAATAAATACTAGTTGATGATTCTTTAGTACTTTTGAGTATATTTTGATAGAGCCTTTGAAGTAGTATACATTATAACTCCCTAGTGATTGATAATATATAATCCTTCAACTTGTAGAATCAATCTTGGAAAGACTTCCAATTTTTAAATTTTGTAAAATATCCTTTTGACTTGCAAGTAATTGAGTGAACAAGAAACTTGATAGTATGCTTAGCTTTCTATTTTTGTGTTAAGTTGAATTCCTTTTGTCTCCCTATTAATGTGATGAAAAATTTAGAATAATTTTCAACTTCTATCACTTTACAATCAATTATTTTATCTGTTCTTGTAGAAAGCTTATAAATGCAATTTCAAAGGATAAGATTTCAATATCTTTGAGATATTTAAGTTGGATTATCTATGTCTCTTCAATTTAAGTATGAGACTAATAAAATCAATCTTCCAACTAGAGTTTGACTTCCTTCTATCTTTGTAGATTCTAAATTTCTATGACTTTAATTTGGTGTAGAATTCCTTATATCTCCCTAGTTAGAAATTTAGAAAGACTATGTATTTACAAATTAAATTTCACTAACCTTATATCTCCTTGTTTTAAAAATTTGTAAATATTTGAAGCAATAATGGTTAAATGCTTCTAATTTCTACTTCTTATTAAGACAATCAATACTCTTTATAGGGTTTCTTTTAACACCTTAATACTCCTAATATTCAATATCCCTAGAGTATAAAACTTAGTTGATATCAATCTTAATGAACTTACAATATTTCTAAGAATAATTCTAACCTTTCAAGTGTTTAATTTTGTCTTGCAAGCTAACTATAATCAAGAGGAGTAAGAGGTGCTACTTAGACCTCTTACTCCTCTTTATAACTAACTTGTGTGCTCCCCTTATACATAACTATGCTAGTCTACACACTTCTCTTTGACTGATGAGCTCATTGTGTTCTTACTACCTTGGTCTAGACACCACCTTAATCTCTTATGTGTTGCCTTAAAATCATGTCTCTTCTCCTTAATTTTGTCTTCACTAAATATGCTATATAAGCACTCCTTTTATGATCATATCTGGATTCTAATGCAGTGTAATATGGATAGTGCCAAACGGTACTTGTATTTTTCAGCCTCTTTGAAATGACTTTGTTGTACCTTCTTTCAACACCTATGCCAAGTGGCATTAAGATTCTTAACCGATTACTTCGACATCTTGGTGGTAGGTGTTGTAATCAACCCTACCTTGAGAGCATTATGTAAATAATATTATATGCTCAAGTAGTCCTCTTCATCGTGTGCTTCGAGTTATATTCAATGATGTGGTGATATCCCTCTTGCTTGCATGAAATGCCTTCTTCCACATGGTGTGTATCCTTAACCACTATGCCCTAACTCCTTTAATCTATTTAATGTATTATTCTCGCTTGATTAACATTCATTCACTGTAGGTTTTGGGCTTATTCCAACACTTCTATGGTAGAGATATGATAGTTATTCTTCCAACACTTCAATGACAAAGATATGATAGCTATCCTTCCAATGCTTCTCTTGAGTGTCAATCAGGTATATGTGGTGGATTTAATAGCAATTAACTCCTTGAAATTGATTCAAACTTCGATGATCTATATTGTAATTTGATGTATCTCCTCCTCGTCTTGATGGTGCAAATTGGCTGAGTTTGCCTTACAACCTATAACGACTTCCACGTTGTATACCTAAGCCTATTGGGATGCTTGCTTTAGTGTAATTTGCATGGGAAAAATGGAGGCTTAGTCTTGGTGCCAATGATGCTACTTACAATGTTGTTATAAGGGCATAATAAAGATTGTATCCTATGATGCTTACACAGTTGTGATGTACCTTTCGATTACGTTACTTGGAGGTATATGTTGTATTTCCCTATGTTACCTTCACCAAAGGCTTTCAATTATTAGAGGTATATTGCTTTACCTTCACCAAAGGCTTTTGTATGTACCTTATATTACCTTCACCAAAGGCTTCTTAGATTCTATACATACCTAACTTGACATACTTATTGTAGCTATTTCTCCTACCTTTTGCTTTCACCTTTTTTATTGACTTCTTTCGATAAGCAATATCTGGTATGCTTGGATGATAATGCAGGTTGATGTTATTTGAACTATCATCCTTTTCCTTGGAAATACTTCACTTTTAGAGCTCTATTGAGTGATTCAAGTGAAGTGCTTTGCAAACATAGAATGTAATGGTATAGATATTTGCCCCCCTATACTCTTAAACTGACTCTCTTGGCTTCTTGAAATGGTGGCTTCTACTTCCCTTGTAGGCTGAGATAAGCTAGATTAAATATCACCTTCTAACCCCTGGTAACTCTATCCTTGCTTGGATATTTTTTAACTAATAATTTTAAGTTTTCCAATCATGTTTTACACTATAGTATACGCAAATATGTAGAGTCTTCTTTTACTTAGAATAGACAACAGAAAGCTGATATTTTTCTTTCTCTTGAAATATATCTAACTTCTATTTTTATATGCAGGTTTGAACCTTTTAGACTATAACTTCTGCACCATCTTTAAGAATTTAAATTGAAACCTATTTATGCAACTTCTAAACCTTGATATTTGATGAGGCCCAAAAATACCTCATTTTTGTCATGTTTTGAACACTAAAATATTGTCGTAAAAACCAAATGCTATTATTTTATGCCAAATGTGTGATTAGAATGTATTATTTATTATTTGTTTGTATTATTTTATTTGTAGAACACTTACCCCTATTTTTGATAGTTTTTTAGCATTTTTACTCTATTTTTTCATGATTAGTTAGTGAAAATGCATAATAAAATTGGTAGCCAATAAGGAGTGTTGATATTTATGGTTGCATGATATAATTTGAATATTTTACCACTTTGAAAACAACTGGTAAGATGATTTGGTACCAAAATCCACTATTCTACTGAAAAATAGGATAGTTCAGCTACAACCGCAATCCCATACAATTTCCAACCACCTGTCATAATAAAGGGAGGCATGGAAGTTGTCAACAAAATCAAAAGAAAATGATGGGAAACTATTGAGGAATACTAGGGAAGACCACTGACCTATTTGTACATGTTCCCACATGATGCAAATGAGGGCAGCAAGACATAAAGGAGAAAATGCATGATAGTTGCACACAACATATAAATTCCAGCCACTTGTCACAATAAAAGAGGGTATGGAAATATCCAAAGGTATCAAGTAAAACCAATGGGAATGTACCTAAGGAGATCATAAAAGACTTATTATCCACTTTGATGGGTTCCCACGTAGTTTGGTTGACAACAACAATAAAAATCTTACATTCTTCCTAACATTTTGGAATGGCAAGCAGAAATAGATTATTTTGATAGAAATAGATACAAATGCACCTAATTCACAAGGAATGAGATATATGGATGTGAGGATAGGTGTAAAAACTATATTGCAACTATTCCTAGTAATTTTCCACCAGATTGGAGGTATAGAAAAATGTACGAAGAAATACTGCAACAAGATCTATCCTAAAATAGACTAGGTCTGTTGTGACAGCACATCAAATCACGTGTAAACAACACCCTAGTTGATTTTACAATTACAAGTATGGATGTAAGAAAATATAAATAATACTACTCCCTCATTGGTGGAGTTAGTAGATTAGAAGGTAGAAAGGAATAGGATACAAGAATTAGTTAGAAATTAGACTGTAACAAAATTGTAAAAGATGTTGTTTTTGACAGTATATTCAATAAAATGCAGTTGTTAATTTTGTGATTTGTGAGTGATTAGTTTTTAGTTATTAGTAGTGTGTTTGCCTTCTTTTGGATTGAAGAGCAAAGGCCCACTCTCAAGCCTAGAGGAAGGAGCTAATTTAGCAAGTTTTCTAACATTTTCTTGTCAAATTCTTGCTTAAAGATTGTTTAGCAAAATTAACCCTTGTTTTAGTATAATGCTTTTTTAATATTTTAAAATGTTATTAATGTGCAATATTTGTAGTCATCTGATCTCTGTTTATGTTTTTTCATTTACCCTATTTATTGCATTTTTATTAAAGCAACTTTTTATGTCAGTTTATTGCAACAGATTCCTGATAACTTTCTACAACAGTTTTCTAACAACTACAAGTTTCAAATTGGCATGAATTAAATTCAGTTAAATTCAATTAAAGCATCTTTCCATTTTAGTTATTTCAAATTAGCAAGTGTAATATAGATTCCATTTTCAGCAAGTTTCAATTCTACATTTTCAATTTCCTACAATTGTAGTTAATTATCAATTTTATGTCTTAGAAGCAGTTTTCAATTTTACAATTTAATTTAGTTTCAATTTATGCATATTAGGATTAGTGTGACCTTAAAACCACCCAATAAACATCGGTTTCACTGAATAAATGCTTGTGAACCGAATTCTTGAACTATAACTAGCCAAAGCCTTCTATCGCAAATAGCCTTGGACACCGCCCTAGATTTGAAAAATATAAAAATTAAATGATGATAATAATGATACTCATCATTTTTGGTATCATTTTCGAGAACGTAGTTGTTGTTAAGAGATAAAATAGTCAAATAATTTTTGGTTATGTTAAGTTGTGAACTTTAGAGTAAAAATTTGAAATAGAGCAACTTGCATGAAACACAGTTGTAAAACTGATAGTTGCAATTCATAAAGTTAGAAACACAAGCATAGCAAGTATGAATAGGTTAAGGAGTGAAAAATGATAATTTCTTAAAAACCCTTTGCCTACCATAGGAAGAAAATTTTCACGATAAGAGGTTGAACCTATGCCAAAGTTGTCTGAATTTAGGATTTCCAAAAATGTTGAATATTTTAGAGAATCACGATCATCTACTTTAATAAGTGTAGGATTTTTTGAGAAATCATTACAAAGAGGAAAAATTATTAGTTCAACACCACCTTCTTTTGACAAATCCATACAATAAAAAAAAATTAACAGGATGTATACTTATTGTTGGGAACCCATAAGGGT
The DNA here is from genome assembly GCA_028583015.1 of Wollemia nobilis. NCBI lineage: Eukaryota > Viridiplantae > Streptophyta > Pinopsida > Araucariales > Araucariaceae > Wollemia > Wollemia nobilis. Next base: position 6,285,637 of record JAQPPZ010016480.1, on the reverse strand, counting down.
AGGCTCACAAGAGCATCCAGGAAGAGTCAGTAATGTGCTCCACCCTAGTGCATCTAGTACACCTGCCAGAACTTTTCAAAATCCCATTCAATTAGATCCTAATAAAAACTCTCCTATGAAAGTCATTTCACCTTTTGTGTTACCAACTTTCAAGGGAGTTACATCTGAAGATCCTAATATGTTTTTATTTGAGTTTGATATTGTATGTCAAGCTCATGATTACACTAATGACAATCAAAAGCTTAAATTGTTTCCTTCCACTCTTAAATAATCATCCCTACGATGGTTTATCACCTTAGCACCTGATTCAATTCGAACTTGGGATGAAATGAAAAATATATTTTTGGAGAGATACCAAGAATATTGTCAAGTCAATAATCAAAACGATGAATTTCTTACAATGAAACAAGAGAAAGATGAAATTTTAGAAGACTATTTAGACAAATTGTCTTTTTTTCATAAGAGATGTGGGAGTGTTGAAACTGAACTTACCAAAGCTAAACTCTTGAGAGGACTACAAGATGAATCAAGAGATGTACTAGATATTTTGGGAAGAGGAGATGCAAATTCACTTGAATTTCAGGAAATAATTAAACTCTGTAAAAATTATTCTCATTCAAGGCATAGAAAACACAAATTGATAACAATAAAAATGCTCTAAAAGAATTCATGGAAGAATTTTCTAATCTAAAAGTTGATATTTTAGTACATCTTGATAAAACATTAGATGAAAATATTGAATTTGATGAGTCTTTAGCCATTTGTTGTTCAAAATTTAAGAATAAACACTCTTTTCATGAATTTCCTTTGAACAAAATATTTATATCTATTACATGTAGCATTTGTGAAAAAGAAAACCCCACAGATCAATGTGACTTGTTTCCAGGACTCAAAAGTGTCTTTGAAAATAGTCTCAACCTATGAAAGAATTCAATTTTATAGGACAAAGACAATGGATAATTTTATTAAGTTTCCATATCAAAATTCTTCTCAATTTCCTCAAATTAGGGAAATAATCCTTGGTATATGCCATGGTCTACTTCATGTCCACTTTAACCACATTGGAGTCAACCACCATGGGCATATCCCCAAGAGTGGTCTCAACCTAGATGGATGAATCAACAATCAAATGAATAACATACACCATGGTTGCAACCAAAAATGTAGGGACCACAATGGATACAGCCATAACAAGAAAAACAACCTCCACTTTCAGTTCAAAAATGTTAAATAGAAAACCCCTGTCTCTATGGTTGAATCATAAAATAGCCATAATAAATGTTAGTGACTGTGATAACACTCAATTATGTTTAAGAAGACCACTTCTTGAACCTATTCCACTTATCAATGTATAAATGGGACCTGAAAAAAAAAACATGAAAATCCATCTACATTGAAACAACAAAAAGAACATCAAAAATAAAAAGAAAACCTCTCTCAAAGTGATTTAACGAAGAAAGTATCATATCCTGAACAATTTGAGATATCAAAAATAACATCTTCAAACTTAGATGTGGTAAAAGGATTAAAACATTTATATGTTACAATCCCTTTACTACAAGCTATTAAAGATGTACCAATCATTAATAAGATTGTTCAGGAAATATGTTTTAACAAACTAAGAAAAAGAAGAAAATATATCCTAAAAACATACAAGTAGGTGGAAAATTAGTAGAATTGCTTGTAGGAAAACTTGCTCCACCTAAGTATGATTGTCTAAATGAAAAGAACATTTCAATTTTGGTCTCCATAGTTGTAAAGGATAATGTAGAAGAGTTGGATTCATCCAAAATGTTTATATTTGATGAAAATGTTGTAATCAATAAATTGCATGATTCAAAGCTTAAATATGAACCAATTATTGTCCAACAATTACTATGGAATGAAGAACAAGAACTTAAACATTTGTCACCCATTCCAATACAAGATGATTTTTTTTATTTACCACATGGATAACATCATCATATTTTCTCATCTTTTCATTTCCATATATCAAATTTAATTCCTTCAGGAATTGTTTTTGATAAAGATACACAAATATTCCATCATTGTTCTCTCAATTCATTAATGCATAATTTTTGAAGAATTAATTCAATATATCTTGGTCCAAAACAAATTGAAATCAACCAAAACATCATTTAAAAATTATTAGTTGGTTGACTAATGACCAGGAAGCAAAATTATTTAAGCACATTAATCCAACATCCTAATGCTTCACTAACATTTCATACATCTTTAGAAGTTGGCATTTAGTTGTTGCAGGTACAAAATAAGATAATTGTATGGTTGAATGCATTGGATAAACTTTGGTTTGAGACACTTCACCAAATAGAGTTTATTCAGCAATAATGGAGAACATGGTACGATGATCACATTAGGAGCAGTCAGTATGAATCAAAAGTGTTTGAGAATGAAGTTCAATTTTCTTCAATTAATGATTCAAGGAGGACATTAGTAGTGAATAAACATCATTTACAAAGGTACCATAAGCCACTAACAAAGGTGGAATTTGCTCGATATTACTCACTATCAAAATTACATATGATAGAAGAGGTTTCCTCTTCTAACAGATATTTCGAATGATCATATGTTTGAATCATGAAAAAAAAAAACAAAGAAAAAAAAAGACAAAAAGAGAGAGAGAAAGAAAAAATTTATAGCATAAATCATGTCCTACAAAAAGATGATGTGAGAAGACATGCAACAATTAAAGCAAGGATAAATAATAAAGTCAATACTTTATTTTCAGCAATAAGGAGGCAATGATGACATGAGAATATTCTTATTGTTCATATGAAAAGAAAGGTTGATACTCCATTGTTGTTGTTTTCTTGCAGAAAAAAATGTATTGTTTTTAAATAAGGATTGTTCTTACTTAAATAAAAATGAGATACATTCTCTCTCATTCAAACCTCATGAGAGGCATTAGCTCTCATTGAAGCACCTGAAAAAAACAAAGGAAAAAAAAGACAAAAGTTGGTTGAAATTTGGAAATGATAGTCTCTTCTAATGAAAAAAAATTTGTAGCATAAGGCATGTCCCACAAAATGAGGATGCATAAGAACATGCATCAATTTCAGCAAGGAGGAGAAAGAATGGTGTCAATATTTCATTTTCAGCGATAAGGAGGAAATGATGATATGAGAATATTTGTATTGCTCATATGGAAAGAAAGGTTGATGCTTCATTGTTACTATTTTCTTGCGAAAAATGTGTTTTTGCAGAATAAGGATTGTTCTTATCCAAATAAAAATGAGAGACATTCTCTCTCATTAAAGCCTGATGAGAAACATTCTCTTTCATTGAAGCTCCTAAAAAAAATAATAATAAACAAACAAACAAAGAAAAATAAAAAACAAAAGTTGGTTGAAAACTAGAAATGGCAGCCTCTTCTGATGAAAAAAAAAGATGAAAAAAATGAAAAAAAAATAATTCAGTAGTGAAAACCTTTTTGAAGGCACTATTAAATTAAGACTTACATGAAAACTAATTTTTGGCATGTTTGTCTTTTTGATCTATCCATCATTGTACAAATCTCACCTATTGCACATGTGTTCTATTTTTTTGGTTTCAAATAATTTGCTAACAATTATCAAAAGCAGTAATTTGTAAAATGCATGATAAATTTTTAGAACACCCAGGTATGTGTTTTTTACATTTTATCATAGTAGACATTTAGCATGTATTGTATGATAATCAATGCTTGGCATAAATAATTTATAAACCTAGCAAGAAAATTTTGATATCCTCTCCAAAATATCAAAAAGTACTCTATTTTGCCCTTGGTTGAATGAGAAATACAGCTCCAAAATAAAAAATACAATTTTGGTTGTATATATGCAAAAAAACACAGAGCTCTTGAATGAAACAGAGTTTCAAAATGAAACTACATGTTTTGGTTGTATGTATGTAGAAAAAACACAAAGCTCTGGAACGAAAATAGAGCTTTGGAAAGAAATTACATATTTTTCCATATGTATGCAAGAAAAATATAGAGCTCCAAAACAAAAATAGAGCTTCATAATGAAACTGCATGTTCTATTGTATGTATGCAAGAAAAAAACATAGAGCTCTAGAATGAAAACAAAGCTCCAAAATGAAAATGCATGTTCTACCATTTGAATGCAGGAAAATAATACAGAGCTCTGAAATGAAATAAAACCCTAGAACAAAGTTTGAAAATTCAAAACCATGCGACAACGCAAAAATTCAAATTCAATTGGCACACACGTGTGTGAGAACAAAATCCATGTGACGTAGACCATAACTTCCATGAACTTGGGCACAAGTTTTTAGGCATACGTGGCAACAATCCAACAGGGCATTGTCCAACATGTTTTACAACATCCACATAAATTTAAAAAAAATGTGTGGGAAGTGCATTTGAAAAAAAAAAAAAAACATGTGCCCTACATTTGTTGTTTTGCCATTATGCTCGTATGCTTGAGTTTTGAAAAAATTAAGCAAAACCAACTGGAGTAGAACTAGGAAGGGTGACCATCCTGGGAAGTCTCGGTTGATGTTGTGTTTGCTATTTTACTATTTTGCTCATATTTTTGAATTTTAAAAATAGTTAAGCAAAACCAGTTGGAATAGAACTAGGAAGGGTGACCATCCTGGGAAGTCCCAGTGGGTGCACAGTTGAAGTACATTCTATATTTTAGTGCAGTCATCTTACCAAAAAATAGGAAAGTTAAAAAAATGACAGTAAAAGAGCAACAATTGTTGGTGCACTGTTTTTAGCTAGCTGTCAAAAATAGGACACAAAGAAAGCAAAAAAAACTGAAGGAAGCCCTACAAAATAGCCAAAATCCAAGAAATTCACTTTTAGTGAAGAGGTTACTGCTTAGGCATAAACATCTGCACAGTCAGAATGCTCAAATTATACAATAACTAGATCTCTAGCTGAAGTAGAAGTTTCATCATAGGAAGAGGAACTTGATTACGATTTTTTAGTAAAATTTGCAAGAAAAACATCTGTAGGAACTAAACAATCTAAGGGAGCAATAGGGACACAGTAGCTAAGGAGGTCCACAAGGCTACAGAAATATTATGTTATAGAGGAGCTAGTTGAAGTAGAAGAAAAAACAAAAATAAAAATCTTTGAAACACAAACTCAGCCCCCTTCACCTCCTCCTTTGAGAAGGAGTTTAAGAAAGAAGCAACAAGGCACAACTGCAGCTTCATGAATCACTTCATCGAATGGAAAAAATCAGTTGTAGAGGTTGAAGGCAAACAACATTGGAAGAACTATCTACAAAACCTAATCTTGGGAAAGACAACAAAAATATTGCTGAAATTAGCAAGGTAGATTCCAAAAGAAGAAATGTAAGTTGATACCCCACAACTACTTCATAGATATGAGGAGGATAATTTAGAAAATATGCCTAAAATTTCTATCACTATATTAATTACTGTTGCAGCAGCACAACATACCAAAAAAATAGCATCTGAATTGAGGTATGGAGAGAGGATTGTTGATGTCTTGGAAGGCTCACATACCTTGGAGATGAGCCAAAAATAGATTCTGCAACAAACTTTGGAAAAATATGTCATTTTAGCACTTTTAGACGCAGCTCCAGAACATGCTTGGTTAGCTCTGAAACATCTTGCAGAAACATAGTTTCATTACGGAGCAGCTCCAAGACATCCTTAAATTATGCCAAAATACCTTGAAAATGCTCTAAAATAGCATAAATAACAAGGTACATTAGAGAGTGAGATCCCTAGAGTTCATACCACCCCAATACAAGTAAGTGCATCTCCTTAGGTAGACCCAAATCAAATTTTTTATAGTTCTATTCAAAAAGAAACAAATTGCAAAAAATTATAGAAATCATAGAAATTACAAATATTGCAAAAATTTCATAAACTGCTATAGCACAAGAAATAGCACCCCTTGCACCATCCAATAATAAAAAAGAGAGAAAAATGGGTTTTAACAACATCTGGTTCAAATTAGAGCCTAGAAATGCTTTATTTTTGTCATGTTTTGAACACTAAAATACTGCCATAAAAACAAAATGCTATTATTTTATGCCAAATGTGTGATTAGAATGCATTATTTGTTATTTTTTTGCATGATTTTATGTGTAGAACACTTACCCCTATTTTTGACTATTTTTTAGTATTTTTACTCTATTTTTTGCATGATTAGTTAGTGAAAAATGCATAATAAAATTGGTAGCCAATAAGGAGTGCTGAGATTTATGGTTGCATGATATAATTTGAATATTTTCTCACTTTGAAAACAATTGGTAAGATGATTTGGCACCAAAATCCACTATTCTACTAAAAAATAGGACAATTCAGCTACATCTACAGTTCCATATAATTTTTAGCCACCTGTCATAATAAAGGGAGGCATGGAAATTGTCAAAAAAAGCAAAAATAAATGATGGGAAATTATTGAGGAAGACTAGGAATACCCCTAACCTATTTGAACATGTTCCCACATGATGCAAATGAGAGTAGCAAGACATAAAGGAGAAAATGTAGAATAGTTGCACACAACATATAAATTCCAACCACCTGTCACAATAAAGGAGGGCATGGAAATATTCAAAGGCAACAAGTAAAACCAATGGGAATGCACCTAAGGAGATCATAAAAGACTTATTATCCACTTGGAGGTGTTCCCACGCAGCTTGATTGAAAATAAAAATAAAATATTACATTCTACCTAATATTCTGGAATGTCAGGCATAAATGGACTGTTTTGACAGAAATAGATACAACTGCACCCACTTTGTAAGGAATGAGATATATGGATGTGAGGACAAGTTTAAAAACTATATTGCAACCATTACTTCCACCAGATTATAGGTAGAGCAAAATGCATAGAGAATTACGACAGCAAGATCAGTCCTAAAATAGACTAGGTTTATTATGATAGCACATTAAAACACGTGTAAACAACAGTCTAGTTCATTTTGTAATTACAAGTACAAATTTAATACAATATAAATAATACTACTCCCTCATTAGTGGAGTTAGTAGAGTAGAAGGTAGAAAAGAATAGGATACAATAATTAGTTAGAAATCAGACTATAACAGAATTGTAAAAGTTGTTTTCTTACAGTAGAATTCAATAAAATGTAGAGTTGTTAATTTTGTGAGTTGTGAGTGATTAGTTTTTAGTTCTTAGGAGTGTATTTACTTTCTTTTGGATTGGAGGTCCCACTCTTAGTCCTGGAGGAAGGAGCTAATTTAGCAAGTTTTCTGACATTTTCTTGTTATAGTATTTTCTTGTCAAATTCTTACTTAAAGATTGTTTAGCATAATTAACACTTGTTTTAGTATAATGTTTTTTTAATGTTTTAAAATATGATTAATATATAATGTTTGTAGTCAGTTAACTCATGTTTATGTGTTTCCATTTCCACTATTTTTTGCATTTAGATTTCAACAACTTTTTATGTCAGTTTATTGCAGTAGATTCCTGACAACTTTTTGCAACAGTTTTCTGATAACTTTTTGCAAGTTTCAAATTGGCATGAATTAAATTCAGTTGATTTCAATTAAAGCATATTTCCATTTTAGTCATTTCAAATTAGCAAGCGTAATATAGATTCCATTTTCAGCAAGTTTCAATTCTGCATTTTCAATTTCCTACAACTGTAGTTAATTATCAATTTTATGTCTTAGAAGTAGTTTTCAATTTTGCAATTTAATTTAGTTTCAATTTATGCACATTAGGATTAGTGTGACCTTAAAACCACCCAATAAATATTGGTTTCATCGAATAAATACTTGTGAACTGAATATTTGAACTATAACTAGCCAAAGCCTTCTATCGCATACAACCTTGGACACCACCCTGGATTTGAAAAATATAAAAATTAAATGATGACAATAATGACACTCATCAATATTTTTGCTCAATAAACTTAATAAATAACCAAATACAAAATTTCAACTACTTAACCTTTTGCATCTTTGTTGCATACCTTTTATACCTTTGTAGATGGTGATGTTGTTGGTAATTTGAGTCACTTGAACGTTGCCTTGTAGTATATGAAATTGCAACTCTTCTAGGTTGTCCAAAATAGCTCTTTAGCTCACCTATTTCTAGCTTTGAAACCCCTCTAACTTGTTGCCTTAAAACTGTAGTAGATGACCTTAACTAACATTTAGAATGTACTCTGGAAATCTAAAGTTTCGTAGCTAGTAATGTTGTCCTAATTGCTGCCCTCAAATCTGAAAAATTTTAGACTGTAAAGTAATCAAGCTCTCCACTGAAATACTATCCTTAAGTCTCAAAATTTTGGTAGGGAACTCCAAATCGCAACTGATATTTTCTCTCAAGAACCCTTCAATGACAATCCCCAAATCTCTCATATTTGGTTATTTCTCAATCTTGTTTCTCCTTCAACCACCTTGTCAAAATCTGACTTCAATCTTGTCCTTATCAAGAGTCTAAAAGTCTTGAGATATTAACCAATCTCCATTCATATTTGAACAACTTCTTGTCAAATACTTCTCCATTGGGCTTGTTGTCGGATGGCGATAATTGTCCCAATTTCTTTACTATCATGAGCTCCTTGGTAGTAAATTTCTCCAATGAGTTCTTCTAGGAACTCCTTCAATGAAATTATCCAAGCCTTCCCCTTGTTTCTCCTTGAGACCTCTCCTTGGGCTTTCAATCTTCAACTATGGAATTTTTGCACTAAGATCTCCTTCTTGGATCTCCTAAATATGCTGCTACTAAAATCTGCAATAGGACTTTTGTTTGTTCTTATTTATCCTTAATCTTCCAAATATGTAAGTTATTCAATAGGACCTCCTATGGATCTCTTCTTCAATGTGAAGTTTTCTATCTTCAATGGTGGTCTCCAATATTCAATCTTCATCAAGACTCTTCTCGTATATTCTCTTCTTCCTTCAATGGAGTCTTATTTCTAGGACCTCTTCTTTGATTTGCAGTCTTCAATGTGGTTTCCTTGGCCTCTAGATATCTCCTCAATATCCAGCTTGGAGTCTTCAATATACAAATATTGCAATAGGACCTTTCTCAAGCCTCCAAATCTTCTATATGTAACTTGTTGCTTCAGGTACTGGATTGATTCCAAAGAAGATATTATTCCTAGCTCTTGTAGGAAGCTTCCCAACTTCCTTGAATCTCCTTTTTCTGCAACAAAGTATTAGAAAATTATAATAGAAATTTCTTTAAATCTATAGAAAATAATCTTCACTAGTTGATTTATCAATCTAGTGGAATCAACACTGAGTTCTATTCTTCACAAGTTTTTCTGCAACTCTATGGAAAAACTCTAGCCAAATGTAATTTTTGAAATTTTGAAAGTGATATTTGCAATCTCCTCTCAATATCTCCTACGGCTCTCTATATTTCCTATTGATCTACCTAGTGCTCTGATACAACTATTAGCTTTTGAATCTATAAACTTAAATGAAATGTAGCCACAAATAATGAAATAAGTATACAATGTTATAACAATGATAATGAAAATCTATCAAGCATAAAAATATGATAGAAAAATTCTGAAATTACTCAATAAATTGGCATTGATGAAAGCTCGTCAAAATATACAATACTATGCAATGGAGGTCACTACCTCTCCATTTTACAAAAATGCTCCACATTGTATCTACTACTAATCTATCCCACGCACTCCAAAATCCTCTCTATCTTCTACTCTAAGAAGGTCTATTTATAATGAGACAACTCTTTGCTTTCAATATTCCTGTGACACCTCACTATTCTATTCTAAGGACTCATGTACATGTGGACTACATGCACATTTACATCATTACACATTATAACACTTATGCATTTATTACATTGTTTTAATCAAGTACTTAAATCCTAATATACTCCTAATCTAAATATGTACCCATGATGGTACATTAGTAAGAACCAAATAATGTAATATATTCCAACACTCTCTAATTAGATTATGAGTTGTATTAATTTGAATCTAGAATATAATTACAACATATTTTATTTTTGGCAATTAGATCTAAATTATTGTTATCATTGGATATTGTTCATTGTGTATTATTAGATCACCATAACTATTGTTATAATTCTTAAATTTGTTTCATTACAAAGGGGTATTAAAGCTTCAATATCAAATCCTTATGGAAATGCAAAATTATAGAAAAATGGCATGCAAACCATTCTAGAACCTTTGCCAAATAATAATACTTATATTTAGTAATTTGTTTGTAAAAATTTTCAGCTCATCTACAAGTGCATTTGTCTTTTAAAATATTGTGAATTCGCTATTGTTATTTTATTTTCCCAAACCCAAGGAAAAAATAAATTCATTTGGTAATGAATCAATGGCCTATTGCAACTCATTGATCATTTAGAGGATATGTATATGAGAAGAAAGAAACAACAATCCAAAAATATTAGTAAACATCACAACTCTCCCCCAAATATTAGTAGTTTTGACTAGTGTCTTCTTTCTTCGTTAAACACCATGGTTTCATATTCGTCCAACACCTCTTGTCATTCGTCTCCTCTTCCCAATAATCCTCATCTTGCTACCCTTAAAATTGATAATCCTATTCTTGATATTATTTTTCCTAGACTGTGTGTCTATTTTAAAAAACAAGAAAATATGGTTGTTTCTATTGTAAAGTTCTTAGCTAACATCCAACACATCTTATAATATCATTTATTATGCATTTTCGTGTCCACGAGTCTCAAAAAATCATTGAGTAGTATCCTCCAATCATTCATTAGGCACCAAATAGAAGGGACACTAGCATTATTTCACAACTGCCATCTAGTCACAATCCTTTAATATCCTATGAAATTCACTCAACTCCTTCTACTACCCAAGGTACTCCTTCAAGTGTGGATAGTTACAACTTAGGCTTTGCATTTAATATAGATTTCTCTGTAATATTTGTTTCTAATTTCCTTAACTATCCTCATGATGTTCTAGTTCCATGGATCAAAACATGTCCACTTTAGAGGGTATTGATCCATGTGGGTGTGTGGCCAAGATGGATAGCATTGGATATTTGTACCATGTTCCTAAAGAAAGGTCATGTCACATTAGAAACTACTAATTTGGGAATCCACTATCATCAATGGTTGTTATGGGAGCTATTTGGGACTAAATTTGACTCCAACACATGCTTTGACATAGTGACCATCCACTACAGTTGTTGGTGCATTCGGTGCCTCTACCTCTCAAAAAGCATATAGTACCAGAAGTTTGGAGAGCATGGGATGCAGTGTTAGGGATAAACTCCATGATTTTTTACTAAGGTTAGCTCCTTTTCTATGTGTCTTCTTAGTGCACTCTTCCTACTCTAGCCTAGCCTATTGGGGCTTTGTGAAAAAAGGAAGAAATAAAAATAGTAAAGAAACCGATAAAGAAAAGTAGTAAAACCTATCTAGCCTAGACTATAGGTTGGCTATGTGCCAAGAGTAATGTCCTCTATGTAATGATTGGATTAGTGAACACATGATTCATCCATGCTAGGAATGTGAACACATCTCATTGCAACAAGAAATTCTCTCTCATGAAGCCTGCATAAGGAAGGGATAGATACTAGTCATGAGGATCCCATGTAAACTTGCATATACATAAAGAATGAGGTAGAAAGCAAATAGCCACAACTCTTATATTTTCTAAAAACCATTGAATTACATGTGCTACAACAAAAGGACTTGAAGGGTCCTATACACAAAATGACTTAGTGTTTGATTCTAGATCACTACACAAGAGAAGATGAGAGAAAAAATTCTCTTGGGCCATATACTAGGCATGAGGAAGTAATTCATTTTCACTACTTTATAATTAAGAAGAAAATATATTTATAAGAAGATGAGGGAGATAATTTCTACCAAAACTATGCAAGAATTTAAATTTATCCATTTCAAAATTGCCTAGACTGGTCAACATAAATATTGGAAGATCCCTAGGTATCTTGGTCCATATCTATAAATGTTTTTGGTAGGTTTGTTTGATGGGACATAGTATTTTCTCATTATGTTTCTAGGTTGCCTTACACTAGAGATCCTTTACCCCTAGGATCCTTCTTTATTAATGTCCTTGGGTTTTAGGGTTGTACCTTGGACCACCTCCATGTTGCCACTTCAAATGTGCTAGTTTTCATCTTGAGGTTGTGTTTGGTTGCTTAAGATAACAAGATTAAGACCAGGTCATCACTTTTCTCCCTGTGTTAGGTTTATTTGGATCATTAAAATTACCCAATCATGGTTAGGGTCTTGCCTCTACCACATACTAATTAGTCATTTTTTGAAAATTCATTCCTTAGTGCATTCTTTAGGGTCATGGTCTCCACTTCTCGAGACACTTCTTGACCAAGGGAAATGCCTTTCACCGTTAGCCCATCTATTGTTATTTCATCAATTTTCTAGTGATAATCAGGACTACTAAATTTTGTGCTATGGTAGGTTTCGTGTGTCTTCAAGTGCCTTTCCCCTATTATGCTTTTTTCCACTCTTCCACTAAGGACCTCGAGGTGGACATTGTAGGGGCAAGAAGCATCAAATTTTTGCAGATGTTTCATAAATTAGAATTTTCAAGATGCACTACTTTATATCACCCCTTGAGTGTAAGGATTCCCTTGAGAGAGTGGAAGCTTTTCTTGTCACTTTCTCATTTGGTCACCCTAAAATACCCCACTTTTTTCCTCCATGTAACTAGGTTTTATCCCATTGGGATGCTTATAGATGATCACTTGTGACATGACCAAGGAACTACAAAAACCATCAAACATAGAAGAGAGTTATGCAAGTGATATTTCCTACCTAAGGAGGAAAAGAGACCACATGTGCTAGATGACATAAAATCCTGGTAAGAGTGGAGCCTTTTTTGCTATCACCAAAAGGACTTAGGAACACCAGCTTATGGTGATATTTACCCTAGTTACCATTGATAGGGTTTGTATGACATAGATTCCTTGAAAAATGTTGGTTGGCTAGGCTTCGTGGTATGAGGAGATTTAGATTCAAAATCATTTCATAGCAAAGCCCTTTTCTTGGTTGTATTTTCAAAGGTCTTTTGGCACTAGATACTTCGTATGTTGTATGAGCTTGGTGCCTCTCCATTTTATCTTTGGATGGCACCTTGGTCTCTTTCGATTGGATTTACCCAGCATAGTGATTCTTCACTATAAAATACTTGCCAAATAGGGGCTCCTCTTTTGTGGCATGAACTCAAAGAATTATTCCTCCAAAGAGTTGACAAAGGATCTTTCACATTGCATTGGGTTTATCTAATTCATACAAAGTAACTATCTTTTTACCATGAGAATTCAAATTTACACTCTATAAAATCTATATTGTGCTTTATACTCATGACGTTATAAGAAATTTATGAGTCTTTAAATATTCCATCAATGATACTACCCTCTTTGTAAGGTATGCGTACAGTGATTGTGGCAAGGTCCTTCTAGCCCATATTGTCATTCACTTATCAATTTCATAATCAAATAAATGGGTAGACCTTGATGTTATTTGATTTTTCATGTGTTGATTAATCACATGCTCCTCTTGTTATGATGTAACAATCATATTTGCTTTTGTTTCTTACACTCTAATTTTCATCATTTTACTTTATGCACTTTACTTTCATGCATTTTATTTTTTGCACTTTACTTTCATGTATTTACTTTTACATATTTTATTTCTATGCAAAGTAGCCAGTTTAGATTAGATATCCATAGAGGATAGTGGGGAACTGACCTTGATATAAAGATTATAAGAAATATTTGTCAAACGTATGCAACCTTATCAAAACTTAAATTTGGGGATGCAACATGTGAATTAGAATTCGGAACAATTCCTTGGATCAACATAGTTTATAGCATGTCCAGTGGGACTAACCCACAATTTTCATAATTTTTTTTTGAATATTCTTTTTCATGCCCAAAATGCATCTATCATGGATGGATTGATTGGCTCAAAATCAAAGAAATGTTTTTTTTAATCTAATTTTGCAAGTGATTCGCTTATAGAAGTGAGCAATTTGCTCAATTTGTTGTTAATTGTGGATTTTCTAGAAGCAAGTGATCTACTTGACTTAGAAAGTGAATCACTCATTCTATCTACATTTTTATTGGTTGAATTCAAAGTAATTCACCTTATTTTTAATTTTAGACTAAGTTTTGCTTGAAAATTTATCAATTTACATTATTTGTGCTTGAATTTTGTAGGTACCTTGTGAATGGTGACTGATATGAAATTCAAAAAACTAAAAGAATTGTAAATATGATTCCAAAAATATTCGAGATGCCATAAAATCAAATCATATCTTATATGTGCATATGCTACAGGCACAAGCTCTTAAGCTAGATTATGATTTAGTTTTGCACAAGTCCATGATAGTAAGTGATTTGACTAATAAATCTAGTGGTTTAATCCAAAATAGTGAAATTTGTCCAAATTAGATACAACGAGCAATTTGCTCAAGGTCTAGAAAGTGATTTGCTAGAAATACATGTTCTTCCTCCCTCCCTTATGGGAAGGCAATTCACTCTGAGTGATCTACTTGGGCAAACTTCTTTTCCTACAAAATTTTCTAAGTTTAGATTAATAAGGGAATCACTTAAAATCATGAGCAAATTGCTCTAATTAGAAAGCAAATCAGTTGATTTTTTAGCATACTAAAAATAGTTTCCTTCTAGCAAAACTCCTAAAATTATCAATGAATTGCTCAATTTCTCAAATAAATAGCTTTATTGGCAATTTTTTTAGTTTTTGAATAATTTTTCTAGGTTTTAATCCTATAACTGTGTCAACATAGGTACATGTGTACATGCATATGAGTACATGATCCGAGGATAAAAAAACAAGAAAATAACATCAAATGATGAACATCATTGCTTACCATCAAAGAAATGCTAAATGAAAGAGAAAAGACCAAACTACTATATAAGTGCACCAAGAGGAAAAATTTTAAGAAGTCCCCTTATCAAATTCCTCATTATCCAAAGGAAAATTTCCCATGGTTGATCTAATAAGTCAAATTCCCATGCCTACACAAGTTGGCTACCTAAGTCAACAAATAAGTTATTCAACCCTAGACAACTCAACTTGGACTAAGGTAGCACCTATTGTAACTTGCACCAACCCTTTATACTAGGTACTTATTGATGAAAACAACATGACAAATAACCCACTCTTCGTGAATTAGCTATATAACCTATCTACAACTTTTGGTGTATAAAATATACCTCCTATAAGTACACTTTCAATACATATCCCATCTATATCTAGTTGTAAAATACTTCCAACATACCTCTAGATCAATGCTTAAAACCATTAGGATCATTAGGTTTACACTTGAACTTTGCTCAGAATATGCAAATGATGGCTAGTCAAATGGGATTGTAGGTGTCCTAGAAAAAACCCAAGGATTGACATCACCTCTAGTTGACCAAGAGAAGCAAAATGTCCCTTGAATTCTTAAGATCAAAGTTATGCAAGACTGGACCTTTCCCATATCCCTTAAATAGCTTCATGGATTTTTAGGACTCATAGGTTATTATAGGAAATTTATTCGCAACTATGGCAAGATTGTTGCTCATCTCACCACTCTCACTAAGAAGGATGACTCTGTTTAATCTAAAGCCACTAATCAAGCCTTTCAATAAATGAGGCTATGTGTACCACTCCTATTTTGGCCAGTCGTAGCTTAAACAAACCTTTTATCATTAAGTATGATGCTTCTAGCATGGGCATTGGAGTTATTTTAATGCAAGATAGACACCTATTGGTATTTAAGAGTAAGAAACTATCTAGCAAGAATCTAGGATGATCCATTATGGCAAGGAATTGTTAGCTACTCTATATGTCATAGAGAAATGGAGGTATTTTTTTTTGGGGTGTTGCTTCATCATCAAGATTGACCATAATAGCCTTAAGCATTTCTTAGAATAATGTCTCTCTTGTCCTAAATAGAATAAATGGTTGATCAAGCTCTTAGGATATGATTTTGTCTTTGAGTATAATAAGGGAAAGTAGAATGCGATGGCTAATTCTTTCTCTCATAAACATAAGGATGTTGTTGTTGTCAGTTCTATCTCTAGTCCTCTTCCACAATGGATTTCTCAAATTTAGGAGGATTGGCTTTCTAACCCAAAGACTGCTTAGATCATTTAGGAAGTGAAGGTTGGTTCATCACTTGTGTTTTGTTTCTCCTATGATGATGGAGTTCTCCTAAAAAATGATCGCATTTACCTTCCTCAATCCTTGGCTATTAAGACATGTTTCCTTCAAGAATTCCATGCTTCTCCTTTGGCTAGAAATTTTGGATCCTTGACAACATATCCATGGATGAAGTAATATTTTTTTGGAAAGGATTAAAATTAGATGTCAAGACTTTTGATGCTGAATGCAAGGTGTATTATCATAACAACGGGAAATAGTTAAATCTACTAGATTGTTAAAACCCCTACCTATACCTAATGGCTTATGGGAACACATATCCATGGATTTTATTAAAGGCAAAACCATAATATTTGTGGTAGTGGATTTCCTTTCCAAGTACAATCCTTTATGTGCATTTTAGCATAATTATTTAGCATGTAATGTGGCCAAGTATTCTTGAATTCTATTTTTAAATTACATGATATACCTAGTTCCATTGTTAGTGATGTGACCTTGTTTTCACCAATTAATTTTGAAAAAAAATGCTTCATCTTAGTGGTACTAAGTTGAGTATGTTATCTTCTTATCACCCTCAATCAGATATCTTGATAGATATTGTTAATAAATATTTAGGTACTTACCTCCATTGTTTTACTCAAAATAAGCAATATCATGGGTTTACTATCTCTTATTAGTTGATTGGTAAAATAATACTTCTTAACAATCTTCCTTCAATATATCTTTGTTTGAAGCATTTTATGGTCAAAAACCTCCATTAATGGTAAACTATGTTCCAAGATCCTCTAAGGTTGCCTAGGTAGATGATTTTTACAATGACTTGTGCTTCAACTTCTTAGAAAAAAATTGACCCAAACCCAAAACTACATGAAAGAATTACATGATTTGCACCGTTTTAAACGACAATTTGTCATGGGGGATATGGTCTTTTTGTACCCGCAACCCTATAAGCAATTATCCTTGAAGACTAAGTCCAATTAGAAGTTGGATTTTACATTTTGTGTTCCCTATAAGGTGGTCTATCACATTGGTGAGTGGCATATCAATTGAAGCTTCCACCATCTTCTTGCATTCATCTTATCCTTCATGTATCTTATCTGAAAAAGATTATTGGCTAGAAGATGTAATCTTAAACAATGCTTGATGAAGAAGGACAAATTACTCTCTAACCAAAAATAATATTACAGTTTCAAGTTTATCTTCTATAGTCTTGATAGATTCAAACGCTCCTCTTCAAATAATGAAACCTTCTATAAAAAAAATATGTTGAGTATAAAAACATTTTTCTTTCTTTTATAATGCGAAGGACAAAACTTTTTAAAAGAAGGAGAACTTTCTAGAAAAAAATGTTAAGTGTGAGAACATTTTCCATTCTTTCATAACTCTGAGGACAGAAAAATATTTAAAGGAAGAAGCCATATATAATTGTTTTTTTTTTTTTAATATGGTGGAATCGGTAGCCGTCATGAATCCGGGTAGGCTGTCCAAATTTTATGGCCACCACAATATTCTATGATGTCAGCCCTAGAAGCCGCCATACAGATCTTCGTGCAGTTCGCCCCTATAACCGCCATGCCACAATCATTTTAAACCTTTTACGTCATTGAAAGCACCAGGAAAGGGACAAGCGTTTAGTCCGGCGAGGCCCGAGATTTGAACCTTGGACCTCCGCCCCCCTTATGGGGTTTGGATGAACCAATTGGTCTACACCTCGTACCTAGCCATATATAATTGTTAAAGCATATTTTTTAGCCTATTTCTTGCTTTAAATGATTGGTTACCTTCGAGTTTTCGGTACTTGTTTCCTAAGTAAAGTACACAAAGTATTTCTAAAATCTAAAAAAGTTTTTTTTTTTTTGGTAATTAAGAAGCATCTTCACTAATACCGAAATTTTACAGGTGAACCCAAAACCTGTTACAAAGATCAGCATTATGCTGTACAGAAACCAAACCTTGCTAGGGACAGTTTGTCCACTAATACTATTGTCCTTTAGAAACCCCACTCCTAGACCTGATACACAGATCAACATTATGTTGTACATAAACCAAACCTTGCTAGGGACAGTCTGTCCACTAATACTACTGTCCTTCAGAAACCCCACACCCCAAGACACCTTGAACTTAGCTACATTTATGATCATTTTGAACAATGATATCCACATCACTTGGGACCCCCTATTCCCATGTGACCAATCTGTCAGCCTCCACCCCTATGTTGGCTAATTTATCAGCTACTCTAGTGGCTTGTCAAAATACGTGTTGGGCCATTCGATTATTCCTTGCTTGATAGAATATCTTGGCCTCTTCGATGACAGTATTTACTCACCATGGAGGATTTTTCCTGTTGCCTAGGAGGTTAATGATATGCATTGAATCTCCTTCGACTATTTATTTACCTTCAAACTTTTGAGAAATATGAAGACCCCTCCATATCGCCCTTGCTTCCGCCTCATTATTTGTTCTTGTGCCTAGCTTCTCAGAGAAGGCCACTACCAGTTTACCTTGGTGGTCTCTCACTACTCCTCCAACCCCTGCTCTACCATGATTCCCTTTAGAGGCCCTGTCAAAATTGAGCTTTAACCACCCAACTGGGGGCGGATTCCACTTGGCTTCTAGTCTAGGGTTGGTCTTGATGATCACAGGATCCTCAACCAGGATTAAATTTAGGGACTGGGCAATCAACCTCTCCCCAGGGGAAGGTTTCGAGCTTCTTGAGGGATAAGGCAAGCATTTTCATGGGCAAAGGTCAAGATCCTAGTGGTAATGGAGGTGACATCATGACTTGACTCATGGAAAGCTCTATGGTTTCTTTCTAACCACACCTACCACAAAAAGTGGTGAAGATAGATCCTCCACATAAACCTAAGCCTAAGGCTCACAAAGAGATTTGGCCATTGGTAGAAAAGTTCTAAAATGGTATCCGGTCTAACCCAAGAAATACTAAAAGCTTGGAATAATCCATCAAGGATACCCACAGAGACCGGGCATTCCAGGAAAATATGGAAAATGGACTCCCAATTGGCCCTGCATAAATAACAATGGTTAGCAACAATCATACCTTTCCATATCATATTGTCAATGGTGAGGATCCTTCCTTGAATCACCAGCCATGAAAACACTGCTATTTTGGAATACGTTTTTGACCCACACCAATTGGTTCTAAAGAATGGGGTCCTTAGGGTCTAGCATTAGCTTATATGTGGATTTTATTGAGAACTGGCCATTTTTTGTAGCTGCCCATACAACCTGATCCTGCTATGGTTTCATAGTTATAAATTGTTGATGTAGGATACTTTGGATTTCTTTTGACTTCGCTTCAAGACCCTGAATCCATATATGTTTCCATGTGAGTCTTCCTCTGTCCTGTCTCATGAAGTCAGCTACTCTCCTCCCTATGGAGTCCTCTATGATTCTTTTGATCCTAGCCAGGTGGGGAGCCTGAGATAGCGCTTCTTCCTTAGCCCACCTGTCATCCCAAAACCTGATTCTTTGGCCATTCCCTAAGACCCATCTCAGACCTTTTTTGATGACCTCTTTACTGGCTAATATTACCTTCCAAAATGCTAACCCTCTTCTAGGAATGTCTTCATTCAAGAAATCCAAACCCTGAAGATATTTTCTTTTGATGATGGTTGTCCACTCATTCTCCTCATTGTTAATGAGACGTCGAACATGTTTATGCAATAAGGCTACATTTAGGTGGGCAATTCTTGGAATCCTAGACCCCTATTTTCTTTTTTCTTGCACACCTTGCTCCAGCCCACCAAGTGGATTCTCTATTTTCCCTCTGATCTCGACCAGAGAAAATTCTTTTTAAGTTGCTTGATTTTTTTATAAACCTTGATTGGAGCTTTGAAAACATATAGGAAATACATCGGGATACTCTGCAAGGTAACCATGGTGAGGGTGAGTTTCCCTGCCTAAGACAAGAAGTGTCCTTTCCATCCAGCTAGTTTTTTTTGGATTCTTTCTACCACTCCATCCCATATAGATTTCCTAGGAGAACCAGTGAAAAGGGGAAGGCCAAAATATGAAGTGGGAAGAGTTGCTATCAAACATCCCAATATCATTGCAATTCTGGTTTACCTTTGAATAGGGGTGTTAAGGAAGTAAAGCTTACTCTTGTCAAAATGTACCTTATGTCCTACCGCCTCCTCGTAGAGTTGGAGAATATGCTTGATCCTTCTGGCTTCCACCATTGAATATTGAGTCAACATTAGAGTGTCATCAATGAATTGTTGGTGAGTAACTGGATTGGTGAGAGAGGTGGCTTTAATCCCTGTAATTAGACCTGCATTGCATGTTGCTTTAATCATCCTACCCAACACCTATGCTGCTATGATAAATAGCATCGGGTTGATCGGGTCTCCTTGCCTAAGACCCCTATGGCTTTGAAATATCTAGTTGTCGTGTCATTGACCAAAACAAAGAACCAAGGATTTGATATGCATTATTTTATGAGCATCACCCATTGGGGATGAAATCCAAATTTTAGAAGAATAACTATCAAGAATTCCCAGTTAATGCGATCAAAGGCTTTGCTCATATCAAGTTTTAGGGCAAAGGTTGCCTTGTTAGTTTGCCTAGCCAAATGCAGGGCTTCATGGACCGTTATTACCCCATCCAAGATTGATCTCCCCTGTACTAAACTTCCTTGACACTGATCAATGATAAAAGGCAAGATTTATTTCATCCTATTAGCCATTGTCTTAGTTAAAATCTTGAAGGACACATTGCACAAGCTAACAGGTCTGAAATCGACCATAGTCTCAGGGGTTGACCCCTTGTGAATCAAGGCATAAATATGGAGTTGAACCCTCTTGGAATATGTCTTGTTGCTTGAAACTTCTTAATCACAGCTACCACATCCTCTCCCATAATATCCCAGAAAGCCTGATAGAACTGAGGGGGGAAGTCGTCAGGACTAGGAGCCTTATCTGGTTCCATACTAAACAAAGCCTTCATAATTTCCTCATCAGTGAAAGGGACAAGGAGTTTATCATTAATGGCTTCGTCAACCAGATTAGGAATGAACTGGAGAAGAGAATCCTTAGCTGCCACCATCTCAAAATATTTTCCTTCAAGTTTGGATGCTTAGTCCACATTGATTGAAAATGGAAAGGTTTCTTGAAGGAGTTCACTTTCAGAACCTCCAACGGGATGGGGTTGTGGTTTGAGGTAATTTTAGGAAGGGTTTGCAATGTAGAATCTCCAAATACAACAATTACCTCCTTGGATAGAAAAAATTTGTCAAGTCTTTCCTGAATAAGTTGGTTTCCTATACGCCTGTTGCTCCACGTATACTTGGTCCTCAAAGTCTCACATCCATTAGCTGGTTTGAGTTCTGTGAGAGGTGAGCTATTTTATGCAAAGGTAAAACTTGCATTAACCATTAACTTGAATATTAGGTTACAAATGATTTAAATAAACACAAAATAACCATACTAGAGAAAAGGGGGGAATAGGAGAAGTTAAGGGAAGGGAGAAGAAATTAAATTAAAACTCTCTTGCCACCCAAAGATGTTGTCGTCCAACTGTCGTCCATGTAAGGTAAAAGGTAAGTAAACTTACCCAAGGTAAAATACTCTTTTTAACCTTTTACCAATGGTAATTTTCCAACATTCTCCCCCTTAAAGTTGAGAGGACCGACTATACGAGCTCTCAGCTTTATGAATTGAGCTTTAGCCATGCCTTTGGTGAAGATGTCTCGCTAGATTATCCAAAGTGCTGCAGTATTGAAGCTCAACTATCTATTGTTCCACCATATCTCTTATGAAGTGATACTTCATATCAAAATGTTTTGACCTTTTGTGGTGGATCGGATTATATTCCAACTGTATGGCACTAATATTATCAAAATTTAGTTTGGTTGGACCAATTTGTTTTTCTCCAATCTCTTCAAGGATTTTCCTCAACCAGAGGATTTGAGTACTAGCATGGGTAATGGCTATATACTCAGCTTCTATAGATGATAATGCTATAATAGATTTCTTCTTAGAACTCCAAGTTATTAGTCCTGAACCTAGACTAAAACAGTTCCCTGATGTAGATTTTCTGTCATCTATATTACTGCCCCAATCGCTGTCACTATACCAACTTCACAGAGTTAGACTTGTGGTAATGGATTCCAAAATCCAATGTACCTTTTACATATCGTAAAATTTGTTTGGTTGCTTGAAGATGCAGCTCGGATGGGCATGCCATAAACCTTGATACTAGAGAAACAACATATCGTATATCTAGCCTAGTGTTGGTGAGAAACATTAAACTCCCAACCATGCTTCTGAAATTGGTCATGTCAACTTTTGGTGCTCCATCATCTTTGCTTAGTTGGATTCCATGTCCTATTGGTGTTGCAACTGATTTGCACTGTTGCATAGCAAATTTCTTGATCATGTCATGAGCATATTTCTGTTGACATATGAAGATCCCATTCTTTGATTGATGTACTTCCATTCCTAGGAAGTATCTCATTAATCCGAGATCCTTCATCTCAAACTGATTCATCATGGATTTTTTGAACTCCATATTCATTTTATTATTACTACCCATAAATATTAGATCATCCACATATAAACAAACTATGAGGATATCTACTCCATTCTTCAGGTAGTATAGAGTTGGTTCACTCTTACTTTTTGTGAAACCATACTTGCTGAAATAGTCGTCAATTCGTGAGTACCACGCTCATGGTGCTTGCTTGAGGCCATAAAGTGCTTTTTTCAATTTATAAACAAGGTTCTCTTTTCCTTGTTCTTGGAAACCTTGAGGTTGTTGAACATACACCTCTTCTGTCAGGTATCCATTTAAAAATGCACTTTTCACATCCATGTGTTGAATGTTCCATCCTTTATGGGCTGCCAAGGAAAGAATAGTTTTGATTGTTTCTTGTCGAGCAACTAGAGCAAAGGTTTCCTCATAATCTATTCCATATTTCTGAGTAAAACCCTTAGCTACTAATCTTGCCTTGTGCCTTTCAATGCTTCCATCAGCATTGAATTTGGTCTTATAGACCCATTTACATCCAACACATTTTTTTCCCTTGGGAAGCTTCATAAGCTCCCAAGTATCATTCTTTTTAATTGAGGATATTTCCTCTTCCATGGCATCTTGCCATATACTTTCAGTACATGCTTTTTCATAGCTAGATGGTTCTAGTTGTGTAGCAGCAAACAAAGCATAATTGACTACATCACCCCTTGGTTCATGAGACTCATCATCTCTTGACATTTGAAGATTTTCAAGTCTTGACAAAATGTCGTCCATCTCACTAGCTTGACTCCTAGTGTATCTTTGTTGGAAATTCCTATCCAACATTTGAGAAGATGGATGACTTTGTAGTATGTGCTTTCCTCTATTTGTCTCTTTCCTTTGAGAAACTGGATCAATATCCATCGGACTTGGAGCGCTTACAGATCTCTGAAATCGTTTCGGAGAGTTTGGGGGTTCCAACAAATGAGTCCCTCTTGGACTTGGTGTACTACTTGATGTACTTGATGAAGATTCCTGATGTGGACTTTGTGGAGGGGAACTATTTCCACTACTTTTTTTGGGGTGTACAAATGTGGAACTTTTTGAATTAGAGTCTATATCAACAAATTTTTTATGATCCCATTCTCCCCCTTCATCAAAAATTACATCCCTGGAGATAATTATTTTATGTGTCTTGGGATTGTACAATCTATACCCTTTGGTCGATTCACAATACCCTACAAAAATACATGCTTGACTCTTGGGATCAAGCTTCTTTCTCTTCTCCTCGGGAATGTGTGCATAAGCTAAAGAACCAAATACTCAAAAATGTTTGACATTTGGTTTCTTACCGTACCATCCTTCATAAGGAGTGATACCATCTAAACTAGAAGTCGGACTTCTATTTAGAATATATGCACTAATTCTCACCGCATCCGCCCAATAGTCGTATGTTAGATGCTTTGTCTGAAGCATCATTCGTGCCATTTCAACAAGGGTGTGGTTCTTTCTCTCGGCCACACCATTCTGTTGTGAGGTATAGGCAGTGGTGAACTGCATTTTTATCCCATTTTGCTTACAATAATTTAAAAATTCATTTGAGGAGTACTCTCCTCCTCTATTAGTGCGAAGACATTTGACATAGTAGTCACATTGTTTTTCTACATTATTTTTGAAGTCTATGAAGCAATAAAATGCTTCATCTTTGTGTTTCAGAAAATAGATCCAGCACATTCTACAATAATCATCTATGAATGTTAGAAAATAAGAATTGTTTCCAAGGCTTTTTGTTTGCATTGGACCATAGATGTCCGAATGTACTAGCTGAAGAGGATAGCTTGCTCTCCATGCTTGGCCTCTTGGAAACTTCATTCTAGAGTGCTTTCCCAAAGCACATGCTTCGCATACCTTCTTATGTTCTTGAATTTTTGGTAGTCCTGTCACCATAGCTTGTGATGTTAACATTTTCAAGCTAGCGGAATTGAGGTGACCATATCTCAAGTGCCACAATACACTTGGATTTGTAAAAGCAATGTTTGCAAGTTGAGCTCCCCTTGGCTCACCAAATTTTAGAGGGAATAACCTATTCTTTGTCATAGGTATTTTTGTGATGACTCTGTTACAATTGTTTTTATCAAGGATTGTACATTTTCTTTCATCAAAAACTAATTTGTAATGCTTCTCCATCATTTGGCCAACACTTAACAAATTGTGTTGTAGCTGTGGAGTATAGTATATGTCATTCACTTTTTTAAGGCCTTCTTTTGTTGGAACTTCCATAGCTCCAATGCCTTCAACTTGCAAAGATTTATCATCCCCTAACTTAACATGGGATTTGTAATTTGAATCTAATGTAGCAAAGAGATTTTCTTTGCCACTCATGTGGTTGGAGCAACCAGTATCCAAAATCCATGTATCTTTAAGATTTTGATCTGATCGTCCATAAGAGAGAAAAAGATTTGATGGACCTTCTTCTTCTCCGTAGAATGAGCCATATTGACTGCTTTGATCTTTTGAATACTTTGACCAGCAGTCACGAGCGAAGTGTCCTTGTTTCCCACAATTGAAACAAGCTGTTTTAGTCTTTTTACTTCCTCGTCCTTGATTTCCATGGCCTGCATTGCCGCTTTTGTTCTGATTGGCTCCTTTATTTTGATTTCCACCTCTGTTTTGATTTCCTCCTCTGTAGGAGTTGCTTTGGCCTTTGCCTCTTTGTTGTTGTCCTCTGCCTTGGCCTCTTCCTTGTCCTCGTCTTGCAGCTTCGTTCGAAGTGAAGGCTTTGTCATCACCTCCATAGCTTGTTGAAGGTGCTCCTCGAAGTCTCTCTTCATGTGATGTTAATGATCCAATCAAACTATCAAATGTAAGAGTAGAAAGGTCTTTTGATTCTTCAATTATGATGGCAATGTGATTCCACTTAGGAAGAAGTGTTCTCAACACTTTCTTCACAATTGTTTCAACTTTTGTGTCATCACCTAAAGTTTGCATCATATCAACTATTGCTTTGACTCGTACACAGTAGTCACCGACTCTTTCATTTTCCTTCATTCTGAGATTTTCAAAATCTCTTTTTAAGGTCCAAAGCCTGACTTGCTTCACTTTATCACTTCCTTGGAATCCTTATTTCAAGGCATTCCATGCATTTGTGGCAGTTAAGTAAGATGCAATTCTAGGAAAGATACTTGGATCTAATGCCGCTTGAAGATGGTATAAGGCAAAAGAGTTATTTTTCTGTGCATCTTTGAAGATCTTCTTGTCGGTTGCACTCAAAGTAGTCCAATCTGTTGGAGCAGTGTAACCGTCTTCAATACTATCCCATAGTCCTTTTCCTATGAGTAATGTCCTCATTTTGATGGACCAGTACTCATAATTATCCCCACTGAATTCGGGGATTGGTAGATTGTTATTTGATCCCATTATAATCTACTAAAACAAGAAACTTTTCCTATATAGTCTTATTTCAAAAAGACTTTACAAACTATCAAGCCTTGCTTGATTTACAATCATAAACAACTCACTCTTGTTGTTGTGATTCAGCAATTACAAAATTGTCAACGACTTGTTCGTCATCGTCACTGATCAATATAATTTTAGGAGAAGGAGGTTGTAGGATTTCAACAAAATTATAATAATGAGTATATTCAGATCCTTGTGGAGCAATCTCCACTGTGTCGGATTTTTCAAATCTGCTCCCAAAGGAGTTATCTTCTGAATCTGCTTCGTATCCTAGATCAGGATTTCTCTATTGTGCAATAACCACGTTTTGCAACTGTGAAAAGACTGAATTTATGCCTAGTGTTCTCACGTGCTCATCAAAGCTTTCAGCATTTGTTCTCAGTAACAAACTACAAAGTGCTTGGTAACATCCTTCCGATCTTATCATTTAAGAAAATTTCCCAGAAATTTTCTTTTACAAAGATTTCCTCTTAGGAAATTTTACTAATTTTTTTTTTTACCTCTTAAAGCGTAAAAAAAAATTTACAACTATTTCCTCTTAGGAAATGTCAATCATCAACTCAAATGATAAATAAAACCTTTCAAAAATTTTAAATTACCTTAAAGGTTTTTAAAGAAAAAAAAAAATTAAAAAAACTTTTGACCCCGTTGAGGTTCGACCGTGCGACCTCGCGGGCGTCAAGGCAAAGGGTAGCCGCTATGCTACCGGGCAGATCCGGGAGTACTAGTTGGCTTCCTGCCTTTATTGCATTCGCATCGAACGCAAAGCAATGTTTTGGCTTCGCGCTTCGGCGCGAAGCAAATTTTTTTTATTTGGGACTTAATAGTCCCACATCGTCGATGCGACGATGTTGATGCTCTTTAAAAAGAGCAAAGCATTGTATGTGCTTTGATTGCCTGCAGGTAGTCCACAGGCTACGTGATCCTTTTGCCACGTATCGCACGCAGGTCGCCTCGGGCCATGCGCAGGTGGCCTCTCCAACGAACCACCTCGGGTCGCGTGCAGCCCTCTCCAACGTGTCGCCTCAGGCCACGTGTCGTCTCATCAATGAATCACCTAGGGCCACGTGTTTGCCTGTGCCCGTCACATCCAGCTCCACCAGCGCCTCGAGAATCATGCCGATCTACTCCTACGGGTCGCCTCGAACTACGAGCCCCATCGCCTCGGGATTCGGGCCGGTCTCGGCTCTCGGCTCTGATACCAAATGTGAGAGGTGAGCTATTCGATGCAAAGGTAAAACTTGCATTAACCATTAACTTGAATATTAGGTTACAAATGATTTAAATAAACACAAAATAACCATACTAGAGAAAAGGGGGAATAGGAGAAGTTAAGGGAAGGGAGAAGAAATTAAATTAAAACTCTCTTGCCACCCAAAGATGCTGTCGTCCAACTATCATCCAGGTAAGGTAAAAGGTAAGTAAACTTACCCAAGGTAAAATACTCTTTTTAACCTTTTACCAATGGTAATTTTCTAACAAGTTCACAAAATCATTGAAATATTCCATACTCCTGGATGGGAGTCCTGCTCCACCCTTTTTATCTAAGGGGTATAAGGGGGTATTGAATTCTCCTGCTGCCACCCATGGTATATCATGGAAAGCATCACCCAATTTACCCAAGTACTCCCACAAAGATGCTCTCCCTTGAACTGAATTGGCAGAATACACATTTGAGAAAATCCACGATCTGTTACTATCAATGTTATGGAAAAAAACACTCAGAACCCTATCATCATCCTGAATAAGGCTTCCTTCCACCACTCGAGGATCCTACAATACCATGATACCACCTGAGGCTCCTTTAGTTGGATTGCACACCATGCCCCCTTGACTCCAAATCTTTTTTGCTACTATTTTTGACTGAGTTTCGTCTAATTTTGTTTCTTGCAACATAAAAATTGTTGGATTGTATTGCTTTCTTATTGAACTAACCACCCTTTGAGTGGGTAGGCCGTTGAGGCCTCTCATGTTCCATGAGAGAACCTTCATTTAGATTGTTTAGAATTTTTCCCCCTCCCCCTCCCTTGTGGAGGTTTTCCTAATTTGTTATCTTCTTGCCCTAGGATAACTTGTTGTATCAGCATCTTCTACTTGCCACTGGCTATTTCATTTTTGGTTCTCAACTTATTATGATCTGCATTTGACATCCTCCCCCTCTTTTTCTCACTACCATAGTCAATAGGTGACTTGGTGGTACTCCTAGTCTGCTTGGGGCTAAAATGTGGGTGGGTGATCTGCTCAAGGACATAGTCTTCCTTGACCCTATTCATTCCTACCACCTCAATCCTCGATTCTAACTCCTTCATATTTCTCCTGTACTCTCCTGGTTTTTGTATTGAACCTTCGACCTGATTTGTCAGGCTGCATGTGTTGATGTTGGGAAGGACTGTTTTCGATATTCCTATTTCCTCTAACCATTTCCTATAATCTCCAGGGTTGAAATTCACACCCTCCTGACCGTTTAGAGGACTCTTCATCCTAGGGTTTGAGGGGCCTACCCTTGACAGGGATTATAGGGTTTTTGGTAGTTCAACTTGTAGGTTTCCTTCCTCAAAATCCTCAGCCTCCCCTTCTTCCCCTAAATTGGCTAGAATTTCAAACTTATTCGAGCTTGGATTTTTGGGGCTTACCTGGTTCTCCTGTTCTCCGATGACTTGTTGCTTGTCTTTGTTCTGAGGTTGCCCTGCTCCGTCCTTTGGCTTTTCTTGATAAATGTAGTTTCCTTTAGCTAGCCTGAAGCCTCCTCTGCCAAATGGGCCCCCTCTTGGAGGAAAATCCTTGGGAAAACTTTTGTCATTTGCACATTTGCCTTTCGTCCTATGTTTTTTTTTGTTGACTGTTAGATTACGGCACTGGTTCCTCAGGTGTCCTTGAGTTTTACATTCTGAGCAGAATGTTGGCTTGTTTCATACTTTACTGCTTGCTTTCTCAAGTAATCATCGTACCCTAGTTCAACAAAGTTTGGTAGCTCTGAATCTAAATCAGCGTTGACACATATTCTTGCATGCGTCATCCTCGTCTGTGCCAAGGTTGCATGGTCTATGGCTACCATTTCTCCTATGGCTCTGGCAATACCTTGTAGCCAGTACTCATTGGAAAAATGGGCTCGAAGGTTTGGAAGGCGGACCCAAATAGGGGCTATGTTGATTCTCTACTTTTCAGGGTCAAAATATTTCCCCCACAGTCTGAGGAACAGACTCCGCTTTCCCAAGAACCATGGTCCTCCAGTTAGGATGCAATTTGCATCTTCCTTGTTGTTAAACCTTATTATGAAAAATTATTTAAAAAGGGCAACAATATCCATGCTCCCTGTTGTTCTCCACTTGGATAGAGCCCAAGACCGAATGGTCTCTATGTCGGGCCTTCTTCCTAAAAACTTGTCCACAAGTGAGAACTCTTATATGGACATAAATTGACCCATAGTATTTACAGGTGCCATTATCCTATTATTCACCGATAAAAGGGGAGGAAGAGAAATAAATTCCTTCCTTTTGCCCTTTAACTTCTCCACGAAATACCAACCCCTACTGGGGCCCTCGATGCCCTTCTGGGTCCCTTTGTCTGGATTTTTTTGAGGAGGATCAAACCCTCTTTGGACTACTCCCGCAGAGGCCCTGTCTTCCTCTGGGTCCTCACCTGCCTCCTGTTCGAGGTTCCTGCTTGAAACCTCCGTACCTGCTCTACTGCCTTGTTCGAGGTTCCCACCCAAAATATTTGAAATCCCTCTACCGCATTGACCGCTTTCGCTCCTCCTCTCCTCCATTGTGCTTCAACTTTAGTAATCTGGTAATAATATAGATATTAATGTTTCAAAATCTAACAAAGTTTTAACCCTGAGGCGTACTTGCAATTTTAATTTGTATGTAATTTTAAATTTATGCGATAATTTAGTATATTATAAATTTTTAATCAATTATGGTAAAATCCCTTGGCAAATAACTATTCATATTGACTGATCTTAAATCTCTCAAGTGTTCCAAAAAGAATAGAAATATTCTCTTTATTTCCCATGATGTGAAAATACTAGTCAGATAATCATGGACCTTACTAAAAAAGTGTAAAGTCAATATCTTTTTCTGGACTTGTAAATTCCATGCTCTTCTCCTTTAATAGGAGACATCACTTTAAATTCATGATGTAATTAAACTTAACGTCTCCAAGCTAAGCAATTTTTAAAAATCTAAATAACTATTATACGAAAAAAATATTATTAACAATTGATCTCTGAGCACTTGGTGGTCTTCTTCATGTTGAGTCAACAATAACGAAGCGGAATAGATTTGGTGGAAGCAGCCCCTGTGGTTTGAACCCTGCACTTGTTAGCTACTAAAAATAGTGTGGTTGTGACCAACTCTCCTATGTAAACGGAAAAAACAATTGAAGTTTTCATGTCCACTTTAGTAGTGCAAGTAGAGAAGGCGAGCCTAGCCGTGTTGAACGGGGACACAAAAAATATCTTGTGGATTTCCTCTAGATAATGGTATACCTGGATGGGACGGTATTACCGGTCACCAAAGAGCGGCTCTCGAGGTTTCTTTCTAACCTAAAAGTTTTAATAGTGTAGTTGTAACCAACTCCCCTATGTAACCAAAAAATAAATCAATTGAAGTCTTGATGAGACTTGAGTTGAACAGAGACACAAAAAACATCTTGTGGCTTCCATCTAGATAGTGGTATACTTGGATGGAATGGTATTATCGACCACCTAAGAGCGGATTTTGAGGTTTCTTTCTAACCTAAAAATTTTAATAGTGTAGTTGTAACCAACTCCCCTATTTAAAAATAATAATAATTGAAATATTGATAAGACTTGAGTTCAACCCCACAACAAATATGTATAAAAAACATTAATTAAATAAAAAATATAAGTCTTACACAAAATTCCCTTACCTAAAGCCTAAGGTATTATATTGCCTAAAACCCTCTACCATCCAATGTGACTTTGGTGAAGAGTACCTGGTTTTTGGATGCTCATTATGACTTCGTATGTTGAACCTCTTGGTTGTCGGATGTGCTTGTTGCTAGTCAGGTCTCTCTTCATTTTGTTGGTCTTGCCCTTCCTGATCCAAACCGCTAGGGGAGACGTAGTGCATTTTATGTCGATGGGTTTGGCTTGTGCTGGTAGCCACTACATTTGGTGGGCTTGGTTGGTTCAATGAAATCATTAGGAATTTCCGCCAGAGGTGTGTGCTGGATATCCCATTTCTCCTCATCATTTATGGTCTAGTTCTACCTAATCCAAACCCTTGGGGAAGACCACGTGCTTTTTACAATAGAGCATGAGGTGTGCTTTCGACCCTTGTGTCTGGTGAATTACAATGATAACTTTGTATGGTAGGTTTGGGTATTTCTTCAAAGTTTTCCAACGGCTTCTCTAACAAGGTAGATCTTATGGTTGGTGCTTTGTTTTCCTACTTTTGGTGGGAGGATGCTTTACTAACCATTTTGTTATGATTGGTGGTTATTCTCCTAGTATTTTTGGGGTTTTGGGTTCTCGAGCTCGTCTCCCTTGTTGGTGCTTTGATTTCCTGCTTTTGGTGGGAGGATGCTTTACTAACCATTTTGTTATGATTGGTGGTTATTCTCCTAGTCTTTGCGGGGTTTTGGGTTCTCGAGCTCGTCTCCCTTGCTAGGTAAGTTTTATTTAGAAAATTCTTTATTTTTGATGCCCAACAATTCACTGGTTCTTCTAGCCTATAGGGCCTTGGTTTTCTTTGAGTGATTTTTGCGTTCTAGTTCCAATTTTTGTTGCTCTTGCCTATGCGTTGGAGTGTGGGTTTGTTAGTTAAGGTTGGCTACTTATTATGGGAGTTTTTATTAGGCAGAATGGTCTAATTTGTATTTTTCAAGTGCCCCTGTATCCACATTGGCTATTTATTTTCAGGTGCTCAGTTTCAGATTTGCAAGTCTCGATTCTTTTCTAAGCAAGATTAGCATCCTGGTGGATGGCCTCAAAATACTTTAGGGTAGTGTCTCATGTTCCTTGATGGGTGGAGTCCTATGTTTTACGCTTTCGATGGGTTTGCCTAATTTCAAAGCCCTTGATTTTTTTGAGCGCCCCAAAATTTATTGTAGATTACGCTTAGTTTCAGATTTTAGTCAGGATTCGATGAGTTGCAGGATCCACATGTATTAAGTTGTAAGATTCTTTCGGATGCTTGCACCAGGACTAGAAGGTTTCGCTTTCCTCTACCAGTATTTACAGTTGCATATATCATGATATCGATTGTTCCTCTAGTGAGCCTTCCTATTTGATGGTCTCGACTTCCTTCTAGGTAGGAATATTTCTTCTGTGTGCTGGAAGGTTGGTTTGTCGTTTCTCCGGCTATGCAGGAATGTTGCAATTTGAAATCTAAAGTTTGAGCGGGAGGTTCAATTTTAAAATATTTTTTGGCACTCATGTTCCATCTTCTGTTAGGTTTTGTTAGATCAACTCCATGTTGGATGGTTGGACAGTTTGGTGAAAAGGCCTTATTCGAGTGTCTCTGGGGTCCATCAACTTGTACTTTTTTTGGTGCTTAGTTTTTAATTTCCTTATGTTGATTGGTAGATCGACTTTGTTCCTCTTTCAATGCTTATTGAATATTTGTTTGTTTAGGTTTGGGGACTCTTGGAAAACCCCTTTGTAAAAGGTTCGAGGACCCATTCAAAACCCCTTCTTTTACCACATAAAAAAAAATCCCCTTACCCTTAATAATAAAAATGTCTACACAATTTTGGGCTTTGAGATCAAGGAGATAGTCAAAATAATTGAGACTTAGAAAGCATACCAAAGTCTTTGATCATTAATAGAAGTATGTAGATCTCAATAAAGCGAAGGTTGTCTTGGGGGGAAAGCGCAATTTCGGCTTTGGCTTTTCTTTAGGAGGTTCGAGGTTCAAGGTTCAAACCGCGATGTGGGCAAGTGTATGAAGAGGTGGATATGTGTATGGTTGTGTGTTTGGTCCCTATTGATAAGTTCAAATCTTACTCTTATAAGAAATCATCGTAAAGGTTTCTCACATTAACCTAATCAAAATAAATAAATAAAGTGAAGGTCCTGCAAGTAAACCTTACGTCCCCACCTTAACTAATATGAAGGGTTGAAAATGACAACAAATTCCATAAAAGCAAGAACATTACTGCGCACAATGATCTCCAACAATGAGAAATATAAACTCGAACAACCCTTATCATTTACTATTGCTTTAACCAACTCCTCTATGTATATTGCCGGGCGAAATAAAGAAGTGATTAAACATACAAGAAAAGCTCTGCCCCACACGCGACCGTCCACTCCAACCATAGTTATTTCGTTTAGATGTTACATATGATCTTAACCCATTTTTTTAAGGCTTAAGAATGGTCAAACTTAATAGGAAACGCATTTCATGTGAATGTTGCGCCATTACCTTTCTTTCCCTTGTAATTCTCTAACTATAAATCAATCAACGAAGCACCGAGTTGGTCTTCGATCTGCTACCTCGGGCCTCTATTCACAAATTCTTCTTCTGTGTGAGTCACGGCGGTCGCTTCGCGCTTCACGGAGCTTTCCCTTTCTTCACCCTCGCCTCATCAGCATTTCAGGTCTGGTCCAGTCCGATCCTCCAGAGTCAAGACAGGTTCGAATTTTATATATGGGCAGAAAGTTTTATACTCTCCTCACCGGATCAAGGGTATTCAGGTGGAAAAGATAGGGAAACGATCATTAAGCGTCAGAAGCGAGGCGGCGAGGTCCCTACCCGACATGCTGACCGCGCTGGAAGGGGACAAAACGGAGGTGAAGAAGCCCAAGAAAAAATTGGCTGAAATGTGGCGGAAAGTCCAGGGGGCCAACAACTGGGAGGGCCTGCTCGATCCCTTCGATGGCGTCCTCCGAAAAGAGATCATCCGTTACGGCGAATTCGCCCAGGCCTGCTACGGCGGTTTCGACCCCTACTCCAAGTATTCGGGCAGCTGCAAGTACCACTTCAAGCAGCTATTCCAGGGCGTTCTAGCATAATTAATTAGCATGTAATGTGGCCAAGTACTCCATTGTTAGTGATGTGACCTTATTTTCAGCAATTTATATCTGAAAGAAAATGTTTCCTCTTAGTGGTATTAAGTTGAGTATTTTTTTTCTTATCACCCCAGGATATCTTGATAGATATTGTTTTTTCAGGAAAAAGTCTAATTTTATATTAAAAAAATATGAAATTACATTTTTCATGTCTTTTTTTTGGCATTTCTTTCAAATTTCAGTAGTGACCTAAAAATCAGATCACTCACACATCATAACTAGCTGTCTATATCATGCTAAGTTATATCCTTAAGAATCTTCCCAATTTGTCAAGCAGTATTATTTAAATCGCTTCTAAGTTTATTTGGAGAAGTTGCTTTAATTGTGTTTGTTTTAACTAGCTTGTATTAGTCCCAAATAGATATTTGGAACATCTGCAATGCATTGCCCTCATTGAATTCTTGTACTAAGCACATACCTGGATCAATCTGAAGTGCCTCCTTTGAGAGTTCATCTGCTTCCCTATTTAGTAGTAAAAGCTTCACTTCTATCCACAACTTCTTTTATTTGAGAGAAGATGGGTTGTAGAATCATGTTTTCCATCCTAAAAACACCAAGCATCCAGTTTATTACCACCCGTGAGTCTCCGTAAATTTGAATTTTATGTATTCCTTTTGATTCTGCTAACTGAACCAACAATTTGAGAGCCATAATTTCGGCATAATTATTAGAACCTTCTCCCAATCCAGCCTTGAATTTGAAATAATGAGAGTCAGAAATATATAGTAATCCTCTGGCTCCACAAACTCCAGGGACTCCCTGTTTTGCCCCATCAAAAAAACCCCAGGCCCTTGATTTATCAATCTTTGGAGGGATGATTTGTCTGTTAATCTTTGTTGTTGTTGGAACCTTACAGTTTTTTAAACTTCCAATGATTTGGGAGGAGACCTGCCAAGTAGGCTTCTCTTGATCCTAAAAAATTAATGCATTCCTAGATAACCATACTCCCCAAGACACAATTGTTAATAAATATTTGGATACTTATCTTTATTGTTTCACTCAAGATAAACAATATCATTGGGTTTACTGTCTCTTATTAGTTGATTGGTAACACAATACTTCTTAATAATCTTCTTTCAAGATGTCTTCATTTGAAGCATTGTATGGTCAAAAACCTCCATTAATGGTAAACTATGTTTTAAGATCCTCCAAGGTTGCCTACGTAGATGATTGTTACAATGACTTGTGCTTCAACTTCTTAGAGATAATTTGACCGAGACCCAAAAATACATGAAAGAGTTATAGGATTTGCACTGTTTTAAACAATAATTTGTCATGGGGGATATGGTATTTTTGTGCCCGCAACCATATAAGCAATTATCTTTGAAGACTAAGTCCAGGTAGAAGTTGGTTGTTACATTTTGTGTTCCCTGTAAGGTAGTCTATTACATTGATGAGTGGAATATCAATTGGAGCTTCCACCATCTTGCATTCATCTTATCCTTCATGTATCTTATTTGAAAAAGGTTATTGGCTAGAAGGTGTAGTCTCAGACAAAGCTTCCACTTGATGAAGAAGGACAGATTACTCTCTAACCAAAAATAATATTACAGCCTAAAGTTTTTCTTCTATAGTCTTGATAGAATCAAAATCTCCTCTTCAAATAATGGAATCCTCTATAAAAAAAGATGTTGAGTATAAGAACATTTTTCTTCTTTGAGGACAAAACTTTTTAAAGAAAGGAGAACCTTCTAGAAAACAATGTTGAGTAGAGAACATTTTCCATTCTTTCATAACTTTTAGGACAAAAAATTTTAAAGGAAGAAGCCATATTATTGTTAAAGCATATTTTAAGCTTATTTCTTGCTTTAAATGATTGGTTACTTTCGAGTTTTCAGTACTTGTTTATTAAGTAAAGGACACAAAGTATGTATAAAGTCTAACAAAGTTTAACCATGAGGCTTACTTGCAATTTTAATTAGTATGTAATTTAGCATATTATAAATTTTTAATAAATTATGGTAAAAGCCCTTGGCAAACACAACTATTCATATTGACTGATCTTAAATCTCTCATAATGTTCCAGAGAGAAGAAATATTCTATTTATTTTCCATGATGTGAAAATACTAGTCAGAGAATCATGGCCCTTACTAAAAAAGTGTAATGCCAATGTATTTTTCTAGACTTGTAAATGCCATGTCCTTCTCCTTTAACAGGAGATATCACTTTAAATTCATGATGTAATTAAAATTAACGTCTCCAAGCTAAGCAATTTTTTTAAATCTAAATAACTACTATACAAAAAAACATTAATAATAATTGAAGTCTTGATGTCCGCTTTTGTAGTGCAAGTGGAGAAGGCGAGCCTAGCCCCATTGAATGGGGATACAAAATATCTTGTGGCTTCTCTCTAGATAGTGGTATACCTGGGTGGGATGGTATTATCAGCCACTTCAAGCAGTTATTCCAGGATATTGTTAGGTCCTTCCTAATCCAAACCCCAAGGGCAAACCTGGTGCATTTTATGTCGATGGGTTTGGCTTGTGTTGGAAACCACTACATTTGGTGGGCTTGGTTGGTTCAACGAAGTCATTAGGGATTTTTGCTAGAGGTGTGTGCTGGATAGCCCATTTCTCCTCATCATTTTTGGTCTAGCTCTACCTAATCCAAACCCTTGGGGAAGACCACATGCTTGTTACAATGGAGCATGAGGTGTGTTTTTGACTCTTGTGTCGACCCATGAGCGATGCTCCCACAAGAGAGGATGGAGCATATGGCTGCTCATTTGAGGGGTTGGTTCATGGTTCACCTACTTCCACTAGGGCATTTCACCCAAAAGCCTACTTCTTTATTTTCAAAATTGCTCATGTGGACCATCATGGGATACATGTGGGATAATGACTCAAGACTCTCATAGAGTTGCTCAAGGTATTTTTAGAATTATTTATTTGAGAAAGTACGAGATTGGGCAGTACAAGAGGAGCGAAGAATGGACCCTAGAGCTAACATGGGATCCACAAGGGAAATAAACCAAAGGAAACCACACATGGGGATGACTCCACACTCACCACCATCGAGCGATGCTCCCATAGGTGAGGATTGAGCATACGACTGGACCATGATTCGCTCGTTTGAGGGGATGGGTCATGGTTCACTTTCTTCTACTAAAGAATTTCACTAAAAAGCCTGCTTCCTTATTTAAAAATATCTTTGTGGGTATTGTGCTTTATATACCACCATGATGGCCATCGTGGGATACATGTGGGATAATGGCTCAAGAGTCTCTTAGCATTGCTCAAGGTATTTTTAGAGTTATTTATTTAAGAAACTACGAGATTGGGCAATACAAGAGGAGCAAAGAATAGACCTTAGAGCTAACATGGTGCCCACAAGGAAAATAAACCAATGAAAACCACACATGGGGATAACTCCACACTCACCACCATCGAGTGATGCTCCCACAGGAGAGGATGGAGCATACGATTGGGCCATGATTCACTAATTTGAGGGTTTGGGTCATGGTTCATATTCTTCCACTAGGGCATTTCACCCAAAATCCTACTTCGTGATTTGCAAAGCTCTATGTGGGTGTTGTGCTTTATACACCACCATGAGGGCCATTGTGGGATACATATGGTATAATGGCTCAAGACTCTTGCAGCGTTGCTCAAGGTATTTTGAGAATTTTTTATTTGATAAATTACGAGATTGGGCAGTACGAGAGGAGCAAATAATGGACCCTAAAGCTCACATGGGGCCCACAAGGGAATTCAACCAATGAAAACCATTCATGGGACTCCACACTCACCACCATCGAGCGATGCTCCCAAAAGAGAGGATGGAGCATATGGTTGGGTCATAATTTGCTCGTTTGAGGGGTTGGATCATTGTTTGTCTGCTTCCACTAGGGTATTTCACCCAAAATACTGCTTCTTGATTTACAAAGCTCTATGTGGGTATTGTGTTGTATATACCACCATGAGGACCATCATGGGATACATGTGGGATAATGCCTCAAGACTCTCGTAGCATTGCTCAATGTATTTTTTGAAATTTTTATTTAAAAAAGTATAAGACTAGGTAGTACAAGAGGAGCTAAGAATGGACCCTAAAGCTAACATAGGGCCCACAAGAGAAATCAACCAACATAAACCACACATGGGAATGACTCCATACTCACCACCATCGAGCGATGCTCCAATAGAAGATGATGGAGCATACGGTTGGGTCATGATTCACTCGTTTGAGGGGTTGGGTCATGGCTTGCCAACTTCAACTAGGGCATTTCACCCAAAAGCTTGCTTCATGATTTGCAAAGATCTATGTGGGTATTGTGCTTTATATACCACCATGAGGGCCATCATGGGATACATGTGGGATAATACCTCAAGAGTCTTGGAGCATTGCTCAAGGTATAATAGAATTTTTTATTTAAGAAAGTATGAGAATCGATAGTACAAGAGGAGCGAAAAATGGACCCTAGAGCTAACATGGAGCCCACAATGGAAATAAACCAATGAAAACCAAACATGGGGAGGAGTCCAAACTCACCACAATCGAGCATTGCTCCACAGGAGAGGATGGAGCATAAAATTGGGCCATGATTTGCTCGTTTGAGGGATTGGATCATGGTTCACCTGCTTCCACTAGGGTATTTCACCCAAAAGCTTGTTTCCTACTTTACAAAGCTCTATATGGGTATTGTGCTTTATATGCCACCATGAGGGCCATCGTGGGATACATGTGGGATAATGGCTCAATACTCTTACAGCATTACTCAAGGTATTTTTAGATTTTTTTATTTGAGAAAGTAC
Source organism: Wollemia nobilis (assembly GCA_028583015.1). Classification (NCBI taxonomy): domain Eukaryota; kingdom Viridiplantae; phylum Streptophyta; class Pinopsida; order Araucariales; family Araucariaceae; genus Wollemia; species Wollemia nobilis. The sequence goes on along the minus strand of JAQPPZ010016480.1, from coordinate 6,246,794 downwards.
GAGATTGGGTAGTACGAGAGAAGCGAAGAATGGACCCTAGAGATAACATGGGTTCCACAAGGGAAATCAACCAACTGAAACCACACATGGGGAGAAATCTACACTCACCACCATCGAGCGATGCTCCCATAGGAGAGGATGGAGCATATAGCTGGGCCATGATTCGCTCATTTTAGGGGTTGGGTCATGGTTCGCCTACTTACACTAGGGTATTCTACACAAAATCCTGCTTCTTGATTTGCAAAGCTCTATATGGATATTGTGCTTTATATACCACCATGAGGGCCATCATGGGATACATGTGGGATAATGGCTTAATACTCTTGCAGCATTGCTCAAGGTATTTTAAAAAAAATCATTTGAGAAAGTACGAGACTGGGCAATACGAGTGGAGCAAAGAATGGACCCTAGAGCTAACATGGGGTAAACAAGGGAAATAAACCAATGAAAACCACACATGACGAGGACTCCAAACTCACCACCATCGAGTGATGCTCCCACAAGTGAGGATGGAGCATACGATTGGGCTATGATTCGCTCGTTTAAGGGGCTAGGTCATGGTTTACCTGCTTCTACTAGGGCATTTCACCCAAAAGCCTGTTTCCTAATTTGCAAAGCTCTATTTGGGTATTGTGCTTTATATACCACCATGAGGGCCATCGTGGGATACATGTGGGATAATGTCTCAAGACTCTTGTAGAGTTCCTCAAGTTATTTTTAGAATTTTCTATTTGAAAAAGTATGAGACTGGGTAGTATAAGAGGAGTGAAGAATGGACCCTAAAGCAAACACGGGGTCCACAAGGGAAATCAACCAAAGGAAACTACACATAGAGAGGACTCCATGAGTCCACACTCATCACCATTGAGTGATGCTCCCATAGGATAGGATGGAGCATATGGCTGGGTCATGAATCGCTCATTTGAGAGGCTGGGTCATGGTTCGCCTACTTCCACTACAATATTTTACCCAAAAGCCTATTTTCTTATTTGGAAAGCTCTTTATGGGTATTGTGCTTTATATACCACCATGAGGGCCATCATGGGATACATGTGGGATAATGGCTCAATATTCTCTTAGCGTTGATCAAGGTATTTTTAGAATTTTTTATTTAAGAAAGTATGAGATTGGGCAATACGAGAGAAGCGAAGAATGGAACCTAGGGCTAGCATGGTACCCATGAGGAAAATAAACCAATGAAAACCACACATGGGGAGGACTCCACACTCACCACCACCGAGCGATGCTCCCATAGGAGAGGATGGAGCATATGACTGGGTCATGATTCGCTCATTTGAGGGGGTGGATCATGGTTCATCTACTTCCACCATGGCATTTCACCCAAAATCCTGCTTCCTAATTTGCAAAGCTCTGTGGGTATTTTTCTTTATATACCACCATGGAGGACATCATGGGACACATGTGGGATAATGGCTTAAGACTCTCGCAACGTTGCTCAAGGTATTTTGAGAATTTTTTATTTTTGAAAGTACGAGACTGGGCAGTATGAGAGGAGCAAAGAATGGACCCTAGAGCTAACATGGGGCCCACAAGAAAAATTGACCAAAGAAAACCACTCATGGGGAGGAATCCATGCTCACCACCATCGAGCAATGCTCCCACAAGAGAGGATGGAGCATACAGCTAGGTCATGATTTGCTCGTTTGAGGGACTAGATCATGGTTCGCCTACATCCACTAAGGCATTTCACCCAAAATACTACTTCTTGATTTGCAAAGCTCTATGTGGGTATTGTGCTTTATATACCACCATGAGGGTCATCATGGGATACATATGGGATAATGACTCAAGACTCTCACAGCGTTGCTCAAGGTATTTTTAGAAATTTTTATTTGAGAAAGTATGAGACTCGGTAGTATGAGAGGAGTGAAGAATGGATCCTAGAGCTAACATGATGTCAACAAGGGAAATCAACCAATGGGGAGGACTCCACACTCACCACCATTGAGTGATGCTCCCACAGGAGAGGATGGAGCATACAACTGGGTCATGATTCTCTCGTTTGAGGGGTTGGGTCATGGTTCGCCTGCTTCCACTAGGGCATTTCACCCAAAAGCCTACTTCTTGATTTTAAAATCTCTATGTGGGTATTGTGCTTTATATACCACCATGAGGGCCATTGTGGGATACATGTGGGATAATGGCTCAAGACTCTCGCAACATTACTCAAGGTATTTTTAGAATTTTTTATTTGAGAAAGTATGAGACTGGGCAGTACAATATGAGCAAATAATGGACCATATAGCTAACATGGGGCCCACAAAGGAAATAAAAGAACAAAAACCACACATGGGGAGAACTCCACACTCACCACCATTGAGCAATGCTCCCATAGGATAGGATGGAGCATACGACTAGGTCATGATTTGTTCGTTTGAGGGGTTGGGTCATGGTTCGCCTACTTCCACTAGGGCATTTCACTCAAAAGAGTACCTCTTGATTTGCAAAGCTCTATGTGGGTATTGTGCTTTATATACAACCATGGGTGCCATCATGGGATACATGTGGGATAAAGGCTCAAGACTCTCACAATGTTTCTCAAGGTATTTTCAAAAAAAAATATTTGAGAAATTACAAGACTCGGTAGTACAAGAGGAGTCAATAAGGGAAAAAAACCAATGAAAACATTAAGGATCATCAATCTAAACAAGAGGGGGCAAAAGAAAATATTAACATGGTGATCAATCTCTTCATCAAAAGAGAAATCAGAAGGAAGGGAAGGGGCCAACAAAATTTGAGGGCTTTCAAAAAGTAATGAGAAGGCCAAACAAAAGAAATCAGCAAAGTAACTAGAGACAAGGAGAAAGAGCAGTAAGAACAAACAATAGATATGAGATATTTAAACAACTAGGAAATTTGGAAATAGGAGATTCTCAAATGGAAGGGTTAGAGGAGGATACTCAGAAAGTCACACCAGTTGACTAGGAAAAATATTCCAATCTAGTGTCAGGGAACAAACAAGGAGTAGAACTAGACACAACCTCTCTCATGGAAGAGGAGAATCAACCCATGAGGGAGACCATAGGAGGGGAAATAGAGCAAAGGATAATTTTGACACAGAAAATAGAGATGAAAGAAGGAAATGAGAACAGAGAAAGCTATACTATAGGGATTCTTCAAGTGGAGAAGAAACAAAAATGAAACCAATCTATAGGGAGGAAGTCAAACAAGGAAAATATGGAGGAACAGGTAAGAGATTTGAGCCAAAACGAAAAGGTAAAATCGATGGTTGATTTTTTCTCTCCTAATTCTCAATGATAATAATCACTTGGAATATGAGGGGTTTAGGCAGTCACCCCAAAAAAAAGGCAGTCAAAAATATTATCATAGATATAAGTCCAGATATAATTTTTTTACAAGAAACCAAAATGCAAGGAAAAGACTTACAAAAAGTAAACAGGAGGATATGGCAAAAATGAGAGATACTTAATCAACACAGGGGAAATCAGGTGGATTGGCCACTATGTGGAATCACCAACTATTCCTAGAGATAGGGGGAGCCTCTACGAGAGGGGTGTTGATGGTCCAATTACAAAATAGAGAAACTAGGAAAATTTGAACTATAGTTAATGTTTATAGAGCACAGACAGTTATATTATAGAGGGATCAATGGGCAACCATCTAGACTTTCAGAGACAACTACCCAGAGGACCAATGGATTTTGGGAGGAGACTTCAATGCAAATCTTAGAATAGAGGAACAATAAGGAAACAAAGCCATGCTGGAGGAAAAGGACAAGTTTTTTTTAGTAATAACATGTCAAATGAATCTAATAGATATCCCAACTGTGGATAGCTCAACGAACAAACAAAAGAAAGGAAGGAAATATGGTCAAATCTTTCTTGGATCATTTCTTCATGGGGAAGGAATTATATTTGCATACTAAGAATCAAGCGAGGGTCATGGATAGGTTTTCTTAAAATCATTTTCTAGTAAGCCTAACCATAGAAGAAGATAATCATAAAGTTGTGGAAATTTTTAAATTTGAGCTATTGTTGCTGAAATATGAGGAGTTGGGGGACCACATAAAGGAATGGTGAAAATTAGGGAAACCAAGATTTGGGACAGCCCAATTTAGACTCCACAAATAAAATAAAAAATGTAAGGACCCAACTAAAGGAGTGGAGTAAACAGAAGAAGGAAATAACCAGAATCCAAAAGAATAAAATCAAGGATCAAAAGGAGAATATTGCTTAGGAGATAAGACAAAGAACTATTATAGAAGAATTGTTGCAATGTGAGGCAGAAATTATTAGGAGAGAAGAAGCTTTGGAGGAATAAGAAGAAATATATTGGAGCAAAGATCCATAATCACATGGTTAAATGAGGGGGACCAAAACACAACATTCTTTCATAAGACAACAACAACCAAAAGACAACACAATATAATTATAGGTCTTACAGATATGATGGGTAAGGTAAAAGCCAGTGGAAGTAAAATTAAAATTATAGCAAATCAGTACTTCCATACTCTTGTTAGTAGCAATAAAAATTTGAATGCAATATGGCAGGAGAAGATACTAGAGGCAATTCCGCAATTAGTCAAACCTGAACACAATAAATTATTAATGGAGTAAAATTCTTTGGAAGAAACCTCGCAGATCATACAAAAAATGCAAATAGGAAAGACTCCAGGACCAGACAGATTCCCATTCAATTTTATCAAAAATTTTGGGAAATTGTGGGCCAAGCAGTGGTGGAGGCTCTGTAGCAAATTAGACAGAGTAAGCAAATGTTAAGAGCCTTGAATCATACTTTTATCACTTTAATTCCTAAGGGCCCACCTAGTGAGATAATTGATAATTATAGGCCTATTTCACTATGTAATGTAGTATACAATATATTAACAAAGCTTATGGCCAAAAGGTTAAAACATTTTTTTACCAAATCTGATTTCAAGTGTACAAGGTAGTTTTGTTGAAGGCAGACAAATTCTAGATGGAATAGTAGTGGTCCAAGAGGTGATACACACAATGTCAAAACAAAAGGATCCATGTATGTTTATTAAATTAGATATTTCTAAATGCTATGATATAGTAGACTGGTCCTTTATGCAAAGGATTTTAGAAAAATGGGCTTTACAAAGGGGTGGAGATATTGTGTAAAATCTTGTACACATACCACATCATTCTCAGTTCTGGTAAATTCCAATCCCTCTCCCATGGTCACAGCAAGAAGGGGGTTGAGGCAAGGGGACCCTCTCTCCCCTTACCTTTTTATCGTTTACGTAGAGGGTCTCGAGAGACTGTTAAAAAAGAGAGAGAATAGGGGAGGCTAAGGAGCCTAAAAATAAGTTTTCAAATTGAGATAAGTCACCTCCAGTTTGTGGATGATACTACTCTTATTAGTCAAGTCAATCTCATAGTAGCAAGAAACATAAAAGAATTTTTAGATGGGTATACTCAAGCTATTGGGCAAAATTTTAATGAAAAAATCTCAAATTATTTTTTCAATACAACGAAGAGGGTGAGAGATAAAATTATACAATTGTTGAAATTCATGGAAACTCCTTTACCCATACAATATTTAGGAGTACATTTATCTGCAAAGAAATCAAAAAACGAGTGGAAAGGGTTGATGGACAAACTTCAAGCTAAGCTGAGCAACTGGACTCACAAATAGCTAAGCTTCGGAGGAAGGCTTACAATGATTAAAGTTGTGCTACAAGATCTCCAAGGTTATAAATTTTTCGTACTTCAAGATCTAAAGAGAATTCTAAAAGATATTGACAAACACAAAAGAAAGTTTTTGTGGTGAAGTGCAAGGGAAGAACAAAAAATAGCACTAGTGGGTTGGGAGAAAATATGTCAACCAAAAAAACAAGGAGGATTGGGGATAAGATCAACATCCCACAGCAGCAAGGTACTAGCTGGGAAGCTATAATGGATATGGATTACAGCTACTGGGTTTTATGGAGTAGACTGTTACAAGCCAAATATTACCCAACAACGACTGAGAAAAACATTCCAAGACACAGAGTGGAAGGAGAGGGATCTATAGTATGGAGGACAATGTTAGCAGGTCAGGAGTTAATAAAGCCATACCTATATTGGCAGTTAGGGGATGGAAATGATGCTCTATTTTGGGAGGATTCATGGAGTCAATCTCAACCAATTATTCAGACATTCCTAGAGATGGAAAGTTGGAAAGAAGAGCTCCAAAAAACAAGGTGGTGGAAAGCCTCTTACTATATGAAATCATGGAATCAACATGTACCAGACTTACTACAGTGGAAACATCCTCGAGAATGGATAGTGAGGGGGATAGAGGAACGAATGAAAAACTGTGGAGACATCTCCAAAGATACCCAATTTAGGATGGTTCTAAGAGGGATATACTTGGATGGGGAGGAAGTAAGTTGAGAATTTATAAGGCAAAGGAGGGATATAAGGTATTTTATGGACATGAGATTACCCCAACACCACTTCCATGGAAATTTATTTGGTAAAAGGAAGGATGGCCAAAAATTAGCATTTTCTCATGGCCGATTAACCACAGAAAGTGCTTGAAATTTGATAATTTGAGAAAAAGAGGTTTCTTTGGGCCTTCCAAATGTGTTTTGTGTGGAAAGGCAGAGGATACCTTGAATCACCTCTTTTTGGGTGTTCTTTTGCTAAAGACATATGGATCAATTGGTGGAGGCAAATGAGACAATATTGGGAAGTTTTTGAGAGCTAGGAAAGCTTTTATGAGAAATGGAAATAGTGCAACTTTAAGACTAAAACAATAAAAATGGTATGGAAACTAGGACCTAGCTTCATATGGTGGTAGTTATGGCTAGAACAAAATGCACACATATTTAGATCAGAGCACAAAACAAGGGAGCAAGTATGGGAGAGGATTATGAGCAAGGTAACAGAAACACTATCTATCAGATTACAGGAGGAAACAAACATAAAAATGGAGGAAGTGATTGTTCTATGAAGCCTTGAAATAATTGTAATAGAGAAACAACTTAGGGATGGATACACAGGTGAGATCCCCTCGAATAATATAGAATGGAGACTGCCTCCCAGAGAGTGGGTGAATGCAAGCACAGATAGGGCTTCTACTCAAAACCTTGGGAAAGCTAGTTTTGGTATTATCATGCAAAATTGGAAAGGAGAGCAGAAGGCATGGGGGAGGCAACAAATAATGAAGCGGAAGGACAAGCGATCTTGTCAACATCAGTGATAGTTGCAAATCTACAGTTACATAAACTGTGGATAGAGACAAACTCTCTCAGGTATGGACCGGAGTCTTGGATCCGATAAGGCCCTTTCAGGTGGTGGGAATTGGAGAGAGAAGGAAGGTGGAAGCAGTTCAGAAGATCTGGCAGGTTTTTCAAGATGTTTTTATTACACATATCAAGCGAGAGAAATAGGGTGGTAGACTATTTAGCAAAATAGGGAAAATATTTGGAGGAAGGGCAATATGTGGACTCTCAAATGGAATCAGATAAGTTGGTGCCAAATAATCCAAGGGATGCAGGAGATGATACAAGCAGAACAGGAAGAGCAGATAGTGAGTCTAATAAATCTATCACAGTTAGGCCACAAAGCAACACAACATAAAGATAAATGTATGGTTTACGGAATTCAGATAAATTGGATAAATTGGAATTCAATTATTGTAGTGCTAAGGTGTATGGATATTTGCATTATGTATGGTAATGTTTTGAGGGTAATTTTTGAGCTAGGAGGGGCTGGAGGAGGATTTTCTTTCTCCCTTGATGCCTGTCCAACTCATTTTACCTTGTAATATAGCTTCTATAAATATAATATATTTTTTATTTTTTCAAAAAAAACATGGGTGTTCGTTTTTGAGTTGGCACACTTTCCTAAAATTTATGCCTTGTGTGATTGGCTTGCTTGCATGTTTCCTTTTTGTGGAGCCAACTAGTAATATCTTTCTTGCTTGGACATCTTGCATCTACTTACATCATTAGTATGTTGAGGTATCATGCTAAAGGTTTGGTACATCCTTTTTCTATATTTACATGTTAATTCCTTTATGACTAGCCTTAGCTCCTATATGTTCAATGGCTGGGACTTCTATAGCTAAATAGTGCTCCTCTCTCATACCCAGTCTCTACTAGTTCTTCTTCTTGCTCCTCTTCACTGGTCTTTTGATCAACCAAGGTGTTCTCTATTTTCTACAATGCTTGATAGATTGTATTCAAAATTTCGAGAACTGGATATCCAATTATTCTAATTTTGATGTTAACTAATTTTAATTGAAAAACTTTATCATATCAAAAATCTTTATCTCTTCTAACCATTTTATAAAATTTTTCTTATATTACTATTAGTTTTCTTAGAAACCCAATAACCTGAACTTCTCTAATCAGTTCAGGTTCTTGCCATTGGTTAAACTTTTCCTCCTTGAGTATGAAACTATTCAATAGTGAAAATTTGATTTTTCACATCCTAAACCCCTAGAGATCTAAGGTTTTTTTTGGCTTTTCTTTGTAGTTCATCAATCATGTCCCACCCCTGCTACACTAGCCTGGCAGCCATTATAATTTTTAAAAAATTTCCCATACAAAAAAATTCCAAAAAACTTGCCTATGAAATTTTCCATGAAAGTCAATTTTGGGCACATGGACTGCTGTTTTCTACCCTGTCACGATCGCTATTTGTGCTGGAGTTGCCCCGTAACGAAACGTGTCATGAAAATATTGCCCGATGGAAGGAAATCGAGCAATTAATATATTAAATTCCATATAATACATTTATAAAAATCTAAAAAAACATGAGAATGTCGTCTAATGAAAACTAATTTAGACTATGCTGTCCTTGTGGACTCTTAGAACGTGATATAGTTTTGGAAGTTGTTGAAGGTTAATATTTACTATAAAGTTAAATTTTGGGTACTATGTTTTTAAAGGTAGTAGTTTAATTTCAATCTTATGAGTTGATGACGATGGTGGTACAAATCTTCAACAATTGATGGTCCTGTGCTTATCAATTACTAACTATATATATATATATATATATATATATATATATATATTATATATATATATATATAATTTTAGATTTTTATAGAAAACATTCAAATTCAATCTATGTGTATAAATATATTTAAAAATTTATAATTTAATTAAAAAAATTACTTACATATAAAATTAAATTAAATTAAAAATATATATATGTATATTCCCAAAGTTAGTATAAATCAAGAGCAAATAGCAAAGTGTATCTAGTATTGAGTACTTTATTTTGTTAAAGGTTTTTTAAATGTATACTCTTTTAATTAAAAATATTATGAAAATTATCTTTTATAAGACTTTTAAAAATATAATTTCATGTGATAAAATATGAAAATAGAAGAGGTAAAATAATCAATTTTAAAAAAATAGTAAATAAAACCATTTACAATATTATAGAAATAATTTTTAAGAAAAATAATAGTATTTACATCCTTTTTAATATAAAATTAATAATTCAGTTTATATATATATATATATATATATATATATATATATATATATATATATATATATATATATTTATTAGTACATAGGGTATTGATTACATTTATATTATTTTTAGTAATTGCTAAGTGTAGGGTTCAAAGGATTGCTCCCAACAAGCTTATACCACCTCATTATTTTATAATTTGTATAAAGAGAACCATCGTTCACTCGGTATTAGTACAAATCTTCATTATGAGGAATGCTAAAAGGATTTGTTTATATCTTATTATTAGTATTTTATATATTTTAGAGCAAAATTTCAAATTTTGTTTTTATAACCTTGGTAATTCTCAAACTCTTCATTGTATTAAAAATTAATTTTAAATAAAATTAAATCATAAAATTGTGTTCTCTACATTGCAAACCATAATTGAACTTATGGTTATAAATCTTATTGGAACACAATTTACACAAATTTTCTCCTTTCTTACATTACTCTTCTCATATGTTTACTTCATTTATTCTTTTAATTCACCTAAATTTAAATTGTAAACACTTAATGCCTTTGATTTTATACTTATATTTTTAACAATAAATATTAAAAATAACATATATATTCAATTTTTGTGTTTTTCATGTGGCACCTTAATATGAAATAAGTGATCTCATATTAGCATGGTGCAAAGTTTTCAAAAAAATTAAATAAATATATTTTTTCAACGAGTTTACACAAGTTTTTGTGAGGGTCTTGGTTCCCTTATATTGATTGAGAATTGAACCTTGGATCTCCAAAAGAGAGGTCAAAGCCCTTACCACTGGAGCAAGCTTGCAACTATTAAATAAATACATATTTTATTTTAATGTAAAATTAAAACTTAAAGTTTTTAAAAATTTGTATACATTTTTTTAAAGCTATGTGTAGCTTCTATTGGGGGCCACTCCCATTACAAAAACAAAACATTGCATTACTCTCGTTACATTTCTAACAAGTTAATTAAAGTATGCTCAACTTTACCTTTCAATCAAAGATATTCTTCATTTGCCTTTCTATGAGAGATATTTTCCATCTTCCTCAAATTGCCAAATTTCCACAATCAACTTCTTTTATATCAGATGCCTTTTGAAATTTAAATTTTATCAAGATGAAATTCAACACTGCTAATGGCTAAAATATTTGCAACCCAACTTCAATATCTATAAAAATATTGTCTATAACAACCTCATAATTTCTTAATACTTTTTTTAGGGTTATTATACATTCCCCTAATTTTCCAAGATTATTTTCATTGTTATTTTTTTATTTGTGGGTTTAGTCCCACTTCTTGTTAGCACTTGTGATATTTGCTTTTGTTTTCCCATATCAATACCCCTATGGGTTTCTTTTTCTCTTTGTTTTTGTTTATTAGGTCTTCCTATCTTTTTTTCATTCCTAGCAATAATTTCATCTTCATCAATCTCTTCAATATTCTCACACTGCTCATAGTAAGACTTATCATCTTTAGGTTTACCTTGTTCTAAAGGATATGAAGTGCAAGGAATAACCTCAAAAGCACAATCTTCTTCATGTTATCCTAGAAATCCTAAAGTGCAAGGATGCTTTTCTATAGAAATTACCTTCTTATTCTGCTCTAAAAAATCTAAATTGTTATGGGTTTCTTCAATCCTCATTTCTTTATTATGTTTCTCTTGAAACTTTAAAGTGTAAGGGATAACATCTTCATCGCTTTCACTCTTATTACGTGGAGAGGATTCTATATTACTTGAAGAAAATGAAGATGATTTACTTGGAATAAACTTGACCTCTTTTGTTGTCTTTGTTTTAGGATTTATCTCCACATCTTCTTTTGCACCTTTAATTCCTTCTAAACTTACCAAATGATATTGTAGATATGCTTTATTTACCTCTTCTTTCGAGTGGAATATCCTTGATTTGATCTAGCTTCTATTATTGTATGATTTCCTTGCTTTGTCTTGAAGTTTATCTCATGGCTAGAATTTTTTGTCTCTTTCTTCATAGTTTTTACTTTGCAAATTCTTGCCATGTGTTCAGCCTCATAACAATTGTAGCAACAAAATGTGATATTTTCATAATCTACTTGTTGATCTCATTCTCTTGATTCAGATTTTATCTTAATAAATTATGGCAAAGATTATAAAATACATAGCAACACATATTTGAGTAAACATAGCATGCTTTCTCTCCTTAGTAGTTAGTCCTTCCTTGATGAATTCCCCTAGGGTATTTCCAATATTCTTTAGAACATCCTTATTTATAAGCTGATATGGAAGTTCAAAAAGCCTAACCCATACTAGAAGCTTCTTAATAGTTTCTGTCTCAACCAAAAAAATCATTCTATGGTCTCAAATAAAGTGCATATCTTCCCCTAAACCATGGGTTACTAACCATTATTTTATCCCTAATTTTTGAGTTGGAAAAAATGATGAGAAAAAACCTTTAGGAAGAAAAGTCACCGAGTAATTTGAATTTAATATCCATTTCTACTTGATCTGATTTTGAATCTCCAAAAACCCTAGCCATGATCTATGGAACTTACATATTAACCCTCTAATTTTAAGAACCATTATATCATGCTCAATCATCTCATCCTTGATACTCACTTTTGATATAACATCTGCTACTTGGATCGAACTTGCCATGTATTCACTGTTTTGCTTCTCTCAAACTTGGACCTCCATTCTTCCAACTAGGGCACCCCGACTTCCCATTAGGGCTTTCAAATATGACTTTCCTTCTATACTAGCTAATGGGGCTTGCTATTGGTTTGCACCCCTCTTGGCTCACCTTCCCTCTTGGATTGCACTCGCTCCCAACTTGCAATCTCTCCTACCTCACACTCACTCCCGACTTGCTCTCCCTCTTAGCTCACAATAACCCTTGGCTCATATTTTTATCGATGTTCCTTCGCTTTAGCAATTTTTTGGAAACAATATTCCACACATTTGTGGTAAGGGTTTGAAGAATTGATGCACTTTGGATGAACCCGTTGCTCTTCCTCCATGACTAAATCTTGGCTTGCACACCATATTAGATCACACTTCCTCCTGAATCACACTATATTTTCTTCAATCGAATCATACTTTGCTTTCTACTTCTTTCTCGCATTTCCTCCTCACTCTCAACTCATGCTTACACTCACTCTTGGTTCATGCTTGCACTCGCTTTTGACTACACTCACTCTCAACTCATACTTGCACTCGCTTTCGGCTATACTTACTCTTGGTTCGTGCTCACACTTGTTGCTACACTCACTCGTAGTTCATGCTCACACTCGTTGCACTCACTCCCAGCTAGCGCTCGCACTCCTGCTACACTCACTCTTAGCTCATATTCACACTAAAAAAATTGTATACTATTACTTATTATTTTGTATTCCATTATTTTAAATATTATAAAATAATAATTAATTTTTAAATCAAAGTATTATCTTTTAAAATAATAATTGTATTCATATAATTTAAAATTAATTATTAATACTAAATTATTATAAATCATTTTTAAATAAAATTAATTAAACCAAAATATCCATATTAAAAATCATTAATAATATTTAAAATATTTACAAGTCTTAAAGTCCACATTACCTCAAAAAGTAGGATGAAATGATAATCATAGGTTGCTTTTATTACTCAAATTATACTCTGAAAAATATCTATTAAAGCTTTAAAATAAAATTTATATTTTTAATGCAAATTTTAGAATTTATCATCCATTTTTGTCTTCCTTCCTTTACAAGAGATTTATTATCTACACAATAGCATACCACATGTATTCATATTGAGGTAACTATAGGAAATTTTTCCCTCCAACCCTCGCTTCACTCAAAAACTCAATTAGAAGCAGGATATGAGGAAGAAGGCAATTAAAAGGCACATCCTACTTTCAATCAAGAGGATGGACATTGAGAAAAATATAGATGATTCCCAAAGCCATCTAGACCACTAGATCTTCCATCGAAGGTCTATGTCCTATTTTCCATCTAAAGCCAATAACTTGAAGGTGCCAAGGCTCAAGAGCTGATGATTTTTCCATCCAATGACTCACACTAATATTTTGATAGACAAAGAGAAAAAAAAGAAAGGAGGCATGTTGCCTCATGGGCCCGACACATGGCAACCAATCAAAATTAAAAGAAAGCAATTGCTAATGCATAGTTGAATAAGACCTACTATTGATCGAAGAAGATCCCATCTCAACCAAGTACACGTGGCAACTACCCACATCTATAAGAAAGAAGTCTAAAGGGCATTTAATGAGATATTCACAATTAGTCATCTAAGTTGAATTTTATGGCCTAGCTTGTCAAAGCCAACCATGTGGCAATTGCGACAACCGCCCATCACATGGGTTAGCCTACACCACTATCCTATACAAATTAGGAAGACCATACCCACTACATCAATAAGTGGAGGATTCCAAAGGAAACTTGGCAAGATCTTAATGGCACAACCAACCTAGCATAGCAACAATGAGACATGTCAGCAATGATTTATCATTAAAAGACCCAAAAGCCTCTAGCATTGATGGCCCCAGATCCAAAGAACTCAAAGCTACTGATTATGGTTGTAGGATTTTTACTATAAATAAATGGAGAATTTGTAGACCTTCTGCACAAAGTTGCAAAGTAAAGGAGCCCTCATCCCAGCTTATGATTAGGCCAACATTTTTATTGTAAAAGCATTGGGAGTTGATCGCTTGTGCCTTATATATGGCCTTGAGAGTTCTTCCTTTAAATCATTTTCAATTATATGAGTAAGGCTCAAACCTTGAGTTGTTGCCTAAGGAGCATATAGCATCTTTAGGCTACATGCCTTGTAATAATTTTGACACATGAATGAAAGTTGTGAATAATTTTGCTCTATCCTACTTCCTTAAATGTGCTTTCAGTTCTAGGTTAACCATATTATAGTGTGTTTAGTGTCTACTATTAGACTATGGTGAATGTGTTTATTTCTATCTTGTTCATGCAGTTAGGAGGAATAAATTAATCTTGGAACATTGCCCCCATAGTTTAGGTTTGATTTTTTGTAAGTTTACTTTCTTGTTCCTTTACGTTCTTGCATTTTTTACTTTCATTACAATGCCCTTCCTTGCAACTCCCCAAGAAAATTAGACCTAATCTCACAAAGGTCATAGTGCATCAAATATTAATATAAGGAGCTAGCCTCAACTAAATGTTAGAGAACATATTACATTATTGGGTACATATCAATGTACCACCTTTGGTACATAACTAGAGTATGGGTTTACTTTAGAGTAAAGTTAAGTAGTTACTTCAGCATGTAATAAATACACAAGTGTTAGAATGTGCAATGATGTAAATGTGCATGTAGTCCAAATGTACAAGTCATAGGATAGAGTCAAAGGTAGAGTAAGGGCTAAAGAACTTATCTTCCTATATAAAGGTCTTATAGTGAGTGAAATATTAGAGGAGAGAATATAGAGAGTGCATAGTATAGATTGGTAGTGTGGTACAATGTAGCTCCCTTAAAACAATTTATGGAGTGTTCATATCCTCCATTATACTACATTGTACTATTTTTGTGAGCTTTCATTAATGGCATATTTTTTAGTTATTGCATAATTTTATCTCCTTGTTTTCATTCATATTATAGTTTCATTATCATATAGATATCATAGCTTGTTTATCTTGCATCTTGTGGTTGCATTTCCTATATGATATACTCATCAAAAGCTAACAATAGTATCAAAGCCATGGTAGATCAGATAGGAAATATGGAGAGCCACAAGTGAGATTGAGAGTAGATAGTAAATCTCATTTCCAAATTTTTTGAGATTGCATTTGGCCAGAGTCTTTCCATAGGGTCACAAAAAACTCATGGATAGTAGGACTCGACATGGATTCCACTAGATTGAAAAATCAACTAGTGAAGATTCATCATCTCTAGATTTAGAGTTTCTTCCATTATAGTCCTAATACTTTATTGCAGGGAAAGGAGATTCAAAGTGAGTTGGAAATATTCCTACAAAAGAGCTAGGAATAATGTCTTCTTTAGAATCAATCCAACACTAGAAGAAATAAATAGAAGAACAAATATTTGGAGGCCTGAAGAAAATATCCCATTGCTAGAGATTGCAAACCTATAGAGTGTAGAAGAAAAAAAAGCCATAGTAGCCTTACTACTGATTCAAGAGACTCCAAAGAAGATTCTAGAAGAATATTGGAGGTTGGTGATCTCCATTGAAGAATGCAAATTGTAGAGTAGAGAAGGACTAGCAAAAGTCCCACTCCTAAAGCAACAAAATTGAGAGATCCGAGAGGAAGATCTCATTGCCAACACTTCCATAGTAGAAGGTTGAAGAAAAGGTCTTATTGGGAAGACCAAAGAAGATACAAGATTGAAGAACTTGGAGAGGTCTCAAGGAGAAACAAGGAGAAGTTTTGGAGAGCCTTATTTCAAAGTTCGAATAAGGTCATTGGAGGAGTTCCTAGGAGAACTCATTGGATAAATTTACCACCAAGGAGAAGTTCCTAATAAAATAGAACTTGGAATAATTATCACCATCTGACAAAAAGCCCAAGAGAGAAGGATTTGGCAAGGATTTTGCTAAATTTTGGAGCAAAATTGGTGAAGATCTCAAGACTTTCAAATTCTTGAGAAGAGGGTCTATATTGGAGTTAGGTTTTGACAAGGAGGTTGAAGGAGAGAAAAGAAAGGAGGTAGAAAATCTGGGGGATTTGAAGATTTCCTTAGATAGCTAGAAGTCTCATTTAGAGATAGGGGTTTGTTGAATCTTTAGTAGAATACTAAAGGGTTCTTGAAGAAAAACTTAGCTATGATTTGGAGGAGTTCCCTACCAAATTTTTGAGTTTCAAGGACAACATTTCAGTGAAACATTTGACTGTGAATGGGCAAGAATTAGGACAATTGTACTAGTTGCAAAACTTTAGATTTATAGAGAGCATATTAAAGGTGAATCGAAATCACCACACTATAGTTTCAAGCAACAAGATAGAGGAGTTACTAAGTTGCGAATTGGTGAGTTGAGGAGTTTTTTAGGATAGCCAAGAATAGTTGCAAGTTCATATAGTTAAATGTAGCAATAAGGTGAATCTAATCACCTAGCAATCCTTCATATTCAAAGATCTTAAAGGTAAGTAACTTAGGTGCAAAGGGTTCATTTTATGAACACTTATATTCGGTTCATTATTTAGTTTCATTAAGAACCTTACTAGAGTTTAAAATTTGCAAGTAGGAAGGTTGCATTTTAGTCTTCAAAGGGAGTGTAGAAGATAGTTTCTTTTAAGGTTTATACCTGCACATTAAAATAGGAGTTCGATATATTTCGACAAAAAAGAAAAATATCATCTTCCTATTAATCAAAGAAGATATTATTGTTAAGTGAAAGTTGCAGAGGTTATTAGTGCATTTGAGAGTTCTTTAAGAGTTACTATTAGTGCATCTTACAAGTTACTTTGAAGGAGCAATAAGGTGAAATTATTGTTATCTCTAAGTGCATTGAGTTAGAGATATTACTGGTACATTAAGGATTGATTGCACTATTCTAGTTATTCATTAAACTAGTTACTCTCAAAGGATTATTATGTGCATTGATTGTTAAGGTTAAGATCAAAAGCACAAAACTTGCATACTATCAAAGTGTCTAGAGACACTATTTGGTATACAAATCCTGTAATATTTTTATGGCCTAGAGAAGCCAATAAATAGGTTTATATTCCTCTAAGGAGTGGAGAAGAAAAATCACCATCAAAACCAGGAAAAGGAGCTACAAAATGAGACTAGGAGAGTCTCACATTACAGGTGCAATACAGAAGCCATCATAGGTTTATTATAGGGTTATACAAGCACCAAGTTTATCTCTATTATTACATAAATAGGAGAGAAAAATAAAGTGTCTTAAGGATACTCTATGTAGCCTATCATCCTAACTACAAGCGGCCACCATTGGTAGAGGAGAAACAGAGCCAAAGTTCTCAAAGAGGAGCCATACTAAAGGGCTCAACGTCCAACATTAGCACTACCAAGGTGCTTTAAAGAGGAGCCATCCTAGAGGGCTCAACATCCACATCACCAAGGTGTATCAAGACACCAACTCAGTGCCTACACAACAAGCCACCTATAGCATCAACAATCCTACATAATAAATTAGCACCCATTATAAGGTGGACAATATTAAGGACAACACAACACATCCTACATAAAATAAGAAGCTTACAAAAAGCATCTTACCAAAGCTCAACGAGGAAACACCATAGAACCTCCATTGTAAAGCTTGAGAATGTTCATAGCTAGAGCCAACTATGTTGGAATACATCATCTATCTTCGCCGAAGAAAAGGAGGAGCCATCTCATGATTTACTATCACAAAGGAGGTAAGGAAAGCTTGCAATAGTTGGTAAGAATACGTTGAGAAATCCATAAGGAATTGCTATGTTGTACATGCAAAGAAGGCTCAAACACTTGTCTTAACAAGGAAGGAATATTATGCCACTTGGTACAAAGGTGTAAGAGAATCTTTAAGCCTAACTTCTGCACTCAAGGAAGAAGAGCGCTCAACTAAGTAAGACTCTCATCTTCAAACCAATGCTCAAAAAATAGCATCTTGACTGCTCACCTGCATTTTCAACGCTCAAGAACTATTGCGCCACGTTTCATATCACCTAACAAGTCCATCAATCTTGCGCCACCTAAGTAAGGGTCAAAAGAGTTGAATAGCACTTATGCCACTTGGCACCTACGTCAAGAGAGTGGAAGCATACTTATAACCACTTGAATTAGAAGTGCAAGGTGTGGTAGCATATTTTTAACCAACATTAAGTAAGGAAGGAATTAAGATACATTTGAGAGCATATTCAAGGTGCAATGCACAGAGTCAAGGAGTCAAAGGAGCATTAAACACACTGCCTTCATCATACATCAACAATCAAGGAAGTACAACATCCATTTATCAAGGAAATACAACATTATAAGGTAAGGTTCTAAGTTGATTAAAATTGATTTCATTAAAGGAGTAATAAGGGGTTTATCATAAGGTTGAGTTTATTTATCACTTATATTGAAGAAACAATCAACCTTGATACATTTGAAAGCAAATAAAAGGAGCTCATATCCATAGTTTTTCAAACCACTTTAGTGGAATATTTGCAATTAAACACCATAGGAGACATAAGGGTTTCTACTTGGAAAATCAACATTATTATTACAAATATTATTAATTTCTAATATTCCAAAATTAGGGAGATATAAGGTATACTACACCAAACATAGATTATTGGAATTTAGAAATATTAAACATATTTATGAAAGAAGTAAATATGGAATAGCTTCAATTGTACACACATGGTTTAATTACTTGATCAAGAAAATAGATAAACATGATATTCCAAAAATAAACAACAAAGGAGCTAGGATATTTTTACTATGTTCCTATTGCAACCAATTTGGTCATGAGAAGGTAAACTGTTGGAGTTTCCATCCTTGTAAATATTGTGGAGGAAAATATCATTCATCTTACTCCTGTTACTACAAAGACAAGTACTATAAAATATTTGAGGAAAGACTAATATTCAGATTAGATTGTTTCCTCCAAGTTCTTATTTCAGAAGCATCCACTAACAATGAGTTTAAGCTTGACATTTTTGAAGATCAAAGAAATAAGTCATACAAAAATCCGAGGAAAAGAAATAGAAGAAGTTATGATCCTCTTATGACTTGCAAGATTATACGATCACTAGTTCATCAAGGATACCTAGAAAACTACAAGGTCAGAGACTCTTCCAAATACCCTGAAACAACAAAAGGCAGTGAAATAAAAATGACAAGAAGAGACAACATGAAGACAAAAGCATAATAAGAAGAAGAACTAGAACAAGATACTCATCCAAATTCAGACAAAGAAGATAATTAAGGAATCAAGAGAGAAGAGCTCAAATTCTAGAACCAAGACAAAGATCCATATTGAGAACTAAATAATGTAATACAGGGGGTGTTAGAGAATATATTACATTATTGGTTACATATCAATGTACCACCTTTGGTACATTACTAGAGTAGGGGTTTACTTTAGAGTAAAGTTAAGTAGTTACTTCAACATGTAATAAATGCACAAGTGTTAGAATGTGCAATGATGTAATGTGCATGTAGTCCACATGTACATGAGTCATAGGATATAGTCAAAGGTAGAGTAAGGTCCAAGGAACTTATCTTCCTATATAAAGGTCTTATAGTGAGTGAAATGTGAGAGGAGAGAATATAGAGAGTGCATAGTATAGATTGGTAGTGTGGTACAATGTAGTTCCTTTAAAACAATTTATGGAGTGTTCATGTCCTCCATTATACTACATTGTACTATTTTCATGAGCTTTCATTAATAACATATTTATAAGTTATTGCAAATTTATCTCCTTGTTTTCCTGCATATTATAGTGTCATTATCATATATATATCATAGCTTGCTTATCTTGCATTGTGTGGTTGAATTTCATTTATTATATACTCATCAAAAGCTAACACTAAAACCCTAGAGGTTGTTCCCCCATAGGCAACTTTTCTATCCATAATACTTCCTTTTGTGTTACTTTATGTGAGGTGCAGGTGTTCCAGGTACATCAATCTTTTGTCTTTATAGTTTGATGCATCTAAAGACGACAATAGTCTATTTGGCATGCTCGATGGGACCAACTTTAAATTTCCTCCATAAAGCTAAAAGAAGACTTTTCACTATGATCCCAATAAAGGTCATAGTTAATCTGCTTGTAGTGAATCATCATAATATTTTCTTGGCAACTTTGTTGAAAAGAGAAATACTTTGAAGTCATTTGACAAAAGTTAATATTGAGATTCTTGTGGGGTTCTTTGTCTCTTAAGCTTGTTGAAGCATTATTATTAAACCTAAAAAATTTATTCTCAAAGAAAAAGCCCATAATTATATGAGCATAATGCCTATGACCAAAGCCTTCACCCAAGCTAAATAGTAAGAGTCGATGCCACCACTAAATCAAAGGAGGAGGAACCTATAGTGTAATATGATAGTCCAACTAAACCAACCTCCTTGAATGTTTTTGGTGTGGAATAAAAACGATTCCTTGATCCTAACTACTCCACCTGATGTATGGGACTTGATTCCTACCTCAATGCTCAAATCTCTTCCTTAATCCTTGGAAGATATTGTCACTTGATAGAGCATTTGCACCATTTGATAATCTTATGCATTGTGCACTTCATCGAGAAGTAGTATATAGCCCTAAAGCTATTGGCAACCTCTTTTAGAGTAATGGCTCATGAATGGTACCTTGGTCTTAATCTATAATCAATCAAAATCTATGAAACTCTTGATAATTTTCACAAAATAAACATTAAATACTTCAAGATCTCCCTTTAATGTTTGATTTGGGCAAGATTGAACACAAACACTAAAATCTACTTATTGATATGGGTCTCAAAAACTTGGCCTCATTACGTACCCATTTACAAATAGAATATCCCTCTTTACATTCTTGAGATACATCGTGGTTAATGAAAATTTTCTAAACTAGTTTATAGGGTTATACAAGCACCAAGTTTATCTCTATTATTACATCAAGAGGAGACAAAAATAAAGTGTCTTAAGGATACTCTATGTAGCCTATCATCCTAACTACAAGCGGACACCATTGGTAGAGGAGAAACAGAGCCAAAGTTCTCAAAGAGGAGCCATACTAAAGGGCTCAACGTCCAACATTAGCACTACCAAGGTGCTTGAAAGAGGAGCCATCCTAGAGGGCTCAACATCCGCATCACCAAGGTGTATCAAGACACCAACTCAGCTTCTACACAACAAGCCACCTATAGTATCAACAATTCTATGTAAGAAATTAGCACTCATTATAAGGTGGACAATATTAAGGACAACACAACACATCCTACATAAAATAAGAAGATTACAAAAAGCATCTTACCAAAGCTCAACAAGGAAAAACCACCAGCCAAGAGAAAACACCATAGAACCTTCATTGTAAAGCTTTAGAATGTTCATAGCTAGAGCCAACTATGTTGGAATACATCATCTATCTTTGCTGGAGAAAAGGAGAAGCCATCTCACGATTTATTGTCACAAAGGAGGTAAGGAAATCTTGCAATAGTTGGTAAGAATACGTCGAGAAATCCATAAGGAATTGATATGTTGTACATGCAAAGAAGGCTCAAACACTTGTCTTAACAAGGAAGGAATATTATGCCACTTGGTACAAAGGTGTAAGAGAATATTTAACCCTAACATTTGCACTCAAGGAAGAAGAGAACTCAACTAAGTAAGACTCTCATCTTCAAACCAACGCTCAAAAAATAGCATCTTGACTGCTCACCTACATTTTCAACGCTCAAGAACTATTGCGCCACGTGTCATATCACCTAATAAGTCCTTCATCAATATTGTGCCACCTAAGGAAGATTCAAAATATTTGAATAGCGCTTGTGCCACTTGGCACTTGCGTCAAGAGAGTGGAAGCATACTTATAACCACTTGAATTAGAAGTGCAAGGTGTGGTAGCATATTTTTAACCAACATTAAGTAAGGAAGGAATTAAGGTACATTTGAGAGCATATTCAAGGTGCAAGGCACAGAGTCAAGGAGTCAAAGGAGCATTAAACATACTGCCTTTGTCATACATCCACCAACAAGGAAGTGCAACATCCATTTCTAATGTAAGGTTCTAAGTTGATTAAAATTGATTTCATTAAAGGAGTAATAAGGGGTTTATCATAAGGTTGAGTTTATTTATCACTTATATTGAAGAAACAATCAACATTGATACATTTGAAAGCAAATCAAAAGAGCTCATATCCATAGTTTTTCAAATAATTTTAGTGGAATATTTGCAATTAAACACCATAGGAGACATAAGGGTTTCTACTTGGAAAATCAACATTATTATTACAAATATTATTAATTTCTAATATTCCAAAATTAGGGAGATATAAGGTATACTACACCAAACATAGATTATTGGAATTTAGAAATATTAAACATATTTATGAAAGAAGTAAATATGGAATAGCTTCAATTGTACACACATGGTTTAATTATTTCATCAAGAAAATAGATAAACATGATATTCCAAAAATAAACAACAAAGGAGCTAGGATATTTTTACTATGTTCCTATTGCAACCAATTTGGTCATGATAAGGTAAACTGTTGGAGTTTCCATCCTTGTAAATATTGTGGAGGAAAATATCATTCATTTTACTCATGTTACTCATGTTACTACAAGATACTCATCCAAATTCAGACAAAGAAGATAATTAAGGAATCAAGAGAGAAGAGCTCAAATTCTAGAACCAAGACAAAGATCCATATTGAGAACTAAATAATGTAATACAGGGGGGTGTTAGAGAATATATTACATTATTGGTTACATATCAATGTACCACCTTTGGTACATTACTAGAGTAGGGGTTTACTTTAGATTAAAGTTAAGTAGTTACTTCAACATGTAATAAATGCACAAGTGTTAGAATGTGCAATGATGTAATGTGCATGTAGTCCACATGTACATGAGTCATAGGATATAGTCAAAGGTAGAGAAAGGTCCAAGGAACTTATCTTCCTATATAAAGGTCTTATAGTGAGTGAAATATGAGAGGAGAGAATATAGAGAGTGCATAGTATAGATTGGTAGTGTGGTACAATGTAGTTCCTTTAAAACAATTTATGGAGTGTTCATGTCCTCCATTATACTACATTGTACTATTTTCATGAGCTTTCATTAATGACAAATTTCTAAGTTATTGCAAATTTATCTCCTTGTTTTCCTGCATATTATAGTGTCATTATCATATATATCATAGCTTGCTTATATTGCATTGTGTGGTTGCATTTCATTTATTATATACTCATCAAAAGCTAACACTAAAACCCTAGAGATTGTTCCCCCATAGGCAACTTTTCTATCCATAATACTTCCTTTTGTGTTACTTTATGTGAGGTGCAGGTGTTCCAGGTACACCAATCTTTTGTCTTTATAGGTTGATGCATCTAAAGCCAATAATAGTCTATTTGGCATGCTTGATGGGACCAAATTTACATTTCCTCCATAAAGCTAAAATAAGACTTTTCACTATGATCCCAATAAAGGTCATAGTTAATCTGCTTGTAGTGAATCATCATGAGATTTGCTTGGCGACTCTGTTGAAAAGAGAAATACTTTGAAGTTATTTGAAAAAAGTTAATATTGACATTCTTGTGGGGTTCTTTGTCTCTTAAGCTTGTTGAAGCATTATTATTAAAACTAACAATTTTATTCTCAAAGAAAGAGCCCATAATTATATGAGCAGAAGGCCTATGATCAAAGCCTTCACCCAAGCTAAATAGTAAGAGTCGATGCCACCACTGAATCAAAGGAGGAGGAACCTATAGTGTAATATGATAGTCCAACTAAACCAACCTCCTTGAATGTTTTTGGTGTGGAATAAAAATGATTCCTTGATCCTAACTATTCCACCTGATGTATGGGACTTGATTCCTACCTCAATGCTCAAATCTCTTCCTTAATCCTTGGAAGATGTTGTCACTTGATAGAGCATTTGCACCATTTCATAAGCTTATGCATTGTGCACTTCATCGAGAAGCAATATATAGCCCTAAGGCTATTGGCAACCTCTTTTAGAGTAATGGCTCATGAATGGTATCTTGGTCTTAATCTATAATCAATCAAAATCTAGGACTAACTAATGAAACTCTT
Organism: Wollemia nobilis; assembly: GCA_028583015.1. Classification (NCBI taxonomy): domain Eukaryota; kingdom Viridiplantae; phylum Streptophyta; class Pinopsida; order Araucariales; family Araucariaceae; genus Wollemia; species Wollemia nobilis. The sequence goes on along the minus strand of JAQPPZ010016480.1, from coordinate 6,222,651 downwards.
TATAATTTTCACAAAATAAACATTAAATACTTCTAGATCTCCCTTTAATGTTTGATTTGGGCAAGATTGAACACAAACACCAAAATCTACTTATTGATATGGTTCTCAACAACTTGGCCTCATTATGTACCCATTTACAAATAGAATATCCCTCTTTACATTCTTGAGATACATCGTGGTTAATGAAAATTTTCTAAACTAGTTTGTCACCTGTAAGGGTTTTATGGATCACCCATAACCATCAAATGACAACCATATTTTCAATAAGATGGCACTCATAAAGAATTATTTTATAAGTAATTAAGGTCCTCTATAATCCAACAACATCTTATGTTCTCACTTTATGAACTTGTGATAAAAAAAATTAATTTACATGGTCGAATCGGTAGCCGCCACGAATCCGGGTAGGCTATCCGACTTTTTATGGCCGCCATAGTATTCTGCGATGTTCGCCTCGAAAGCTGCCACACAAATATTCGCGCAGTCTGCCCCTATAACCACAATGCCACAATCATTTTAAACCTTTTACGCAACTGAAAGAACCAGGAAACGGACAAGCGTAGGCCCTAGATTTGAACCTTGGACCTCCACCCTCCTTATGGGGTTTGGTTGAACCAATTGATCTACACCTCGGACCTAACTTGTGATAATTTTATCAAATAAATTAGCTCCCTATTTTGGAAACTACGGTCCTCGTAACTTTGAGATGCTTTCTATTTTTGGGATCTAGCCAACTTGAACTCTTTTCACTATACTTGATAATATCTTTACACCAATAATGAAAAGAGTAATTGCATCTATGACATATTTTACATGGGTATAAGTTTTAACATTGACTTGAATAGTGACCAACTCGTTCACAATACACTACACAAAAAAAGGCTTTTAAGGGTAGCTAAAAAATGACAGTTAATTACAGTAGTAAAAAATCACCCTAATAGACCCTAAGAGGGCAGTTTTAAACCACCCTCACCCAAAAAAAGATTTTAATGATGCCTAAAAGATGACCTTTTTTTTTATGACGGTAAAAAACCGCCTAATAGACCTAAGAGGGCGGTTTAAAAATGCCCTCTTAACCCTTAACAATCACCCTAAAAAAAATTATGAAGGATTCGATGAAAGTTTTGATTTTTTAGATTTGCGGATGGGATTTTTGATTTTTTAGATTCATGATCGAGATTTTTGAATTTTAATTTATATTTTAATTAATGGGGAGATTGTGTTAGCCTAGGTCTGACATTGACATCACTTACTTTCTTTTTTGTTTTTATCAGATGTCTACAAAATTATGGCTATGACAATTATCATGAGGAATGATTTTATATCATTTTAAGGTTGGGAGGAGTTAAATGCTTTCATAGGCTTGCAGGCCTTGCAATCTGCTACTATTGGGGTTGTAGTGTTTTGCTAAATGAATTCAACTTAACATCATCACTTGAAGCTACAATGACCGAGATAGAAATTTGAAAGTAATGGGTTTTGAATTTTACACCGTTACTACTCTTTATGTTGTATTTGGACCAAAGAAGATAATTTTGCACTTTCGAGTGATTGGTCTATAATTGCTCTAAAGGTGGGCTATTTTTTTCATATTTCAAGTTAGGAAGAAAAGTTTAAAATGAAATTAATGAAAAACCACTGGTTTTAGAAAACATCATTTTTTTATATGCCAATGACCCTGTTTAAGATTCTTCATGTGGACTTTGTTGTGAGGCATGCAATACTTGCATAATCTATTCCTAGATTCAACATCTTTGTTTCTTGGGTGAAGAGCTCAGTCTGTACATTGCTTACATTTGTTTTCCAACACTGATTCACCTTAAAGCTTTTTAAAATTTCTCTACTTTTTCCAAATAAAAAATAAAAAAATAAACCATTGATAGAGCCATTTTAGTTTTTGGAATCCTTTTACTGTTTATGGCACATGTTGAACATGTCCTGGACTCTTTATTAATTGATTTATATTTACAAGCAGTTCAATTTTGTACAAATGCATGCTATAAGTCACATGTTAATATTCATAGTGTTAACTTAGAAAAACTCATTTTTCATTTATATTTTAGTTAATGGGGAGATTATGTTAACCTGGGAGTTCAATTTTGTACAAAGGCATGATATAAGTCACATGTTAATATTCATAGTGTTAACTTAGAAAAACTCATTTTTCATTTATATTTTAGTTAATGGGGAGATTATGTTAACCTGGGTCTGGCATTGACATCACCTACTTTTTTCTTTGTTTTTATCAAATGTCTACAAAATTATGGTTATGTCAATTATCATGAGGAAAGCTTTTATGTTTTTCAAGGTCGAGGGAGTTAAATGCTTTCACAGGCTTGCAGGCCTCACATTTTGCTACTATGACAATTATCATGAGCAAAGCTTTTATGTTTTTTCACGGTCGGGGGAGTTAAATGCTTTCACAGGTTTGCAGGCCTCACATTCTGTTGCTAAGGTTGTAGTGTTTTGCTTGTGGAATTCAGTTTGACATCATCACTTGAAGCTACAATGACAAAGATGGAAATTTGCAAGTATTGGGTTTTGAATTTTGCATTGTTACTACTTGTTATGTTGGTTTTGGACTCAAGATATCTTGCAATTCAAAACTGTCTACAATTGCTCTAAAGGTGGGCTATTTTATTTATATTTCAAGTTTCGCAGAAAATTTTAAAATGAAATTAGAGAAAAACAACTATTAAAAAAAAAACATCATTTTTACATATACCAATGATCCTATTTAAGATTATTCATGTGGGTTTTGTTGTTAGGCATCCAGTACTTGCATCATCTGTACCTGGATTCAACATCTTTGTTTCTTGGGTGGAGAGCTTAGTTTGTACATTGCTTACATTTGTTTTCCAATACTGATTCACCTTAAAGCTTTTAAAATTTCTCTAAATTTTCTATAAAAAATAAACCATTAAAATGACCATTTTAGTTTTTGGATTTTTTTTTTACTATTTATGACACATATTGAACATGTCACATCTTAATATTCATAGTGTTAACTCTGTATTCCCAAGCAGTTCAGTTTTGTTCAAATACATGCTATTAGTCACATCTTAATATTCATAGTGTTAACTTACAAAAACTCAATTTTCATTTATATTTTAGTTAATGGGGAAATTGTGTTAACTTGGTTTTGGCATTGACATCACTTACTTTCTTCTTTGTTTTTATCAGATAGCCATAAAATTATGGGTATGGCAATTATCAGGAGGAATGATTTTATGTCATTTTAAAGTCGAGAGAAGTTAAATGCTTTCATAGGCTTGCAGGCTTCACATTCTGCTGTTGGGGTTGTAGAGTTTTGCTTTTGGAATTAAGTTTGACATCATCACTTAAAGTTACAATGACAAAAATTTGGAGGTATTAGATTTTGAATTTTACACTGTTACTACTTTTTATGCTAGCATTGGACTGAAGAGGATATCTTGCAATTCAAAACTTTCTAGTGTTTGTAACCAATTCATCTATATAACCAAAAAAAAAAAATTGAGTTATTGGTCTACAATTGCTTTAAAAATGGGTTATTTTATTTATATTACAAGTCATGAAGAAAAGTTTAAATTGAAATTAATGAAAAACAACTGGTTTCAAAAAACATCACTTTTACATATGCCAATGACCCTGTTTAAGATTTTTCATATGGACTTTGTTGTTAAGCATGCAACACTTGCATCATTTGTTCTTAGATTCAACATCTTTGTTTCTTGGGTGGAGAGCTCAATCTGTACATTGCTTACATTTGTTTTCCAGCACTGATTCACCTTAAAGCTTTTAAAATTTCTCTAAATTTAAAAAAAAAAAAAAAACATTGATATGGCCATTTTAGTTTTTGGAATCTTTTTACTTAATGGCACGTATAGAAGATGTCCTAAAGTCTTTATTAATCGATCTGTGTTCCACAAGAGTTCAGTTATGTACAAATACTTGCTATTAGTCACATGTTAATATTCACACGCTCAACTTACAAAAACTCATTTTTCACGAAGAGTTCAGTTATGTACAAATACTTGCTATTAGTGACATGTTAATATTCACACGCTCAACTTAAAAAACTCATTTTTCATTTATATTTTAGGAGGAGTTCAGTTATGTACAAATACTTGCTATTAGTCACATGTTAATATTCACACGCTCAACTTAAAAAACTCATTTTTCATTTATATTTTAGAAGGAGTTCAATTATGTACAAATACTTGCTATTAGTCACATGTTAATATTCACATGCTCAACTTACAAAAACTCATTTTTCATTTATATTTTAGTTAATGGAGAGATTGCGGTAGCCTCGGTTTGACATTGACATCACTTACTTTTTTTTCTTTATAAGATGCAATTATTATGAAGAATGATTTTATGTTATTTTAAGGTCGGGAGGAGTTAAATGCTTTCACAGGCTTACAGGCCTCGCATTTTGTTGTTGCTGGGGTTGCAGTGTTTTGCTTAAGGAATTTAATTTTACATCATCATTTGAAGCTATAATGACAAAGATCGAAATTTGGAAATAATGGATTTTGAATTTTATACCGTTACTATTTTTTATGTTGTATTTGGATCAAAGAAAATATATTGCAATTCAAAACTTTCGAGTGACTAGTCTACAATTGCTTTGAAGGTGGGCCATTTTATTCATATTTCAAGTCATTGAAAAAAAGTTTAAAATGAAATTAATGAAAAACAACTAGTTTGAGAAAACATCATTTTTTCATATGCCAATGATCTTGTTTAAGATTCTTCATATGGGCTTTGTTGTTAGACATGTAGTATTTGCATCATCTGTTCCTGGATTCAACATCTTTGTTTCTTGGATGGAGAGCTCAATCTTTACATTACTTACATTTGTTTTGGATTCAACATCTTTGTTTCTTGGAAGGAGAGCTCAATCTTGGAAGGAGAGCTCAATTTGTACAACATCTTTGTTTCTTGGAAGGAGAGCTCAATCTGGACATTGCTTACATTTGTTTTTTTAGCACTCATTCACCTTAAAGCTTTTAAAATTTCTCTACATTTTCTCAAATCCAATCCAAATAAATTACAATGAAAACTTCACATTGCTTACATTTGTTTTTTTAGCACTCATTCACCTTAAAGCTTTTAAAATTTCTCTAAATTTTCTCAAATCCAATCCAAATAAGTTACAATGAAAACTTCAGCTATACGCGGCTGCACTTAAACGACCAAAACACTTCATTTTTCCTCCCCATTTGTAAACCGCCATTTTATTAAAATACAGTCATATGAGTTGTAAGAAAAATCAAATTCGGATTAGTCATCTGTTAATCTACAAAATTTATGTAATAATAAATAATTAGTTATGATTAACTACTAAGATTCTTATGTCATAATAAAATTGGTTTTTGATATGTTTAATATTTTTTAACCGTTTTTCTTAAGAGACTGGTTTAGAACCGCCTTCTTAATCCTAAGAAGACAGTTTAAGGGAGTTACAAAGATGGTTTTAAACTGTCCTCGTAACTCTAAGAGGACGGTTTAAGATCGCCCTAAAACCACCCTCTTAAGGAGGGTTACAAGGACGGTTTAAATATAATATTTAAAAAAAACGGTTTTAAACCACCCTAAAACCACCCTCTTAGCTCTTTTAGGGAGGTTACGAGGGTGGTTTAATATAATATCTAAAAAAATTTAATACTGTGATAAAGTTAAAACTAAAGTAGAATTTAATGTGCATGAGGCCAATGAGACCGTAGATCATATGACTTATCCTCATAAAAAAATGTTGTTTACCTAATATAGTTATCCAACCATATACCTTTATTACCAAAACATGGTATGCATTAATAACCCCACAGGATACAAACCTTCCACCTTCTCTTTAAAATTCTACAGTATTTACAACTAAACCTGCATAAGTTGTAATATAAACCAATCCACAATTCAAACATGAGATATAAAGCTAAGTTGTAATATAAACCAATCCACAATTCAAACATGAGATATAAAGCTAGATGCAGTAATACCACTAAATACATTTGATGTTCCTTTACTTAGTTAAGGAGGCACTTTCTAATTGGTTCATGTTATATTGTGATGCTTATATAAGCTGTTTATTTTCAATGGAATATTTTTCCCGATGAATTTTTATTCCACTTTAATACCTCTTCTACTTGTACACACCTTAAATTTAAACTTTTAATTGTTAAAAGTATAAAACATTTATAAAACAATTCCTTTACAGGTGCGAAAAACTTGAACTTTTTTTTTTTTTGATGAGGAATCTTTTATATACAACATATCCGCAACATGTGAGGGGAGAGATTTGAACCTGGGCCCCTCTATAACTGGAAAGTTTTAACTACCCACTTGCTCTCCAACTCCTCTACATGAGCTAGGAACTTAATAACTTCTTTGACAGACAACCTTGAATTCTAATGGCCTCTTTGACATCTTAACTTGACTGGAATTTTCAGACACTCAGGCTATCGGACCGTCAGAGAGATTCCTTCTAGGTTTGTTAGCCTCAGGTTCGGCGATAAATTGAACATCCCTTAAATCCCTCAAGTAATTTAATGAAGAAAACAAAAATTCTTTATCGTGGAATCTTCTGTTGGAAGCCCTCGTTTCATTTCTGTTATTGTAATTTATTCATTCAAAGGAGTAATTTCGGGGCAGCCTGTTGTAGTTCTCTTCTCAAGCCAGGTGATGATGTCTGAGTACACTAACTCTACATACTCTGGGGGCTCACCTGCCAGTAAGCCATGCCACATATCGGGGTACAACTTCAGAGTCTTATCAAAGCTCTTGGCTGATGAATACAGCAATTTGCTAACAGATGGGTCAACTATCTTATCATCTTCTCCGTGAAGAATAATGAATGGCAAGGTCACCTGCACAATTTGTTTTCAGCAAATCTAGACTCAAAACTTTGCTGTAACGCAGACATTTGTTCTAAACAGGGGAAACAGAGTAGTACAGATTCGAAAGCTTTACCTCATCCAGCCGTTTCTCTATATCCAAACTTGTCATGAGGAGCTCATACCCAGTCTTCAAATGTGGTTTCCCTTGATATACATAGGGATTTGCTCGAATCTGTATTTAAATTCAAATTGTTTCAGATATAAGTGAAATAGAGAGGATTTCTCCGACCTGAGAAATTTGGATACCTTTTTTCTAGTCTCTGGATCCTTGATTGCTTTATCCATCATGTCTTTTGAAGGTATAATTTTCCACGTAGGGATTATAGCGCTCAGCTTCTTCAGTACGCTGATAATCAGAGGGTGAGGCTTTATTTCGTCTCCTATCTGTCATCAAATACACACCATATAAATATTGGGAATAGGTTATATCCAAAAAGGGTTAAGTGGATTCGTATCTTGAGACTGTTCTTTATAACTCTTATGTCACCTAATTGTTTTTGATCTGGTGTGAAGGGGACCACCTGTCGGGATTGGTACTGTTGTTATCTGGCTGGCTGGCACAATTCAGCAGAGTTATCTGGCTGGCTGGCACAATTCAGGAGAGGAGACTATTACCTTTGCAAACAAGAATGTCTCAAACTTAGAGAAGACTATTACCTTTGCAAATAAAAATATCTCTAAAGTTTAAACCTAAATCTCTTGTTAATAAAAATCAAAACTTACTAATCCACCCACCTTCAAACCCTTAAAAACCTAAAGTTTATTTCCTATTTATACAACTCTTTTTAAGTCTTTCAAGCATAGGATAGATGATGGCATACTGTTCTTGTTATATATTCCATATAATCCTGATTCTCATAAATACTTAACACTACCTTTCTTATACCTTACACATCGGGGCGAGGAGCACAGCACCGTTCCAGAAGGTGGGCTGTTTTCGATGAAGAAGAAGCGCCACAGCTCCGCCCATGGATGCACCATACAGAAACCTCGCTTTCTTCATATACTCTTTACGCTCTGCCGAATCCACACAATTCTAATTAGCAAATTAACTGCATATAGAGTTACAAAATACCTGACAGCAAAGAGTGTCCATGGTAAAACACCTGAAATGCTGTGGAAGAAAGATGCGCAGTCGTTTACAACATTGTCGAAACTTTTTATATAACCACGCACTCCATCAGACTTCCCATGTCCTTCATGATCTATGCCAAACACTGCATATCCGGTCTTTGCAAGCCTCACTCCCGTTTCTAACAAAAACAGAGGATGCCTAATTACTCTAGGAACAAATAGCCCTAAAATTTTAGTATGGATTTGAGGTCAATGTTTTGATAACAGGGATATAACGACAGGGAAAAATCGCACTACCTTCACAGCCAATGCTGCACTCTCCGCAATACCCTACAATCCCCACAGAAGAGTAAGAGGAAAATAATGGAATCTAGGAACTGTGAAACCCAAATAAAAATTAACACTCACCGTGGCAGAGACAAATAAGACCCTTCGCTTCTCGATCTGCGGGGAGCCATCTACATGTGAACTGCTTAATTCCCCTCGAGTTCACAATGAATTCCTGCTTCACCATGGCTGTCATTTGACATAACTTCCACCAGGAATCATTCAGCTTCAAATCCAAAGACAATTCTTAAACTGATTCAACCCTTACCTCTTCATATTTGACATTACTCTGCTTCTCTCCTGCAGCCTGAAAGCAAACATCAGGTCCAAAAACGCATTTTGGGTCTAGGAAGAAACAAAAATTAAAAATTATTCAAGCCCACTTCAACACGAACTCAAAACTTACCATTCTCATCGTTTCTGTACAATAGCCAGGCGTCCAAAGATCGATCCCGCAGAAAGCTAAAACTCGAAAAAACACACGGTATTTTTCCTAGGAAGTCTTGATTTAAAAGTAAAGTCTCAAAGGGCTTGTATCCCCAAATTGATAAATAGGCCACTTTCCACCCTGTGAACGAAAAACATTATCTATAACCGAGGGCAGCATACTGCGGCGCTGCCGGCATTGACGACCTCCGCAAAATGGACGGCATTGACAACCTCATAAATGTTCGATCGATTGAAAGTAACGCGTCCTCTTGATACTGGTTGCAAATTCCGCGTTTCTATGACTCACCCCATGTCAAAATTGACGGCATTGACAACCTCCGCAAAATGGATTATATCGATGTTCAATCGATTGAAACCAACGCGTCCTCGGGAGGCTGGTGGCCCATTCCACGTTTCTATGACTCACCCTCAAAATGATAATGGCAACCATTATAATTTAAAAAAAAAAAGTGGAGAATGTCGCGTAATGAAAGTTTTATATCAAGAGTTTGTTTATGGGATGGTTTCAAATCATCAATTATTTTAAAGTTATTTAATTTTCCTGGAACTTTGCAATATTATTGGTGGAGTGCAAAAGACTTATAGACAGGTGTTTCAATATCATTATCCAACATGTTTATAGAGAAGGAAATAAGGCACTCGATTAGTTAGCCAACACAGGTATCAGAGAAGAGACCCTTCATGCGTGGTAGATAAACTTTTTGTAGCACCTCAAGACGTCAATCATGTTGATGATATTTGCCTCATATAAGTTGGGCCGCTCGATGAATTGCATTTCATCAAGAAGCATCACCTCTTCTAGTCCTGCCAACCATAGCTTACTCCATAAGCCCACGTGGAAGGTTGCCTTGTATGTAGAGAATCCTGTGATGCGAGAGTTTTTGAAAAACAAAATGTTTTTTCCCTGTGCTGAATTGAGGACCTGGTTCCAGTCAGGACACACCCAAAACAACCATCTTGTTGTCCGTTTCATGGTGCATTGGATTTTTAAAATCATGGAATGAGGAAGTATGGAGGAGAACCATATCTATGCTTCCAATAAAAATTACCTCATTGTTGGTAATCCTCAACTTCAAAGCTCTCCCATTGTCCGATTTCCAAGTACCCAGGCTCACATGAGGTGTCTCATTTCTAAGCTCCAAGGAAAAGGTGGGTGTCTTGTGTGCATCTTTCTCATCGCATGTGTGAGAATCATTAGCCTCCACCCTTCATCCACCTGGGTTTTAACTCGCGTCGATCAAGTCAAGTCTTCTTTTCTCGATGTTTTTCCCAAGCCCAACCGTGATCCTTTTGCTCAAATTATGAAGTATGAGTTTCATCATCACATTGTCAGAACCATTCAAAATTCTCATCCCATGTTTTGGAATCGCTCGTGTCCTGGGTCTAGTGGCTTAAGCGAGCGGATTGAGTTTATATCTAAGAAAGCCCATTTTGTGCTTATTGCATCCTCTGTAGCCTATGTTTTCTCCTTGTGCCCCTTCATCTTTTTGCTAATTCACCCTTTGTCAAGATGACCTTGGTCAAACCTGAAGCCCTGAACCTTGATCTTGATTTGGAAATCATCCTCAAGAACCATGGTTTCTTGGCCTTCCTGAAGAAATTTGAGGTCATTGATATGGAAATCACTCAAGACTTCATCAATTCCTGGGACAATGGCCAGGTTCTCAGAGGTTTGAAATTTCAGGTTAGCGCGAGCCTCCTTGCTGATATAATAGAGTTGCATGATGATGATTACAAGATTCATCGTGACAATCATTCTTTAGTGGAAGAACTAAAGCATTTAAATGACAAAGGAAGGAAATTGGTCAGGGACAAAGGGAGAATTATCAGGAGTGAGCTTCTCGAGCCTTGGAATTATCAGGATTGAGCTTTCTGAGCCTTGGAAATGACTGGCTTAGAATGATTAAAAGAAGTTATGGTGTGAGCTTTTGATTGGCAAACAATTGTGTGGCATGGAATGCATCAGAGAAACTTGAGTGTGCTCACCCAATTGGCTAAAAAATGAATGGTCTGGGTTTGCCCATGTGAATAACAAGACTTGAATCTGATTGGCGTAAAAATGGATGGATTAGGTTTATTCGGGTAAAATTTGATCACTCACAATCTCCCAAAATTTCTAAAGGTGACCCAATACTAAGAAGGCATGTGGAAAGCACTAAGGGTGGTGAATGAAGACAAACGGGTTGTATTATAGTGGAAAATAAATATTTGTACCACGGTGATGTCAAATCCTGAGCCTAAGTCAAAGTGATGTTTTACCCCTTATATTCACATCTTAACATGTTCTTTTATAGATGAGGGTCTAAGGTACATTTACCCCTTCCTAAACCTTATGTCATAATGTTTAATCCTAAGTCCAGTAAATAAATATTATTCCTAAGGCCAAAACTTTACTTTATGCCTATGCATCCCCTTCCATTAAATAACATGCAACTCCATCATATCGTATGGTCACATTTATTCTTAGTCTCCATGATAAATCCCGACCCAACAAAGTATCCACAAATTTCCTACCTAAAATATTATAGTCTAGAAAGATGGATGGTTAGAGATTTAACCCAAAGATCTAATGGCTTGGATTCACTTGGAGCAATTTGAGCATCAATACCTGATTGGTTCAAAACCGAATGGTGTGAAATGATTCTAAAAAAAATCAATGGTCATTGCATTATCAGAAGCTTGTTTTATCTACACTCAAATCCTCTCCATGTGGTGCCATCGGAATTACCTAGAGAAACTCTAGCATTATTATTTGATTGGCCAACAAAAGTTAGCAGATAACTTAGCAGTGCCTGTTAACAAACAAAATTTAGCAAAAAGAGATTCTTTGCCATAGACCAAACTAATAAGCTCTGACTAAAGACCTTTTTGAAGAAAAGATAATATCAAAAAAAATTGGCACATCTCTTTAAAAAAAATTGATGACTCAGATTTGATCCTTAGGAGTCAATGGACATAATTTGAACAAGTTGTAGCACACTGAACAAAGTATCTCATCCAATAGCAAAACAAGGAAATGATGCACTGAGACAGTTAATATTGTTATAGCAATAAAGGTGGTGAAACTCTACTGGTAATAAAATGACGTAGTTTGAAGGAGTAAAAATTGATGCATGCGAGACTTGCCATAAATAGCTAAAGAAAGCATTCAAAATTCACCTATAGTGAACACTTACAATCGAGCATCGAAATTAAAAAATAATTACAAGGAGATCATAGTTTTAAAGAGCACACAACCAATTTCAGAGAGTTATTAGAACTATAGAGATGCCTTCCACAAGTGCTTTCTAGGTCACTACCATGAATGTTAAGGCTCATATTCAAGAGCTAACTGAATCCCAACCCTACCAAGCATTATGGAAAAGGCCAATAGGGGAAACCCAAAGAAGTTCATAACATAGTTAGGGTTAAACTAGGTAATTACAACTGTGGAACAGTGGGAGTTAGAAAACATGACCATCTATAATTTTAAGCCCATAGAAGAAGATAATCAATGCCATCCGACCTTACTCAAAGGACTTTTCATAAGGGCATGAAGAGATAAAAATGACAAAAGTACCTTTTGTAATAGATGAATGACTGACCAACAAAATTTAGTCTAACCTAAGGTCTACCATTCCTCAGGCATATAATCATGGTTAGTGGTGGCCTATGATTCCAAAACCAGAACCATTAGGGACTTCAAAAATAAAGTAACAATCAAAATCACACCAGACAAGATAAAAAAGGGCTTCCATCTAAGTGCATCCACACTGGCATTGGACAAACAAGGCACATGGAGTAGCCATCGGTCAAGAAATTAGGATGAAACTTAGATGCCATGGACATCCAATATAGGCTTCCCTGCATTCATGAGGGTTGGTCTAGTAATACATATTTATTCGACAAATTTCTCTCAATTGTTTATTCAAGTCTCTGTGGGTAGTATCCTGGTAGATGTGGCTCTAGGATAGCTACCTTCCTACACCAAAAGGAGATAGGGGACTTCTTATTCACTGCGGAGTTCACTTATATAAGGTTATATGGGGCTAAAATCTCCCAAAAGCATCACCCAAATACTGCCTTATGTCGATAGACACATTAGAAATAACAAGGTAGGTTGTAGAATAAGCAAACATAAGAGCAATAAACAAGCATGCAAAATTTCCCTAGCTTGATATTCCATGCAAAATGGGATATTATACATATAAAGGTTAGTTCAATTATTGAGAGTTGTTTGTAATATGGATCTATATGGATTTTCTAAAGTCACTTGGAGGCCTTATGACCCTTATGGGTATTATCAAGAATATATAAAGAAATTGACTTGTGCTCACATGACTCACATAATAGACAAGTTTGAATATGGAATGTAGGTAGTAATAAGAAGCATAGGATCACTGGAAAACATATGGAAAGAGAAAAGTAGACCACACACCCACATTGAAATAATAGAGAATTACCCAAGTGATTTGAGAATTTTAAGAATGAGCACAATGGAATTAACTGCCTCATTGGTGCTTGTTATTCACCTTGAATAATTACAAGATCCTATTATGGAGATCATGAATCAAGAGCTAGAGCAAGTAGAAATATTGGTAGAAGTCACTAACTCTACCAAAGCAAGGGCCAAAGATCCTCTAGCTATTCAGCCTGCTAGTAGTACAACTAGGCAATAAAAAAAAAAGGAAAAGAGATTGTCCTTGTCTTTGCTGCACAAACCCAACCAACTTCCTTGGATCTTGCTAAATTATTAATGAATCCAAAGCATAAGATTGGGGTTGCAAGTTACCTCAATCCTCTAAAGGAGGTTTGAATACACAAAAAAATCCCAGCTAGCTTGAGGGGTATACCCAGATGGGATAGACCCCATGGAATGAAAAGTCCTGGCCCCCAAGGGATACGAGGAACAATTTTCCTTAATTAAGGTTTATGAACAAATAGATTTGTGAGCAAAAATAGAGGCAACAATAGTGAAAGCAAATGGAGGCATTAGCATCGATGGAGACGGTGTAGGTAGAAATGATAGCAACAACTCCGACGGTGGTGACAGTGGCAACAAAAGTGAGTCAGGGGCGTGGATTTTGACCCATCCACTCATAACATCAACTATGCACCAATTTGGGTTCATCTCCCAGGACTCCCGGTTTAGTTTTAGCACGAAAATATTCTCTGAGGTATTACAAGGAATATTGGAAAGTTGATCGCTTTCGATCCACCTACTCGAGTGGGAACCTGTATGATCCAGGTCCGTATGTGCATTAATGCAAATTTAAATTTCTGTCCTCCCATCTTTGATCAATCTCATTTCAATAGTTTGTATCTTCTCTCAAATTATTGAATACGAAAATAAATCTGCTTTTTGTGATTTCTGCTCCAAGCAAGGCCATCTTCGTTCTTAATGACCCAAGATCCCTAAACCACCTTATGTTCCTTCTATTGAAGGTTGTCATCAATAAAAATTTGGTCTTCACCATCCATCCTCTATTTTTGGCCTAATCCTTACTTTGATTCCCCTGTCAAATTCCCTTGCAGAGATCCCTCCTTCCTCTAGAGCCGAAGGTCAGCCTCAATGAAAGGGAATCACTGCTCCTTATCTATTCTATCCTGTTTTCTCTCCTCCTCATTGCCCACCCATTCTTGTATCCAACCATTTTTCCCCCTTTTTGATGATGATGCCACCATTGATCCCATTAATCGCACATTTACCCATGCCTAGAGCCCTCCACCTTCACCTAATAGTCTCCTTGTTTCCCCCAGTTTCATTCCTATTCCCTCTAGCCCATTATCCCCTAGCCATCCTCCTACCTGAACCCAAAGGAAGATTTACGATGATGTGGATTTTGGGAAAAAATGGGATCATCCCTTTGCCCAATAAATCAGAAACAAAGAAGCTTCAGATGAGATCGCAAATGGCACACAACTCACCCTTAGGGTCTCACCTAGACCTTCGAAGACCCAATTTAAAAATATATTCAATCTCCCCTTCCTCTTGGGAGAGGGATGCGAGCATCATCAAGAAGTACTAAATGAAGATTCTCTCATGGAATGTGAGAGGCCTCAATGGATGAAACAAGCAACGCTTGGTTAAGTCCATGAGGACAAACTTAAGACCCACCATTTTTTTACTGCAAGAAACTAAAATATATTCCCAGAGTGCCACTTGTATTTCAAGATTCATTTGGAAAGACTTCGAATCTCTTTTTAGTCTAGCCAATGGAGCTTCAGGAAGCTATCATGTATGTCAGATCCTACAAAAGTTGAGGGGATCCTATTGTCTATAGCAAAAAATTACATGAATGTAGGTGTAGAAGTCACTTATCTTGTAGAATAAGAGGAACCAATAGAAATAGAGAAAGGGGAATCACCCCTTATAGAAGAGATAGAAGAAGAATCAACACTTGTACATAACAAGGAGGAGGTTCCACCTTTTCCACAAAGTTTGTAGGAACTCAAAAAATAAATACAAATAGAGTTTGACATCCTCTCCAGTTTAAAGAACTTAACAGTCACAATTCATCTCTTCCAAGCCATTAGAGATATACCTATCTATGGGAAGGCCATAAGAGAATTATACCTCAAGAAACCAGGGAGAAAACCAACTAAATCAATTAGTTTGGTAGGTTAGTTAGCTAACCTTATGTTAGGTAATACCTACAGCCAGAAGTATTCATATCCAATAAGCCTTGTGCTGACTGTAAAAATAGAGGGTTGTATTTTACCCAACACACTAGTAGATTTGGGGGCTGCCATCAATGTCATACCCAAAGAAACCATGCAAAAACTGAAATTGACCAACCTAAAGCCCACTAAAACTGTGTTGTATTTGGCAGACATGTCTATAGTACTTCCTTATGGAATATTGAAAAGATATCACTGTTACAGTAGATGCATGGGAGTATCCAACATATTTTTTAGTGTTGCAATCTAAATATGGACTAGGTGGATACCCAGTAATCTTAGGTAGACCTTGGTTGGCAAAAGTTGATGCCTACATAAGTTGTAGAGATGGAAAATGACCATTTCATATGGTAAGAATATAAAGAAACTAATCATACATCCACCTGCACAATCTGTAGATTTGTTGGAAGAACTTGAGGATGAAAATCAAAATGTTGATGGTCTATCAATGATCCAACCTGTGATAACACTTGAGGAGTTGGAAGATGAAAGTGATGAGGATAAGATGATCTCCTACTTTTTTCAGGGAGAATATTTCTGTCATCCTCCTAAGTTGCCATTGGTAGGAGGAATAGACCACCATATTTAGCAAATATAAGTTGCACCTGATAGAATTTTGAATATGGATAACAAGTTTATAACTGAAAATCAAACCAAACTGAAACATACATTGGAAAAACATCAAGATGCCTTTGCTTGGGAGTATTATGACATGAGAGAAATAGCTCATAAGACCTGTACACATATAATATATCTGGAAGACCAAGTAAGACCAATAAGACAACCACAAAGGAGAATGAACCCATCCATGAAAGAAATTGTTAAAATAGAGTTACAAAAATTTCTCATAGTTGGATTCATCTACCCTATTTCAGATAGTGAGTGGGTATCACCATTGGTGATGGTGCCCAAGAAGAATGGAAAATGGAGAATTTGTATTGATTATAGGTTGCTGAATAAAGCAACCAAAAAGGACCACTTTACCTTACTATTTATAGATCAGGTCCTTGACACCTTAGCAGGTAAGAAGTACTTTTATTTCTTAGATGGGTTCAGTGGATACAATCAGATCCAAATAGGGGAGGAATATCAAGATAAAACTACCTTCAATTGTCCATGGGGGATATTTGCTTACAGAGTTTTACCATTTGGCCTATGCAATGCACCTGCCACCTTTTAAAGGGTAGTTCTTAGTATTTTTTCAGATATGATTGGAGAGATTATGGAAGTATACATGGATGATTTCATCGTATATGGTGAGACTTTTGAAACTACCACAAAAAATATAGAAAAGAAACTTAAACGTTATGAGGAAACTAACCTGTCCTTAAGCAATGAGAAATGCTATATGTTGATGTAGGAAGGGATAGTTTTAGGACATCATATTTCTGCAGAAGGGATCAAAGTAGACAGAAAGAAAATTGAAGTCATCCAAACTTTGCCTAATCCCAAAACACAAAAGGATATTTATAGTTTCCTAGGATTAGCTGGTTATTATAGGAGGTTTATATCAAACTTTAAGAAAATTGCTAAACCTCTTACCATATTATTAACAAAAGATGCAAAGTTTGTCTGGACTGAAGAATGCGAACAAGCATTCAACACCTTGAAGGAAAAACTAATTATTGCACTAGTGCTAAGATGTCCAAATTGGACCATACCTTTTCACATATATGTTGATGCATCTAACAATGCAATAGGCTCAATACTAGGATAGAAAGATGGTGTTGATTTTTATGCCATCTATTATGTTAGTAAAAACCTTATAGGTGCTGAACTAAATTATACTATCACATAGAAAGATTTTCTTGCAGTAATAAATGCTCTTAACAAATTTCATCATTATATTACAGGTTATCAGGTATTTATACAAATCGACCACTCAGCAATCAGATACTTGACAAAAGAACCTAGGATTAGTGGTAAAATTATTAGATGGTTGTTGTTCTTGCAAGAATTTGATATGATAATAGTAGATAAGCTAGGAATGGACAATGCGGTAGCTAATTTCCTATCCAGATTAATACCTCTAGACTATGCAGCTACAGAATATCAATTTCCAGATGAGAATTTGTTTTCTCTAAATGATCAGATACCTTAGTATGTAGATATAGCTAATTATTTAGCCATTGGTAGAGTATCCCCTGCACTTTTATCTCATGAAAAATATACTTTAATTGAGAAAAGTGCAGACTTCTCATTGATTTATGGGTGCTTGTTCAAAACAAGACATAATCAAATCATGAGAAGATATTTTTCTAGAGAAGAAATAATTGAGATACTGAAGGCTTGCCATGATGAACCTTGTGGTGGCCATTTTGTAGAAAAAAGACTGCATATAAAGTGTTGCAGACTGGTTATTACTGGCCTTCACTATTCAAAGATACAAACAAGCATGTGAGTCAGTGTGATCAATGTCAGAGGATGGGTAGACCTACTCTCAGAGATGAGATGCCACTCCAACCACATGTTCATATTGAACCATTTGATAAATGGGGGATGGACTTCGTAGGACCTATTAATCCGCAATCAAGAGGTAACAGGTATATCCTAGTTTGTACTGACTATGTGACAAAATGGGTTGAAGTACAGGCTTTGCGTGATTCAAAGGATAAAAATATAGTAGATTTCTTGTATTAAATATTTTTACAAGATCTGGGGTCCCAAGAGAAATCACAATAGATCAAGGACCTTAGTTTACTTCAAGGATGATCCAAGAACTCATGCAACAATACAAAAATAGGCATAATAAAACCACTCCCTACCATCCAAAAGCAAATGGACAAGTTGAGGTGACTAATAGAGAACTGGAGAATATCCTGACAAAGACAATGCAACAACACAGGAAGGATTGGGCTACTAGATTACTAAAAGCAGTGTGGGCCTACAAGACCACCTGGAAGACTACTACAAGTTTCACACCATTTTAGTTAGTCTATGAAAAAAAACCATAATACCCATATAATTTGAAGTTAAAACACTTATGACTGCTATAGAATTGAATATCAACCTAGATGATGCATAAAAATATAGAATTTAGCAACTTAATTAGCTGGATGAATATCACCTTGAGCACCTTGAGGCTTTGTAGAAAACAAAGATCATTCATAAAACAAAGGGCCAAGTGGCATGACCACCACACCAAGCCAAAGTAGCTTAAAGTGGGAGAATGGGCATTACTCTATGATTCCCAGTTCCAGGAAAGAAAGGGTAAGCTCATGCAATGTTGGAAGGCGCCATATGAAGTAATTGAAATCATCAATAACGGGGTTGTAAGAGTTAGAACAATAGATGACAACAACATTACATTAACAGTCAATGGCCATCACCTGCATCTATACTATGTGTCTGAAGTATACATGATTGAGTCTAGATTAGGCATGGGGAGACTCCAGTTGATTATGATTTTATCTCGAGTCAATGAGATGTGGACCTAGTCTACATAGTCCCAAAGACAATTATTCTTTAATTTTTTTTTTTTTTTTAAATTTGTGTTTTTGTTTTGTAGGTATAATGCCCTTTGTGCAGTTGTTAGATAGCCTGGGAGACCTAGGCCTAACAACCACAAGATCCATGAACTTGTGCTTCCCATGATTTCTAGGAGAATTTGCTTGTAGTAGGAGTAGTTAGTCCCCATTTAGAGAGGGGAATACTAAACCTAAACCTGCACAAGAGTGTTTGGATTGGTCTTTTTTGACAATAAAACACTCAACTATTGGTTTAGGGGTAGATGTTGATCCTGTACCTATTTTTTTAATTTAGAAGCACTAAAAGGCCTGATCAACCTGACAACGCATATATAAGGACAAGTCAACAGCTATTGAATAAAATAAAAGTGCCATGTTTTTGTATTCTATGGGAAGGTGTCTGCTTCTCGTTATTAGAAAATGTGTCTGCTTCCCATTGTACAATGGAAGGTGCTTGCTTCTCGTTGTATGGTTGAAGGTGCCTACTTCCCATTGTACAACAAAAAGTGTCTGCTTTCCATTGTATGGTGAAGGTGCTTGCTTCCTGTTGTACGGTGAAGGTGCCTGCTTCTCATTGTATGCTTCATGGAGCCTGATTCCTAATATATTATGAAGATGATACCTGCATCCCGTTTTATGGTAGATAAACGTCTGACTCCCGATTTTTTAGGAGAATGATCGACTATCAATTTTTGGGAAACTGACACCAAATATTCTTAGCATATATGTAAAAAAAATGTTTGTATAAAGTTTGTTTTATAAATACGACACCCAACAGTTAGAAAAAAGGTGTCTGCTTCCCATGATAGATATAAGCGCATGATTTCTAAGGTACCTGCTTCTTGTGTTAAGTAGAGCGCCTGACTGCTAAGACACTTGCTTACCATGTAAGCAAAGCACCCGATTCCTATGGTGCCTATTTCCAGTTCACAAGGCACTAGTGCACAGTAATTCGAAAAGAAGGTGCCTGATTTCCATACGAAAAAGGTGCCTGATTTTCGTGTATTACAACCGTTTTATGCCTTGACATAATAACACACTAGCCTTGGGATGTATCCCAAGCCACGTCAGCACCCCATACACGTGCAAAATCAACTCTACCATGGATAAAATTAAAAGTTGATGTCAACCAATTTTCGAGGAGGAGACATTTGTCATCCCAAGGCAATACATTTTTCTAATGTTTATTTTTAATTTTTGTAGGATTTTATTGAATAAACCATAGTGTAGCTACCAAGAACCAATCATGTCAATGGAAATTCATTGCATGGGAACCATGTCCATAATAGTCTATTGCGGTTTGCTCCATCATCAAACGCCAACCAATAGCAATGCACCATAGACATTTGCACATATGCACCCACAGAAAAAAATTTGGTTCATGTTTAAATTTTTTGTTTCTTGTCTATATTGTTTTCATGAACATGTGTCTCTATGGAAATGTGTTGACACAACCCCTCATTATTACCTTAACCACTTGAAAAATTCCACTTGGTATGATGTTGCGTGGCACGTATCTGATTTGTTGAAAGTTTATAATTATCACCTCCGCACAATCAGGCACATGCTCAAAGGAAATTTATTATGGATAACCATAATCACTATTGATTACGATAATTAACCACCTGTATGCATGAACATTGTTTTTTTAAAATGTTGTTTACCAGCTATTGTACAACCAACTTTAGTAAGAAAAAGATAGAGTAGTGAAACACAATGGTAATTCACAGGGGAGACAATAAGATTGTTGAGTGAATTGTGAATTGGAGGTAAAGCATGGGGGGAAAGTCAAAAAATTATGACCTTAAGAAAAGTGAACCGATTGATTGCTCATGAATTTTTGTAGACGTCCAAACATAGTTGGACGCTGCAAAATGGATGTACTACTATAAATTAGTTAGTCAAGTCTAAGATGCGGTAGTATCAAATGAATTTGCAGCATCAATGAGTATGGAGTTGTGCGCATGCAGGCTCTAGCGATCCCAGTCACTGAGGACTACATTGCCAGAGTTATGGGCCTCTCTATTATAGGGGATCACACGTACAAGGAGGATAACCTTACCCTCTATGCACATATATATTTTGGAACACCAATTGAGTACCTGACGTGCGTTGGATTGCCAAAACGACACATTCTCGAGCTCTGTAGGGTCGTTTTAGAACAAATCACCCATTTATTTACATGCTATGGTAGGTACTCCCACCTGAATTCCAACCATTTATATTTCCTCAATCATATTCTGCATGGGGATAAAATCAACGTCCCCCACTACCTTGCATGTGCCTTGAAAGACTAGATCAGGTGATACCAGGTAGGAACCACCTCTACCCTGGCTCACCATGGATTGATTTCTACCTTGGTGAGATATGCAGAGTCACATAGAAATGTGATAATTGAGGAAGTTGTCGGTACTAGTGCAACAGTAGGGGCACAAGCAGATGAGGAGGTGCCCATTCAAAAAAAAAGTCAGCCCAAGAGGTGACAAAATGAGAAATAACGGTGCTCGCATCCCAACCTATAGAAAATATAGGGGAAGTAGGACAAACCTCATTCCCTAATTTTCCCTAATTTGGAGAGGAAGCAGGGTAGGCTCCGTCCCCTTATACACCCCAATTTTAGGATGAGGCAGTGCAGGATTACATACCTATCTCCACCTGGACACGAAGTAGAAGAATGAGGGCGTCAAGGGTGGTTTCAAGCTCATATGACGAGGAGACACCCATCGATGAGCTCAACAAGGAGGAGTATTTGGCCCACATTTTATTGGACATTTCTTGTGGGCCAACTCCTCAACAGGAGGCATCCATGGTAAATGTACCACCAGAAGGCCAAGCGGAGGATTTGCAATAGCACTTGCAAGTTTTGAAAGAACATGCTTCCACATGGGAAGCCAAATTTAAAGAGGAACATGCTCTATTTGAAGAGTCCAGAAAGGAGGTTGCCTTAAAAATGCATGAATTGTATCAAACAATTCGATAACTGTAGAGACAATTACAGTTGTAGGGAGGACTAAGAGGAGCTGCACAACCAGCTAGAGTTTATGCAGCAGTGTAGACCGATGAGGCAATAGAAGTGCTCCCTGCTAATAAGTAAACAAAATAGGGAGACAATACTGCAATGGAAGTAGAGAAGTCCTACTCTACACCCCCCTCTTTAGATTAGATAATTTAGGAGGATGAGGTTGAAGTTGAAGAACCTTAAAATGTAGAGCAGTCTACAAAGGGGGGAGAATATGGAGACCAAAGAGCCTCAAATTATAGGCAGAGAGGGAGAGGTAGAGAACTCTCCAATTAATACTGGGGCCGATCAACCTCAAGAAGAAGTAGTAGTCCCTGATGGGTAGCAAGAAGCTGTAGAGGAAAAAGAAGTAGTCCATGATGTGTAGCAAGTAGCTACAAAGGACTAGAAGGCTCAACAACCTGCGTCTCTTGTACACCAAGAAACAAAAGTGGAACCAACACACCCTGGGGTATAGAGTATCAATCTAAGATCAAAATAAAAAGCCATAAGGCTATATCAGCGATGATCCAAGACTAGAGCAAGAGTTGCAGAGTTGAAAGCCCTGGGCATTGAATATGACAAGGAATCAGAGCTAGATTTCGATGAGGAATGAGAGGCAACAAAGAATCTGTTTGCTACCCAAAAAAAAAATTGAGGAGCTCGAGGAAATTAAGGCAGACAAGAAAAACTAGAAGAAGACCTCCAAGAAAGCCCTCAAGGAAGCAAAAAAAGAGGCCAGGAAACAATCTGGTAAACCTTGCAGGAAGATTTCAGTTGCTCAAACTGCGAAGTTCTGGTATTTATATGGGTAAGAGGATGGAAAACCTT
The DNA here is from genome assembly GCA_028583015.1 of Wollemia nobilis. NCBI lineage: Eukaryota > Viridiplantae > Streptophyta > Pinopsida > Araucariales > Araucariaceae > Wollemia > Wollemia nobilis. The sequence continues at coordinate 6,199,963 of JAQPPZ010016480.1, read as the reverse complement.
CAAGGATGCAGGCATATTTTAAGTGGATGGGATTTCTGTGCCTTGTTTAGAAGGAGGATCAAGTATCAAGCAATAGAACTCACCCTGTGTCAAAAATAGAGGTTGAAGCTAAATCTGAGCTTAACCCAGTAGGAGCAGATTTATCCATAGCCAGGGTTGCTAAGGAATCTAGCATCCCATTTAGAGATAAGGAATCAGTTCCTATGGGTGAGAAGTTGCCACTTCACCATGAGTACTAGAAAATGGTTGAGCTTGTATTCTAGAAGGATACCACCAGCTTCTCTGGTTTTTATCTAAATGTTGATAAGGGCAAGGTGGCCTAGACCAGAGAACCACCCAAGAAGAGGGCAGGGCCCAGTGAACCACTTCGACACAACAAATATCAGAAGTAGTAGGGACAAGAGACAATAGCTCCCACAACATCAAAGGGGTGAAATCCCCAGGATAAAGAGAAAGTCATGACCGCTAAAATAAAGAGGACACAGACCAATTGGGCCTATTGGGATGAGGTGAACAGAACTGGTAATTACCAGTTCAAAGTGGTATAGGGACGTGCCACCCCTTAAGCATGGGGGATGATGAGCCACAAAATTGCTCATTTTTTATGCTCTTTTCCCCATAATGTGTGACATATATTCTTGTAGATATAAATATTTTATAGAAAAATATATATATATATATATATATATATATATATTATTGACAATTTATTTTGCATGTTCTCTAATATTTATCTTTAAGTATAATGTGTTTAGATTTAATGGAAATCATTGCATTTTGGCATGTTTTCATCAAGGTCCAAATCAGATTGAGCACTTACGAATTAATTAAGGAAAAACATCTACAGAATATCGGTAAAGAGGTATGAAGTCAGCGCCCAAGTCCTTTAAAGTGCTTGACTTCCGTTCGAAACCTAACTGTTAGGCACCTAATTTCTATTAGGTACCTACTTCTCATTGTACGGTGGAAGGCACCTGCTTCCCATTGTACAACAGAAGGTTCCTGATTCCTGTTATGTGATGGAAGGCGTCTGCTTCCCGTTGTACGATGGAAGGTGCCTACTTCCTGTTATGCGATGGAAGGTGCCTGCTTTATGACTTCATCAACTGTGATGCCTAATTCCCATTAACGCCAAACTTTAGAATGATTATATGGTCGGTAGAACAGAGCGAACACTTTGGAAACTAGCATAAAGGGATTTCCAGTATCACAACTGAACATGGGACAATGTTAAAGGTGACTTGTCACCTATTTTTTTCGATGAAACATGAATTAATTTTGTAATTCAAGCAAATCAAATATCAGCGTATTCTAGAAATAGAATATGCTAAAAAATCATGATATTTTTCCTGAATCCTTTAATTGAGTGAATGGTTATAATAGGGTTGGTCTCATATCTTATAAATATGCAAGCCACTCTTGAAGAAGACACGTCAGACTTTCTATGTAAATTTTTCTACTACAAACTGTTAATAAAATGTTTTCATTTTTCTTGTAAAAACATCTTCTAAGTGTTCGGTGATCATTCTACCACGGGAAGAACCTGCTGGAAGCGTGGGCCCACTTACAACAGAGTTCTTCCCTATTTCCCCTATTTTTTATAATTATTTTAATAGATTAATTTATTTCTAGTTATTTTCCCTATTTTCTGTAATTTCCAACAAGATAGTTATTTAGATTTTGAATGTTTTCAGTCTTGTTTCTTAGACTTAGCATGAGATTATTGGTTTAAACATAAACTTCAATGAACACCAAACACCCCCCAAACCATAATCTAAGGGACTCATCTCTGAAGGGGAAATTACAAGCATAAATTTTGCACGATTGCTCACAAGACTACGAGCTACCTTGGGTTGACAATTAAATGGAGGTAATTAATTGAACCATAGAAAAACTAACTAATGTTTTACCCAACAGTAGCATCAAACACCAATACTTGAAATCATATAGGAATAGAGTATGGGATTTGATGGAATATTTTGATGCTTTAAACATTCAATCTATTCCTACAAAATAAAATATGTTGGTTGATGCTTTGGTCGTTAAGGGTTCTAATTTCAGCCCTTTTCAAATCTTGGATCAACAAAATATAAAAGAGTCAAATTAGTCTTCAGGCCTATAGTGCCAAATAGATAGATTTTTTGGTAGGTCTTTGAGAATGATGATTAGATCATTGACTTTCTAGTGAGAGAAGATTGCTTGTCTAATTTTTAGGAAGATCTCCCTCAAGAAATGGATTAACAAGATGTCATATAATTGAAGAATAATCATATCCCTAAGGGTTTTATCACACTAGAAAGCCTCTCTGATAATGAAGATGGGAGGAAATCAAGATCCATGAAAATTGATGATGAAATCTATAAAGAGATTGAAGTAGGAAAGGATAAAAACTCAAGATTGACATTCATTGTTCTCCAAAAGAAATAGCGGAAATTAATGCCATATGCCTTAAGTACAAATATATTATAGCCTGATCATATGAATATCTTAAGGTATATGATAAAAAGATTATTCAACACACTATTGAGCTGGAAGCTAATGCAAAGCCTTTCAAGTAGAAGCAGATGCCTATGAATCCCAAGATTGAATCCATAATGATATAAGAAAAGTAAATATTATCTAGCCTATCAAACATTCTACATTCTATTATGAGGTGCATGTCAAGAAGAAGAATGAAGACATTCTCTTATATTTTAATTTTAAGAACTTGAACAGAGCATCATTGAAAGACCACTATCCTCTTCGTCAGATTGACCAAATTTTGTAGATTATTGCAGGGACTGAGAGGTTTTCTCTATTATATGGTTTCTCAAGATACAATCAAATTTAGGTGAAGGATGAAGATCAGTTTAAAACAACCTTTACTACTAAGTGGGGTACCTTTTCTTATCAAAGAATACCTTTTGATTTGTCTAATGTAGGGGCTACCTTTCAAAGGGTAATGGACTATGCTTTTGGGGAGTTGATAAATAAAGTCATTATCATCTACCTTGATGATATGACTATATTTTCCCATAAAAAACAAGCTCACTTGGAACACTTGGAGCAAGGTTTTTAGAAATACATAGAGTTTGGCATCTCCTTAAATGCAAAGAAGGTATTTTTTGTAGTCCATGAGGAAAAATTATTAGGACATGTGGCCTCTAAAGAAGGGATTTCAATTGAACCTAACATAGTAAAATCAATATTGGATTTTCCTCTCCTTATAAATAAGAAGGCCTTGCAATCCTTCTTTGGACAAATTAGTTTTGTAAGAAAGTTCATTTCAAACTTTACTAAAAAATATTAAACCTATTTCAGAGCTACTAAAAAAGAATATGGAGTTAAAATGGACCGAAGAAAGGAAGCAATATTTTGAGGTAATCAAGCAGGCCATTACTACTACCCCAATACTGTAAACCCTGATTTCAACAAAGATTTCATATTATATGCCTATGGAGCTAAGGAGAGTTATGCAATAATACTGATACAAAAGAATGATGTTGAAGAAGAACACCCTATATTGTTTTGGAGTCAAACTCTTCATGAGTACCAAACTAAGAGACACGTATTTGTAGTCATGAAATCATTGAAGAAATTTAGATAATACTTGGCTCAAAGTAAAACTCTTATTTATGTGGTACATCTAGATGTCAAGAAATTCATATTACAAGGAAAGCTGGGTGACAAAAGAGTTGGTTGGATCACCAAAATTTAAGAATATAATGTAGAAATACATCCTACAAGGTTAGTCATAGGCAAAGCGTTATGTTAGGGAATAACAACAAAATCAGTTTCAGATCATATATCAGCTTATCAGCCATTAGGATTTGGATAGGGTGAGGATAGTTCTTTAGAAGATTCAGATTATGTTGGAGTCATAAATCCCAACTCTTCAGTAGGTCACAAATATTTTGACTGCTACAGACTAATTTACCAAATGGATCAAGGCAATTCCAACCTAGAGATCAGATCAAGATGTAGTGATCAAATTTATTGAAATCCTGATCACAAGGTTTGGTCTCCTTGAAGCCTTGGTAAGTGATAATGGTCCATATTTTATAGGTGCAAGGTATATTGAGTTTGTAAGTCAACATGGCATATGCTTAAATATTTCTTCTAACTATTACCCTCAAGGTAATGGATTAGCAGAATCCACTAACAAGAATCTACTCAGAATTTTGAAAAGAGTACTAAAAGATAACAAAAAAAGTTGGCATCTTCTACTAGAACAAGCCTTGTGGGTAGATAGGATTACTATCAAGAATTCAATTAAAATAACCCCTTATGCATTAGTGTATGGAAAAGAGGCTATTATACCCACTCATATTGAGATACCAACTCTAATATTGGTCAGCCTAGATGATGAATCAAATCATAATCAGTAGAGGTCAAATTGATGCATCTCCTGCAGTTAGAGGAATAGAGGACCAAAGCATATGAAATTTTTTAGAAGCACTCCATAAAAACTAAAAATGGTTTGATAAGAAGGCCATATTCAAAAAATTTAAGGTTGGTGATTCAGTACTAAGATTGAATGTAGAGAAATCTAAACCAGGCAACCACCAAAAGTTTGACTCTTTCTAGAATGGTCCATTCAAAGTAGTTGAGGTCAAGAAGAACAATGCTTTCCATATCAAATATCAAGAGGATAATTTACAACCAATATTGGTCCATGGATATCATCTAAAGTTGTACTTTGAGTAAGAAATCCTTTTTGTGTAATATATGTATATATTTGTATTATATTATCTTTCTTTTAGCTTTTCAATACAAATAAAAAAGAAAAAAAAAGGGTAATGACTCACAACATGTTCCTGATAAAGAGTCGAAAGAGTCAAATCTAAGGTTATGCACTATTTCGTTGCGTGTTCTATACCACACTTAAAAATAACAAACAAAAAATATTTGTGAGCTGCGATAGGTTCTAGGTCGCGACCAATTTGCAATGAGGTGTCACTTACAAGTTGCATCATTTTTATGCCAATTTGAATTTTGAAATGTGCATCTAAGTGGTGGCTCATCTATGACATTAATGATGGAGGGCATGCATTCAAGATATTTAAAGCTAAAAAATTGTCTGAGTTTCATTTTGCAAATAGTGTTAAGTCTTTGAGAGTGGTGACACTGAAGTGAAGCAAATTTACAGAGTGCAAAAAGAGCAATTTTAAATTTTTTTTAGAGATGGCATCGAAAGCTGCAGAGCGAGCTACTCAGAAGAAAGACGACGAGGTTATGCACTGCATTGATAAAGCATAGGTTGTAGTTGATACAAAAATGACATGGAAGAAAATAAATAAAATTAGAAGAGAAATTGATTATGATTTTTCCAAGGACTACTAATTTTGGTTCAAGGTACTTGTGTTGTCTGCTCTCTTTTGTCTTTCTACATCTACGATTTTGTTCATCCTTGTCCAAAGTTTATTTCTACTATAGTAAAATTCTATGACCCTAGGTCTAAACCAATAAAACAACCAAGGACAAAACCCTTTTCAATATAACTGCACAAGCTTACCATGACCTTTTTGCCATGGGTAGAGACTCACCTATAAATCCCAAGCCCTTCGACCCACAAGACCAAGCTAAGCATTTTTAACTCAAGGGGCATCAAAAAAATGGTAAACATTTTAGAAAATGGGTTTATAGCTAGTTCAAAGCTATAAGGTCTAGTGATTCTTTTACTAGAACCCCAATTGCCACCTAGCATTTTTGCCTACCCAGAACTCTTTTCCATGCTAGCATGCCTAGTTAGTTTAAATTATGATTAGTATATAAGATATTAGAAAATAGCTATAGTTTACTACATTTCTAATGAAAATATGTATAGAATGCCTATGGGAGACAACAATAACAAACTAATTTACTTTGATTGGCGTACCTTCCTCTCCAAGAGAATGCATGAGCAACTAGTAATAATGAAGAAATATTTTGAGGCCCCCTATTTCAAGCATTGCTCTAATTTGGTTTGGATGTTTCTTAGTGTTGTAAGGCAAGATATGCCTTGGATCCTAGTAATAGAAAATGATGATAACAAAAATCCCATACCAATATATACATGGACTAAGCTCCTGAGAAATACTGAATCCTACTATAGCTTCAATTTGGAATTTTTGGGGCTAGCCCTAAAAATTATGTATGGCCAATGTCCTAGAATTCCTCCTCTAGCTAAGGAACTATTGATAACAAAGCAAGTCAAGAGAGGAGATTGTTATATTTTGATCATGGGCATAGTCATTAGACTTTATGGCTTCATTGGGAAACCATTCTTACTCCCACACTTTGTCACTAGTAGAATTTTGGCATTAGAATATTATAGACAAGATGACTACAACAATGCCAACTTTGGCACTAGGAAAGGAAGAAAAGGGATAATGATTTACCCTAAAAATGTGGAATATATTATAGTGAAGGGTTAGTATGAGAAGATCACTTAATATTTGGAGAAACTGGATCTTAGTTATCTCCCACAAAAATGGAGATATGACACGAACAATATATTTTCGAAGAAGCTAAATGCCTTCAATGGTGAGAAGGCTCCCAAGTTTGAAAGGACTTTGAGGCCTCAAGTTGAAAAGCATAGAAATAATAAGGAGAGCTCTTCATTATAATGTAATGTTAGGAATATGGAACAAATTCCCCCTTAAAGAGACTTTTATTATCAATTAGTCGAGTATAACCCTGAAAATAAGAAGCCCCACCAGCTGAAGAAAACCAAAATTAGAGAAATAGAGGAAAATCATGGCTAGGATAAGGGTAAGGTTTTGGAATGGTGGAAAATGAGAGTGGAAAAAAACACTATAAAACCTAGGTTTGGCTACCAATATGACACAAATTTCTCTAAGTTACATGAAAAACATATTAAGACTTGGAAGGTTAAGAATGGTAGGAGCTTAACATTGAGCTACAAAAGGACCAAAATAAAGAAAACAAAGAAAAGTAAGGCCAAATGGAAAATGTCAGGAGGAAAAGGTAAAAATAAAGACCAAAAACCTTCAGCTTATTCCTCATTACCACCCCAGTAGCAGGATGACACTACAAAAATTTCACCACCAATGACCAAAGAATCTCAATATGCTTTTGAACCTTCATCAAAACAATTGCAACAATACTCTATGGGGGTTGTAATGTTGAAAAAGATACAATATTTTGGTGACGTTTTGGGTAAATATGAAACAAGAAATATAGAAAATATTCAGGTGGAACAAAGGTTGAAACACTTGGCCTTGGGAGCAGAAGCTTTTACACAGGACCTAATGGGAGATGAAGCAGAAGATAACTTAGTATTTTCTCTTGTTAAATTTACTATTGCAGTCCTTCTCAAGTCTTCAAGTTCTCTAGTTTCAGAGGTTACATTACTAGTTGCAAATAACAAAAGGATGATACTCAGAAGGTTAAACCTCCAATACCCATTGTATTTAAAAATAAAGGTAAAATGAGAGACTGAGAAAGAAATTAATAAGAAGAAGAAACTGGATCAAACACAAGCAATTGAACAGAGTCAGGTTAGGAATACAAAGCAATCAATTCAACAAGTTTAACAGTAAGGTGTTGATGACATCTTTCAACAGTCTAATTTGGTAGGTAGAGTATGATTCTTATCCTTTGTTCTTCGTCTCCTTCTCCTTCCCAAAACATTTCTCCCTCCCATTCTCAAGAGCAAAAAGAACAAAATATATAATCTCCACCTCATTGTTCTCGACCATCTTCACCAATTCCTCCATCATCTCACTCCATTCCATCTCCACATCATTCAAGAGAAATTCCAATATCATCATCTCCCACTCATACCCCTTTGCCTCCAAAATCATCACCACTCATATAAACAGGGGAACAAACACTTTCATTGTTGGAAATATTGTGTATAATGAGTTGACATTGATGTCAAATGATGCATTCAAGATAAAAGGTTTAAAAAGATGATACAAGATTCAAAGCTTTGGACAAAGGGTAAAAAGGTAAAACATTATAATATATTTATTCCCCAAATTAAATATTATAATATAATATCTCACAAAATAAATGGGCCAATGTCATAAACTTATAAGCAAAAGAACATATGCACCAATGTATGGTGATATGAGAGAGAAACCTAATAAAAAAAAAAAGGATTTTGAAATATCATTTGGCTCCAACGTCTAGCGCCGACATCACTGTTATTGAAAGCTATCATTATAAAAAGGGAAGAAAAGATATTATAAAAGATACAATGACATATATGCATTTATGGGATGTCTATCAGGCATAATTTTTAGAGTCGATTCAGGTGTGTTAGTGTGTGTGCGGTATTTGACATGTGATTTTAAAGCGAGCAATATAGGGAAGAAATATGTTTGGATAGCAAGCAAGCGAGGTGTGTGTTCAAATTCATAAAATCATTTTGAGATAGTGGCAGATATTGGCAAGAGCATTCTGGGGATGTGCCGATTCAGAAAAGAGATCATTCTGGGGATGTGCCGATTTCGAAAAGAGATCACCTTGAAGTTTGAAAGATCTCCATGAAATTTGAAATATCGCAATGATTTGAAATAAGTCTAAGAGATCATAGGGATTCACAACATATATGAGAAATTGCAGTGAATACTGAGATATCGTGAGAACGAATATGCTTCGATAGTTGTTCGTATAAAAAAGATTTAGCAGTCCGGGTGAAAGAGACATCGAAAGGCATGTTTCATGTTTGAAAAAAATAAGAGATTATGATGTGGAATGATTTTTATGTGAGCAAGTTGGTGTTAGTGGATCATGAAGCAGCAGATGTATGCAGCTGAATTTTTACCAACAGGAGTAAGGGACGCAACAGTGTCACAAAGAGGTTGAAAGACAATGAACGATTTGTTTTTTGATTGAAAGTTCATGCAATTTAATAGAAGCCTCCGATCGATTCGCTATGAATTTTAGAAGTTGAAGATATTGTGAAAGGATAGCCATTGTGTTTTCAAAAATCGTTGAGGATATATTTGTAGTGAAACTTGCAAGGAAGACAATTCAAATTGGAGATTTTTCTCGCAGATAAAGGTTTCGTGGAAGAAGTCTGTCAAACGACCGTGCAGAGATAAAAGACAATTTAAGCACTGTTGTGGGTAGTCCCTGTGAATCTTTGAAGGACAAATTGAAGTGGATAGTGGCCATGAATCTACGAAGAAGTTTTGTTCAGTGATTTGAAAATAAACACCATCTGATGTGACCCAACAATGCAGAGGTTTTCAGAGAACCATGGAAGGAAAACGAATAGTGTGCATTCTCAATATTGTTTACCAAAGACACCTACATCTCCAGGAGTATTGATTGGCAGATTTAAAATCATGGAAAAAAGAAAACAAATTTGGTTTAAACCCTATAGGTTTCCAAGTGTGTGACATCATAGACGAAGGAGTATTGGAAGTCATTGGCGGTAGAAGACGAGGTCATAATCAATATTGTGCCCGTCTTGAATCAACTACCAGATAGCCCAGTTAGTTGCACGTCTGAGCTAAAATGCTACAAAAAAAGGTGCATGGTTTGAAGCTTACCGACACAAATTTTGTTGAGGTATGTTGTTTTAGCTTCCTTTCAAAGTGGTTGGAATAGCTTAACAGAAAACATTTTGGGTTTGATACATTAGGAGTAATAAGGGTGTGTAATGTTATTTTATCAAAAGAGAAAATATAGGAGTAATAAGGGTATGTAATGTTATTTTATTAAAAGGGAAGATATAGGGTGAGAAAACATAACATGGTGGTTGAGTTTAATTAAAAGGTATTTTTTATATTGTGATTTATTTACGTGAACATTAAAGAAAGGAGGTATAAGGATGTATTATGGATTATTTGTTGATTGTAATTTTTCCCTGTTTTGATTTATGGTTAAAGACTTTATCTTGTGAAACCAAAGGAGTTGTAAATTTAATGTGAAAGATTTGAAAGAGAGATTTACTAAACAGTTTTGAAGTGGCACTTTGAAAGGAAAATTCTTTTGAGACAGGTTTTTGAGGACACATCTTCATCAAAAAAAGTTAAGAGGTATGGTGATATTATTCCTTCTTTAAGGTGTATGGTTGAGCAAATATTTTTGAATCATAATTTGGAGAAATAAGGATTGTATATGTGCATTGTTGGAAATATATGAGCTAGAGTTTAAGAAAAAAATTGTGCTTCATTGTTGAATGAGATCTCAAACAATTATGCCAGGGTTTGAGAATAAAATGGTGCAACATTGTTGAATGAATTTGTGAAGCAATTTATGCATTGGTTTGAGTGACATTGGAAGTGAATGTGTAGGTTTAAGAACAAGTTTTGAGTAAGTTTAAGAACTGGTTTGTACGAGATCAAGAGCAAACTTGTAAAGTTTGTGTGAGCAAGTTTGAGTCAGATTTGTGCAAGGTTTATGAGCAGGTTTGAGGTAGATTTATGAGCAAGTTTTAGGCAAATTTGTGAAGATTATTGAGAAAATTTGAGCAAGCATTGTGAGAAGGCTTGGTGCAGATTTGGACAAGAGTTAAGAGCAAATTTGAGCAAGCCTTGTGTGAAGGCTTTGTGTAAATTTGGATAGAGTTGAGGGGATAGAGTTTTTCTATGGATAGAGGTCCATGAACCAGAGTTGAGGGGATAGAGTTATCCTCTGGATAGAGGTCCACAAACCAGAGTTGAGGGTATAAAGTTCTCTGTGGATAGAGGTCCACAAACTAGAGTTTAGGGGATAAAGTTCTTCTATGGATAGAGATCCATAAACTTGAGCATAGGGGATTGGTGTCTCCTTTGGACAGAGATCCATAAACATTGTAATAGGAAATTGGTTTCCAAGAGACTTGTTGAGAAAATTTAGAAGAAATATTTTCTCTGTGGATGTAACCCACATTGGGCAAACCACGTTAAATATGTGTATCTTGTGTGTGTGATGATTTTTGCATTGCTTTAATTACTCCTTTTGATGATACTACTTTGAAAAGTTATTGCAATTGATAACATTAGATATTATTATTTTGGAAAGAAAAAGAAAACGTTTATCTTATACTGTTCACCCCCCATCTCAGTATAAGCTTGTGTTTTCAATTGGTATAAGAACAAGTTCATTCATGAAAGTATAACAACTTGAAGGAAGACCTTACAAGAACACACATGGATGAGCTACATATAAATCTCATAGCCTGTGAGATAAGGATAGAGAAATATCAAACATCCAAAAGTGATGCAATACTCAAAGATCATCACAGGAAAGGCAAAGAAAGAATAATGAGATCAAGGTAAGATGAATATTTCTTCCAGGGTTATTGTTACTCATGTAATCAGTTTGGTCATAAAGTTGTGCATTGCAAGATTCATGGAAATAATAATTATGGCTTCACTAAGAGGAACTTCAATTCATTTGAAGGTGGATATTTCTGTCAAGTTTATTACTACTCATGTAATCGCTCTAGTCATAGAGTTATACATTGTAGAGTTCATGTCATAAATGGTTATGGCTTCACCAAGAAGAACTATAATTCATTTGCACCTTTCAAGAACTATGATACCAGATGTTACGATTGCAATAAGGTTGGGCATACAACAAAGTGGTGTAGAATAATTTTTTTAGGAATCTCCAAGGACGAGCAAGAACATGGATAATCAATATGTTCAAAAGGTTCAAAGAGGCATGGCTACAAAAGTATGAAAGAAGGTTGAGAAAGGAGAAGAACATTGTATGTTGGGAGTAGTTTTACTCCCATTCCAAACTTGATTACCTCAAGAAGAGATGTGGTGAGGGGGCTGAGTTAAGAACTCTTATGTTTTAGCCCCAAAGGAGCCCTTTGCTATTGATGTCAAAGGGGAAGAGATTTCAGTAAGGGGGAGATAATTCAATGAGGGGGAGCAACTTATCAAGGGGAGTAGATTTGGAATCCAGTGGTAGTAAAAGAAAATATTTTAGAAAGGTTGCCATCAATGACAAAGGAGGATATTGTTGGAAATATTATGTATAGTGAGTTGTCATTGATGTCAAAGAAAGCATTGAAGACAAAAGATTTAAAAAGAAAATACAAGATTCAAAGCTTTGAACAAAGGATAAAAAGGTAAAATATTATAATATATTTAATCCCAAGATTAAATATTATAATATAAGGTCTCACAAGATAAATGGTCCAATATCATAAACTTATAAGCAAAAGAACATATGCACCAACGTATGGTCATATGAGAGATAAAGCTAACATCATTTGGCACCAACATCGCACCGATGTCACTGTTATTAAAATCTAACATTATAGAAAGGGAGGTAAAGATATTATAAAAATATAATGACATATATGCATTTATGGGATGTCTATCGAGTGCAGTTTTCGAAGCTGATTCAGGTGTGTTAGTGTGTGTGGCATTTGACATGTGATGATTTTAGCAAAGCAAGCATAAGGAAGAAATCTGTTTAGACAACAAGCGAGTGAGGTGTGTGTGCAATTTCAAATTCATAAAATTGTTTTGAGACGATGACAGGTATTGGTGAGAGCATTATGGGGATGTGCGGATTTCAAGAAGAGATCGCCTTGGAGTTTGAAATATCACCATGAAATTTAAAAGATCATAAAAATTTAAAGCAAGTCTGAGAGATCACAGGGATTCGTAGCATATCTGAGAAATTGTAGTGATTACTGATTCACCGTGAAAACAAATATGCTTCAATAGTTGTTTGCATGAAAAAGAGGTAGCAGTATGAGTGAAAGAGACATCGAAGGGTGTGTTTAATGTTTGAAAAAAAATCAGAGAGTATGATGTTGTGGAAGAGCAGTGAACACAATCATGAATGGTGTTTATGTGAGCAACCCGGTATTAGTGGATCATGAAGTAGCATATGTGTAGCTTAATTTTTACTAGCAAGAGTAGGGACAAACCAACATCACGGAGAGGTTGAAAGATAGTGAGCGATTTGTTTTTTGGTTGATACTTCATGCAATTTAATAGAAGCCTACGATGGATTCATCATGAATTTTTGAAGTTGAAGACATTGCGAAAGGATAGCCATTGTGTTTTCAAAAATTGTTGAGGATATCTCTGCAGTGAAAACTGTAAGGAAGACAATTCAAATTGGAGGTTTTTCTCGCAGATAAAGGTTTCATGGAATAAGTTTGTCAAACGACTGCGCAAATATAAAATATAGTTGAAGTGCTGCTGTGGATAGTCCTTATGAATCTGCAAAGAACAAATTGATGTGGATAGTGCTTGTGAATCTACGAAGAATTTTTATTCAATGATTTAGAAATAAACATCATCTGATGTGACCCAACAATGCAGAGTTTTTCAAAGAACCGTAGAAGGGAAACAAATAGTGTATATTCTCAGCATTGTTTACCAGAGACAACTATATCTTTGGGAGTATTGATTGGAAGATTTAAAATCATAGCGAAAATAAAACAAATTTAGTTTAAACCCTAAAGGTTTTTGAACATGTGACATCGTATACGAAGGAGGATTGGAAGTCATTGGTGGCAGAAGATGAGGTCAAAATCAATATTGTGCCCCTCTTGACTCAACTATTGGATAGCCTGGTTGGTTGCACATCTGAGCCAAAATGCTGCAAAAAGAAGGTGCATGGTTTGAAGCTTGCTGGCACAAATTTTTTTGAGGTATGTTGTTTTATCTTCCTTTCAAAGTGGTTGGAATAGCTTAAAAGAAAATATTTTGGGTTTGAGATATTAGGAGTAATAAGGGTGTGTAATGTTATTTTATCAAAAGAGAAAATATAGGAGTAATAAGGGTATGTAATGTTATTTTATTAAAAGGGAAAATATAGGGTGAAAAGACATAACATGGTCGTTGAGTTTAATTAAAAGATATTTTTGATATTGTGATTTATTTTTGTGAACATTAAAGAAAGGAGGTATAAGGGTGTATTATGGAATATTTGTTGATTGTAATTTTTGCTTGATAGTTTGGGGGTTTTGGTTTATGGTTAAAGATTTTATCTTGTGAAACCAAAGGAGTTGTAAAGAATTATCATTGTGCACATTTTTTTGAAGAAAAATTTAATGCAGAATATTTGAAAGAGAGATCTACTAACCAATTTTGAAGTGGTACTTTGAAAACACAAATCTTTTGAGATAGTTTTTTGAGGGCACATCTTCATCAAAGCAAGTTAAGAGGTATGGTGACATTATTCCTTATTTAAGGTGTATGGTTGGGCAAATATTTCTGAATCATAAGTTGAAGAAATAAGGATTGTATATGTGTATTTTTAGAAATGAGCTAGAGTTTGAGAACAAAATTGTGCTTCATTGTTGAATGAGATATGAAACAATTGTGCTAGGGTTTGAGAATAAAATCGTGCAACATTGTTGAATAAATTTGTGAATTAATTTATGCATTGGTTTGAGTGGCATTGGAAGTGAATGTGGAAGTGTTAGAAACCAGTTTTGTGAAGACAATTTGAGTAGATTTTGAGAAAGGACTTGAGCAAGTTTTGTGAGAAAATTTGTGCAAAATTAAAGGCAGGTTTAAGAGCAAGTTTTAAGTAAGTTTAAGAATAGGTTTGTATAGGATCAAGAGTAGAATTGTGCAGTTTGTTTGACCAGGTTTGAGGCATATTTGTGCAAGGTTTATGAGCAAGTTTGAGGTAGATCTATGAGCAGGTTTGAGATAAATTTGTGCAGATATTTGAGTATATTTGAGCAAGCCTTGTGAGAAGGCTTGGTCCAGAGTTGGGCAAGAGTTGAGATTAGATTTAAGAAAGCCTTGTGAGAAGGCTTGGTGTAGATTTGGATAGAGTTGAGGGAATAGAGTTATACTATAGATAGAGGTAAACGAACCAAAGTTGAGGGCATAGAGTTATCCTATAGATAGAGGTCAATGAACCAAAGTTGAGGGGATAGATTTCTACTATGGATAGAGGTCAATGAACTAGAGTTTAGGCGATAGAGTTCTCCTATGGATAGAGGTCCATAAACCAAATTTGAGGGGATAGAGTTCTCCCGAGGATAGAGATCCACAAACTTAAGCATAGGGTATTGGTGTCTCCTTTGGATAGAGGTCCATAAACATTGTAATAGGGAATTGGTTCTCAAGAGGCTTGTTGAGAAAATTTAGAAGAAATATTTTCTCCATGGATGTATCCCACATTGGGTGAACCACGTTAAATATGTGTCTCTCATGTGTGTGATGATTTGCGCATTAATTTTATTACTGCTATTGATGATATTGCTTTGAAAAGTTATTGAAATTGATAACATTGGATAATATTATTTTGGAAAGAAAAAGAAAAAGTTGATCTTATAATGTTCACCCCCTCTTAGTATAATATTGTGTTCTTCAATTGGTATCAGAGGGTGTTCCTTCGTGAAAGTCTAACAACTTGAAGGAAGACCTTACAAGAACACACATGGATGAGCTACATATAAATATCATAGCCTATGAGATAAGGATAGAGAAAGATCAAACATCCAAAATAAAGGTAACACTCAAAGATCATCACATGAAAGGTAAAGAAAGAATAATAAGATCAAGGTAAGATGAATATTTATTCCAGGGTTATTGTTACTCATGTAATCAGTTTGGTCATAAAGATGTGCATTACATGATTCATGAAAAGAATAATTATGGCTTCACTTAGAGGAACTTCAACTCATTTGAAGGTGGATATTTATTTCAAGGTTATTCCTACTCATGTAATCACTTTGGTCATAGAGCTATACATTGCAAAGTTCATAAAAAAATGGTTATGGCTTCACTAAGAAGAACTACAATTCATTTGCACCTTTCAAGAATTGCAACATCAGATGTTACAATTGTAATAAGGTTGGGCATACAAAAAAGTGGTGTAGAACAATTTTTTAGGAATCTCCAAGGACAAGCAAGAACAGGGATGATCAAAATGTTCAAAAGGTTCAAAGAGGCATGACTACAAAAGTATGGAAGAAGGTTGAGAAAGGAGAAGAACATTGTAAGCTGGGAGTAGTTTTACTCCCATTCCAAAATTGATCACCTCAAGAAGAGAGGTGGTGAGGGGGCTGAGCTAAGAAATCTTATTTTTTAGCCCCAAAGGAGCCCTTTGCCATTGATGTCAAAGGGGGAGATATTTCAGTAAGGGGGAGATAATTTAGTGAGGGGGAGCAGCTTCTTAGGGGGAGAAGATTTGGAATCCAGTGGTAGTAAAAGGAAATATTTTAGAAGGGTTACCATCAATGACAAAGGGAGAGATTGTTGGAAATATTGTGTATAATGAGTTGTCATTGATGTTAAAGGATGCATTGAAGACAAAAGGTTTTAAAAGAAGATATAAGATTCAAAGCTTTGGATAAAGGGTAAAATATTATGATATATTTAATCTCAAGATTAAATATTATAATATAAGGTCTCACAAGATAAATGGCCAATTTCATAAACTTATAAGCAAAAGAACATATGCACCAACGTATGGTGATATGAGAGAGAAAGATAAAAAATAAGGGCTTTTGAAAGATCGTTTGGCGCTAATGTCTAGTGCCGACATCACTGTTATTGAAAGCTAACATTATAAAAAGGGAGACAAAGATATTATAAAAGATATAATGAAATATATGCATTTATGGGATGTCTATCGGGCACAATTTTTGAAGCCAATTTAGGTGTGTTAGTGTGTGTGCTGTATTTGCAAAAACCCTGATGTTCTTGTGTAAATTTGATAAATAATTTATTATAAAATGTAATCACAAGCCACTTAAAGGGGGCTCCCTTGTAATTGCTTTGCCGCTATAGGGGGCTTCCCTCTTTAGAATCTATGCTTCTTATTCTTCTTCTTGGATGATTTGTGTGAATGGCAAACGTAATATATATATCTATCCTAAACCTATGTTGGTGAAGAGATGTGATGTTTCACATTATGTGATGGTTCACGTTATGAAGAGACATGATGATTCACGCTATGAAGAGATATGATGGTTCACGCTATAAGTTAATAATATAATAATTAAATTATTAATAATACTAACTAATAATGTTAGGATTGAGGATCCTAACAATATTGGACATGTGATGATTTTAGCAAAGCGAGCAATATAGGGAAGAAATCTATCTGGACAACAAGCGAGCGAGGTGTGTGTGCAATTTTGAATTTGTAAAATTATTTTGATTGCCTTGGAGTTTGAAATATCACCATGAAATTTGAAAGATCACAATTATTTGAAGCAAGTCTCAGAGATCGCAGGAATTCAAAGTATATCTGAGAACAGTGATTATCGAGATACCGTGAGAACGAATATGATTGATAGTTGTTCACATGAAAAAGAGGTAGCAGTCCAAGTGAAAGAGACATCAAAGGGCGTGTTTCATGTTTAAAAAACAATCAGAGAGTATGATGTTGTGGAGAACCAACAAACATAATCAGGAATGGTGTTTATGTGAGCAATCCGGCATCAGTGGATCATGAAGCAACAAATGTGTGCAACTAAAATTTTACCAGCAAGAGTAAGGGATGCAACAACATTACGAAGAGGTTGAAAGACAACAAGTGATTTATTTTTCGATTGAAAGTTTGTGCAATTTAATAGAAGCCTTTGATCAATTCATACTTAAATTTAGAAGTTGAAGACATTACGAAAGGATAGCCATTGTGTTTTCAAAAATCATTCAAGATGTCTCCGTAGTGAAACCTGCAAGGAAGACAATTCAAATCGGAGGTTTTTCTTGTAGATAAAGGTTTCATGGAAGAAGTATGCCAAACGACCGTGCAGAGATAAAAGAAAATTGAAGCACTGCTATGGGTAGTCCTTATAAATCTACGGAGAATAAATTGACATGGATAGTGGTCATGAATCTACGAAGTTCTGTTCAGTGATTTGGAAATAAACACAATCTAATGTGACCCAGCAACGTAGAGGTTTTCGAAGAACCGTGGAAGGGAAAAAAACATTGTGCATTCTTAGCATTGTTTACCAAACACAACTACATCTCCAGGAGTATTGATTGACAGATTTAAAATCATGGCAAAAAGAAAATAAATTTAGTTTAAACCCTAAAGGTTTCTGAGCGTGTGATATCGTAGGTGAAGGAGGATTGAAAGTCATTGGTGGTAGAAGACGAGGTCAAAATCAATATTGTGCCCCTCTTGAATCAACTACCGGGTAGCCCAGTTGGTTGTATGTCTGAGCTAAAATGCTGCAAAAAGAAGGTGTGTGGTTCGAATCTTGCTAACACAAATTTTGTTGAGGTATGTTGTTTTAAATTCCTTTCAAAGTGGTTGGAATAGCTTAAAAGAAGGTGTGTGGTTCCGAATCTTGCTAGCACAAATTTTGTTGAGGTATGTTGTTTTAAATTCCTTTCAAAGTTGTTGGAATAGCTTAAAAGAAAATATTTTTGTTGAGGTATGTTGTTTTAAATTCCTTTCAAAGTGGTTGGAATAGCTTAAAAGAAAATATTTTTGTTGAGGTATGTTGTTTTAAATTCCTTTCAAAGTGGTTGGAATAGCTTAAAATATTTTTTTTTGGGTTTGAGACATTAGGAGTAATAAGGGTGTGTAATGTAACCATTGCTTCTATATATCAAAAAGTAATGTAATTTTACGAAAAGAAAAAATATAGGAGTAATAAGGGTATGTAATGTTATTTTATTAAAACAAAAAATATAGGGTGAAAAGACATAACATGGTGGTTGAGTTTAATTAAAAGGTATTTTTGATATTGTGATTTATTTTTGAGCATTAAAGAAAGGAGGCATAAGGGTGTATTATGGACTATTTGTTGATTGTAATTTTTGCTTGATAGTTTGAGGGTTTTGGTTTATGGTTAAATAATTTATCTTTTGTAAAACATTATCGTTGTGCACATCTTTTTGAAGAAAAAATTAATGTGTAAGATTTGAAAGAGAGATCTACTAACCAGTTTTGAAGTGGAAATTTGAAAGTAAAATTATTTTCAGACAGGTTTTTGAGGGCACATCTTCATCAAAGCAAGTTAAGAGGTATGGTGATATTATTCCTTCTTTAAGGTGTATAGTTGAGCAAATATTTATGAATCATAAGTTGGAGAAATAAGGATTGTATATGTGCATTGTTGGAAATATATGAGCTAGAGTTTGAAAATAAAATTGTGCTTCATTGTTGAATGAGACCTCAAACAATTGTGCTAGGGTTTGAGAATAAAATTGTGCAACATTGTTGAATGAATTTGTGAAGCAATTTATGCATTGGTTTGAGTGACATTGGAAGTGAATGTGCAAGTGTTATAAACCAGTTTTGTGAAGATAATTTGAGAAAATTTTGAGAAAGGACTTGAGCAACTTTTGTAAAAAAAATTGTGTAAAATTAAAGGCAGGTTTAAGAGCAAGTTTTGAGTAAGTTTAAGAACAAGTTTGTACAGGATCAAGAGTAGACTTGTACAATTTATGTGAGTAATTCTAAGGTAGATTTGTGCAAGGTTTGTAAACAGGTTTGAGGTAGATCTATGAGTAGGTTTTAGACATATTAGTGTAGATTTTTGAGCATATTTGAGCAAGCCTTGTGAGAAGGCTTGGTGTAAATTTACGTAAGAGTTGAGAGCAGATTTGAGCAAGCCTTGTGAGAAGACTTGGTGTAGATTTGGACAAATTTGAGGGGATAGATTTCTCTTGTGGATAGAGGTCCACAAACCAAAGTTAAGGGGATATAGTTTTCTTGTGGATAGAGGTCCACAAACCATAGTTGAGGGGATAGAGTTCTCCTATGGATAGAGGTCCACGAACCAGAGTTGAGGGGATAGAGTTATCCTATAGATAGAGGTCCATGAACCATAGTTGAGGGTATAGATTTCTCCTATGGATAGAGATCCATAAACTTGAGCATAGGGGATTGGTGTCTCCTTTGGACATAGGTCCATAAACATTGTAACAGGGAATTTGTTCCTAAGAGACTTGTTGAGAAAAGTTAGAAGAAATATTTTTTTTGTGGTTATAACCCATATTGAGTGAACCACGTTAAATCTGTGTCTCTCATGTGTGTGATGATTTATGCATTGCTTTGATTACTACTATTGATGATACTGCTTTGAAAAGTTATTGCAATTGATAACATTGGATAATATTATTTTAGAAAGAAAAATAAATTTATATTATACTGTTCACCCCCCTCTCAATATAATCTTGTGTTCTTCATCCATATTCTCCACCATATTCCAAAATTGTAACATTTTTTGCCATTCCAACACCTGTTACAACCCCTATTATAAAAATAGATTCCATCATCATTACTGCTACACCCCTTCCATCTACGCTAGGATCATTTTTCTCTTCACTCATAATTGCTTCCACCCTTGCAAATCATCCTACAATGCCTTCTTTGCAGAAGGTCAAAAATGTCTCATAGAAGATCCAAAATTTTTGGGGTAAGAAATTAGCCCGACCTTCTAAAAGTGCTGCTCAATTGAGAAAATCTATGATTATTGATCCTATGGCTAGGAAAAGAACACAAATCTCCCTCACTCCTCTTGTTAGTAAATCAGAGGAAGACATGACTGCAGAAGATTATCAATTGGAAGAACACATTGAAGATATTTTTCAATTGCCCATGGAGTATGAATTGGTTATAGCTAGGGCTCATCTTAAGACCATTTATATGTAGAGTGATATTTTCAAGGAAAAATATGAGAAATTAGAGGAAAAGGTTGAAAATTTGGAAAATACAATCAATTATCAGAATAAAGTGGAGAAGGTTGTAAGAAATAAAGTCAATAACTGGTAAAATAAATACCAAGAGACTATCAAATTCAAAGAGCAAGATGAAGAGCTAGAGAAAAATAATGAGACCTAGGTCAAATAGATACAATCCTTAAAATAAAATCTTCAAGTTGAGAAGACTAGAGTTGCAGGTTTCTCTAAATACAAAGTTAAGCAAATCAT
The DNA here is from genome assembly GCA_028583015.1 of Wollemia nobilis. Lineage (NCBI taxonomy): Eukaryota > Viridiplantae > Streptophyta > Pinopsida > Araucariales > Araucariaceae > Wollemia > Wollemia nobilis. The sequence goes on along the minus strand of JAQPPZ010016480.1, from coordinate 6,179,201 downwards.
AAAGCAAATATGGTCTAAAATTTTAGAGAAATATTCATAGATCTAACTTGTGATTTATTACATGGATGAGGCTAGCCATTTGTTATAGGTTACCAAAGAATACTTAGATAAGGCTAATGAAGAGCTACAAGCAATAATGTTACAAGTATAACAAATGTATAAGTTGTCTGAGAATAGATTCAATGTGTTGCTAAGTCCAACTTAAATAAAGCTTGGAATATTACAAGGTTAGTATCCAGAAATGTTCTCAAGAATAATAAGTTGATACAAAATGAGTGGCTACTAATAGATAAAATTGAAAGTAAGCTCCAAAATATTTTTGATGCCAATAAAGAAATGATGCAGTATGGTTTCAAAGGATTCTAGAATGAAGAGAGCATCCTTTTATTAGAAGAAGACTTTCAAACTAGCTTAACATAAATTATGAGAATGAGTTTGAAATAGATGCCTAGGAAGACCCGATTAATCAAGATCAAGTATCTTAGTTGATAAAATATTTAACCAAGATCAAATATTTGATGCAAGATCTTGTAGATAGGGAACACTCCATGTCTTATGAGAAAACTACCAAGTTGCAGTTTACCCACTAGCATCTCATGGAAATAGCTAATCCCACTAAATCAGCCTAGGATCAAGCATTAGAAATAGTGAATAAGATGATTCAACTGTTTGGAGAAAAAATAAAGCAAGATTCTAATGAAGAGGAAAACTGATGAATAAGAGGAAGAGATTGAAAAGGAGGAAGCTAACACAAAATATAATATGCAAGATACTAAGGAAATGCAAGAAAAAAAAGTATAAGATCAAACTTATTAGAAAGAAGCACAAAATGAATGAAGATCTCTTGCTAAGAAATATGAAACGGTTTTGAGAACCATATATATTAAAGAAGCTCTGAGAACATGCTTTGTAGATGTTTTTGATCCTAACAAGTGTCAGAGGTAGCAAGGAAAGCGTGAGTGGGAAAATTTCATATGAAATTAATGATATTGAACCTTCACAAGGAGGAGCAGCCCTGTGGGTAAGATACTCATATTTACCTCTAACATTGCTTCTATGTGAACCATTACTATCTGGATATCTTCATAAATGTTCAATATAATGATGGTCACAAGAAATTTATTCTTTTAGATAAAATTTGTAACTAGTTGGAATTCCATTTTAATTTTGCATTTCCCTCCATCCATTTTCATTTATACTGCCTTATTCTCCTATTATTTATCTATTCATTCATTCACTCATCCCACTCCATTATTCCATTTATTTTCACCATATCTATTCATTTCATAATATCTATCCATTTAGATTTTGAATTTAGTGGCCCAAAGGCTAAGACTCTGAGTTTTTCACTTTGCTAGCAAAGTTCCTTGAGAGGCACCATAATGTAGGCCCAAAAGTCCACACACTAATATTGCATTTGCAGTTTCACTTGTATCAAGGTACATGAATGAACCTTCAAAAAACCACATGAGAGTAGCCAAGAGAATATTGAGGTATATCAAAGTAACCTTGAATTTTGGCATACATTATGATGCTAACAACAAAATGGAGCTTGTTGGATACAATGACTCAAATTGGGGAAGTTGCTTAGATGATAATAAATCAACTTTTGAATTTTTTTCATTTGGTTTAGGAGTGATAACATGGAGCTCAAAGAAGCAAAGTATTGTTGCTTTATATTCTACAGAGGTAAAATATGTTGTAGATACTGTAGCAATTACACAAGCACTTTGGTTGAGAAAGGTACTTGAAGAGATTGGTGAAGTTCAAAATAGTCCAACAACAATTTTTTGTGACAACACAAGTGCAATCAAGATTGCAAATAATCTAGTCCATCATAGTAAAACTAAACATATTGATTTAAAGGTTTATTTCATAAGAGACATGATGGAAACAAATATTGTAGATTTGAAATATTGCAACACCAAGTAACAGTTTGCAGACCTATTTACCAAAGGTGTCAATAAAGGATAATTTTGAGATAAACATGTATTACCACTCAGAATCAAGGGGTAGTATGTTGGAGATTTATGCTGACTAAGAAAGATAAAACCAAAAGTTCATTCATGAATTTGAGGAAGCCCAAATATTTCTACAAGCCTTGAAGAGTCACCATGATTGTTGAACTTCCTAGAATGTGAAATGAAGTGTTGTAACATATTTTTATCTTTTGTAAATGCTAAATAGAGTATTATAGTTGTAGTATATTGTGGAAAAGTATTTGTAATATTTTTTATTTCATTTGAAATGAAAAACAACATCCTATTCCATTCATTTTGTGAAAAACATGCTTGTTGTCCCTATTTTTGAAACTTGCAGTCAACTTTTAGAGCTCATAACTTTTGTTTTATAGCTTAGTTTTTCACGTGTGATACACCATTAGAAATATCGTTTTGTGTAGAATTCACTTCTAAATTTTTTTAAAATCCTAACCACTTTTGGTCCCTCAAATTTAGTGTTGGAAATATTGAGTAAGTTGTGTTGTCATTGATGTCAAAAGGTTTAATGTCAACAGGTTTGATGTCAAAAGGTTAAATTTCAAAAGGTTGATGTTAGAGAGCACCTTGTATGGCAAGAATATTCTTCTATGGTTGATATGGTTAAAATTGATCAAGGTAAAGTTCATCTGAAAAGTAAGAAAATTGGTTGGAAAGAAGAGGCCATGGTTTAAAAGGAAAGACAAATATTATTATAATATTTTTCAATATTATAATAATTGGGTCCAAGAAATCATTAAAAAAAGAAATATCTTGGACAAGGTTTATTGAGCCTTTATAAAAGGTTGCAAAGGTTTCTTTTAAATTATTTAAATTAAAATATTTTAACAAAAGTTAAAATTTTAATTTAAAATAATTTATGGCGCAAAAAGTTTCAAATCAAATTCAAATTTAAAGCAAGAGAGGGCCGTCGTTTTTAAAACAAGGAAAAGAGTATTTAAAGGAATTGATTTATCATTTCCAAAGGCTAACAATTTGAATGATCAAGTGATGAAATAAATTGTGCACTCAAATTTCGAAAGGGAGAAGACATTCGTGAGTTTTAAAGGCAAAGGAAGCAAAGTTGTGTTGAAATATTCCTAAAGTAAAAGACATATTCCATAGCATCGAGCAGTGTAGGTGGTAGGTAGAATGTGGATAAGGTGCTTGTGAAGGGAAGGTTTTAGTTTTGAATACCACTGAGTTTTTTTGCAAGAGAATAAAGCATTTTTCATTTTTAATGAAGGCATTTTCAAAGAGAAAGCCGTGGGCATTTATTTTTGTGAGGGTGTGTGGCCCAAGTGGCAGCCTAGCCTTTGGCTAAGGCATTGTGGTGGCTTAGGTTGTGAGTTCGAGCTTGGGCGCTGGTCATTGAGACTTGTGTAATATCTTTTCGTAGATAGAATATTAAGGTATGCTTTTTAATTAATGTGCTTGGAATACGTGAGTTGACTTTGAGGCTTTAAAATTATGAAATGAAAATAAGTGAAATTGATTAGGGAGTCATAAGGGGTGTTAATTAATTTTTATTTTTTGGTGCTTAGAAATTAAACCAAGTATTGGATATTATAAGGTGTAAACAAAGGAACTTTATTTTAATGTGTGTTGAATATTATTTTGAAAAAGTATTGGAGATTATAAGGTGTAAACAAAGGAACTTTATTTTAATGTGTGTTGAATATTAGTTTGAAAAAGAATGAGATTATAAGGTGTAAAAAAGGAACCTTATTTTTGATATATGTTGAATATTATTTTGAAAGTGAAGGAGTGATAAGGTGTATTTGTGACTTGACATTTTATTGTATTTCTTGTATGGTGAAATATTTGTTGAGATAAATATTCTTGTGGAGATTTTGAGATAGACTATTGCTATCTAACCTAGAATTGGCAAAAGGATTTGGTTGTGAGTAAAATAGGTTTTGAAGACATATCTCCATCAAAGCAAAGAGGTATGGGCACATCATATTTTGTTTGAAATGTTGGAATGAATGTTGTATAATGTGGACTAAAAAGGATTGTTTGATAAGGATTGTTGAAAATATTTGAGTGAATGTTTATATGCTTCATGGTTGAATGTTTAGAGAACATTTGAGATAGAGATTGAGGATTATTTGAGTTAGGGTTTGAGACCTACATTGTGCACTTTGGTTGAATAAGTATGAAAATACCTGTTTAGGGTTTGTGAGAAAGTTATGTTTCATTGGTTGAATGATTGAGTGAAATTATCGAGCATTGGATTTGAGTGATGTTGAAAGTGAATGTACAAACATTAGAAACCATATTTATAAAAGAAATAAACCTAATGATTGAGTAGAACATATTGAGTTTTTGATAGAGTACATTATTCCCTATATGTTCCAGAGGTTAAACAAATTTTGAATAGAATATGTCTAAACTAATTCAAGTTAAAGGAATTACTTTAAATATTAGATAAAGAATTTGATAGCATTGTGTACAAGAATTGAGATTTATTGAGCATATTTTGTGAGTTGTTTTGAGTATGTATTAAGACAGATTTGAGGTAAGTCTTAGTGAAGACTTGAGAGCAGATTTGAGGTAAGTCTTGGTAAAGACTTGAGAACAGATTGAGCAAGTTCTTGAGAGGACTTGAAGACATATTTGAGGCAAGTATTAGTGAAGACTTGAGGACAGATTTGAGATAAGTCTTGGTGAAGACTTGAGAGTAGTTTGATAGAGTCTTGGTGAAGACTTGAGAGCAGATTGAGCAAGTTATGGAGAGGACTTGAAGGTAGATTTGAGGTAAGTCTTGGTAAATACTTGAGAGCATATTGAGAAAGTTCTTGAGAGGACTTGAAGGTAAATTTGAGGTAAGTCTTGGTGAAGACTTGAGAGTATATTGAGCAAGTTCTTGAGAGGACTTGAAGGTAGATTTGAAGCAACTCTTTGTGAAGACTTGAGAGTAGAGCTAATTGATTGATTTGTTCAATATTTGTGTTAAGGCTTGGGGTAAATCTAAGTAGAGTTAATTTATGTTTGATAAAGCTTTGTGTTAATGATTGAGGAAAAATTTGAGGACAAAGTTTGGTATAGATTTATGAGCAGGTTTGTGCTAGACTTGAGACAGATTTAGAGTAGATTTGTACTACACTTGGGATAGAGTTTGATACAGATTTAAGATAGAGTTAAGAGCAATATTTAGAGGTGATAGAGTAGATAACATGAGTATCTAGTGGATAGAGACCCATTATCTAGGATAGTGAGGATAGAGGTCTTCTATGGAGAGAGATCCATAAGCCAGAGTAGTGGGGGCAAAAGTCTTCTAGAAGATCATCAGCCAGAGTAGAGGGGAAAGAGTTCTCCTATGGATAGAGATCCATGAAGTAGAGTAAGGGGAAAGGAGTGTGATCCATGAACCAAATAGGAAGATAGAGTTCGTCTGTGGAGAGAGATCCATGAACCAATTGAGAAGATAAAGGTCTCCTGGATCAAGTTCCACGAACCAAAGAAAAGGGGAAAGAGTTCTATTTTGGAGAGAGATCCACAAATTAGAGTATAGGGGATTGATATCTCCTTTGGATAGAGGTCCATAAACATTGTAATAGGAAATTGATTTCGAAGAAGATTTTTTGATAAAAATTAGTAAAAATATTTTCTCCATGGATTAGCCCACATTGGGTGAACCACGTTAAATTGGTGTCTCTATTGTATGTGATGATTTGTGCATTGCTTGATTACTGCTATTGATATTGCCATTGATAATATTGTTTTAGAAAGAAAAGTAAAAGTTGGTCTTATACTGTTCATCCCCCCCTCTCAGTATAAGCTTGCGTTCTTCATTTAGACTATTGTACACTGCTATAATTTTTGCTACATTTTTACTGTTGTGATTCTTTTTTTGCTAATTTTTTTCACACATTGGTGCTATTCATTTTTTGGGTCATTTACTTCATAAGGAAGAACTATTGGAAGTGGTAGAAGAGGTTAGGATAGCCAACGTGGTTCTTAAAGAGGTGAAAAAGACATATATAGCTTTGGTTCTAAAAATCTAGGAGCCTGAACACATCTTTGGATTTCGACCAATAGCCCTTTGTAATTTCCTATATAAAATTATCACTAAGATCATGGAAGAAAGGGTGAAACCTCTTCTTCATAAAACTATTTATTCGAAACAAGGTCATTTTTGGTAAGGAAGGTAGATCTTGGATGAGATAGCCTTTGATCAAGAGACCATCCACTCTATGTAGGTTCAAAAACTACTCTTTATGTTTATTAGGATAGACCTATCCAAAGCATATGATAGAGTTGATTGACACTTACTCCTAAAGGTGTCGAGATAATTTGGATTATTAATGGAATGGGTAGAGCAAATCAAGAGATGTATTTCCTAGGCTTCCTATTTGGTTCTAGTAAATGGAGCTCCTACCTAACTATTTACAACCTCTAGAGGTAATAGATATGGAGACCCCTTATCCCCATACCTATTCATAATATTGGTTGAATGTATAGGAAAACCACTAGCTAAGGATAGGGAAATCAAAGCTTTAGAGGGAATAATATTAACAAATGAAGCTAAACTAATTATTCACCTACAATTTGTTGATGACACTACTTTATTAGGAAAAACAATAGCAATGGAGACCTCAAGAATTAAAATGATTCTATGATTACTTACAAATGCAACTAGACAACTTATAAATGAAGATAATTCCAAGGTCATCTTTTTTCATTGCTCACCTAGGTAGGATATGATGTTGTTAGATAAATTGAGATATAATTCTCTCCCAACCATCTACTTGATAATTCCACTTATAGCTAGGAGGCATAAAAATGAGGAATGGACTTTGCTATTAGAAAGAGTGAAAGCCAAAGGGAATAATATATGTCTTTCTATAAGAGGTTAGATGACCCTGATAAAAGTAGTTCTCCATGCCATAACTATTTATGTCTCTTCAGTGCTAGACATCCCTAAGGTAATTCTTAAAGAATTAGATCAAATAAGCTATAGATTCCTTTGTAGTGGAGTCAAGAAAGAACATAAATGGGCTCTAGTGAAATGGGATACTTTATGCCTTTAAAAAATAAGGAAGGACTAAGAATTAGATCCGTATTCAAGAATAACAAGACATTGATGACTAATTTATATTGGAGAATACTAAAATCCCCTGAGGAATTGTGGATTCTAATTTTGAGGTTCAAATATGAAAAGAATAAAATCTCGGTAGAGCTTACCAAATTCCACTTCTTAGCAAAGGATTTTCCATATTAATGGAACTCAGAATAGGAGAGGATATGATCAATAAAATATTGTTCTAGATTATCCATAATGGATATAAGGCTAACTTTTGGATAGATTTGTGGGATGGTCATCCTCATTTAATAACACAATTATCAACTTGAAGATCGTTGATGAAGAATCTACATAGAAATAATTGGGTTAAGATATCCAATTAATGTAAGCCTCAAAGCAGAAGTTGTGAGTTGGGAAGACAATGAATCCTAATAGAGGAATGACTAATCCAAGTTTTAGAGTATTAGAGAAAAAAAATCTATAGGACCATCCATATGAGATCACTCTCATGGTCTCAAGAGAAGGATACTCTTGGATGGGGTAGAAAAAAACAAAGTGAATATATAGTTACCTCTGGATACTTAGCACTCTATCAAAGTACCTGTTGGCATTTTTGCCACATTAATTTTTATTATTAATTATGCATGCTTAAGCTGTGGCCCAATGCAGTTTTGTGAGTTCCGAGAATTAAATGCAGTCCAAAATTAAATACTTTGAGGATTTCCAATGCATTCAAGGTCAAAGAAGCACCCAGGCCACCAAAATTGAAGGATTTATTGGTTCGAAGTCACTGTTCGTGGATTAAGTCAATGGTTTCATGCATATTTAAAAAAAAACAAATTTAATGAAGGTGGTTCTTCGAAGTTGACATGTACATTGCATTCAATTTTGTGGGTCTCCAAGGCTGCAATTAAGGGGATCGTGTGCATAATTTCCAATGCATAATTGTAGATCACAAGGAAGTCGGTTTCAAATGTTTAATGCTGCAAAGAGGACGACCCTCTATAAAAATCAATGTAAGCTTCATTTGAAAGTGTGGTTGGAAAATTCTCTGCTAGAGACTGGAAGTTCATTTGCAGGAATAAAGGATTGGCTTCTATTTTTCAAGTGTTTGCATTCGTGATTTCCTTTCTGTTCATGTTGCATTTCTAATAGCATTTGTATGTCTTCATGGCTGTTACATTTAAATTCTGCATACTGGATTTGAATATTGACGTAAGAGTATAAATTCTCGGAATGTGATTTTGGAGGGTTTTTCCGTATGCATCGTGCGGAAGTTAAGTTAGTAACTTTTATTGCTTGTTCGTTGCTCGCACTTGAAGTTTCATGCTCGCTATTTTCTGATCCCATAACTTCGGCTCGTGGCCATATTTCCCATTTCTTTCTCGTAACATTTTTTTAATTTCTTTCCAAGTAACCCTTATCTTACACCAAGTTTAGAATAGTGAAGGGAACCAGCCCACTCTGGAGATTGGTCTGGGAGCCATTTCTTGCTTCCAGCCTTTCAATGTTGGCCAGGTCTAGGGTGCACTCGTAAAATCCTTTCCTGTGGCAGATTTTGGACCAACAGTACCCAAGCTCGTTAAGAGATATATTCACATAGTTGTGGGCATAGAACCTTTTGTCCAAAATATGATTTTTCATTTTGCTTATACTTCATAGAAGGGTGCTGATAGGGAATATTTGATAAAAAGAGGGATACATAGACCTTTTAGATGTGAGATGTGTTGGGATAATGATAAAATAATCTCTCATCTCTTCATAGAATACCTTATCATAATCAATTTGTGGAAACAAATGGTAGCTCTATTATGTATCCATTAGTATAGGATATCATCTATAGAACAATTTTGGAAGGAGTGACCTAAATGGGAGGAAATGGACCAACCCAATCAACATTTATTTAGGTGTGGATGACTCTCCCTATGTGGAATTTGTGGAAGGAGGAATAATTGTATCTTCAACCAAAATTATAGAGGTAACCACTTTGTCTGGAAAAGGATCACAACATATATTATGGAGTCAATCCAATACCTATCAAAAGGGCCCTAGAATCCTAAATAGAAGTGTATTCAAATAAATCCATATTACAAGTACCTCCAATGATGGTAACATAAAAAAGGGTAACCCCAAACCACACACAAGTTATTTGGACTGGGAATTGGAAACCTCGTCTAGAGGGATTGGGTAAGATTAATTCAAATGGAGACTCAAGGGAAAATCCAAGAAGAGTGAGAATGAGGGGAATAAATCACCTCTTGAATGACACCCTTGCTTTTATCTTTGCAAAAAACCTAGGTATCTTATCCAATAACTGGGGAGAGGGATATGCCATTTTAAAGGGATTATAGGATGATTTGAAGGTGGGATGGAGGAAAATTTAGGTGAATCGGACTCCCAAATTATGATTAACCACTTACAAGGACCAAGTAAGCAAAAGAACACAAGTTGGAGCATATAGAGAATAATTGAGCAAATACAGATGATCCAATAGTGCTTTGAGACAGTAGAGTTCATACACATCTTTAAAGATCATAATAGGATGACAGATGCGTTGGCTAGCTGGGCTCTTGAATGAGGAGACATTACTTGCTGTGGATTTCCTCCTTGATGGTGCACTCAACAAACTAAAAAAACTCTTTTTTTTTATGATCTAGACTTATATATCCTTACTTTACATGGTTACTCTTATGCATAAATAGTTGTAATAAATTAGATGTGAGAGAACATAGTCACACATCCTTTGTAAAAACATGACTGAAAAGCTTTCAAACCTAAAAATACAAGACATGTTTCAAATAAATTAATTTATTAATATATATTACTAAAAAAAAATAAAAAATAATAATTAACCTATTATTATTCTACCATTGTATAGCGATGATATAATACAAATAGTATTTGTTCCAATCCCATATAACTCTTTATAAAATTTATCATTTCCAATCACCCACAAATAGAAGAGCATTTGTTTTAACATGAATCCTCATAGGTTATCTAATATTTATTTAGGCATTAGTCAAAGTATAGACAGGCATAGAGGGTTTGTCCTTTATAATATACATATTTATATATTTTTTTGTTTTTAATCCTTTAAACGTTTTCAATCGCATGGTTAACCCATAAATGTTCCACATGCTTAAGGTTTTTGTTTATTTTTACTTTTGTTTTTTATGTTTAAAAAACATTGCCTCCCTTTGGATTGACACCCTCGCTTAGTTTAACAAAGTCCAAGCTTATTAAAAATCCTATTACATTCATCCTTTTTAAAATGTATTATTAAAAAAAGCATGCAAAGCTTGAAAGCAATATATTGATTAATATTAGTTTTCGTAATAATACACAAAAACCAATTTTACAAAACAAAATCAACGCATGCAAGTGAAGAGATACACAATACAAGAGCTTGGTGGAAATGCACAGGCGGCGGATGCTTGGATGGTAGAGTTCGACCTCGATGTTGAAGAAGCAAAGCTTGTGGAGGAGAGACTTTCTGTTTTTTTTAATCCCTCCTTTTCTTTTAAATGAGAAAACTAGAATTTAGGTAAGCATAGCTTCAGGTCTCGAAGGCTACCTGGGGGAGGATCCTAGTTATTCTTTCTCGGCTTCGTATGCTAATGTGGCTGCGAGAAGAGCAGGTGGTGACGAGTTTCTTCACTTTAATATTACCTCTATGGTGAATCAAATCCATATCCGAAACAACCTTATTAATAAGGTCATTAAAGATAAATCGTGGAATTTGGTGGGTAAATTTCAAGAGGAAGGCCTGATTTGGATGCACTGAGGAGATGGGCTTTAGCTAGGTGGAGACCTCTTGATTCTCTTGAAATTGTAACTATCCAAAAAAACCTAAAAACGTATTTTGGAAGAAGGCCTTTGGTTTTTCGACAAAAAGAGGATTATTTTCTAAGTATAGATGGGGACCGAATTTTAATCTTTATGACGTAGGGTATTAATCAAATTCCATTGTGGGTTAAGTTGCCTGATTTTCCACTCCACCTCTGTCATGAGAGCGTCTTCTAGGCCATGGCCAAAACAATAAGAGACTTGATCTGCTTTGATCAAACCACAAGTTTTATATCAGAATGTGTGTGATGGCGGATATTAAAAAAGAGTTGCCGAGCTCTATTGAGCTCATTTTTCATCTAGGCACTTGGTTAAGGCTATTGAATACGAAAACAAACAAAGTCTGCTAGAAATGCAGGAAGGATGGTCATCATAAAAACTTATGCCCTCTTCGCCCTAAAGCTTCGAGCAAGCCAGCAGCCCGCAAGAAGGCCAGGGATAGGTAGGTGCCCAAGAATCATCCATCAGGTTTGAAAGGTAAAGTGCCTGTTTCCAATCGATCCAGTGAGGCTGAAAAGTCAAATTGGTTCTAATAAGGAGTTTCAGGAGAATGAGTTTCTTTTGTCTAATTTATTTAATGGTAATGAGGAGCTAAACATGAAACCAGTTATCCCAGGGATGGGTGTTGTTCCGCTCCTTAAGGTAAACCAGTCCGAGTTAACTTTTCATAACACCTTTGATTGCCTTGATAGAGAGGAAGCAGTGATTCAACAGTTAATGAAATCTTTTTTAGCCCTCCCTTGGCCCTATTCTGGGGAGAAAGCTTTCCAGGCCCTAAAATCAGGAGCTATCAGAAGTCCTATAGAGACATAGGAGTTAAAAGAAAAGTGGGAAAACTTAAGAAGAGGAAGTTCGTCTCTGAAGCAGTCATTGGAGACCATCTCAGTTTGAGTCTAAAAAAATTTGAGTATCAGATGTAACAGTAGACAACTCAGATTGGATGCTTTTAAAATCTCCGCACTCAAGGATGAATGAGATGATGTCGGATGCGATCTGAGAGTTCTATGTGTTGTGTTTTTCATTGCAATGCCTCTGGTGCTCTCTGTTATTTTCTATGGTGTTGTAGGGGTCTGGAATTAGGATTTCCCGATTTTCAGATTTTGTTGGGCGGAAATTGGAACTCTGAGGTGGTTTCATTTTTAAATATCTATTTGGGCGGGAAATTTATGCCTATCATTTTGTTTCAAATCTGCTTGTGGATTTTAATTGTATTAATTGTTTATCTCTAGGGAAAGCTTAGGTGGCAATCCACAAGTGTGTGGTCCACATGCCAACCATGAAAGGTTATTATTGTATCATCCTTCGTGATTTGGAGTCAGTTGGAGTCGCTAATCTCCTCTCGAGTGGTACCCCCAAGGACTCTCTTTATGCAATTGACATTGGTTGTTGATTTTGGATATTGTGTGAGGTTTGTGAGTTGGTAGGTCCTTTTTATTTGGATTGTTTTAATGTAGGTTAGTCTTTGTTTTCTAGTTAAGTTAGTTTTTTATGGTTTGTTTTTGGTGGAGCTAATGTAAAAGGTTGAAGGATTTCTTCCAAAATCTTTTTTTATAATCTTATAAAAAAAATTCAACGCATGGAAGGTGTATGATATAATTTAATTATATTATTTTTAGCCATGAAAGTCATTAGTTTTGTTTTGTATATATATAAAAGCTTCTATAAAACATAACTCAAATTACTTATCATTTAAAAAATTATTATTATTTTTTGGTTACTTAGAGGAATTGGTAACTATTCATCTAGATTTAAAGGAGATATTGTTATAACTTATACCTCTCCATGTTATTATCCACACTGTGTGAGGGAAGCCACTAGTGGATGAAGACTACGAATTATAGGTCATTTAAAAAATTATTATTATTATTTTTGTTTACATAGAGGAATTGGTAACTATTCATCTAGATTCAAATCTTGGACTTTCACTATAACCTATACCTCTTTTCATTATTATTAACTAGATTATTGGTGGCTCAAGACTAATACTTTTATTCAAATAGACGTGCCTCCAAGGTTTGAACTTGAATCTCCTCTTAATAAACGCTAGAAATTAAAAAAGGATTATCAAAGGGTTATGTTAAGTGTCTAGATAATTTAAATCTTTCATTTTTATGAACATCTTACTTGCTATTTCACCTAAAATTTATGATCTCTAATTTGCATGTGCATATAATATTAAATTTAATAATTATAATGAGAACATTTTTTTTGATTGGAACCAACAATTATATTAAAAAATAAAAGAGGTTACAATTAAAAAGGAAGTTAAAAAGATCACAGCTCTGGTTGCAAGGTCACCCATACAATCAAAACCCGAATCAACCCCTAAAAGGATAAATATACAACATAAATAAACATAGAAAATAAATTGGAATAACAAAATACCTTAAACTGTAAAAGTGTAGAATTGTAGATCTAAGCACTAAGTAGACTTATTGCTTCGTCATTCTGTGTTTGTCCAATGCTACAAAGCCATTGGAACTCTTGAGTTGAAAGGATGAAACGGTATACTATCTTCATCTTCTTTTCTTTGTAGAGGACTATTAGAACACTATCTTCATCTTCTTTTCTTTGTCGAGGACTATTAGAATGCCAAAACCACATAGAATAGGAAGGAATTTTAGTTTTTTCTTCTTCGATGATGGCTTTGCATACGACATATTATCACCATCGCTAAAATATGTCAACACACTGTAGCTATTGGATGAATCAAGAACATAACTACCTAACTGGACACTGGTTATATGAAGTCGCTTCTCTTGAGCCACATATTCTTCTACAGATCTCCTTCTCGAGCTACGAGATCACCTTGCATTAACCGAGGAGAAATGTACTAAAGGACTGTCTGGTTGTGCACACTATGAAGCAACCTCTATTGCATCCCTTGAGGTATGAATCTATTAAGATGAGGGACATTTCACTTACTATTCCACCAAAAATGTTGTGATCTCTGGTTTGGATGTAAATATAACATCAAATTTAATTCTTTTAAAGGTGTTATGTCTATGTCTATCTTTGGCGTTATTTTCTCCTAATATTTCTAGGAAATAAAAAGGCATCAAATTTAAATATAGTTTTTATATTAAAAATTAACATATTTAATTATTTGAATTTTTTATATAAAATATTTTTTATGATATTATTAGTAATAATATATAGTTTAAAAACCCTTGCAATTCAGTGGATGCCTTTTTGGGCAAGAAAGTTTTAGTAGACCACCTTGCATTACAGTTGGTTTGTTGGGAGGAAGGCTAGCCAGCTAGAACCACAGTTAGGGGGTTGGGGGAAGGAGACTAGGTCAGCTGAAGGATCTTTAACAATTGGTTATGTTGAGGGGTGGTCTCCTACCTTTTTTTGTTCTGGGTTGTTGGGCCTTTGGTTTGGTTGTTGGTACTACAGATGCAGACTAGTTTGCTGAGTGGAAGACTAGGGTCAAATGATGGAATCATAGTTGGGGGCTAGGTAGAAGGTTGGGTTAGCTAAAGGAACCACAACAATTGGCTTTGTTGATGGGTAGATGACTAGAATACTTTGTGGTTGGGTACTTGGGATCCAACTTTATTTTTCTCCCACTGGAGTGCTATTGTTCCAATCGGGTTATGCTTTGTTCACTTGGATCTAGTGGAAAGTGATATGTTTTATGATTGCTGGTGTGTTAAAATCCTTTGAACCTTTATTTTATTTGGATTTTGTGTTGGATGTGTTTTCGGGTGTTGGAATTGCTGTGGGACTAGCAAGAGAGCTGAAGATATTGTGTTTAGTTGTAAATCTCACCAACCATCAGCTAGATGTCAACCTAGACCTAAAAATTGATAGATCCAATTGACGAGTTTTTCTTGACAATTTATTCTTTTGTAGTCAATTGGGTGTTGGGTTTGGGGATCCTTTTAAAACCCAAGTGTGGCCATTTCTTTTGGATTGGAAGGACACTGTGTTTCTCTATTGGGACAACTCATGGCCTTTAAAGTTTCAATTTTTTTCCTAGTTTTAGGGTGTCTTATGTTTTCGGTTGTTGTTCCTCTACCCTTGGTGATAGTCTTGGAGCCTTGGGCGAGATGTATTAGATGTGCATAATTCGTGTGTTTGAGTTGTTATGGAAGACTTTATGGTTCATGTTATTGGATACCTGATGGGTGTGTTTACCCCATCCATCAGATGGTTTTCTAGGTTGAAAGCTTGGGTTTACTGGTTCTTCCCATTAGGTAAGATTCCTTTTGATTTTCAGTTTATTCTGTGTTATTTGGTTTGAGTGGGAGGTGTAATTTAAAGTTAAATTTCAAATTTTACCACTTATTTTTCATTTTTTTGTTAGAGTCATTGAAACAGGATTGCAAGATTGTTAAGTCATGCAGTTGGTTTCAAATTTAAAGTTTGTAGTTTGAACGAAAGATTCAAATTTCAAATTCTTTTTCAGTGCTTAGGTTTAATTTTAGGTTGGTGTTTTCTTCTAAGTTTCAATGTGGGACCTTGATCTTTGGTAGTATCATTTCGAAAAAAGGGTCGAGGTCCCTTTACCTAATAAAAAATAATATATATTTTAATTATCAAATGGTATTGTTTAATCATTAAATATTTTGAATTTAAAGAAAGAGACTTAAGTTTAAATCTTGTATAATAATACATGCATAATTGCTAAGTTATTATAATACGATTATGTGGTAATGATGTAATAAGAGTAGGCCCAGTTTTAGATCCACATAATATATTTTAATCACGTATCAATTCTCAAGCAGTTACTCATGTTTTAATAGGCAATAAGGTTCATGATTTCATTGACTATTCTAATGGCCATACTTCTTGGAAACTTATTGTTGTTCCTAGTTTCCCTGCCCAGTCCTAGGTTATCTCTCTTTTATTAAAATCTATCATTCACCCCACAAATGAGGCCAAGGACTCTCTGATTTGGGCCTGCACTGACAGTGGTCAATTCTTAGTCAAAACTACATACCACCTCCTTTTGCTAGATCAAACCGGCCAACTGCCCATAAAACATATCTGACTCAAGCATTTGACACCCAATATTTTGTTCTCCTAGGTTACAACCCAAAATAATATTCTAACCATAGAGAATCTACAAAAAAAAGGCTTTCATTTGGTTAATAGGTGCTATCTGTGTAGAGCTGGCTAGAAATCCATACAACACCTTTTTATTGAATCCGACTTCTCCAACCTTGTGCTAAATAATGTGGTTAACCTCTTCAACATCCAATGGGACAAGCCCCCCACTCTGCTTGAACTCTTTGACCAGTGGCCCTCTCCTTTTCATAATCCCAGACTTACCTTTCTTTGGAAGTCTTGCCTTCATCATTTTTTATGGCAGATTTGGCTGGAAAAAAATAGTAGAGCCTTTACAGATATTTCAAGGGATGCCTTCTCGATATCTAATAGAATCTTAAGCTATGTCATTGAAAATGCCTTCCTTATCCCTTGCCCTCCTATTCCTACCAACTCCCCTGAACTCCCTTTGTTTTCATCTTTGCATATTCCTATGGATGATATTTGTCTGCACTCAAAATCCAACCCGAGGAACACTTCCCATTGGAAGCCACCACCTCAGGGCTGGCTGAAATTCAACTTTGATGGTGCTTCCAAAGGTAACCCAGGCAAAAAAGATGCAGGGGGAGTTCTTAGAGACTGCAGGTTATATATCATCTTGGCTTTTACGGAGTTCTTAGGGATTCAAAAAAATCATTTTGCAAAAAATTGTGCCCCGTGGAGAGGTGTTTCTCTTATTCAAGGCTGTGACAACAAAATTATAATTGAAGGGGATGCCTTAAATATAATAAAATACATTAAAAATGGCAAAGAACCATCATGCCAAACTAGAGTTATGAACAATGAAATATGCAAAATTATTTCACAATGGCAGGAGTTTCTGGTACAACACACTTACAGAGAGTCCAATAAATTAGTTGATTATCTTGCCAACATGGAAACCACCATTGAATACCTCTCCATTTGGTATGATGACTTTCCTCCCAACATTTTTGACTTGGCCATAAGTGATAAAGCTCATGGGTGCTAAATTTATTTCAAAATTTGTTATACATTTTGTTTGTACTTTTATGTGGTTTCTCCTTAGAATCACAATAAGGTCCTGGTAATATTTCTCATATTTAATTTTGTCCAACAAGTGGACCTTTCAATTTTGTTTTGCTATGAAATTCTCCTGTTGCAATTTCTTAGTTTTGCTATCTACTTGCTGCCTTAGGAGGGTTTGGGGTCTCCTTTGTCTTTGGTTCAATGTTCTAGTAGTTGTGTGTCTTTTGACCACCATTCTACTTTATAAGGACTTGCCCCCTAGTCATGAGATTTATCTTTGATTTTACTGTATTATTGTAGCACTGTTGCTTATGTACCACGGTTTTGGGGTCTCCTTGCAAAAACCTATTCTAATTTAATTCTTTCAACTCACCAAAAAAATAATATATATTTTAATTGGTTATATGGAATTGAAATGGGTTCCACTTGTATTACATCAAGTCACACAACTAGATATAACATTTTGATAATTATATATGTAGATAGATAGTTTGACAAGATGATCCACATAATCTATTGAAAAACTAATATATATTGTAATTGGTTATATGAGATTGAAATGAGTTACACTTGTACTCCATCAAGTCACACAAAGAGATGTAACATATTATATTATATATATATATATATATATATATATATATATATATATATAAAACTATTTTGTCAATGTGAGAAACCCCTACGATTGATGTTTAGGGCTTAGCATTCCCATCCCAACCATGATCCATCG
Organism: Wollemia nobilis; assembly: GCA_028583015.1. Lineage (NCBI taxonomy): Eukaryota > Viridiplantae > Streptophyta > Pinopsida > Araucariales > Araucariaceae > Wollemia > Wollemia nobilis. The sequence continues at coordinate 6,161,575 of JAQPPZ010016480.1, read as the reverse complement.
TAAGGCTGAGAGCTAAACTTATCAACAAATAATTAACACACAATCCCTACACACAAAATAGTTTGAACCTTGGACCTTTGAGCCAAACCCCAAAATATTGCAGAGTCTCCCTCAGGACCATACCATTTGATATTAATAATAGTGTTTATATATATATATATATTAAAATATATTTATTCAAAAAGTAAATTTTTAAGATCCATTATATACTCATTGTACTCTAGAGGAGGTATTAGCATTCTGCTAGTAATTAAAGTTATATTATTAGATTTTTCAATAAGTTATGTGTAGCTTCTATTTTATGCCACTTCCATTAAAATTTTAAAAATATTACATTGTTGCCATGACAATTAAACCATATCCAACTCATCTTTTTATCAACTATATTTTTTATTCATTTTTATCAAGTATACTCTTCATATTTAGTAAATGATCTTGTTTCCATAGCCACTTCTTGATATCATTTTCATTAAGAGATAGCATTTAAATTTTACTAGGATGAAAATCAACACTATGATTGGTTAAATTTTTTGCTATCTAGTTTCCTTCTCCATAGATATACTCATATTTTAAAATATTATTTCTAACCATAGTTCATTAACATTAACAATAATGTTCTTTTTTATTCAGTATTAACATTAGCAATAATGTTATTTTTTATTCAATATTAATATTAGCAAGAATGTTACTTTTTATTCAATCTCCAAATCCATTTTTTATAACATCAATAATAATTTATTTATCCCCCTCAATTGAAATAATATTTATTCTTATTAAATAGCAATTTTGATAGCCTATAAGAAGATAACATCTGCATAATTGTTAGTTGAAGTTTCATATGATTTAAGTAAGTGAAGGCAATTTTATCTTTATCATTTTGAAAAATACCACCTCCACTAGTTTTTATTGGATTTCGCTTGAAATCACCATCAAAATTAATTTTGATAAATATATTTTTGAACATTTTCGTTTTACCTTAGATTGAAGTAGATTTGTTTTGTTAACTCCCTTGTTGCAGATGATCCTTCTTTCTATTTCAAATCTTGTAACCAATATACTAGCACTCATTTTTCTTCACTTGAGATTTCCCACTATGAGCACCAATTTTTAAACATTATACACGAGAGGCAATAATATGGTTCAAAATTGAGTATAATTTTAATATTTGTTTTTAAAAATTCTATTTTTCCTTTCAAGCCATAAATTACAAAAAAAAATTATAGGACTAATCCTCCATAGTATAATGCTTTAGCTTTAAAACAATTAATCCAATAATTCATTAATTCATTGAATGCTAATGAAGGTACACAATATATATTTATATATTTTTGAAAAAGCGACCTCAAATGGTGTAAGTAAAGAGACAATGAAGAAGTAAATAATATGACATTTCTAGATACTTCTCACACAAGGCAAACCACAAAGGTCTATGATATCCTCTTCTTTGCAATTCTTTACTCTAAGAATATTGCTTAGAATAATAACCAAAGAAATGTTGAGGCCTTTGAGAGGGCCTCTACTGACTAAACATTATTTGAAAGGAAATCACTAGGAGTACGATATTTTGATTGCTCTAAAGTCTTATATTCAAACTTGATCAATTATCCACCATCTTCCCATAGATTCCAAACCAACTTATCCTTCTATGTAAAAATAGGCAAATAGAACCCTTAAGCATCTTTTGAGGCTCATCCACTCTTTGTACGAGTTCCTTTCCTTTAACCAGGTTATTAATAAAAATACATGACCTAGAGTTGTTGCTCATATTAATATAATTTCTTATAAGCTAGTCATGTTTGAGCTAACAATTTTCATTTTTGATAATAAATAAGAGAATAAGACTTCAACCAGCTCCATTGTCTTAGTTTTTGTTGTTCTTTTTTTTCATGTTTTCATTTGCGATGTTTTTGTATCCTTTTATTGTTTTTATTTTGGTTGTGTTTTGTTATGTCATTTTTGTTGTTTTGTGTGGTTCGTGTTCTGTTTTTTTTTTTGTTGTAGTGTATTTGTTTCATTTGGTTGTTTTTGTTATGGTAGTGTTGTGTTTTGCTATTTTTGTGGTTTTTTCTATGTTTCGTGTTTTTGGTTTTGTTTTTTTTTTTTTGGGGGGATTTGTATTTGTTTATGTATGTGTGTGCTTGTTTTTGTGTTTTAGGCATGCTCCTTGAGTGTGTCAAAGGTGGTTTTTTTTTCTTGTTTTTGTGTTTTAGGCATGCTCCTTGAGTGTGCCCAAGGTGGTAGGCTAGGTGCAAGCCCTAGGTATTTTTTGTGGAATATATACCCCTTCCTCCTTGTGTCTTACCCAAAAGTGGCATATATTTTGGAATGTTTTCCTGAAAAAAAAAAAAGTCTTCAACCAAACATCAAACAAAAAATTTATAGAATCCTCTGACCTCTCCACTGAATAATGATCTAATATATTTCTTGATCAAATAAAACTATCTAATATGGATTTCCATATTGTCAATACTCTAGGTAGGGTTTTATTCCTAAATAATTACATTACACCAAAAGAACCTATATATTTTTGAAGTAACATTTTTTTCAAACTTTACTTGATTTTTGAATAATCTCTAGCGAAGTTTTTACCTTAATACCAATATCAAAAGTCTAAAATCCTGCAAGCCTTCCCCTTAAATAAAAATTATTTGAAAACCACATCCCAATTGTAAAGAGGAACCCTAAATTTTTTATCACATCATTTTCAAAGAAAATCTCTTTGATTTTTTTTTAAAATTGGATGTTATACCTATTGGAAATATTGAAAGTGACATCTATATAAAGGAATAGATCATAATGTAGTTGTTATGAGTTGTAACCTTCTCACCATGGTCAAGAATTTATCTTCTTAACCTACCAAACAAGATTTTATTCTATTGAAAATGGAGTCCAAAGATGTTTCTTCTTTCCTTTATCATACAAAGAAATATCTAAAAATCTTGATTGGAATTTCAAACTATAAACCCTAAAATATACATAATAATCCATTATGACTCTAGTATAGTGTTAATAACAAGCGATCCTAGATTTTATAATATTAAACAATTATCCAACAACCTTTTCATAACATGATAATATTGATTTAAACTCCATGTTCTCACTGATTGATAAATGACCAAAATAAATGTATCATCAATAAATTAGATATGATATTTGTTATACCTCATATTTGACTCCTCCTAAATAAAGTAAAATATTCTTAATTTTATTTCACTTTTCAAATAGATATATACATATTTTACGTTATGTTTGAATAAGATTTACACTTTTGGCTCTCATAAATATTAGAAGATATAGATGAGATAATTTATTATTTATGTCTAGCTATAATTCTAATTTTTTTAATGAAATGACCCATGGATTTTTTGAATATATATATATATATATATATATATATATATATATGGAATATATACATATATATTATTATAATAATAATATGGTGACTAAACTAGGAGTATAACTTGTGGTAAAAAATTATTTTATTTTATAAGATATAATTTTTTATAACTTGCTTACATCATTGGATTTCTTGTTTTGTGTATTATAACATCAATTGGCCATATGAAAGATTTAAATAAGTATTGAAGGAGATATTGCCTTCTAAAGTTGACTCTATGATTTATCAATTAGTTCACAATTTTTTTACATGTATTCTTGTTAAATCCATCGAAAAAATCATTGTTATAATAATTCTATTAATATAAATAGAAACTTTATGTTAAATAAATATTATATTTTCCATTAATAATAATAATAATAATAATTGTGAGCCAAGAGCAAATGCAAGCTAGGAAAGAGCCTCACTTTTTTTATTCTAGAAATCGTGAAAATGTTGGGGGTGAGACTAGGAAGCAAGTATTAGTAAGGAAGAAAAATGAGAGGAAGGAGTGAGTGCCACACCTTGTTATAGATCTTAGTAGAAACTCAAAAACTTAAGGATTAATGTGAGAAAAATCTAGGTAACATGGTAGGAAAGTCATTTTCCTTAATAGAAGTAAGGATGCCCCCGATAAAAGGAAGAGTAAATCTATGGTAAATCCTATCTAGGTAGTAGATACTACACTAGAAGTCACTATAAGGGTGAGATGAATGATGATATAATGGTTCTTGAAATGAAAAGGTTAATATATAAGTTCCATGGATAGTGGTCAACTTTTTCAAAGACTTAAAATTGGATCAAGTGGAAGTGGGGATTGAATTCAAATTACTTCATGAATTTTCTTCCAAAAGGATTTTTTCTTATTATCTTATCTAGTTTAGAAATCAAGGATAAAATAATGGATATTGACCCTTGGTTTAGGGCAAAGATGCATTATATTTAAGACTATGGAGTGAGAATTATTTTGTGGAGGCAAAGACTATTAAAAGGATTTTGGTGTGGATTAGGCTTTTTGGACTTCCTTATTAGCTCATCAATAAGGAGGTTTTGAAGAACATCACCAATAATATAGGGGACTTCATCCAAGAAGGACCGAATACTAAGGAGAGAAGGTATGTTGTATATACTTTAATATGTGTTACGATGAATATTTTAAAACCTTAATCCATTAATATTAAATCTAAAATCGAGAGAATGAGATTAACAACTATATTATAAAAATATTGCATTCTAATGTTACAAATGTTATGAGACCAAACACATGGTAAGATATTGCAAATAGAAAACAATGTAGAAAGAGATACACTTTTGGACATGAGACAAAATTCAATATGAATCAAGGAGATCATATCATGATAGAATCTAGGACAAAGTAAAAAATTTCCACTACTAGAAAATGGTAAAAAAAACCTATGCATTGTCAAAAGGTAAAGGTCATTATAGTTTACTTGAATCAACAATTAGAAGAAAAAATGATAAAAGGAATGAGGAAGTACAATGTTAAAGGGGCAAAGGAAGATGGGTTGACAAATTTTAAAGTGAATGACGTGAGAGAGGTCAAGGTTAATCTTGGTAAATCATCTTCATTTTTTTCAAGTAGCCTAAAATACTCTCCTTATAATTAAAACAAAAGTAGTATAGAGTGTATATGTTACACTTTTGGGTTTCAAAAGCAACATAATAAAAATATTCTTATGAAGTATATCCATGAAATTTTAAATATTCTAGCATAGAATAATAAAGTAATTACTATGGAGGATCATCCTTGTACTTTAGGATTTCTAAGGCAACATAAAAAAAATGTTTACGAGGTCAGTCCTATAAGTCTTTAGAAGATAAGTCTCATTATAAAAATATGTAAAAATAAAAGAGATTGATGAAGATAAAAGTGTGAATGGGAATGGAAAAGGAGAGGAAGATCATCAAAGCATGAACAAAAAAAAAAACTTAAAACAATATCGATTTGGAAAGCCAAATAAAAATATGATAGGTGTGAACAAGAAATGGGGCTAAGCTCACTAATAAAAACAAAAGGTGATTATCAAAATATTATCATAGATTATTAGGAGTATGAATGAAAACCCCTATATATGAGTTATTAAGAAATTAATAGTTTTTATAGTCTTCATTTTAGTTTACTACAATAAAAAATTAAGTAGTGAGGAATGTAAGGATGATTTTAAAACTATCTGGAAGATGAGAATTTGTTTTGTAGTTTCTTCTATATGAGCTTCTAGTAGTATTTCAATAGTATGAGATAAACACAAATGGTATGAAAATTTGTTAGAGGTAAAAATTATTTGGGTTGCTTGATTATTTTGTGGAAAATAGGAAAACATCAAAGTTAGTGTTATAAGTGTATATGCTCCAACTATAGTTACTCCTTGCAAAAAATGTTAGAATGACCATAACATATTTTTATCAAATGTAATTATGATTCATAATCATGATCTATGGATTCTTGGGGTGACTTTAACACAATTCTATCTCCTCTAGAAAAATGGTAGTACTCATATATGGTGTAAATCAATGCAAGAGTTTGCTTCATTTGTCAATTCAAATGGTCTTTAGGATGTTATTATTTCAAGTTTTTAATATACGTAGGATAATAGATACATTGGGAAACTCATTTAGCAAAAAGTTAGATAAATTCTTGTTATCCAACACATGGTTACATATAGAGTATATAATCTGTTTAGATATTTTTTTGTGAATAGGATCAGATCATAGACCCATTATTTTGACTTATATTTTACTGAATAATGGTCACTAAAATCCATTTCACTTCTAGTATCTAGCTCCAAGACCTTAATTTTTTCCAAATGATTATGTTATGGTGGGATGAAACAAAATTAAAAGGATCACATTTGTATGAAATAATTCAAAAGATAAAATACCTAAAAGGGAAAATGAAGAATTGGAATGCCAAATATTTTGGTAACATTTTTAAAGAAAAGAAGGAAATTGAATCTAAACTCAAAAATTCTTGTGTGTAATAAAAATATTTACTTTATGATTATCATATTAAACTAAAAAAGGAGTCATGTTGGTTCTAAAATTCTAAGGATAATGGATCAAGGATATAGAAATATAAAAAATAAATCATGAAAAAAATATTTTCATCGCATAGAAAATAATTGAACTCTATATGGAAGAAATACCAAGGAAGAAGAAGATATCAAGAAGGAATCAATTAATTACATTAAAAATATTTTGTTATATATTGGGAAATATGAGGCACAAAGGAAGCTTTTGCATAATATTAAATCAATTATCACACAAAGAAAAAATAAAATATTGATGAAGAAGATACCTATGGAAGAGCTACATGAGGTAATTTTCTCAGTGCATCCTAACAAGGGACCTATCTTGGATGGATATCTAACAAATTTCTTTCAATTTTCAGGATTTATTGAAGGGTGATATGTTGGTTATAGAAGAATAATCCCACAAAAGGAAGGCTACAATAAGTGATATCAATGCCACTTTTATTACATTTGTTCCCATGAAAGATGAGATGACATTTTGATGATTTTTATTCAATAAGCCTTTGTAACAATATTTATAAGAATATTTCAAATATTATAGAAAATAGATTGAATAATATTCTAGATTATATTTTCTCAAAGGAACAAGTGATATTATTTGTGGTAATTTTTTTTTGATGGTTTAATCATTGCATAAGAGGCCATGCATTCTCTTCATTCATTGAAAAACTAAGTATGCTTATGAAATTATATATGATCAAAGCACATCATAGGTTCTTTTTGGAGTTTTCTACATTATATTCTTCAAAATATTGGTTTTGATCAAGGTTGATGTGAGTGGATTAAATGTCATTATAACACTTCAAGTATTCTATGAACTCCAACAAGGTGATCCACTATCTCCTTATCTATTTATTATTATTGTGTAGGAATTAGGGAGAGATTTCTTAAAGGTAAAAATGGATAGAAAAATCAAAGGTATTAGGCTTGCAAAATTACATACTTATGAGTTTGGTATTAGAGGAAAAATTTAGTTGGAGATTATTCAAATATCATGGAAAGAGTTGGGAAAAATATTACAACAAAAATATATATGTTCTCTTGACCCAAAACAAAGAAGATAACATCCTATCATCGCATCAAGCAACGCCAGGGCCTGTGAACTAGTCTTCTTTTTTACCATGACTTCCTTGAAGAAACAAATGTACCATGAGCACCTTTAGAGTTTTTTAAAGTACTCATAATTGTGGTTGCGACAAGTGCTTTTGCTTTGAGACAAAGAGTATTTTGAAAAAGTGTTAAGAAAAACACTGTTAGTGTTGAGAAAAACACTATCACTATGATTTAAAAAGTATTTCAATATGGTGTTAAAAGGAACACCATTGGTGTTAAAAAACACCTTCTTTAAATAAACTTTAGTTACGATGAAGATCATTATCAGATTTAACTATATCTTCAATATTTACGGGAACAGAGTCCTCCCAAGACTGGTGAATATTTTGGATGGCAGCCATATTGGCCAAAGCATCAACAGCTTTATTGACCTCTCTAAAGACATGTTGGACCATTCTTTTAGGGTGTCGTTGCAACATAAATTGACATTCTTTAATGATGGTTTGGGTATTCCATCTTGGGTTGGATTTATTATTTACATGATTGATCACCACCAGAGAATCACCTTCAAATATAATCGATTAGAAAAAGTTTCCACTCATTTCAAGACATTTCCAAAGTGCATAGGCTTAAGCATAGTTGTTTTACTGAACTCCAATGTTAACAAAAAAATCTCTTAGGATTTTACCTTCATTGTCCCTCCAAATGCCTCCTGCCCCAACATTTCTAGGGTTGCCCTTGGAAGAACCATCAAAATTACACTTTAACCAGCCTACGGGGGGGGGGTGTTCCCACTTAAAATTTGATCTAGACTGGATGTGGCTGGGAGGGTGAGTTATTTCTGTTGAAATGTTGAGAATTTTAAATAACTGTTCTTCAAAACCCGGACAAGGATATTTAGAGCAAGGTATCATGTTGGCATTTTTTGTGGAAAAAGTTAAGGCTCTATTGGCTATACATTATTTTTTCTTAGATCTGCTTTCAAATATTCTGTTATTCTGTTCAAGCCATAGTTTTCAAATAATAAGGTGTAAAATAGACTTCCACAAAAAATTAAGTCTAGCATTCTTAAAACAAACAGGCCATTGCTAGAACAAATCAATAACCATTTGAGGCCACACCCATTGAACATGGAAAGTGTTGAATACTTTGGAAAAAATACCATATGAGTATGGGCAGTTAATCAAAATATGCTCAGTGGACTCCCAATCCTGTAAACATAAATAACATATGTTTGGAACCATAACTCATATTTTTATGAGATTTTTTGTAGTGAATATCTTATTTTGCACAGCTAGCCATGAAAAAAAGGCAACTTTTGGGATCAAATTTTTGAGCCATATTTTCTTGAATATGTCACATATTATCCCAACCTCCTAAATATTAAGAGAATCATGTAGTAAATAGGCAGACTTGACCAAAAACCTTCCATCATCAGAATATTTCTAGAAGGGTTTATCCTGGGCCTGAGATGCAGGGATAACATAAGCTCTAAGAATGGCTTGTAGCTCAGAAGATGCTCTATCAATATTACTATCCCCAGTATTAAAACACAACTGCTTCCATTGGGGATGTCCTTGAAAATGTTCAATAAAATCACTAACTTTCTATCCAATCCTATTATCAGTTAGGGGCTTAAGGGTTGAAACCACTTGATTTTTAATGAGCAGTCCGTCTGTGATCCAAGGAACAAACCAAAAATCTATGGTAATTCCATCTCCAAGCTGCCATTTAACCCCCTGCTCAATCAGAGGTCTGGTTTGAAGGATAGAATGCCAAAAATGCATGCCTGTTTGGGGGGCCTCTTCACTCATAAAGTTGCAAGCTTGAAGATATTTTCTTCTTAAGATTGAGATCCATTCCAGGTTATCACCTAAAAAATTTTTCTAGGCCTATTTGGCTAAAATGGCATAATTCATTTTATTGATTCACCGAAAACCAAGCCCTTTAATCTCTTTAGCGGAGCAAACCTTGTCCCAAGCAACCAAATGAAATTTTCTTTTGTTGTCATTACTTATCCATAGAAAACGTTTTTGAATTTATTCTATTTTAGAACTAACAGCTGCAGGTATTCTAAATACCGATAGAAAATAGACCAGAATACTTTGTAAGACTAACAAAACCAAGGTGGCTTTTCTAGCTTGGGACAATAAGACTCCTTTCCATCTAGCTAGTTTTTTATGAAACTGTTGTAAAAAATTTCCCCACATGGACTCTTTTGGCTGTCCAAAGAATAAAGGTAATCCCAAGTAAGTGGTAGGGAGATTTGCAATGGTGCACCCAAGGATATTGGCAATCATCACTTGGCGAGGAACTGGAGTGTTAATAAAAAAAAATTGCTTTTGTCATAATTTACTTTCTACCCTGCAACATTCTCATAAATATTAAGAATTGTTCTTATAACTCTTGCTTCTGTAACTAATGCCTTGGTTTCCAGAATGGTGTCATCCACGAATTTCTAATGAGTAGTAGGTCTGATATTAGAAGCAACTTTAATCCCAGAAATCAGACCCATAGAACACACAACTTTGATGGTTCTCCCAAGACTTTCAACTAGTATTATGAAAAGTACTGGGGATAAGGGATCCCCCTGCCTTAATCCTCTGAATCTAGGAAAATAACCTATAGAGGAACCATTAACTAGTACATAAAACCAGGAAGTGGAAACACACTACATAATTAAGGAAACCCATTCTTCATGAAAGCCAAATTTTAACAAAACTCTGAACACAAATTCTCTATTAAATCTATCAAAGGCCTTGTTCATGTCCAACATTAGGAATAAGGAAGCCTTCTTGGATTTGTGGGTAGAGTGAATTATTTCATGGATAGTTATGACACCATCTACAATATTTTGCCCTTTAACAGAACTACCTTGGCAAGGATCAATCAAAGAGGGCAAAATGTATTTAAGTCTATTGGCTATAGCTTTAGTCAGAATCTTATAAATGACATTGCACAAGCTAATGGGGCGGTTATCAGATAATATTTTGGCATTAGTGCTTTTGGGGACAAGGGAAAAAAAATTGAATTTACATCCCTTGGATAATTTTTGTTCTTTACATTTCTCTAATAGCTAGACATAGATCATGACCAAGAATTTTCCAGGAAGTTTGAAATAATCTAGGGGAAAATCCATCTAGTCCAGGAGCTTTATCTGGCTGCATAGAGAAGAGGGCTTGGTGGCCTCTAGTCTCCTTCATATTGGGGTGGACATGCTATAAAATAATTGTGGTTATATGTGTGTGTGACTTTGTATTTGGTGATGTTATAAAAATAAACTAGTTTAAAATAAGACTAGTACTTTTCTTTATGGAATAGAAAATAAAATAAACAATAATAATTATAAATAAACACTTATTTAATATAAAGTGTTATTACATGAAAATGAAACCTAAATATAAATATGAGGGTTTTTCATGGATAAATATTGATGAAGTTATAAAATAAGGAGATCTATGAAGGAAGATCATCCATTATTTCTTGATTGTAAAGGGCTTTCACTATCTCCCTCTCTTTATCTATAAAACTGTATTCCTTTTCTACATTCCAAAATCAAGTTGGAGAACTTTTGGAAATAAATAAAGAAGAACATTACTATTTAAACTATTAGAGGTCTAATTAAGTTGGAAAAAATTTAGAAAAATGGGAGAAAGAAGAGTGCTATTACATTATCTATTGGGTTATATGTTATTTTGGTGGCTATATATTATACTGTTGTGAATGTCTTTTAGTTATTATGTCTGATGGTCTATGTATTGGGTGTTTTTGTAGAGGGGTGAGGGTGAGATAGAGACTAGAGATTTATAGCATGTCCACCCCAAGATGAATGAGATATAGTCTCTCCCCATGCATCATAGAGATACACAATTGAAGTGTACCACAAGACAAATATGACTATATTGGTAACTTATGGATATAGGAGGTTGGAGGTACCTCATTTGATTCTTCGATTTATACATGCTTTAGGTGCCCCATAAAATGCAAATGGATTTATTTAGATATTATAAATAGGAGGCTAAGGGGACCACTTTATGTAAGGATGTATAGGATGGAGATTGATGTGATGGTTATGGACATGGCTTATTACTTGTATGTTGCTTATTTAAGACCCATGGCCATGGGCATATATTTGATATATTATAGGATATTATTATGGGTGATGCCACCTCATAGGGAGGAGTTAAAAACCATGGATACACCATACTATACTAACTCATTAGATGTATGTGGTATGAAAAGTGGCTCATGATAAGTTATGAACAAGGAAAGGATTGAGTGGTTGGTCATTCACAAATAGGATAAGAATTTTGTAATTCTTTTTGTTTGTGTGTTATTTATTTATAATAAAAAAATTGTTTGTACTAGTTGTAGTGTTGAACGGTAGTACCATGTGAGGGATACATGATTCAAATGAACCATTTATTACAAATTGAATTTCTTTTAATTTTTCCTTTCATTGTTTCCTTCTAGAAAGCTCTTTGTAATTCCTTTGCAAGAATTATAAATAGATAAGAAGATAGTGGGCCACCCTATAGGACTCCATGATATTATTTGAAGTATACAACAAGGGACCTATTGATTAATAAAATAAAATTTTGGAGTGCCATGACAACGTCTAATCCATTCACACAATTCTTGATCAAAATCATTTTTTTTAGTATATTGTGTAGAAAACTCTAGTAAACCCTATCACATGATTTGCTCATATCTAATTTTATAAACACACTTTTAAGGAATGTATAGCCTTTTGTTCAGTGATTAAACCATTAGGAAATTGTTTAGCATGAGAAAAACCACTTTGTTCCTCTAAGATAACATAATCTAAAATGCTTTTCAATCTATTTATTATAGTTTTAGAAATTACATTACAAAGGCTTACTAGATGAAAATTATCAAAATATTTGCATCGTATTTATTAAGAACTAATGCAATCAATATGGAATTGATATCACTTATTGTAAATTTAGTTTTTTTGATCTCTTTAGTTGCATCCAACATGTCAATATTAAAAAAATCCTATATTTTAAATTGTATTTGCTTTGTTAGAATGGAATGAGAAAATTGACTCTTATAACTTTGTTGGAGAGATATTTTTTATCAAGCTTTTATTATGTCCTTGCATGATAATTTATGGAATATTTTGTAAAATTTTATATTGAGCCTCCTTGGACTGCCCAACTTTTGACACTATATATTTAAAATAGTTAACTAATTCGTTCTTGATATCTTCTTCTTCCTCAATATTTCTTCTCTTTAGAGTTGAAATTTTTTTATTTTGATGGAACACCAAATATATTTTAGTTGTTGCATTAAAAATTTGCTATTTTTATTTTCTTCCTTAAGCAATATCCCCTAGATTTTGAATACCAATATGACTCTTTATTTTTAATATATTATGATAACCAAAAAGTAATTTTTTTTAACACAAGTATCTTGGTCCATTCTATTGATCTCTACCATCTCTTGTATATTTTTTATCTTAAATTTAATTTCCTCTATTATTTTAGATATATTACCAAAATATTTGGCATTCAAGATATTTATTTGCCCCTGTAGATATTTTATACTTTGTACAAACTTGTAAATATACAATCCTTCAAACCTTGATTCATCCCACCATAACATAACCATTTGAAAAAATCTAGGTTTTTAGAGCCACATACATTAAACTTGAAATAAATTTGGTTAACTATTATTGAGGATATCACATCTAAAGAGAATGAGTTTATGATTAGATTCTACTTGTAACAAGATATATAAAGAGATTGTAAATTTTGTTTGCAAAAACTTATTGAGTCTTTCTACTTTATTAGTTTTTCTAATGCATTTATTATCTCATTTATATTAAAATATTGAAGGAATGACATCTCAAAGGCCATTTCAATTGAAAAATAAAGTGAAATAACTCATTTATTTAGATCAACCATGAATGTCACCCTTATTTTTTGAAGGAGATAGAATTATGGTGAAGTCCCCAAGATTTCATTGACGAAAATTATGACTGGTCATTGTATTTGAAAATGAAAGTTGAGGTCCTTTCAACATATTTCACAAGAAGAAATTATAGTTGGTGCATATACATTTATAACCACGACTTTTATATTTTCCTCTTTCCTCATAAAATAGACTAACACCCAAATAAAATTTTGCTTCTAGCATATGTCCATCCCATTTATTTTTATCCATTTTGTTCCAATACTTATAGAATATCCTAGGACATATTACTAGACAATCCTATTTATTGCAATATTTTTAAATGTATCCTTATATTCCTCACCACTTAATTTTGTTTCTTGTATTAGAATAATCTCAGGATGAGAATAAAATATTAGTAAATTCTTTTTTAGGGGTATTATTAATACCCCTAATATTCCATTTTACCATTTTTATCATCATTTTTTATTTTTGTTTATGGGTTTAGCCCCACTTCTTACTAGCACTTGTGATATTTGTTTCTAGTTTGCCAAATTGATATACCACCAATACTTTCAACTTCATTAATTTCTTCTATTTTCTATAGTATTTGTAATGACACTTATCTAAAGGTTTATGCTTCCATGGATAATTGAAAGTGCAAGGAATACACTCACAAACACTTTCTTCTTTATATTTCCCCATAAACCCTAAATTGCAAGGATAATTATCGATAGTAAGTAATTTCTTATGCTCTTATGAGGACCTTAAATATTTTCTTGAAAACCCTAAGTTTTAGGTAGATCCTCCATAGTAATTACTTTATTCTGATTCCTTCAAAATCCTAATTTTTCATAGATAGTCTCCACACTTATTTTTTATTATGTTGCTCTTAAAACCCTAAGGTGTAAGGGATAAAATTTATACTAATTTCATTTTTATTACAAGAAAAGGATTTTATATTAGGTAAAGTTATTATATTATTAAATGTAATGTGAATATTACTCCTCATGGGATGTTACATGGAGGATACAACAATTATCTATCTTGATCTTGATTTGTTATAACTTTCTGTAATTGATTTATCATATTAAATATGTAATATTGAAATAATGTGTTATTTTGGTCAAACCAACATTGGTATCAGATCAGTCCCTCATAAGATGGTGGTTAATTGGGATACTAGTCATGCTATAAGGCTATGTAGGGACTTAATAAGATGATTATAGGGTTCATAATAAAAATCTCCATGAGCCCAAATTCCTCCAAAATCCTATAATTTTTTGCATCCATAATAGCTCTAGCAAGATCAATAATATTGATGTCATTACTACACTAGAAGGTGAGAAAACCCATCATCCTTGTAAAAAAATCATATTTTTTCACCATAGTGGAGTCCAAAAAGATCTTTGTAGACCCCTTGAAACCCTTCTAGGCAATTATAGTAGTGGTTTTGAATAATGACAAGTGGCGACCAAGAGACTAGAACATCTTACAGGAGGTAACACGACTATATGGTAACAACACCATCCATAAGTTATTGGCAAAATTTGTGCCCTTCTACCTAGGGGTGGCCATAAACGAGGAGTATTCCCTGGATGAAACTATATATTATAGTCGATCCAAGGCCCCATTGGATGTCCAACACAACATAGACGTTGTTAAGTGGTACGATGAAAAGTACTAGTGCAACCTATTTGACTCCCATGTGGGCAAGATATTATGGCTTTATGGATATAGAGTATGAAAAAGTGGATGCTCCTAGAGATCGTCCATGATGAACATGGAGCACGTGGATATATTTGATAATAAGATCCAAATAATCAATTTCAATGTCTTGGGAAATACACGTAGACTTAAGAATTATTGTTTGATCACTACCTTAAACAAGTTTATTAAGGAGGACAACAAGTGATACACCATCATGATCAAGTCCTAGGTTGTGGATGTACCCAAGGGCAACACCAAGGAGGACACTTACATATTTCTCAACATCATGTTTTACTACAATTTACAATCCCTCACTTAGTATGGATATATATACATATTTGTACATGCTAAACCATAAAGTGTCTTCTGGTGGGAGTGAATATGAAAATAAGAACCTGATCTAGATCCAAAACCAAGATCTAACATGCACTTCGCCACCTGTGTGGACCCTATGATATTGATAAACAACCGTAATCACAATCAGAGTCATAGTAATAATAAGGTCATTTTACACCCATCATTGTGCTCCCCTTAAAGCCATTAACTTTGATCTCTCTATTTTCTTTAAACCAAATAATGTAATAAGGGGGATGCTAGATAAAATTATTACATTATTTTATATAGATAAATATTACACCTCATGAGAGGTTACATAGAGGATACAATAGTCATCTATCTTGATTTGGATTTGTTACAACTTCCTATAATTGATCTATTGTATTAAATATGTAATGTTTTACACTAGTTGAGTAAAATAAATATGATTTACCTAGATTGCATTTGACCTCTTTCACCTTTTTTTTATAATTTGCATCTTCAATTTTCTTCATACCTTTAATTCCTTATGAATTTGAACTTGTACATTGTACTTTCTAATATCTTGTACCCTTTGTTTCTTATAATGGTTGATTTGATTAAATATAATGGCCTTTGCTATTTGATGATGTAGATGAACTTTTCTTTCCACTTTCATGGGAGTGGAAAATCCTTGATCTAATTCTATTATGGAATAATCTCCTTGATTTATATTGGAGTTTATTTTATGCCTAAATTGTTTTCTCTTTATCAATCATTCAATTTGAATAAACAATTTCCATGTGTTTAGCCTTATCACATTTACAACATCAAAAAATAATATTTTTTATAATCCACATTTTGATCAAATTCTTTTAATTTCAATTTAATCTTTGAGGATTGTGATAAAGATTTTGAAATATCTTACAACATACATCCAAGTGTATATGACATGCCTTTGCTTCTTAGTATTTAGTCCCTCTTGGATGAATTCCCCTAAAGTATTATCAATATTTTTGTAATCGATAAGCTACTATGGAAGTCTAAATGCCTAACCCACACTAGGAGCCTTTTAAAAAGTTTTTTTCTCCATAGAAAATTTCTCATTCCATGGTATAAAGTATAATGCATCTTTTTTTTTTTTTAATTTTGAAAAAAAACCTCTTGCAGGGATGTCTTGGTTTGAGAAACCATGACTAGGGGGTTCTACACCATCAACATCACCCGAGAGTCACGCCCAACCCTGATTGCATGAACATAATCAACTATATTTTGGGTACCCAATGTGCATTTGGTAGGGTGGATATTCAAACTAGGGACATCCCTTGGAGGATTTCCCTACCCTCTCCAAATCACCTACAACACATGGGTATAATGCATCTCTCTTCATAAACCATGGGCCACCACTCATTATATTATCCTTGATTTCTAAACTAGTGAAGATGATGAGGAAAATCCTTTTAGAAGAAAATTCATGGAATAATTTGAATTCAATCCCCACTTCCACTTGATCCAATATTGAACATCTAAAACATTTAACTAGTATATGCGAAACTTATATTAACCCTCTATTTTTAAAAATTGTTATGTTATACTTGATCATATCATTGATAGTTATTGATAGGGTTTGTCATACATTCAAAATTTATCTTATCCTCAAATAGGGCATCTATACTTCCAACTAGGATATCCTTCTAGTTCGTACTTTCAAAAATGACTTGCTTGCCATACTACCTAGCTTTCCCTCACAAAAATCCTTTATATTTTGAAATTTCCCAAAGATTTGTAACAAGAAAAGGTGAAACTCATTCCTTCCTTGCACTTACTTTCTACTAATACTTACTTCATGTTTGCACTTGCAATACTTGTTTTATAAAACAAAAAATATTAATCTTTCTTCTAACTTGTATTTTCTCCTATTATATAAATTTTTTTAATTTGGATTAAAAATAAAAAATTTAAATTTTTTGAATACATTATAATTTAAAACAAATTAAAAAATATACACTTAAAATTATTTATTAAAATGTATAAATTTTTAATTATATTTATTCAAATGTAATTAATATGATAAGAAATATAATATAACAATTAACAAAGTTAATAATTAATCTTTTTATTTTTAAAATCCATAAAAACAACCCTCTTATGGAGGGTTGATTCAAAAATTGAACTCTAGTAAAGAATCAATGACTTCAGCCACAATTCATTCTACCCCTCTCACTCATGGAGAGGAAGGATGGATGTTTATCACCAAGAAAATGGTAAAGGAAACTGATCGTAGGCTTCTGCAGAAGCTGGTAGAAAGGAGTCTCAATCGAGCTCTTAGCTAGGGAGCTCTCATGTAGCTACTAAAAAAGAAACTTTTGTTTCTCCTCTTGTAGGTACCTATAATGGTAGTACCCAACAAGACTCCTCGACTCCTTAATGCTCCCTAATGTATCAGTTATTGAATATGCTAGAGTTTATCCCCTCAAGCAGATGCCTTGTCTCTCCTCCTAGTCCATCTAGCAAAGTTTCTTCATAGAACCCTCATCACTCTCACAATTCAACTAGGGATTTCTTAAGAAACCCTTTGGAGACTTTGGAGAAGTAAATACAAACATATTTTTTCAAGAAAACCATATTAGGTTTCTCACGAATACCTTTGAATATTTAGAATATTTCAAGAACTCTAAGATAATTGAATGAAATATGCTCTTTGATTGTGTTTCATGTAGTGCATATCCTAGAAATTTTAGGGGTTTGACAAATATTGTGTGCAAGTACCTTGTGCATAAAGGTCTACATTTCAAGATCAGATTTGATAGTATCTATATTTTATGCATTTAGGAAGTAAAAATCATTAACTTAATTATATAAAGTACTTGCTCTTTTCTTTGTTCCTAGGGCCACACCTTTCATACTATACATGACACAAACAAAGGAGTAATCATCTACCTTTCAAAAATAAACCATTCCAATATGATCTGTTGGAGATGTGACCCTTCCAATCATGCCACTATATTGTGATGGATATTGATGGCCATATCCTTTATGTGCTCAACATCTAAGCACCTAGAAATTCTAATTACTGTTGTGCACTTTGGCAATGGGTGACACTCTTTTTCCCTATTATTTGGTTTCTCTACGAGGAATTCAATATGATTGAATTATTGCATGACAAGGTGGGTATTCTTCCCATGTGGTGGACCACAATAAGAGTGGATTTTCATGAAATAAAAGTTGTGGATCTCTAACCCCAATAGCTACTTCTTACCCTCTTTGTTTCCTGCTAATGCCTAATTCAAATGGTCTAACAACCCACAAGGAGAGAGTCATGTGCTAAAAATATTGGACAGACCCATGCTCTTAGATTCTAATATTTTCTCCTTTGAGTGACCCTTGTCCTCTTCCTCCTTTGTCTCTATCCACCTCAAGCTTTATTTTTCTGACCATTCTCCCATTTCCTTTTCCATCCTAGTTTATTTTGCCCTCCATCCTCTTTCTTAGTCACAATTCTACCTTAATACTTCTATTCTGCACCACCCCATATTGAGTGCCTATATCATAAAAATTTAGAACTTGGTCCCTAGACCACAAGGGACCTCTAGTTATATTGATTTGTGGAACATTGCTATCTAGTGCATTGCTAGCTTCCTACTATCACTAGGGCACAAGATTATAAAGCTTTTTCACCACTCCAATGCTTCTCTCAAGCGAGATTTGGAGGTGGTCTCAACTCAAGTATAGTCTAATCCTTTCAATGAGGAGCTTAATCCTTTCAATGAGGAGCTTTAGAAGCACATCACAATTGTTGAACACTAACTTCTAATGATTGAAGAGTGTGTTTATAATATTCCTCGTATTCTCTCTTATTTTGAAGAACATTATCAAACTATGCTCATGGCCTAGATCCACTCCCCTTAGCATAACCAAGATCTTAAATACTCCCTTTGTTGTCTTAGTGTTGCTTTCTAAGTCTCAAAGAGATTCCTATGAAAAGGTCCTCTATTTGAGGAATCTATAGGAAGATCTTTATTAGATGGTAGACAATAAATCCCTTGGTTTTGATGGCTTTCCCTATGAGTTCTGCAAGTCCCTTTAGGATATTGTTGGACCTAATATTATTAAAATTTATTAGGAGGCCTTCTCCATGGGTTCTTTGATCTTATTATTAATCAAGGGATTATTAAATTTATCACCAAGATTGGTGATCTAGAAATCATCAAAAATTGGAGGTCTTTTAATCTCCTTAATTTTTCCTATAATATCATCACTAAAGTCTTGGATTTATGCATCCACCATCTCCTTCCCATCATCGCGTACCTAAAGCAAATTGGTTTCATTTGAGGTAGGTTAATATTTGACAATATTATTATTTTTTGGGAAGGCATGGAGTGGGCTTGCAATTCCAACCAACAATTCTTGTTCATAAAAATTGACTTTAAGAAAATCTACGATAGGATGGATTGGTCATTCATTTTGGCCATGCTTAAAGCTCTTGGATTTGGGCCCTCCTCTATTAGCTCTATGGAGAAGTTGTTTGCTAAGGCTTCAATTGTTTTGTCCATTAATAGGCACAATTCCTTGGCCATTGGGATATTTTGTTCCATTCAACAGGGCTACCCATTGGCATCATATCTATATATTTGTCATGACCCTCCCTTGGCAGAATTTTTATGTGGATGAATATATGTTTGTTGTGTAGTTTTATTTAAGGAATGATTGACCATTTCATGCCTAGTTTTGTAGAACATTTATAATAAGGAAAATATGAAATATTTATTGAAGGAATGATTGATTATTCCATGTGATAAGTTATGTAAAACTTATGTTTCATAAAAATGATGTTTTGATTCCATTTGAGTTTTGCAGGGGAACTTCAAAACTAACTTGGTACTCATCTTGTAGACTCATGATAAATTTTCATATATATATATATATATATATATATATATATATGTATGTATGTATGTATATATATATATATATATATTAACTTAGACCTAACAAACTAATGTCTTGCCTTGTGATTATGTAGGATGAGAAGACTTTGATGATGGATAAATATTATTTGTATGTTTTTACTTATGATTGAGATGCTTGTATGTGAAAGAAACTTATGATCGTTTCACAACTAAAACATCTACTCTAGTTGTTGGGACCAACCCAAGTTGTGGGTTGAATATGTGAACTCTATGCTAGTAGGAGGCTGAGTTTCATTATGGTCGCATCAAAATGAATAAGGGAAACATTGATGATATGGAGTGGGAAGTTATGTAATCAATGGTACATAAATGGCAGATGGGTAAATGAGCCTTGGAGGGGGCCACCAAAAAAAAGGAGTTTTTGTTTTAGAAAAAATAAGAGAAGATCATAGAGCTACATCGAGGGACAAAGAAGAGTTTCTAGTGGAATCTGCAGTGGACTCACTGAAAACTATTGGTGATAGGAAAGCTGTGTCAACATATAGCTTACTCTGACAAAACCGGTAAGCATTCTAGAATTTAATTTTAAGACCTCTAAAAAATAATTGAATTAAGTTTGGAGGCTTTATTTTTCTTGAGAAAGGTACAACTATTAGAGGCTCACTATAAATGATGAGTATATATTAGTTTAGCCTTTATGTGAAGGAAGGTAGGAACTCTTTATGGTTTGGCATCATACCTTCAATGAAAGGCGTCACTATGATATATGTTGTGCCTCTACTGAAAGAAGTTTTATTTGGCCCAAAACCTTATCATTAGAATGACAAGTAGTTATATATAGATGTGAATATCTTGTTTGTGCATCGATAACATGATGGGATATCTTTAAAATTAGCCATATATTATGGGAGTGACTCTTGGGTGTACCTTAAATTAGGGAGTTATTTCATGTTTAAGTTCTTCATCGGGAGGGATTGACAACTTGTGTTTTCCTGTGTTACTGAACTATTGTTACTCCATTGATTGGGTGATGTTAGTTGGAACATTGGAATGTTATTCTCTTATTTCACTATTTCATCAATATGCACCCTATTGAAAGTCTCATATGTATATGTTTGATGATTCCTGTAAATATCTAGTTAGTGAAGAGTTTAATATTTTTTTTAGGCTTCTAGTGTTTGGGCATCATTGCATCTTCATCTATGATGTAGGTTAGACCTTTAAATTATATCTTTGAGTTCTGCTTAGTCTATTTATATAAAGTAGATTCATCCATATTTTGGAGTGCACCCAGTCCATACTACTCAATCGAATGATGATTGATAGGGGACGACATTTCAACATCATCATTAAAATGAGAATGGATGTGCACTACTATCAATAAGGTATGGTGTGAACTGATTTAGGTTTTCTAGTAGATGCTTATGTTTAAAAAGAAAGAACTTGCTATGAGAATTGTTGAACTCTCATATTGGCTAGAGAGGGCATGTTTCATGTGCGCAATGCTCTAGTGCAAGTGAAGCTTAGTGGGTGAATCAAGGTAGGATGTTCTTAGGAGTCTTACCAATGATAGCTAATGATGGAATTAAGGGTATAATAAAACTATTGTATGGCTCTTTTATCATACGATTAAGACTATGGTACGTGCCACAAATATTAAGGAATACAGGTTAAACCTAGAAACTATAAAATTTTGGCTTGTGTTTAAATTTGTGGGAAGATTAGATTCTTATTGTCAGAGTAACAGGTGCTTAGGTGTGTCGTTAATATATAATAGAACTCGAATTTATTTATAAAACTAAAATAGAATTTAGTTATTGTAATTAAGGGTTTAAAGGAGCTTTTGTAATAGAGGTGAAGACAAATTATTTTACCTTCAACTAAGAGCAAGTGGCCGATTGGAATTAAGAGCCTATGGATAGGTTCATGTTGTAATTATTTTCATAAGAGTATTGATATGTGAACAAGGTATATTGAAAGCCTTGGTTCAATGTATAAATTTATCTTTAAATGAAATAAGATGAAGGACAAATTCAAGGTTGGGTTTTCCCTTTGGGGTTTTTCCTAGGGTAAATTATGGTGTTGTGGAAATGTGTTGTGTGGTTTCCCTTATGGTTAAAGTTGTAAAAATAAACATAATTGGATTACATTATGTTCTTTCTCACTTCTAAAATAGAATGGATAAATTGTTATGAATTATGGCAGTTGAATGTGCTTAAAATGTGAATTGATATTCATGGGATGATTAGGAGCTTTGTAGTAACTCTTGTGTGGATGTTGATATCAATGCATCTTATTTAGAATGTTAGAGCATAGTGTTGAGCTTGTTGATGGGAATTGATCAATTTAGTTTAAGGGATAAATGATTGATTTTATTACATTATTTAGGTAATGTGGAACCATGTTCATTGCTCCTTAACATTGAAATAGTTATACAATACCCCAAAGAATATCTCAAACCTTTATTATGGAATTTGATGGGAGTAAATAATAAAAAGGGGTAGAACTTGTTGCTTACTTGAGAAGTTATTTAATACATAATTGTGATAGACTTACATAAGGAGTGGATATGTTGTTATAAAACGTTATTCGAAATGTAGTAGCAATATTGATGAATGTTGATCCTTTGGATTTAGAACCTAATAAAAATCTTAGCAGTAAGGAGATAAGACTTAATATGGCTTAGTGATATGAAATCACATTGAATGTGGTTTCATATTATTCATGAGTGCTTAAATAATACAAATTTCATAACAATAATCCAATAGTTAGCTAAATTTAGCTAACAACTTGGCTAACAGTTAGATTATTCACGTGAGTGAAATATCACATGAATAATCTATCCTGATAATTCCTCCCAACCATAGAAGCAATGGAATCCAATGATTTTACAAGAAGGTGGGAGTGAACAAGGGAGTGTACAAGTATCCAAAATATAGTCCTTGAATTGTTGAAGAAAATGAAGACCCTTTGGAAGGCTTTGCTCTATTACAAAGAGCAACCATCGCCACCAAGGAATCAATACCACTCCTGCAAAGGGAGTACCCAAGGAAACTATGCTCCATGGGCTATTTTCTTCTTTCTCAAAATATTGCCTGCTCCTCACATCAATCATGCTTCTAAAAATATGGTGATATGGAAACCCCAAAGTGAAGCTCAAAAATATTCAATGTAGGCATTTGTCACCTTAGGAGCTTCACAGTGATGCTCAAATATATTCGGTGTAGGGGTAATATTCACATCCTTTGTCACCTAAGGAGATAACTTTAGCTAACAAATTGGATAACAACCTAAAAATAAATCTAACATGAGTAAAATATCACATGAATAATCTATCCTTATAATTCCTCCCAACCATAGAAGCAATGGACTCCAATATTTTTACAAGAAGGTGGGAGCGAACAAGGGAGTGTAAAAGTACCTAAATTACAATCCTTGAATTATTGAAGAAAATGAAGACCCTTTGGAAGGCTTTACTCTATTATAAAGAGAAACCATCACCACCAAGGAATCAATACCACTCTTGCAAAGGGAGTACCCAAGGAAACTATGCTCCACGGGCTAATTTCTTCTTTCTCAAAATATTTCTTGCTCCTCCCATCAGTCATGCTTCTAAAAATATGGTGATATGGAAACCCCAAAGCGAAGATCAAAAATATTCGGTGCAAGTGTTTGTCACCTCAGGAGCTTCACAATGATGCTCAAATATATTTGGTGTAGGGGTAATATTCACATCCTTTATCAAATTGTTAGGATATCATTATTAAAAATAAGCACACTCACATAAAATACTAAAAAATTATTGAAATACATCAATAAATCAATAACACCATGTAGAAATCAAATGCAGAAATGGAACAATCTCACAATAACACAGAATCACAGGCCTCTTCGAGGGGGAAACCTCCTTCAATATTTCATTAGCTTGCAAAAGGATCAATTCGTACATGGATTCATATATTTTAAAGAAAAAATTCATGTAACCCTATCTAAAGGCTCAAGATTTGGCTTACATACAAAATGCCACTTGATCTAGAATCGCCTACCTACCATCGGTTACAATCTTGATAAAAATGGTTACATGAGATGGTGCCACTTGGCTAGAAATCCTACTTGCCACATACATTACAAAGTATTACAAAATAATATCATAATGGGATCCCCCACTTTGGAAGTGGGTCATTACATAAGTAAATAAGAGTTAAAAAATGGTGTTAGGATAAGATACTAACATGTCCTTCTCCTTCGAGAAGCTTTGTCCTCAAAGCTAAAAATGAGGAAATTGGTGTTGGAGCTGATAGAGAGACTCCCATGTAGCATCTTCTGGCTAGATCCCACACCACTTTACAAGAACTTCTATGATGATGTGGTTGCAGAGAGAGCAGGTTCGAAGATCCAACAATTATTTAGGTTCGAGTAATATGGACCCTTCTTCATCTAATTTTGGTAATGCTGACCGAACCTGTACTTGTGTGCCAATAAATTTTTTGAGAGAGGAAACATGGAAAATAGGATGGAGCTTGGATGTGGGTGGAAGAGCCAATTTATAAGCAGTGGAACCAATCCATCAGAGAACTTGGTAGGGTCTATAGTATTTTGCAGCAAGTTTCTGGTATCGACAGAGTTGTAGAGATGATTTTTTGTATGGTTGTAAGTGAAGGAAGACCATGTCACCCACATAAAAGCTACACTCAGAACGATGTTGGTCAACTTGTTGTTGCATCTGATTCTAGGATATGTTCAAATTTTTCTTCAACTGGCAGAGAACATCGATATGTTGACTGAGAGTGGTGTTGACTACCTAGACCTTGGAGTTGCCTGGGATGTATGAAGAAGATGTGAGTGGAGGGCACCCATAAATGGCCTCAAAATGGGTAAGTTTGGTTGATGTATGATAGGAAGTGTTGTACTAGAATTCAGCCAAAGGAAGCCACTTCTCCCATTGAGTAGGATGATATGATGCAAAGCAATGAAGATAGGTATCCAAATATTTGTTGATAATATCAGTTTGACCATCCGTTTGCGGATGATAGGCTGAAATCATTTTGAGTTTAGTTCCCTATAAATTAAACAATTCTTTCCAAAAATGATTAGTGAAGGTTGGGTCTCAATTAGACACAATGGAGGTGGGCATACCATGAAGGAGAAAGATAGAATCCAAAAATACTTGGGCAATAGTGGAGGCTGTGTAAGGATGGCCAAGAGAACAAAAATGAGCATACTTCGAAAGGCAATCCACCACCACGAGAATAATAGAATTACCACAAAATTTAGGTAAACCTTATATAAAATCCATGGAAATATCAGTCCAAACCTGATCTGGAATGGGCAAGGGTTGAAGAGTACCTAAAGAATGTACTGTTTCACCTTTCATCCATTGGCAGGTATCACAAGCTGCTACAAAACCATTAATGTCCTATTTCATACCTTTATAGAAGAATGTGCGCTTGAGGCATTCATATGTTTTAAGAAATCAAAAATGGCCTACAGAGGGAGCAGTATGTAGTTCCTTCATGAAAAGCTCATGAAGTGGGGATGTGCAAGGAAGAACAAGGTGTTGGTGATAATGTAGGTCATGGCCATCCCAATTGTATCCCAAAAATGAAGTAGGATAATCATAGAGCGATGCCACCAAAGCTTTCAAATATGCATCCTAAAGTACCTCTCGTCATAAGGAATCTATCCATTAAGGAACAGGTTAGGAAATGGCACATAAAATACTAAGGGCCTCAAATTGATAAGAGAGAGCATCAGCCACAAGATTATCTTTGCCCTTTTTATAGGTGATATCATAATCATATCCCATGAGTTTAGAAACCCATTTTTGTTGTTCTGGGGTAGCAACCCGTTGTTCCAAGAATTATTTGAGACTCTGATGGTCTATTTTAAAGGAGAAATGGTGCCCAATGAGATATGGTTTCCAATGAGTTACAACATGTAAGATGGCCAACATCTCCTTGGAATATGTAGATTTTCCCAAGTTACGATCAAGGAGTACCTTACTAGTGAAATCCAAGGGTCTCCCTTCTTGCATCAACATGGCCCTGATGCCACGATCGAAAACATCACTTTCAATGACAAAATATTTGGAAAAATTTGGCATGGGTAAAACTGGTGTTGTGGTCATAGCATGCTTTAATTCGAGGAAGGCTTGGTTAGTGGACCCCTTCCAAGTAAAAGAGTCCTTCTTTAACATGGATGTAAGGGGGGCTGCTATTTTACCATAATTACAAAAAAATTTGTGGTAGTAACCTATAAGCCCTAATAATCCTCGAAGCCCCTTGATAGTGTGAGGTTTTTTCCAGTCCTGAACTACCTAAATCTTCTTGGGGTCGACCTTGACACCATATTTTGAGACAATGTGTCCTAGATAATCCACTTCATTTAGACCAAAGTAAAAGTTTGACCCCATAGCAAAAAGTTGATTTTGTACCAATAGTTGTAATGTCTAATCCACATGGATAAGGTGTTATTCCCACAAGTGGCTATAAACAAGTGTTAGTATTACAATGACACTGAGAGGGGGTGAATCAGTGTAGCTCTTTAAACTTGAATTTACAGCTCTTAATACCGCAACAATTAAAACTTATTACTAGATACAACAAGTATAACAAAAGAGCATCACACAACACAAGATTTAACGAGGTTCATCAATATGGCTACTCCTCAAAAATTGACTGCTTGGACTACCATCCAAATCCAGCCTTTGCAAAGCATAACTTTACAATCAATTTACCAGCACCCACTAGAAGGAGCACAAACCCCTAATTTATCTGCACCAACAAAAAGGAGCACCAACCCCTAATTTATCTGCACCAAAAGAAAGGAGCACCAACCCCTAATTTACCAGCACCAACTGGAAGGAGCACTAACCCCTGATTTATCTACACCAACAGAAAGGAGCACCAACCCTTGATTTACCAGCACCAACTGGAAGGAGCACTAACCCCTGATTTATCTGCACCAATAGAAAGGAGCACCAAACCTTGATGCCAAGCTACAACCTGGAATTCAATTTGAATCTATAAGTTTGACAGTAAGATACCTTTGCTTTTGCAAAACCTTGACTGGTCTTCTTCACCTTTGCGTTCTCTATGCACTCTGCTCTCTCTACACAATCACTTCGCACACTTTGCTTCGTTACAGTCGAACTTCATGATCATATTCTCCCTTTTGTGCACTCTGCTCTCTTTGCAAATTTTGCACTTAGCATGATTCGACATGACTTGCTCTCTGTGCACAATGACCGTATTTCACACACATTCAACAATACATCTCAATTCTCAAAAAAACCCTCCTTTTATAACAATATTTTTTATGTTGAAAACCCTAATCTTAGTTGGCTATAAATCCTAATCTTAGTTAGCTTTCATAACAACTGTAAACCCTAATTTTAGTCGATTGTCATCGATCTTCGTCGACTTCAACTCAAGAAGATGTTCGATTTATCCATTACTTGATGATTTCATTCTGGACAGACCCTGTAACCGTCATACTGACTTTTGATCACTCTTCATATTTTAACAATATGAAA
Source organism: Wollemia nobilis (assembly GCA_028583015.1). NCBI lineage: Eukaryota > Viridiplantae > Streptophyta > Pinopsida > Araucariales > Araucariaceae > Wollemia > Wollemia nobilis. The sequence goes on along the minus strand of JAQPPZ010016480.1, from coordinate 6,133,729 downwards.
TCACTCTATAACTGCCCCTATAAATGCCATAGTTATGTCAGTCCACTGTCATACTTCTCATTTCAGTCGGGTTCTCCTACTTGACTTATGCATTTACGACCTATCGTGAAATCATGACATTTCTGCCTCTGTAGCTTTTTTTTTCGTTGTTTTCACGAAAATACATGTCGCGATATCACAACACTTTCACCTTCGTACGTTTTCTCTATTTTTTTGTTGCGATATCACGACATTTTTGCTTCCATAGACTTTGAATTTGCTTTTGTCGCGATATCATGACACTTCTGCCTCTGTAGTCTTCAACTTAGTTTTTGTCACGAAATCGTGACACTTCTACTTCTGTACTTAGCTTCTTTGCTTTTGTCGTGAAATCATGACACTTCTGCTTCCGTACTTTACTTCTTTGCTTTTGTCATAAAATTGTGACACTTCTACATCTGAAGTCTTGCTTTCTGCTTTTGTCGTGAAATTGTGACAGTTCTGCTTCCGTACGCTTCCTCTCTTTCTTTTATCGTGAAAATGCGACATGTCGCGATATCACGACAATTTTCAAACTTACTTTCTCTCTCCTATTTTAGTCACAAAAATGCAACATGTCATGAAATCATGACACTTTTCAAACGTACTTTCTCTCTCCTATTTTAGTCGTAAAAATGCGACATGTCATGAAATAGCGACACTTTTCAACCTTACTTTCTCTCTCCTATTTTAGTCACGAAAATGCGACATGTCGTGAAATTGCAACACTTTTCAAACTTACTTTCTCTCTCCTATTTTGTTCACAAAAATGCGACATGTCACGAAATCGTGACACTTTTCTTACTTGTTCTCTTTCTTCGAACTTGTCGTGAAATCATGACACTTTTTCCTGCTTTCTCTTTCTCTTCCAACATGTCGCAAAATCATGACAGTTTTTCCACTTGCCTTTTTCTCTTCCAACATGTCACGAAATCACGATAGTTTTTCTTGCTTTTTCTCTCTCTTCCAACATGTCGTGAAATCGTGACAGTTTTTCCTACTTTTTCTCTCTCTTCTAACATGTCACGAAATCGCAATAGTTTTTCCTACTTTTTCTCTCTCTTCCAACATGTCGCAAAATCACGACAGTTTTTCCTACTTTTTCTCTCTCTTCCAACATGTCACAAAATCATGATAGTTTTTCCTGCTTTTTCTCTCTTCCAACATGTCGCGAAATCGCGACAATTTTTCCTGTTTTTCTCTCTCTTCCAACATGTCACGAAATCGCAACAATTTTTCTTGCCTATTGTATATGTCGCGATATCATGATACTTTTCTTGTCTTTTTCTTTGATCTTTTGCATATGGGCCACTTTGGTCTTCTTGGAAAATCACTGTACATACTCTGAATAACCTTTGAACTCCTGTCTTCTGCATCTGAATAGCTTTTGAACTTCCTGTACATTACATCAATAGATCTATTTGATTGTGTTGACAACAATGACAATACTGTTGCTGCACCTTGCTCAACAATCTCCCCCTTTGGAATTGTTGGCAACACATGTGCAATTTTCAGTAACTATTCTCCCCCTTTGACAATAATACCAAAGGGCTACTGCAGACTCCCCCTGAGTCCATGCACAACATTCTCAGGAAAAATTTATTACACTTAGTAAAAATAATGAACATGAGCAAAAAAATAATCAAATACTTAAATACTCCCCCTGAGAATGTGATCCCTGTAGCTAGTCAATTCTTGGGAAGTGTGACCACTCCAATTTATTGCGAAGGTACTCAAAAACTTCCTTGGGCAATGGTTTTATGAAAATATTTGCTATTTGCTCTGTAGTTGGAACAAAATCCAACTTAACCTCACCTTCCACAACTTTCTCCTTCAAAAGTGATACCTAATAGCAATGTGTTTTGTGCGTGAATGCATAACTAAATTCTTGGAGATGTTAATGGAACTGGTGTTATCACACTTAACTGATATTGGCTCACTAAAGCTAATACCAAGATCTTTCAAGGTTTGTTTCATCCACAATACCTATGTACAACATGTTGTCGCTGTAATATATTCCACCTCTACTATTGATAAAGAAACTGACTCTTATTTCTTACTGTGCCACGTGACCAATCTGTCTCCAAGATAGAATGCACCTCCACTAAGACTCTTTCTGTCATCAACACATCCTGCCCAATCTGCATCTAAATACAAAATAAGGGTGAAGTATTTACCTTTCAGATACCATAACCCATCCTCCATAGTACCCTTGAGGTACCAAAGAATCATCTTCACTGCTATCACATGAGTCTCCTTGGGATTAGCCTGAAATCATGCTACCATGCATACTGCCTGCAAAATATCTAGTCTGGTAGCTATCAGTGTACGATAAGCTCCCAATCATAGATCTGTACATGGTTTGATCAACAGGTGGAGATTTGTCATCCTTGCTCAACTTGCAACCTGTCGTCATGAGAGTGCTAGCTGGCTTACAATCCTCCATTGTGAAATTTTATTAACATCTCTTTCACATATTTAACTTGAGAAATAAATATGCCCTTCTTATTTTGATTAACTTGCAACTCGAGGAAATATGAAAGTTCACCAATCATTGACATTTCAAATTATTTCTACATCTTATTTGCTAAATATTTACATGACTCATCTTTGTTGCTACCAAATATGATATCATCTACGTATACAACAAGAACAATAAGATGCCCATTTTCTATTTTGACATACAAATTACTATCCACCATACCTTTCTTAATCCCTTGTTGAGTGATATAGTTGTCTAGCCTTGCATACTATGCTCGAGGTGCCTGTTTTAAGCCATATAATGCTTTCTTCAACTTGCAAACCAAGTTGGGATCATCACCAAGTTGGAAACCATCTGGTTGCTCAATATAAACCTCTTCTTCAAGTTTTCCATTCAAAAATGCTGATTTCACATCCATTTGATAAACTTTGAAATTCTTGTAGACTGCTAAAGCTAGAAACATTCTAATTGCCTCTATTCTAGCTACTGGTGCAAAAGTTTCCTCAAAGTCAATACCTTCAACTTGTGCATAACCTTTACATACCAATGTTGCTTTATTGCTGACTACCTGTCCGTATTCATTCAATTTGTTTCGAAAAATCCATTTAGTCTCAATTATATTTTTATTTGCAGGTCTAGATACTAACTCAGAAGTTTCATTTTTCTCGATTTGATCTAATTCTTCATTTATTGCCTTCATCCAACTTTCATCTTTGCTTGCGTTAGCAACATTTTTGGGCTCAATGCTGGATAATAGAGAGTAGTAACTTACTACTCTTCTTCTTGTCTGAACACCAACTTTGGGGTCTCCAATTATTTGCTCTCTAGGATGATTTTTCTCGTCAATTTACTGTTTTGAATTTCTTATTTTCTTCCACTTTTGAATCACAACTTAAATCATCTGAGTCAATTTTTTGTATCTTTTCCATTTCGTTTTCCTCATCTCCTTCAATAACCTCTTCATAAATTGGGTAGTTCTTTTCATAGCTAATTACTCATTCTCTACCTTCATCAAATTTAACATTGACACTGTCCACAATTTTCTTTAGCCTCTTGTTGTAGCATTTTTAAGCTTTGGTTTTCGATGAATAACCAACAAAAATACCTTCATCCGCTCTATCTTCAAACTTACCAAGATTATCTTCAGTTCTTTTGATGTAGCACTTGCTACCAAAAACTTTGAGGTATTTTGTTGTTGTCCTTTTACCAAACCACAACTCATAAGGAGTTTTGCTTTCATGTGTTCTCAGCATGTACCTATTTTGGATATACATCGCAGTATGGACTGCTTCTTTCCAAAATCTGTCTGCTACTATGCTTTCAGTCAACATAGTCCATGCTATTTTTTGCATTGTCCTATTCTTTCTTTCTACCACTCCATTCTGCTGAGGTGTCATGGCTACTGAAAATTGTCTCCTAATACCGTATTTTTCACAGTACTCTATAAACTCCTCTGAAATGAATTCTCCTCCTCTATATGATATTAAACATTTGATCATCTTTCCTGTTTCATTCTCAACTTGGTTTTTGAAATTCTTGAACATTTTAAAAGCTTTTGATTTATGCTTCAAGAAAAATATCCATGTCATTTTGGAATAGTCATCAATGCACAACATAAAATATTTGTCACCATTTATGCTATGTGTTCTCATGGGTCCACATAAATCAGTGTGTATTAGTTCCAAAGGTTTGCTTGTGTAGTACTCTTTTGTTTTGAATGTCACTCTAGTTTGCTTTCCCTTTTGGCATGAAGCACAAATGTTGTTTGTAGGTTTGCTGATGGTGGGAATATCTCTCATTGCCCTTTTTGAGTTAATTTTTACTAGATTATCAAAACTGATATGACCGAGTCTCTTGTGCCACAACCAATTTTCTTCTTCCTATCCAATAAAACAAGCTCCTTTTGAAGTCTCTCAGAGCATGTACAGGTTTCCAGATGTCCTTGATACAGTTGCTATCAATTTTCCATTGTTTATTTTTCTGACTTCACAACCCTGCTTCTTAAAAACTACTTCATGACCTTTATCAAAAATCTGACTTACGCTCAACAAGTTGTGTTTCGAACCATCCACAAACAAGACTTTTTCTGACTTAATTTTTTTGTCACTAATTTTAACTGAACCTTTGCCAACTATCTTAGCTCCATCATTATTTCCAAACTTTATTGAACCACCTTCATATTTCTGTAACTTCTCAAATTTTTGTTTGTCACCTATCATATGACTGGAGCATCCACTATCAAGTATCCATGGTACATATTTATTTTGTGCTTTAAATGTTCTTTGTACGATTAAGGATTCCTTTTCTTCCTTAAGTCGCTCTTTTTCTTTCCACTCCATTTTGATAGTAGTTTTGGGCTCTTGTTTTACCTTTCCCTTATCAATAGCTTGTGCATGTTTTTCGAGAAGTTTTCTATTTTGTCTCATCCTATTTGGTTGAAATTTTCTTCCCTAAAACTAATTTGATGCAAATGTACTTCTACAGTTTCTTGCAATGTGCCCAAAATTATGACAGTTATAACATTCTACTATATAATTCATCAAAGGAGAAAAAGCATTTCTACTAGTGAAATTCCTTGGTCTTACATTATATTTGCAATATGAGATTTTATGTCCATAGTCGTTGCATTTAAAACGGAAACCAAAAAAGGGATAATTGAACCTGGGTGATGGTCTTTGCCATGTTGTCGTAGGAGCCATATGTCTTCTTCTTCTTTGATGTGTGACATTGGTGAATCCATCATTGTCAATTCTCATTTCGTGCCTGACATTATTGATTTCTTTTGCATGAGACATTTTTCCTTGATCAACCTGTTTCTTATCTTCATTCTTTATGGATTCTACATTTTTGGCCTTTGATCCATTTGATGATTCTCCTTCGACGAAACCCAAACCAAATTTGATGCTTGCAGGCCTTTGGTCATTTATAATCTTATCCAACTTCATAGAACTTTTTTCGTGTTTGTGATAGCAACTAATTTTGTGATTCATCTCTTCTATATGCGTCCGTAAACCCACATTCTCTTCTTCTAGTTTACAACAATAATCTATTTTCATGGTAATTTGTACTTCGCGATCTTCAGCTATTTTCTTGTATTATTCTATCTGTAATTTCAGACTGGTTATGGTTTCGTTTGCATCCTCAAGCATTTTTGAAATTTTCTTATTCTTTTTCCTCTCTATTTTCCACTCTTCAAGTGCAGAGATCAACTCACCTTCTAGATCTACTTCAGCCTCAAGGTTTTCACCACATACTTCAGAGTTCACTTCTTCTTCCTTTTCTGATTTTACTTCTTCAAATACCATAAAAAGAGCTTCACCACCTACCATTGTGTTACTTCCAAGATCACCCTATCCGGTTAAGCTTATACAGGAACTTAGCTCTGATACCAATTATTAGTCTTACAATGACACAGAGAGGGGGGGGGGTGAATCAGTGTAGCTCTTTAAACTTGAATTCATAGACTCTTAATACCACAACAATTAAAACTTATTACTAGATACAACAAGTATAACAAAAGAGCATCACACAACATAAGATTTAACGAGGTTCACCAATGTGGCTACTCCTCAAAAATTGACTGCTTGGACTACCATCCAAATCCAGCCTTTGCAAAGCATAACTTTACAATCAATTTACCAACACCCACTAGAAGGAGCACCAACCCTTGATTTATCTACACAAACAAAAAGGAGCACCAACCCCTAATTTATCTGCACCAATAGAAAGGAGCACCAACCCATGATTTACCAGCACCAACTGGAAGGAGCACTAACCCCTGATTTATCTATACCAATAGAAAGGAGAACCAACTAGAAGGAGAACTGACCCCTGATTTATTTGCACCAACAGAAAGGAGAACCAACCCCTAATGCCAAGCTACAACCTAGACTTCAATTTGAATCTATAAGTTTGATAGTAAGATACCTTTGCTTTTGCAAGACCCTGACTGGTCTTCTTCACCTTTGCGTTCTTTGTGCACTCTACTCTCTTTGCGCAATCACTTCGCACAGTCTGCTTCATTATAGTAAAACTTCACGATCATCTCTTCCCTTTTGCACACTCTGCTCTCTTTATGAATTTTGTAGTTAGCACGATTTGACATGACTTGCTCTCTGTGCATAATGACCGTATTTCACACACATTCAACAATACATCTCAATTCTCCAAACAACCCTCCTTTTATAACAATATTTTTTATGATGAAAACCCTAATCTTAGTTGGCTATAAATCTTAATCTTAGTCGGCTTTCATAAAAACTGTAAACCCTAATTTTAGTCGACTGTCATCGATCTTCGTTGGCTTCAACTCAAGAAGATGTTCAATTTATCCATCGCTTGATGATTTAATTCTAGACAGACCCTGTAATCACCATATTGAATTTTGATCACTCTTCGTATTTTAGCAGTATGAAATCACTCTGTAACTGCCCCTGTAAATGCCATGGTGATGTCGGTCCATTGTCATACTTCTCGTTTCAGTTGGGTTCTCCTACTTGACTTGCGCATTTATGACCTGTCATGGAATCATGACATTTCTGCCTTTGTAGCTTCTTTTGTTGCTATTACCACAAAAATACATGTCATGATATCGCAACACTTTTGCCTTCGTACGCTTTCTCTATTCTTTTGTTGCGATATCACGACATTTCTGCTTCCATAGACTTCGACTTTGCTTTTGTCGCGACATTGCGATACTTTTGCATCTATAGTCTTTAACTTAGTTTTTGTCACGAAATCATGACACTTCAGCTTCTGTACTTAGCTTCTTTGCTTTTGTCATGAAATCGTGACACTTTTGCTTTTGTACTTTACTTCTTTGCTTTTTTTGCGAAATCACGACACTTCTACTTTTGAAGTCTTTCTTTCTGCTTTTGTCATGAAATCATGACAATTCTGCTTCCGTACGCTTCCTCTCTTTCTTTTGTCACAAAAATGCAACATGTCATGATATCGTGACACTTTTTAAACTTACTTTCTCTCTTCTATTCTAGTCACGAAAATGCAACATGTCGTGAAATCATGACAATTTTCAAACTTACTTTCTCTCTCCTATTTTAGTCGTGAAAATGCGACATGTCACGAAATCATGACACTTTTCAAACTTACTTTCTCTCTCCTGTTTTAGTCGTGAAAATGCGACATGTCATGAAATCGTGACACTTTTCAAACTTACTTTCTCTCTCCTATTTTAGTCACGAAAATGCGACATGTTGCGAAATCGTGACACTTTTCTTACTTGTTCTCTTTCTTTGAACTTGTCACGAAATCGCAACACTTTTTCCTACTTTCTCTTTCTCTTCCAACATGTCGTGAAATCATGACAATTTTTCCACTTGCCTTTTTCTCTTCCAACATGTCGCAAAATTGCAACAATTTTTCTTGATTTTTCTCTCTTCCAACATGTCACAAAATCGCAACAGTTTTTCCTGCTTTTTCTCTCTTCCAACATGTCGTGAAATCGTGACAGTTTTTCCTATTTTTTCTCTCTCTTCCAACATGTCACGAAATCGTGATAGTTTTTCCTACTTTTTCTCTCTTCCAACATGTCACAAAATCATGACAGTTTTTCCTGCTTTTTCTCTCTCTTCCAACATGTCGTGAAATTACGACAGTTTTTCTTGCCTGCTGTATATATCACGATATCGTGACACTTTTCTTACTTGTCTTTTTCTTTGATCTTTTGCATATGGGCCACTTCGGTCTTCTTGGAAAATCACTGTACATACTCTGAATAACCTTTGAACTCCTGTCTTCTGCATCTAAATAGCTTTTGAAATTCCTATCCATTGCATCAACAGATTTATCTGACTGTGTTGACAATAATGACAATACTGTTACTGCACCTTGCTCAACACCAAGATGTCATCAAAGAAAACTAGGATGAAATTTTGCAAGAGAGGGCAAAATATGTTTTTCATCAGGCTCTAAAATGTGGAAGGAGCATTTATCAAACCAAATGGCATTACCAAGAACTCAGTGAACTTCATGAGCACGAAATGCAGTTTTGGGGATATCCTTGTCCTTGAGCCTGATTTGATGGTAGCCAGAATGAAGGTCTAACTTGGAGAAGTACATAGCTCCATGTAATTCATCCACTAACAAAATGGGGAATTTATCCTTGATGGTAATTTTTTTGATTTCATGGTAGTATATACACAATCGCCATGAGCCATCCTTCTTGCGAACTAGTAAAATTAGAGAAGAGTAAGATTTGGTACTCGGTCGAATGACATCAGCTTTGAGAAATTCCTATATCATTTGCTCAATTTCAAACTTGAGGGCATGAGGATACCGATACGATATTATGTTAGGTGGTGCATGACCTGGTATTAGTGGAATAGCATGGTCATGTAAGCGATGAGGTGGCAGGGTAGTCGCTTCTGAAAAATGCCATTGTGCTTGTTTAGAACAAGTTGTAAATCTGTTGGAATTTGATCCACTATGGAAGTGCTTGGTTGAATTGAAAATATTTGTGCAATGACCCTGCGGGATGACTTTTTCAACAATTTCTCCATACAATTGGAACTAACAATTTGGAAAGGGCCTTTTTTGGCACCACGGAGGGTGTGTATTTGTCCATGTGAAAACTGCATTCATAGTTCTGCAAAGTTCTAGTTGAGAGTGCCCAAGGTGCTCAACCATTGGGAATCCAACACAATGTCACATCCTCCCAATCGAAGGGTAAACATGTCTTGCTTGAGTTCATAATCCTCCATATTTATTTTAACATTGTGACATTTACCTTTACAAGGTAAAGTGCCTCCATTTTCCACCATGACTTCAAAGGAATTGCATGTGTGTATATAGCAATTGTCTTACTTAGCAACTCGAGGATCAATAAATTTGTGTGTACTTCCTAAATCAATAACAATAGTAAGGCATTGGCATTTGAAAAAACCCACAACTCTCATGGTTTGTGCCGTGGTAACCCCAACAAGAGAATGGACAACAATTTTTGCTTGAGGGTCTTGGATTTCCTCTTCCTGTTGAGTTGGTGCTTTAGTTGTGTCTTCAGCTGTGTCGCTCTCCTCATAACTATGGTCACTACTATCGTGTTCCTTTGCATCTATTAAGAAAAATCTCTTATTTGCACATCTATTCCCCCTCACAAATTTTGCATCACAATTATAACATAGCCCTTGGGCACGACATGCATCCATATCAACTGTAGTTAGTCACGTAGGAGTAGGAGGTTTATTATCATTATTATTTTGGAACTGAGGAGGAAAGGGAGGTCGAGCTTGAGGAAATCGTGGTGTTTGTTGTTGAGCTGAGAGTTCAGATTTGGCCAATCTGGCTAAATTGATAGCCTTCATCATGGTTTGTGGTTTAAACATATTGATTTAAGCTTGTAGATCATCTTTCAACCCACTCACGAAACAACTCATAAAAAATCCCTCATTCAAGCCCCTTGTTTTATTTGCCAATTTCTCGAATTGTGTTTGGTAATCATGAACTGTGGTAGTTTGTTTCAGCTTTTTCAATGCTCTTGTAAAGTCTTCATAGTCATTAGGGTCAAATCGGGTGAGTATTTGGGACTCAAAGTCCTCCCAAGATAGATCAAGGGTAGTGGCTCGTAGCCATTGGAACCAATGTAAGGCTTCAAATTCTAAGTTGAAGAAAGCCATCTAAACCCGATGATATATAGGGACATTATGGAGTCTAAAGAATTGATCAACTTGACATAACCACCCATCGACATCCTTTCCAATGAACTTAGGAATATCTAATTCAAGTATTTTGAAGGTTAGATCACGATCATAGTGAGTGTCTTCAGTTCCCCTTCTTCGGTCTTCTGTTTCCCTTCTTCAACCTTGTTCAGATTTTTTAGCTTGGTGTTCAGATGTGAGAGTACCTTGCAATTGTGTCTCCATCGCTGTAAGTTGTTTTTCTAAGTGGATTCTAGTGGTATCGTAATCCATTTGGAGCTCTTGAATCTCTTCTATTATGGTATGGTTTGTAGTGGTCAAGTAGTCAAGGGATTTTTGCATATAGACCAACATTGTGGCAATTTTGAGCTCCTTTTGTCCACGGGTGCCGCTTGCCATTGTGAGCCCTCTTTTACTCAGTTACTAAAAATAGATGTGGGATTTCAGGAGTTACTATTTTTAGTAAGGTTCCAAAATTTAATTTGGGAAATGGATTGCAATACTGATTTTAGAATAGGGTCCACTTCAGTGTTTTTTTGATCTAAGCGCTCAATGAGGAGATCTACTGAATTTCTTGACTTTTTGTGATCTCATGTTGGTTGTAAGTTGATGTCAAGGTAATTTCTTCCACTTGGACTTAAAATTTCATCAGTGAGTCCTTGAGGGTCTTTGGTGCAGAATAACAAGTAGCTTCTATTCCCAAAAATTTGGATAAATTTGATTGACCATTGAAAAGTTATGGCCTTGGTAAGAAAAATCAAAAATTGCTATTTTTGGAAAATTGGTGCAAAATTTTACCAGGGGCTTCCAAGGACAATTTTGTTTGGAATAGAGTGTAGAATTATTTGCTAAATTTTTGAGTCAATCTAAGCTCTGTGTGAAGAGATATCCCTATTTTTTTTCTATTGTGTTGGTGTTGATTTTTGATTTGGAGTTACAGTTCAAAAGTTGGGGTCTGGGATCAATTGTCTCTAACCTTTAGTCTACATCCTGACCATCCTATCACTATCTTGTTCCTTCCTCTATCACTTGTATTGCGATTGCTGACACAGTTCTTGTAACTGACCCTAGGGATTCTCTGAGATTGACAGTACTATTTTTAACACTAGAAGCCTATAATTATGGACTGTTACAGAGGGCTATTACTGTCGACCTGACTATCTCTATTACTGACCATAGGCTGTTGTAGACACTTACAAAATCTGTCCTTAATGTTGGTGCATGTAATTTTATTTCCTGTGATAAGGAAAGCCTTCTCCGTATGCTCACTTTTGGATTTGTGAATGCAGGTTAGCAAAAAAGGGATGGTGTTGATTTGCAGGTGGAAGTTATGTTTTGCAGAACCAAGGTATGCTAAGTACGGGAGTATGTAATACCCATAAACCATTTGTTATATCGTAGTGATGAACAATAGTGGTCGGACCAATATTTCAGGCCACTATCCAAGGAGGATTCCACACATACCCTTGAGCACACTATCTGCCTCTCTAACAGTACAAGAGGGTAATCGTTTGGGATTCTGTGTCTCGTGGACTATGGATAATACAAGGCCAAAAAGCTTCCTAATGGATAAAATTTTATTTAAACCTAGATTGTCTCCCGATACACCCGAATATGCATGGGAGCTCAAGTCCATGTACGAGTGTTGTCTAAGGCCTAGGTATTGGAGCCTAATCGCCCCTCACTTCACTAGATGCTTTATGGGCTATCTAACTTAGCCAATAATGACAAATCCTTTAAGATATTTTAAAACCCCCAACACAAGGTTTCTAACCTACACAACTACTAAAATAGAGACTGCATTTTTTTATGTGTTTTGGATTTTTGGTCAAAAAAAAGGATTGTATTTTTTGGATTTTTTTTTGGAAAAAAAAAACAGAAACAAAAAACACATAAATTTATACCTAACAGGCAAAATGGCTAGCAAAAATCATCTCAGTTGCAGCAGAACTCAGTACTGGAAAGCGCTCTGATACCACTTGTTAGAATATCACTATTAAAAATAAGTACACTCACATAAAATACTAAAAAATAACTCAAATACATCAATAACTCAATAACACTATGTAGAAATCAAATCTAAAAATGGAACAATCTCAAAATAACACAGAATCGTAGGCCTCTTCAAGGGGGAAACCTCCTTCAATATTTCATTAGCTTGCAAAAGGATCAATTCATTCATGGCTTCATATATTTTAAAGAAAAACTTCATGCAACCCTACCTAAAGGCTCAAGATTTGGCTTACATGCAAAATTCCACTCAAGCTAGAATATCCTACCTACCATCGGTTACAATCTTGATAAAAATGGTTACATGAGATGACACCACTTGGCTAAAAATCCTACTTGCCACATACATTAAAAAGTATTACAAAATAATATCATAATGGGATCCCCCACGTTGGAAGTGGGTCATTACATTAGTAAATAAGAGTTACGAAATGGTGTTAGGATATGATCCTAACACAACTCAAGAGATTCATAATGATGCTCAATGATATTTGATGTAGGGCATGTCACCTCAGGAGCTTCACAATGGCACTCAATGAAACAAGAGAATAAAATAACAAAGGTACAAATCCTCCAAGTGTCCTTATGGTAATCTTCCCATATTATCGGATTGCATGGATAACCAGTCACTACAACCACCAAGTGTTATAGAGGAGATTACTACTTATGAGGTTCACTTGTATTGAGGAGTGTCAGGTACCACTAATCATGCACTCCATATTAAAAATCCTTGAGGACAAAATCTTACAAAGCTTACAAATGGCTTAGAGCCAAAAATAAAGTCCACAATAGGACTAATACAAAGGTTCCAAAGAAGGTTTTATCATCCCAAAATTTGGAGCACCATAGGTCAAGGAAGATCTTTACAAAATGGTAAAATAATAGTGTCATTAGAACCTAATTGAAAAGATATTTCCAATGACTATATGCAAGTCTATGCTTGCAAAACAAAAGGCCATAAAAAACAAGAAAAACAACAGTTCTCTTCAACAACAAAATAAAGGGAAAAAACAATATCCCTTTTCAAATGATTTTTTCAAAGGTTAAAAATTTAAACCTTTAAAAATATGTTTAATTAGCAAAATGACCATAAAATTAAATGGTCAACATGAAATAGTCATAGTGTGCATAACAAATTATTCATGATAGACAACAACAATCAACCATGCTAATTTGCCATGTGGCACTATTTCTAGCGGTAGTTCCCACCATTGGTGCATTCTAATGGTGCCCCGCAGGAGGCTCCCTGACCACCATAGATGATCGATGAAAAGGGGGAGAATTTATCCTTTTAAGGTATACAATATGCCATCCCATGAGCAATGTGGAATTACTTCCTTGGTGTCATCAACAATAAACAATATTGAATACGTCTAGTCATGCATCCGAATGTATCCAAAAATTGTTGCTACACACGAGAAAGTTGTTACGCATCTAGATCCATGATGGCAAGGTGTATGTCCTTGAATTGAATGGTAAAGAATCAAGGATTTGTGAAACAGGTACCAAAAAAAAAGTAAATGGCTATCATGTGGACCATCGTGTTATCACTGTGTATCATTGAAGTAAATGATAGGTAGCTAAGATGAAATAGAAGCTGCTCGTTTGGGGGAAAAAAAGGTATTTAGGCTCCATAGTCTAGATCCTTTGAACATAGGTAGCTCTGTTTCTGAAGCTAAGTGTTTATCATACATCAATTTGTATAAGGTAGTTTGTGCCTCACATCTAGCAGACATCCACATACTGGTGTTTGAACACTCTATCTAGAGGTGTCAAAATAGGTTTAGGTAAAAATAGTAATCATCAATTTTAGGTACAATCATGAATCCTATGGCAGGGCCAATACATGGCCTATTCGTGACTAGGGATATCATTTTTGGATGTCGATCATGATGGCCAAATTAAAACTTGTGTTGCCTGCTAAAAACCCACTACATGAACACACTAGAGAAACTATCATCTAACCTCCATGAAAGTCATGGAGAACACTTTGGTCCTATTGTGGGTGCTTGATGGTAGATGTTCACATTTGGATGCCAGCCTATTTTTGATGCTGAGGTGGCCAACAGTGGATGAAAACTAAAATTCTTAACTCCAAATTTGATTGATGCGCAACTGTGGAGGTATGTGTTATATCTATTTTGGTGAGGAGGTAACCCAAAATTGTTTTTATGGGGCGATACGCTATGACATAGGCCATAACATCAAAAAATAAGTTCTGGCACCAAAGAAGATCTGACAAAAAATCATCAAACTATGGTTGGCAGGACAGCGCAAGGTATGTATGTCTATGTCAATCGATGCACCTAGTTGATAAAAAATTTTGACATCTACATCGTAAAAAAAAATATATCAAGTTTCAATTACTGTTATGGGTCAGTGTGATGGCAAACCCTCATCTGATCCATGCTCACCACATTAATTTTGTAGAAGATAGTCAAACTGATCACAAGAAAATATTTTGAGACACAAGCATTCACAGTTGATGCACTAGGGAGAAAGAGTTTGTTCTTCATTGCTGCACAAATATCACCATCACTCCATCAATCCAAGATTCATAGAGGGATACAAGGAAAATTTCTCAGGTTTCATAGAAAATTAATCCGCACTCTATGAGTTCATTCAGTCGAGTTGACGACCTCCTATCACTGACTATTGTCAGCCTTCATCAGTGGGTATGATATCAAAAATTATTGAATGACATCCTCGATGCCATCTGAGAGTCACAGGCTTCTCCCATATTGGTATTTATGATGTTGGGTAGATGCGATTGTAGAGGATGACATCAATCTCGAGTGTTGCGATAACCTAGATAGGCCTCAAGAATACAACTATGAGTGAGAATACTGTGGCTACAAGCAAAGTTACATAGAAGATTGCATACTATTGAGGATATCTATGGAGGTAGTTGTGCGCAATGATTGCTACGTGAATATGGAGTTGGAGGAAATACCACAAGAAAAATTTTCCAAACCAAGAAACTAATCAAAATCTAAAATAGGAATGAAAATATGGAAAAGGGAGGGGGGATTACCATGATGGAAATCCCCCTTCATAGGTAGGAACTTCCTGCTTTAATACCAAATAATGTAGAATCACATCGAACTTGGTTTTATATTATTCATGAATATTTAAATAATACAAATTACATAACAATAATCCAAAATTAGCTAGATTTAGGTAACAACTTGGCCAACAACCTAACAATAAATCTAATGTGAGTGAAATCTCATGTGAATAATCTATCCTCATCACTTAGTGATTTTTGAGTTGGTCAAGGTAGGTATTAATAGGAAGACCTAGCATGTTATGACAATGAACTAATAAACTTGTTTACACATCTAGTGCTCTTACATTAATAGACCTATGTAAGGTGCAAGGATTGGTGTGTACCTTTTATGGATTGAAGGATTTAAGCTAGCTCATCCAAGGAAGGATGAGAAGGATAGTTGAGCATGCATATTACCTAATGCACTTACAAATAAAATATGTAAGTTGCAGGTATGGGTAATATTTGTAACATTTTTCAAAAGTAAGAGAAATAAATTCACATAGGATCAAGTTACTCAGACTAGAATGCAAAGATCTTAAGCTAACTCCATGTCGTGTTGGGTATATACTTGGGTTTTAGTTAAAATAAAAAATTGTAGTTAATTTGGGTAAAATTTGGGTTGTGTTAATGTCCTTGTCATTGAGGGGTTTGACTATTTACTAGCTCACCACATGTATCAGGGTTCTATTCAAGGAATTTCTTTCCCCAGATATAAGTCTTAGTTGATCAATAGTCATTTTTTTTATTATTATTTCCTCTCTTATTGAGGATGAAGGTTTTATTCAACATACGCTTACTTTCCTGGACACTTTTTGTCTAGATTTCAAATCCTTCATTCAACAGAGAAAGACTCAATGTTACAAGCAATATCTTGACTTGATACCTTAATGGCTTAGTCAATATCAGTGGAGGATCATCTAAGAGGGGAATGTTTTTCACTTTTTAGGCATTCATTTTGCATTTCATAGTTTAGGGTCAAAGTTATAGAAGTATTTCATTAATAGGTTGGAACAAAAACTTACATACTAGTCCACCAAGAAGCTCTCCTTTATTAGTAAATTCTAAATTTGCTCAAAAGTACTTGTGAGAACCCATGTTTATTATTCTTTATATTGGGTCCTATCCAAAAAATGCTATAACAAGCTTGATAAAATTTCTATAGGAATTTTTATGGTCCTCTTCTAGTAATGGTTTAATATTCCACAGTGTTTCCTAGGAGTATTGTTGTCTCCCCAAAAGCCATGGTGGTCTTGGAATTCTCAATACCTAGTATCAAGGTTGGTTCCTCTGTGTTAAGTGGGTCATCAAAGCTCTTACATGAAATCAGGTCTAGAAGATTCTCATTTTTCATTGTATTTGTGAAGGTTTCCATTTTGGCTATAAGATTTGGAGGGGCATGGGCTTACCTTCCCTTCTTATTGCTCCTGTGTCTATCAAAGTGACAAGATCCTTCATCATTAGGAGAATTTAGAAATCTTGGGAGAGTATTAAGCCTTGGCTAAGATTGAATAGCTAGAGCTTTGGGCACAACCTCTCCATCAACCAGATAAATATTTTGTGGTCACCTATCCTCACCTACCAGAAATATCTTCTTGCATAGGTTCCTTGGGTTCATGCGCTTAGATTTTTTTGCAAAGGTGTGTGGTGCATCACCAGTTTATTTTCTTGTTCTATCAAGTATTGGCTCCCTTGGGATGATTTTAGAGTCAAATATGGGATTAGGCATGCTAACAAGAACACTTTTGAGTTTGTCAAGGCTGCTCTCCTTGACTCTATGTTTCACAAATATTTTGTGTTTTCATAGCGACCTTGGTGGTTAGATTGGAAGTGGTATCTAGACACTCATTTATGAAAATACAAGGCCCTTTTGGGGTATGGTTGGTTCTATCCTTACCTCCCTATGATTGATAAGCTCAAACAACGATGGAATATCTCTTCCACTTGACATGTTTGGATGCATAGGTTCTAGACCGCATGGGCTCCTTTCTTGGAGCCCAAGCTTTATTATTTTAGCTAGAGTCTTCTTCACCAAGGGCTTCCTATTAGGGAGTATCTCTTACATTTAGGCATCCCTAACCCTTCTTTCCCATTCCATATTTACTCTAAGGAATTTTTCTATATTTTTTGGGTCTATCCTCATGTTCATTTCCTTTGAGAGTGGATTTTTTCCTTTTTAAGACCCTATTCCTATTACATGATTGAGTGGAAACATATCATTTTGGGAGATCGCCTACCCTTGCTAGATATTTTGTTTGAAGTGTGGTACTTATTTTGTATGGCATCCCTATACAGTATATGGAAATATATAAATGATTGTATCTTCGGTAAGTGTTCTTCCTCTCTTCACATACTTTATTTTGAGATATTTAATATTATTTTGTCTATGTATTTTCATATTGTGGTTCAGGTCAATAAGATGTCTAAGAAGCTCTTTCATATTCAAGAGCTTATTGATAATTAGGGGAATGCTCCATGCATAGTCAATCAGGTTCCTCATGAGAAGGTTTATCCTTGAAGCTGGTCTAGGTTGATCGACCCCAAATCACACTCCTACCCCAGATCAAGATCTCTCTCCTTACAGAGCTAGCCCTGGTAACATGATTGGTCCTCTATCTCCATCAACTCCTAAACTTGATGCTTGGGATAAGTCAGGTGCTTTGATGTTTACTGCCAATGAGGACCTATTTGCTCGTTGTTGGGAAGATGTTCTTGACACTTCTTCTTTCGAGTAGGATGGGTTCGGTGCCAGAGTCTCCTGATGATAATGATGGATGGGATTTAGTACCAATGGTGGCTAAACTCATGTAATGGATAATTAGCATTGCAGGGATTCTATTTTTTTTTGCTTTTGCTCATGCACTTAGCCATTGTTTTCAGTATTAATCATTCCATTCTATTAGCTAGTTGATAGTGTTTACCCACCAATTCTATAATGTGGTTTTGATTAGTTGTTAGTTGGTTTCTTAGTTTCCCATGTTGTTTTAATGGTGGTATTTTTTAGTTGATGGCATTGACCATGTGACATGTTTATCTACCTCTCTTTTTTTGTTTGTAAAAATATATTCTATTAATATTTTAATAGAAATATCTTTTTGCATTAACAAAGATTCTATAAAATAAAAAATATAATTAATTTTTATATAAAATAAATATTTATTTATTTTGTACTTTAGTTCGACCAAACTTGAATATATGCAACTCTTAAATATAATAACTTCTAAGCTCTATATAAATTATTTGTAACTCCATCTTGCAATATAATTTATTTAATAAAAAGAAGTGATTATCATAATTATTCTTATGAATTTTCATAGGCTTATAAATAGTTGTATTTGCATGCTACAACATGGTTAGTGAAACCAGTAAAACTAAACATAAATGACCTTACATGATTTAATTTAATACCATAACAACATTCAAAACTAATGATAAAGTCACTTTCATGTTATCAATGGGTAAATTGATTATTTATTAATATTTAAGGCTTTGAACACCACTTTTAATTAAGGCATTTAATATTTAATTGACAATTAACACCTTAGTGGTAGGATTGTTATTTTAACTATCCAAATTTTAATTGCAGAGAGGAGGGAAGCCCCATTGTGCGGGAAATATAGCCTATAATTATATAACCTATTATACTTTGCATTATTTAAAAAAATTAAGGCATTCAATTCTTATTGTTAATAATAATTATGTGTTAAAAATGCTTTCCTTTTGACACATACATATCTTATTTTCTCACAAGAGTGTTTGGAGTTGAAAAGACCACATAATGCTCATGGTAGGAAAAGCTCACACAATTATGTTATATGATATTCTCGTTATTATAGATTTTGAAATTTTGAATAGAAATTTAAGATTCAAATTTTATAGTGTAAGGGTTGTATATTTTTTGATTAATTAAAAAGTTGAGGGTTTTGAAAGGATCCCCACAACTTTTACAAAATGCTTCGAAAGGAGCCACACAACCAATGACCACACTCTGACCACCCCACCAAAAGTAAAAATAGAAGACCACTCGGTTCCAACACTCTATAATCCTACCCATAGGATCAAAAACTAACCAAGCAAGGGATAGCAACCAACACCCAATCCAGCAAGGACCTAACTTCCTAGTAGGCAAAAATAGGCAATCGACCAAAGCCCTGAAACTAAGGGTTTACAATTGTGTCCATAGACTCATTCTTAATTGAAAAAGGATCCTCTAGAATTTGACCCACAAGATGATTCACATCTTCTATGAATTCCACAAAAATCTTAAGAATTCTCAAAATTGACCGTTGTTTGTCCTCCACCAGCTTGATCAGCTAGATGTGCTAACAAGATCTCCCAACATTAGGAAAAAAGCATAAATCCTCACGCGTGGGTTTGAATTTTTCCTTAACATTGGTCTATTCTTCTAAATATGAGTGGACCATCATGATCAAAGAATACTTCTTGATATTATTTTTATATAACATTTTGGAGCATCTCACCTTCCCCTCCCCACTCCTCTAGAAGTCACCAAAATTACCCCCAATTTTCTACTACTTTTGACCACCTTGAAAGAATCTAAGGGACTCTCCACTTGATCAAACTCCAAGGAGATCAAGAGTGAATTTTTGGAGCTACACATTCTTCCTTATCTCATGCCCTTTGGGCAAACTAAGATGCACCATGAATTCCTTTCTTTTTCATCCTCCTTAGGAGAGGATAAGGGGCTCTCTTTCTCATCTAAGTCAATTGAATCATTGGACTTGGACAGTGAAGTCTCTTGAGTGAAATTTATGAGTGGGAGGATAGGTTGGGATTCAATATACTTAATTATTTTTGTGGCCTCCATGCCTCTCTCTTTAGTCATATGTTCAAAATTAACATGGCTAGACCTTGGTGAATTGGGTCCAAGCCTCTCCCACTCCTCACATCCATGATGGATTTTTGTGAGTGAAACAAAAATGTTAGGAGTTCATCCATATTTATCTTCTTAATTTATTAAGGAACATAACATGGTAGCTCCTTACTACATTTTTAGATAGATCCAACATAAAACCCGTGATAACAATAACCACTCGGTCCCACGGGGATTTGAGGGTTTTTATATTGAAACCATTTTGCTCCTTAGGGAGGTACTCATTCTCATCCAAGAAGAAACTCAATTCTCTAATGAGGGAATGTTTGTCCTTGTTGTGACTATAGCCATCAAGGGAAAGACATGTAACCTTGGCAATAAGAACCGCATTAATTTCAAACTTTAAGTCCTCCATATTAACCCATACCTGATTCCATCAGTGTGTCATACATTTGGACAAAATCAGATTTTATCCATGGAATTTTTGGATACATCCTAGAAGGCCACCCCTCTTCAAAATTCACTTAACTTCTTCATCTGCATTCAACAAAACTAGTTCTAGATATAATTTCAGAAGTAGGAGCCTCTAGTTCAACTGCTTAGCCTTACCGATCATAGCGAAAATACCCAAGGAGTGAAAAAATTATTGCACATGGATCTCTGTTAGGAGATGATCGGGCAAGTGATCGAGGAAGCACTAATAAAAACTTTAAGTAAAGTTTATATCAGGGTTCTACTTAAGATGAGAGGGAGGGTGCAGTGCAGAGTCATTATCGCACTGATGAATAGACCATCCAACATTTAAAATGAGTAGACAACAATGCACCTTTCATCCAAGGTCACGTCTTCAAGCATCCAACCAAGGTTAGAAATATGTTCAAGGATAAGATTTTGACCTTATTTTCCTCCTAAGATTGATTACCAAATCTCGTAACTTGCACAGGCCAAGATTTTCCCATGTTGAGACCACACCAACCATGGAGCAAAGGAGTAATTCTAATCATTTTTCTTGGTGCATGCAACCTCTTAATCCAGAGCCACCTCACCCACACATGGGAAAAAAACACCTCACGATAGTTGAAAAAACACTAAGTTCACACCTCTCAAAGAATTGAATAGTGTAAACAATCCAATGCTCCTCTAAATAATGAATTATGTGTGAGGTAATAATATACCAATCGGGACTCCTCACACTCTCTTTCGGGTGGTTCTAGCAAGGCTTTGAAAAGTTAACTTTTCTGATTTTCGAAGGTAATTGCTAAAAAGGGGTCCATCACTGAGATAGAGATATTTATGCCAAATTCTCGTTCCCAACTTCCAATTTGAATTACAATTCAAATATTGAATGGGTAACAAGCATGGGAGATACTGAGTTGAATGCCCCCTTAGTGCGATAAGGACACCTACTTTAGATTTACAAAAAGATACGTGAGAAGTGATCAAAGCCCCTCTTTATTTAATAACCTGATTAGCTCCTCCAAGAAATTTTGGACGTCTAGATAAACAAACCTTGTTGAACAACCCCCAAGTTGGTCATACAGTCCAGTTTATCCCCTTATCTGAAATGTGGTTCACCTAAAAATCCTCCTTACCCTACAAGATTCTTCTCATTTCTACAATCATATTTTGAATATTCCAACTTAAAGTTATACAAGACTTCATCACATTGACTAAATTTAAGGAGTCACCTTCCACCACCATACTCCTTACCCCCAACTCTTCCAATAACAATAGACTTTGAAAATCAGCCCTGACTTCCATAAAGTGAGAAGTTTAGCGATAAATATGTTCAACAAAGACCACCACAATATCCCCTCTATCATTTTTAATAACTTCACCTACACTAGCTAACCCAGGATTTCCTTTAGAGGCTTCGTAGAAATTGAGTTTGAGCCAACTGCAAGGGGGGAGGACTCCACCGGACAAGTCTTGGGTTTATATATTATGTTTGGTTTATGGTTGGATAATCAAAACATCTTTTATAAAGATAGTCTCATATAACCTATGACCTTATTTTTTATTTATATTATATAATAATAATAATAATAATAATAATAATAATAATAATAATAATAATAATAATAATAATAGAAGGATTTGCAAGAAAATATCAATAAGATGCTCAATTTTAGAATATTTGTATTCACACAAAAAATTGAAGAAAATCTAGAAAATAAAAATAAAAAATTTAAATATTTTATGAAAAATGATGTAAATATCTAACTATAGCATCTCAATTGAGATGAGAATTGAATTTCTTTGTAAACTCTCAAGCTTTAAAGAAGAGAGTTGTAACTTGTCAAAAATAAAGACCCAAATACAACCCCTTGTTCTCTAGAAAAAGAAAATAATATATCGCTTTATAATATTCAAACTTAATTTTTTCTTCTAAAATCAATACCATTTTCTTTTTTAATGAAGATTATGGCATATAACATATGACCTTAGAAACCTTAAAAAATACTTTTTATCTTTTATTTATATTATATAATGGTACCATAATATATTTTATGAAGATCCTCTCATGTAACCTATGACCTTAGAAACCTTAAAAACTAGTTTTTATCTTTTATTTACATTATATAATTGTAACATAATAATATTATATATATCTTGGAAGGCTTTGCAAGAAAATGTCAATAAGGATGGTGAATTTTATATTCACACAAAAAATTGAAGAAGCTCAAAATAAATAAATAAATAAATAAATAAATAAATAAATAAATAAATAAATAAAAATAAAAATCTAAGCATTTTATAAAAAATAATTTGAATATCTCACTATAACATCTCAATTGAGATGAGAATTAAGTCTGATTTTAAACTCTAAAGAAGAGAGAATTATAACTTATCAAAAACATAAAAACCTAAAAATAATCCCTTATTCTTTTAAAAAAATTACATTTATAACTTTATAATATTTAAATTTAATTTTTCCCTTCTAAAACAATACCATTTAATAATACAACCTTTTAATTTTTCTTTATAAATCATTTATAAATTCAAACATCATATATATTCTTTGAAGTCTTCCAACCAATTCCATAGTATATGGGATGAAACAATTTTCAAAAGTTCAAAGCCTGAAACACGTGCATTGGCTTTTTACATCTTCCTTTCATCTATAAATTAATGGGCCATAAACTTGAATTAAAATAGAGAAGTGCTTAATAAGAATATCCCTCTTAATTTACTACACATAGGAAAATAGTCAATGTTTTTATTATTATTTTTATTAGTTATATAAGATTGAAACATACTTCACTTGTATTTGCAAGTTATTATATAATAGTATTATAATAAAGTTTGAAAATTATTAGTTTGATTTATAGTGGTATTATAATAAAGTTTGGAAATTATTCATGCACCGTTTGATTTGACAAGATTTGAAACTTAGTCTCTCTTTTCAATACCACTTAATATTAATACTTTTACTATTATAATAAATACTCTTATAAATGATGAGAAATGTTAATATTATATTTGTTAAGTAATGAATAAGTTTATATATATATATATATATATATATATATATATATATATATATATATATATATATATATATATATATATATATATATATTGTATTTTTCAATAATGGTACTACTTTGATAGGATTCATTATCCATATTAAAGTAGTTTATCGATAAACATTTGACCACTATATAGATAAGTTAATATTTTGATAATTTAATTTTGATTTTAGCCTTAAAAAGAATAGGTCGGTTAGTAGGGGTTGAATACTTATCAATAAGTTACCTAAGCTAGATTCCTAAAATATTGGATCAACAAACTAAAAATTACACAATTAAAAAAATATATAAATATATATAATAGTATAATTGTCTATAAAGTATGATCTTTCAACCTAACTTATAGGTAACTATAATTTCATGCTATATAAAACAACATAAAATTGTAATTTAATATCAAGTGGACTGTTATATTCTTGCAGTGTTTATTGAAAGGATTGGGTATAAATGAGTGTGACCATTGAAGAAACATCTTTCTAGAAACCTAGAATTTCTATATAAATCTAAGTATAATAAAAAATTTGTAATGCAAAAGTCATTTTTTTTTTTATGGTTTTTATTAAATTCAAGTAGGTGAAATAAGATTTATTTATTATTTTAGGCCATGGGGCTACAGGAGACTTCCCTGGGAAGTCCTTCTCCTTTTCCCTGCAACCCATTTTTGACCCTATTCTAGATCCCTGGTCTTGTCCTGGATCCCTGACACATCCTTTGCCCTTCCTCCTTGGTTGGTAGGCGTTGCAGATGTTCTCCTTGGGGTGGGAGATAACTGTTCCATTTTTCTATCCCCTTTTTTGCTATTTTGTGGGTTTTTATTCTAGTTCCTGTGATCTAGGATGTCCCTTGGTTTTTTTGGGATGTTCTCGGGTTCTGTTCTAGTTTCCTAGAACCCCTTTGCCCTCCTCCTTGGCTGGCTAGTGTTGCAGATGATCTCCTTGGGTTGGGAGGTACCTTATTCTCTTGGCTGCCCCCTTCCATATCTTCTAGCAGGGTTTTCATTTTGGTACATGTGAACTGGGACATCTCTGGGATTTTCTAGGATGTCCATGGTTTTTCTTGGGTCCTCCTTTAGGTTTTCTAAGTTCCTTTAGAAACCCTTTTTATATTTTCTTGCAGGGTTCTATTTGGTGCTAAGGATTAGAGGTTTTTCTGGTGTAGTGTGTTATGGCTGGGGTTTTTTTGATTCATGAGTAACTCTTCAAAATATCTTTTGGCTTGGATGGGGCCTTGTGCTTATTCTTGTCGTGTTTTTCTTTGGGTTTCCAATTGTAGTTTTGATGGTATGTTCTCAAATTTTTATGGCTTGTGGGGGGTCTCTGTGCTGATTGTTGTTGTGTTCATGTGGGTCATCCTCTTCTAGTTCCCTGAAGCTACTCGTCGATGGCGTTGGAGGTTGTTGTGGAGCTCTTGCTACTTTTTTCTAGCCTGCGGTGGGACCCTATGCTTTTAGGTGGCATCTCATGCTTCATAGTTCCTCTGTTGAGTTTTTGGGGACCTCCCCACCATTTTCCTTGGCTCACATTTCTACATTGTTGTTTCCTCTATCTCCCTTGGCCTCTGAGTAGTTTCCCTGCTACAATGAGATTTCATGGCCTTTGGAGTCCCATGGTTGTTGTTCCTCTTGTAGGCCTATTCGGGATGTTGTCCCCTATTGTTGCATCCTCCTACTGCATCCCTGTGCATCCTCAAGCAAGAATTTTTTGTGTTTTTCACTTAAAGTTCAAATTTGAATTTTCAAATCGTTGTAATGGGTAGGATAGCCCTGTTTCAATTATTTCTGGGTGGGTTTGCTTTTTTTTAAATTTTCTTACCATGTGTTGTTTGGGCAGTCCTTTTGCATGTGTTCTTTTGGGTTGTTCTAGGCGGGGTGGCCTATCCTAGAATTCAATGTAAAAAAAAAAAAAAATTATCATTTAAGGCTATCATCTAGCCTATCCTATAAGGTTGTCCTTAAGCCTGTCCTGAAAGGCATTCCTTATGTATTTCCTCTGGATTTTGGTGTCCTTTTCTTTGGCCTTGAGGCCTTGTTTTTAGTCTTATGACTTGTTGTAATTAGGTTTTGGGATCCTTGATAAAAATCCATTTTTAATTTAATTTAACTGATAAAAAAAAATTCAAGTAGGTGATGGATATAAAAGTGTTTTATTATAGTTCAAAGTTTTATCAATATTATAATTTTTGAATTTAATAATATTTTAAAGAATTAATAAAATTAATACATTACTAAGAATAAATGAATAATATATAAAAAGATAAAATGCAATATGAAAGGTATTTATAGATACAAAAAATAGTAAAAAAATAAAGTGGTTTTTAATGTCCATGAGGTTATAGGTCGTATGGGATAATCTTCATGGAGGATATTATTTACACAATATGGTTATCCAATTATTCTTCTATTATTGAAGCATAGTGTGTAACCCTACCCCTTGCAATATTTGAAGCTTGAACCTCTTATTTAGAGTTCTAAAGTCTTCACTATTAGTCTCACTTAGGTTGTATAGAAATGCCTAATATCCTAGTTTTAACATGTGATATCCTTGAATGGAGGATACTTTTCATTTGTCATCCCAAAGTAATTTTACTAAAGGAAAGAGAAAGCAACCAATAAAGGAATGGTTGGCCTCCTCCATACACACATAAGTGACTTCGAGCATGAAATTGCTCATAATATCCATTTAATTCTCTAATAAAGTTACAAAAATTAGATCAAGCATCCTACACATATGAAGTCATATCACAAAGTGCATTTGTATCTCAATGTGCTTTGTCCACCAATGGAACACTATATTGTGAACAAGTTGGATGTTGCTTTAATTTTCACATTGAAGAGTGACTCAAAAACTCTAAGGAATGTCAATATCCTCTAAAATCATGAACATCCACCTAATATGCTTAGCTACCTCACTGAAAGTATAATATTTATCCTCCATGAAAGACTAATAAATATTGGATTGGTGTTTGGAATACCAAGAAACTAGATCAAATCCCCAATAGAGCACAAAGCATGTGGTGGATCACCTCTCATCCAAGTCACTAGTTCAATTAGCATTTGAAATTCTTATCAAAATTAGAGGGAACCAATGAATTAGCGAATACCCATCTAATAGATTCCTTAAATGTATCTAAGAATCCTCTTAATTGTTGTCTAGTGACTCTCTTGAGATGATTGTATGTGCCTACAATAATAACTAACAACAAAAGCTATATTTGGTCTAGTTTAAGGTAGAGAAGTACTCCCACAAGAGATTGATACAATGCAACATTCACTAAAGAAGTGGTACAATAATTCTAAAGCTTTAGGTTTAAGGCAAAAGGAGTCTAAGTAGCCTTGCAATCCTCCATCCTTAAATTGCTAAAGAAGATCCAAAGTATGCTTGGGCTAGAAAATGATAATGTCAAGATCTATTTGATCAATCTAAATCCATAGAAAATAATGTAGAAGACCTGAATTTTTCATCTCAAAAGTGGAACAAAATCATGACTTCATATCTTATATTAAATTAAAAGAGCTACCAGTGATGAGAAGACCATCAAAATGCAACATAATCACCAAATATTTCCAATTCTATTGTTTGATGTGAACACCATATTTATTCTGACATCACTAAACCTCATAACTAAGAAAAAAGAAATGGATCTTCTCTTACCATGCACAAGGATCCAGATTTATTCCATACAAGGTCCTAGGCAAATGAAAAACCAATAGAGTGGGGCCCTATGGCTCAATATTAGATGACTACTACTTGTATATTTCCTCCTAAATCTTCCCATGTAGGAAGTCACTCTTCACATTTGTTTGATGTACTTTTCATCCATATGAAGAAGTAATGGAGAGATTGATCTTGACTAAGTCCATCTTGGACATATGTTCAAATGTCTTAAAATAGTCAAGTCCCTCTTATTGAGAGAATCACTTAGTAATAAGGCATACCTTATGCTTCTCAACTTGACCATTTGAGGCATATTTGGTCTTGCATACCCATTTGTTGCCAACAACATTCTTCCCTTCTAGAAGAGAAACTAACCACTAAGTATTATACTTCATCAAAGCCTCATATTATATCAGCATAGCATATTCCCATTTTGGTCAACCCTTAGCCTATAAATAGAAGAGGATGTGAGATTGAGCTATATTTTAGAGCAATGTTTGAGAATGACCCTTTTGATATCACTCAATATAAATAATAGAATAAGAATACTTCAAAAGTGTATTAACCCACTTGGGTGTTGGATAAACTAATTAAGAACCATTTGTATTCTATTACAACTCAACATTAGAAGCTATAACTAAAGAAACCAACTCAAAGTCACCACTCAACTCATCACATAAGGCTAAGATATTGTAGAATGATGTGTCATATTCATCATGACCTAAACCTAAAGAAGAAGGTGCTATCCATGAAGGAATCAAATCAATAAGCAATGGATCTCCACTCAAATATGAAGATGAGGAAGATGAAGAAGGAAAAAATAAAGAATATGCTCTAATGGGAATAAGATCTAATCAAAATATTGAAATACATAGTCAAATTTGAGATGGTTAAAGAATTATAAAGGCTTTATACCAAAAGCTTAGATGGTGGGATGGAAGGATTACATAGAATATTCTCATCAAATATGACATCTCTTTACATGAAAGCCTCATGCCTATGAGGATTATGAAAATTTTAAGTATTTAAGCACCCCATAAAATACACTTTTGTCACTTTTGTGCATCCTTATTCTAAAAATACTTAGGTATGTGAGTCCATGCTAAAGATATAGATATATGTAGTTGAGACACATTAGGCTTATCCCTTATCAATCCTTCAAAATATGTCATGCCCTGGAATCCCATAATATAAACTCTATTGATGATGTATGCTACACAAGTGATAGACTCACCTTAGAATTTATGGTCCATCCCCTTAACATGAATCATATTCGTGACATATCCACAATTACCCTATTTTTTTTCTCTCATCCATATTGTTTTGTTTAGGAGTATATTGAATAGTCCTCTAATATGTAATACCATAAGAATCCAAAAAAACATGAATGTCATAGCTAACATACTCACCTCCCCCATTTATCTATAGACATATGGTTATCCTATCTAAAATGGTTCTCAACAAGATCCTGGAAGATCTTGAACCTCTCAAATACCTCATCCTCAGTGTGAGGAGTGTACAACCACACATATCTAGAAAAATAATCAATGAAAATAAGGGAGTATATTTTTCTTGAGAGATATGGTGTATCCATAGGTCCATAAATATTACCATGTATGATCTCCAAATAATAAGTGGCTTGTCTTGCAATCCTTTTGGAAAGGTATCCCTATGATGCTTCTAATATCCATCACTTGGAGGGGATATGCATGGAATCCTAATGGCCATATGATGCCAAATCATATATATCAAATATCCATATCTAAAATGCCTAAGCCTATGATTCCATTTTTGGCATTCATTATCTATATAAGCAATCATAGAACAAATATATTCTTCCTTGAGGAGGGGCAAAAGAGGTTATTCTTCAACCAAATTATTCATGTGGTCAGTCTCATTACAAAAATAAGATTATTATATAAATTTGTAATATTTGAATAGTAGAGGAAAAGGTTTGCACTTATGGTAATAATTGATGACATGTTCAAACTATGGCACTAGAGAATTGAATATGATAAGAAAAATACCTAAATATGAAGGTCAAAAAGTAATTCTATATGGGATTCTATAATAAGGAACATGAAGGTTGCATAATATAAGAAGCATTACCATAAAAAATGAAAGAGAAAATTAATAGAGGGAAAAATTAGTTCAAAATCATGATATTTTCATAATAAAATTTCTTGATGATTTATTATGGAAAATATGGATTTGTATCGTCACTATTAATGGCATGGTATTTGATGAGTCTTTGGCGTTCAATATTTTATTTTAAAAATAGATTGAGTATTTTATTAAACGTGTCAATATTTAAAAGAGGTGGGGACTAGATGATCAACACCTTCAAATTATTTATATTTCAATAATTAAATAGCATGGACAACTACAACTACTTATACTCCAAAACAAAAATTGCAAAAAGGAAATTCCATACACTTGTGTAAATTCTTAGGTGCATCCTTCAAGTGCAATTATTGTATGGAAATATTTAGGGGGGCGTATAAATATGTATTTAAAGTAAATTCTACATAGATTTCATATATTTGTATGAGGTTTGTTTAAAAATTAGCATATAATTATCAACCTAATATATAAGGATATTTAGTTATGAGTCATGGATTCATATTCTCAATGAGAGGGATCACGTATTTTTTGAAAGGTTTAAATAAGTAGAACAAGGGATAAGTAATTGGGGAGCCTACTTCACATTGCAAGGTGCTAGGTAGCATGATTAGAAGTTTTTTGTAGGACTTCCCAAATTGTCAAACTCGTTTCGACCATATCTCACTCATCTAGACTCGGATTGAGCTAAAATTTTGAGGGTAGATGCCTGAAAAACCCTAGAACGTCTCCACCAATTTTCATATAATTTGGAGCAACACAGATCCTAGAGAATCCCTATGTGTGAACGAGATATTTGGACAGCGGCTATGTGAGGGTTTCATCTGGGTTGAGTGCAAGAAACTCCAGAGGTTGGTTTTTAGGGCCTTCGGTCCCTAGCGACCAATATTTTTATGGTTTATGATCAATATTTTAGTAGGAAATGTTGTAGGGGATCTGTTGTAGGGGATCCAAGATGGGTTAGAAATTTATCTTTCAATAGATCATACTATGAACTTGAGTGACAACGACTTCCAATTTTTTGCACAAAAGAAAAGTGAAAACCATACCTTTCCACGGTGTCTAGGGCAAGGATTAAAGAGATCAGGAAACAAGTTTCAAGTAGTTGATCAAAAAATGGCTCATATCTCAAGTGAATCCGGTGCTAAGGTGCACCCAAAAAATAATTCTACTATGAAAACCCCTATCAAGGGTAAGAATTTTGAAGACTCAGTCCCAAAAATGAATTTTAGGGATGCCCTTCATGGTGGACAGCCTCAGACCAATGCTAATATCAATATTAGGGCTTCCCATAAACCTCTAAGAATGCCTAAGATTGATCCCAAGAAAATAGAGTCAGGATGTCTTAAAGCAGCTGATGGAACTCCTATTGTTAAGCTTGATATGGGTAACATTCAGATTGACATTGAAGATTTAGAAAAAATAGGACTAATTTGTTAGTTCGTGGGTTTTCGTTCGAGTCTATCTGCTTTCAAAGTCTGGGCTGAAAAAAGCTGGAAAACTAAAGGTGAGTTACAAATATCTATTTATCCAAATGGTTATTTTCTTGTTTTATTTGCTAATAATGAAGATAGAGAGAAAATTTTTCAAGGGGGTCCTTGGTTTTTTGGAAGGGCAGGGCTTTTCATGAAGCCCTAGCATACTAAATTTAAATCCGAAGAAGAGATGCCTTCTATAGCTCCCGTGTGGGTTAGAATCTTTGGCCTCCCTATTGAATTTTGGAATCCTACTATTTTTTCTTCAATTGGAAACTCTTTAGGAACTTTTATGATGACTGCTGATTGTACTCAAAATTTTAAACATATTATTTATGCTCGGATTTGTGTTTTAATGGATTTTGACAAACCCCTACCTAAAAAGATCACATTACAATTTGGGGAAGACACTTGGGAGCAAGTAGTGGACTATGAGAACATTCCTTTTCATTGTAGAATTTTCCATGAATATGGTCATTTGGCCAGTGCTTGCCCAAATAAAATTCCTGATCAAAAGAAAGAAGATATAAACTCAACAGGTTTCCAAATACCTAAGAAGAAGAACACTAAAAAAAAACCAGTTATGAAGGATCAATCAAATTCATCTGCTAATATGTTTGAAATCCTTTCCACAAATGATGTCCCAAGTGAGGAAGAGGAAATAATGGAAACTAAAATCTTAGAAACACAATTTAAATATGAAGGGAAGAACTCAGAGACAAACCAACAAATCAAAGGTTTTCAACGAGAAAAAAAGGAGAAAATTTACACAAGAAAAACAATCTTTCAAATGTCAAAACTTCAAATAATGCAGGTCCCAATATAGAATCCATTGAACCATCTAGTAAAATTTTGGTTGTGTACGAGCATTCTTCAAGGTTAGAAGCCATCTCGGATTCAATTGGAATAAGTCAAGAAACAAGGAAAAAAAATTGAAGATGGATTCTAATCAAAAGGCGAGTCGCAAGACCAATCAATATCATATGGTAAAAGAAGGTGAAAAGCTTCTAGAGGAAGGTAAGATTAATGCCCTTCCCAAGTTTTTTAGCCCTGGTATTAATGAAGATCATCACTTGGAATATTAGAGGACTCAAAGGGAGTCTTTCAAAACAAAATGAAATTAGAAGAATGATTCAGATAAATCATCCACATCTTGTTTTCCTTCAAGAAACAAAGATGTCAATGGAGGATATGGACTCAATTGCCAATAAAATTTGGCCAGCTAGAAAAGTGGTTTCCCTCAGTTCCCAAGGGACTTCGGGTGGCATTGCTTGTCTTTGGGACCCAAAAGAGGTAGTTATTCACCATATGGTTGGTAGTTGGGGTTTTTTGGCTATAGCTATTCAAAGTAGACATTCCAACCAAATTATGCTCTGCATTACTATTTATGCTTCAACTTCTTTGGAGGAAAAAAGAAGACAGTGGAAGGATATTACTCATATTATCTCTCATTTTCCTAAAGCTTGGATCTTGATCGGAGGATATTTCAATACCATCCTCTCTTTGGATGAGAAAAGGGGGGGAAATAGAAATTTAGACAAAAGAACTAACCTCATGAGTGAATATATTGCAAACCTCCATCTTGTGGATATCCAACAAGATAATGGCCTTATGACTTGGTCTAACAGAAGGCAAGGCTTAGCTTGTATAATGGAGAGATTGGATAGGTTTTTGCTCTCTGAAAATTTCTTAATCCATGGTCACATTCCTAAAGTGAAGACTCTTAATAATGTTGGTTCGGATCATTGGCTAGTCATGGTGGAAATGTGGAAAACCAATGTGAGTTTCTCTCCTTTTCATTTTCAATTAATGTGGCTTAGAGACATTTCCTTCAGACCTCATGTGCAACAATGGTGGAAGGAAGGTAAACCTAGGCATGGGACTAAGATGTTCTGTTTTTCCAAAATACTACAATACATTAAATCCAAAATCAAGACTTGGAACTGGAAAGAGTTTGGGGATGTTCATAAAAAAAATATGAAGTTATTGCTCATATTGAAAATTTGAATAAGAAAATCCATTTAGATGGCCTCACAGAGAAGAGAAGTGCAGATGAAATTAAACTCACAACTCAATTAGAGGAATGGAAAAAAGAGATGAAATCTTATGGAAGCAAAAATCTAGAATTCAATGGCTCAAAGAAGGAGATCGAAACACAAATTTCTTCCACAAATCTCTTCTAGCTCGAAGATCTCACAACTTTATTTCTTCCTTAAAATCAGATTTTGGAGATGTTGTTTATACTTGGGATGGCATGAACTCTATTGTTGTTGATTACTTTTCCAATATTTTTTCTGCTACTCCTCTTGACTCAACCTCACAACAAAATGTTCTTCAAGCAATCCCTTCTCTTATCACTTCTGAGGAGAACTCTATTTTTACTGCTCTTGTTACTATCAATGAGCTTCAAAAAGTAGTTTTTAAAATGCAAAAAGGAAAAACCCCAGGTCTTGATGGTTTTCCCATTGAGTTCTACCAAGAGTTCTGGGATATCCTTCATGTTGATTTATTAGAGGTGGTGGAAGAAGCCAGGAAAGCCAAAGAAATTTTGAAGGTTATCAATAAAACTTATATTACTCTTGTTCCAAAAGCTCAAGAGGTTGATCATATCTCAGCTTTTAGACCTATTGCTTTATGTAATGTTCTTCTCAAAATCATTACTAAAATCATGGCAGAAAGGTTGAAGCCTCTTTTGCATAATATTATTTCCCTAGAGCAAGGGGGTTATGTGGAAGGACATCAAATAGTAGATGAGATAGTTCTTGCTCAGGAAGCCATCCATTCCATGGATATGCAAAATTCTCCTTCCATATTCATTCGGTTAGACTTATCCAAAGCTTATGACAGAGTGGATTGGCACTTCCTTATCAAAGTTTTGAGGCAATTTGGTTTCTCTAAGGTTTGGATGGATTGGATTATGGGATGTATCTCTTCAGTTTCCTACTTATTTCTTATCAATGGCAGGCCTTCTTAGTCATTCCTAGCTTCCAGAGGTATTAGGCAAGGTGACCCGCTATCCCCTTATTTATTCATCATTCTTGCTGAATGCTTGGGTAGGACTATAACAAAAAGAGGGAAAACAAAACCCTTGAGGGAGTTACCATTGCTCATGGAGCTAGACCTATCTCTCATATTCAATTTGTGGATGACTCTACTCTTTTAGGTAAAGCTACAATTAAGGAAGCTTCTAATATTAAGCAAATCATTAGCTATTTTTCTAAGGCTATTGGGCAATTGATCAATGAAGACAAATCTAAAGTTATTTTCTTTCACTGCTTTGCTAGACAGGAATCCATGGTCTTGGATAAATTAAGATATAAGAATACATCTCTTCCAATCACTTATTTAGGTATTCCCATAAATATTCAAAGGCATAAAAATAAATATTGGAATTGGTTGTTGGACAAAGTCAAGAAGAAAATTGGAAAGTGGACCAACAAGTGGCTTTCTTATGGGGGTAGAATCACCTTGGTAAAATCAGTCCTTCAAGCTATTCCTATTTATGTTTCTTCCATTTTGAATATCCCAAAGGCTATTCTTCGAGAATTGGATCAAATCAGTCATCGTTTCCTTTGGAGTGGTACTAAGGAGAAAAGAAAATGGGCCTTGGTGAAATGGGATACTTTATGTCTTCCTAAGAGTGAAGGGGGTTAGGATTCTTCTCTTCTATTAATAACAACAAATATTTAGCTGCTAAATTATATTGGAGGATGTTGCATAACCCCAATGCTCTTTGGGCCAATAATATCCGTGCTAAATATGTTGAGAACAAAATTCTTGAAGACCTTGTTCGCTATCAACTTCCTACCAAAGGTTCTCCCATTTTAGCAGTTCTTAAGACTGGTGAGGATTTGATAAAGAAAAAATTATTTTGGATCATTCATAATGGTCAACAGGTAAATTTTTGAACAGATTCTTGGGATGGTCACAAGCCTTTGATAACTCAGTTTCTCGATTGGAGGCCTTGGATGGAGGAGCTTCATCGAGCTAATTGGATAAAGGTGGCTAATTATTGTTGGTACCATACTGGTAATTCAAAGGTTGGTAGATATTGGATCCCTATTGAGGATTGGCCTATTCAAATCCTAGAAAGGCAAAGACAAGATATCCAAGGCATCCTTCATATGAGATCCCTCTCTTGGTCCCATGAAAAATATTGTTTTGGATGGAACAACACTACTAAGGGTGAGTATTCAGTTGCTCAAGGTTATTTGACCTTATGCCATAATAATCCCAACCATTCTTCTGACATATTTTCTCGATTGTGGGCTCAAAAGCTCCGGCCTAAGGTGAGGTTCTTTAATTGGCTTTTATTGCATCGTAGGGTGCTTACCGGTGAGCAACTTATGAAGCATGGTTTTCATGGCCCTTTTAGATGTGAAATGTGTGAAGAGAATGTAGAAAATCTCAACCATATTTTTATTGAGTGTACTTTAGCCTCCGAGCTATGGAGGAGAATGGCCACTTTACTTGGCTTACAGTGGTCCAATTTTTTTACTTTTGAACAACTTTGGAGGGATTGGCCTAATCAAGAGGGTGTTGATCATTTTATTAGGTTGTTAGTTTGGATGGGTTCTACCATTCTTCTTTGGAATATTTGGAATGAAAGGAACAACCGAATTTTTAATCAAGATAGGAAGGATATTCACTATATTTGGCAAAAGACCATAGCCAACTTAGTTGAATCAGTCCATCAACTCCTTAATCACCCCCAAAACTCCCACCAAATATGGGATCAAGTGATGCAAATATTGAATATTAAATCTTCTAAGGGAAACCAACTTAAAGGGAATGTGAGTATTAGTAAGATGGATAGGACTAGAAATTGGCAACCTCCTCCTAAGGATTTTGGAAAAGTCAATATTGATGGAGCCTCTAGAGGGAACCCTAGAAAATCCAGTGTGGGAGGAATTGGTAGACTTTCAGATGGCTCCCTAGTTTTTACTTTTGCTGAGAATTTGGGTATTCTTTCCAATAACCTTGCTGAGGGGTATGGTATCCTCAGAGGCCTTTAGGAGGCTACTAAGGTTGGATGGGAAAAGGTGTTAGTTGAGTCTGACTCTCAACTTATGATTAATATCTTGAAGACTCCTAAGAATCATAAGGTGGATTGGAGAATAAAAAGAATTATTGAGAAGATTCAATTAATCCGGATGGGATTTTTGAAAGTTGATTACAATCATGTGGTCGGAGATCAAAACAAGAGTGTTGATGCTTTAGCTAATTGGGCTTTGGACAAAGGTGATCTTACTTGTTATGGCCACCCTCCTATATGGTGGGCTTCTCAAATTAGGGAAGCTCTTCTTTCTATCATTTCTTTGGATGGCTCCAGTTCTAAAGGTACCTAGTTTCTTCTTGCTTTTTTTTTTTGCTTCTCTTTGGTTCATTCAGTTTTTTTTAGTTCCCTAGCTCATTCTATTCTTTATTTTGTTTCCTATGTTGATTCTTGCCTTAATAGTCTTCTGGTCTAGATAGGTCATTGTTATGTTCAGTTTTTTTTTCTTTTTTCTTTTTTGTTTTTTTTGTTTAGTTTTTTAAGGTGGGTGGGGTCTTTTGTTTTGTTTTGTTTTGTTTTTGTGTTCTTTGTGTTGTTTTTTGTTGTTCATGTGTTTTTGTTGTCTTTTTAATGTTTTTTGTTATTGTTCTTGTGTTTTTTTCGTTCTTGTTCTTGGGTTTCTCTTTGTTTGTGTTATTTCGTGTTTTTATGTGTGAGTGTTTTCTATGTTTTTTGTTTTTTTTATTGTCTATTGTTGGTTGTTTTTTATTTTTATTTTTTTAATTTTTTAGGTTTTGGTTGTGTTTATTTTTCATGTTTTTTTGGGTTATGTCTTTGTAGTGTTCTGTTGTTTTTGTCTTGTTTGTGTTTTGTTATGTGGTTCTTGTGTTTTTCTATGTGGTTTGTGTTGTGGTTTCTTTTATATTATTGTGCGTGTTTGGTTGTGCTTTTGTTTTTGACACACTCAAGGAGCATGTTTTTTATTTTATTTTATTATTTTTGTTGTTATTTACTTATTTTTAAATTGGTTTTGTGTGTTTGTTTGCTCCTTGAGTATGTCAAAGGTGGTAGGCCAGGTCCGAGTCCTGGGCGTTCTTGGTGGAATGGATACCCCTGCCTCCTTGGGTCTTACCCGAAAGTGGCATCCCTTTTGGGATGTTTTCCACAAATAAAAAAAAATTTCTCAATGAGAGGTATCAACATATAAATCCAAAATAGGTATCCTTGCATCAAGATAGGATGTTAAAATAATATCAAACATAAAGTATTTTATCGAGTAAAAGTAAATTTAAACATTATTCATATTTGATAAAACAATTAGTAGGTATAATTTATTCTCATAGTCATCAATGAACAATTCTATAAACTATAAGACCCTTCAAAAATTTATAAAGAATGATCTTGAATGAGTTCATGGAATGAATTAGAAGTAGGACTAAATAACACAATAAATATACATCTAGATCAAGGTTTAATATTTAATCATCATGTTATTTGAGGTTGGATGGGATGTATGCCCAAGATCTAAAGTGTCAAAGGATAAATGTTAAGTATTGATTCATTTAATAAAAATTACCATAAGTCCATCTAAGGGATATAGCATAAGTATTGTAGTGAATCCAAACTAAACTTAGAGGGAGAAATGTTTTAGTAAACTTTTCAGAAGTCGGCCTAAGAAGAGGTAAACTAGGTGAGAAGCAAAAAATAAAGTGCTAGATAAATGTAGGTCAAAAAGTTCTAATCAAGGGAGTTTATAAAAATTTAACCAAAGTAGAAAGACAAAAGTTTTGACAATCCATAGTTTCAAAAGTTTAAAGTTTTAAAAGTTTCGATAAACAATAGATGACAAAAGTTTTGATAACCCGTAAAGCATCTAAATTAAGTTTTAAAGGTCAAAGGGTGAGAAAAATTCCAAAGGTTGGAGGGTGATAACATTTTTAAAGTTTAGAGGGTGATAAAAGTTTCAAGTTTGGAGGATGATAATAGCCCTAAATGTTATATATGACTCGACATGTAGAAGAGAAGTCATTTGAAATTCTTGCATAGTTTGGAGGTAAAATCTCCTAATTTTACCTATAAATAGTAGTTATATAGGAATTGTAAAGGATTTATGAGTTGCTTATTCAAGCTTTAAGATTCATATATAACTTTCCTTTAATTTTATTTTGTATAGCAGTACCTAAACCCTTAGTGATCTTGTAGGCAAGATTTCAAGCCCTCACATTTATCATGAATTATAATTTTCATACACACACACACACCCAGAACCACACACACACACACATACACACACACATATATATTGTAGAAGCCATGACTATTTGGAATTTTCTATCACATTTCTTATATGTATGTGTGTTTATAAACATGTATAATGAGCCATGAATATCAAAATTCTATCTTATTTCTTATGTATCCAATATGTGCTTAACTGAGAATGTTGAGAGAAGAAAGTATTCAACTTTGAGTTATCAACACATTACACTCATGTGTTCATGTGTCTTACTATTATGTATAGGAAACTTATGATCTTGGTGCATTACCCCTTATAGGTTATGTTAGCTTAAGATATTTTTCCTTTTTGCTATATTTGTTTTCTATAGTTTCTCTTTTCCTTTTCCC
The DNA here is from genome assembly GCA_028583015.1 of Wollemia nobilis. Taxonomy (NCBI): domain Eukaryota; kingdom Viridiplantae; phylum Streptophyta; class Pinopsida; order Araucariales; family Araucariaceae; genus Wollemia; species Wollemia nobilis. The sequence goes on along the minus strand of JAQPPZ010016480.1, from coordinate 6,095,284 downwards.
CTAAAGCTGGTCAGACTAATATAGAGTAGAAAGAGTGCTAAAGATCATATTTGAAAATTAATTTACCTTATAAATTATTTTGGAGGTAGTCTAATTGAGCTACTTACTGTGCTTTGGAGCTAGCCTAGTATGTCACTTCGTGCAAGTCACAATAGTTCAATCATATGATACTTGCATCTGGTGATTATGAAAATTGAAGAGAATAACAAGAACACAAGGTTCTTTGATGGATATACCACAAATATATCCAAGATATTCATCATAGGATTATGTAAGTATGAACTTGATTAAAAATCAAGTGCTAGCTTACTTGAGAATGAACATTTATCAAGTCATCCAAGGATGATAAATCAAGTTGTATAGACATTAAAGAGTTGTTCCATCACCATCCATAAACGTGCAATGGAACAAAACATTTAGGTACCAAATATTCCCTTTTATAAATTGTTCTAGCAGTAAGTAACTTATGCTAAGGCCCTTTAACAACATAACACGATGGATGATTGGGAAGATGATTATTTGAGAATAAGTCCATAAAACCTACAAATAATTCAAAGTAGAGAATAAGGGATAATTTGAATATCATTTTATTAAAGTATTAAAGATGAGTATTATTGGAATAAAATACCTATTGAGCTATATAGAAACCAATTTATTTTAAAAACTATGGATGAGGGTTGTTTGGAAGTGGGTTATATTATTTTATTTTAACATAACATCATCAATATACTATTTAATTTAGGTACATACCACATAGGGGATATACAATATCAACATAATGTCAAAAATTATAGTATAAAATTAACATCAATGATGGAATCAAGACAACCAAGAAATTTGGTTAAAGATATATATTTTGTATTTAGACATAACCTACTTTATAAAATAGTCATGTGGTTGATATAGCTAGAATACTCATATAAAAAATTGACATGTTTTATAATCAAGGACATTGTGAACTTATGATCAAGAACACTCATCATTGATACCTAAAATTAAAAGGCAATTAAGAGAACAAACACACATGCAAGGATGCCATAAATGATGAACTAATTATTTATGTAAAAGCAATATTGACAATTGATTCCTAATCTTAAGATTGAAACACCATTAAGTATAAATGGATATATAAGATTAAATTTAGATTTTTTTCAATGAATTTATACATGTTTTTATGAGGGGTCTTTGTCCCCTCATAATGAGTTGGGTTTTAATCTTGGACCTCTCAAAGAGAGGCCAAAGCCCTTACCACTGTAGTAAGCTTACAAATTAGATTAAATTATATATTTTAATTAGAAGTAAAAATAGACTTATGCAAAGAATTTTCTACCTCCTTAGGTGTTACTCGAAAGTGGCATCCATTCTGGAATATTTTCCACAAAAAAAAAAGATTTATGCAATAGATCAGTTCCTAAAGGATTCTTTCAATAAAAAATAATTGGCTATGAGAAATTTTTTGCACTAATGATAAAGAGAAGCACTATTATGATCATCCTATATCTAGCCACTATTATAGATAAAATATATGATATATGAACATTAATATTGTATTTATGTATGTGAATTACATTTAATCGACATGGAGTAGACACTTGAATTTGTCAAAAGAAGTGACCTATATCTAGTCTAGATAGATTGAATAGTCTCTTTATGGATTTAAATAAATATGAATAGCAAAGTATTTTTAGATTTTGAGAATGTATGTTGTAGAGATATCTAACATAGGTCCTAATGAAATACATGAAATATGAAATAAAGTGAAACAACAATATGACTAAAATATGCTATAAATAGAAATAACAAAATTACAATGTAGTATGGAGGAAATTGACACTCCATTACTATGAGCTAAAGAGATACATGGTACTTGAATTTATGTCTCCTTTATCATATAAGCTACCACTATGAGGCCCTTTATATAGGAATATAGATTCCTTGGCCAACACTCTACCTAGTTGTACAAGGGGACACCTTGCACATTGCCACTTTTGCATTTATTACATTGTATTAAGTAACTATATAACTTCCCCCTAAAGTAATATTCTATCCTAACTATGTATCTGTGACCACCGAAAAGGCTCACACCTATTGATGTCCTATGGTAATAATTGACAAAAGCATAACATGGATACAAGAACAAGAAATTGACAATAGATGAATCAATAAAACACGCTTTATTCCATTATATTCAAAGTCAAAATCAAATTACAAGTACATCCCTCTTAGGGATAATCATCTTGATACAATATTACAATAGGAGTGTGTAATTGTTTCCCTCTTAAGGGTAGGTGTGATCAAAATGCCCCTCAGGGTGACACGAACTGCCTTGGGGTAGAGCTAACCCCCTTCTCCGTGATGTGGAAGGATTATGATATAGGCTCCTTTCTGCACCTGTCTCCCTACGAACAAGAAACAACAATGCATGATTATATAGATTGATAGCCTCTCATGATGAGGCCCTTTAAAGGATTATACATGTAAATGCCATCAAACTAATGAAACAAGAAAGCATAAAGAAAGGTTCTACGCTATTCTAATTGTATCAAGAATTACACTACAATATACAAAACATGAATAAAAACATGATGCATTGAACAAATATTGAATTGAAAGCAATAAAGCATCAAAAATATTCAATAGACTTCTAACCACTACAACACGTAAAATGCCTAATTCCTACGGTCAGAGTTTCTCTAAAAGTGCAATTTAACCTATGAAAGAACTAATCTGACTAACCTATGCAGTAAAAAGTAGATTGAGTAAGGTGATCTCTAACCTATTGCAAACCGCAGCTGTGAGGGGCGGTCTACACTGTAAACCATGGCTGACAACCGTGGTTTGACCTCTGATGTGTTTGCCCTCAGAATTAGGGGTAGTGGGCTTGACCTCCTTGTCCGAATTGATGTTCAAGGGTCGCCTTTGTCGTCTTCTGATAGATTTGGTGGTCAAATCACTATGAAGGGCCTTCGTTCACCCGAATTTGTGTTTCTTGATCCTCCTAGGCACCTAGGGCATCCATGGCTAATTGATCATTGAATGGATAGCAAAGGGGCTCCCAAATGCACAAGGTCATTATGCAATTTGATAGGGCTTCGTTGCTCTCTTGATCAACTAGTTTGCTCGACAATTCGACAGTGCTTCGCTATGCAAATTATCTCTCCTCAGTCCTCTCTTCCCCATTGAAAAATGGGGGTACTTATAGCATGCCCCTAGGGCTAGGGGTGGCTTCATGGAGAAGCCAAGATCAAGAAGGTTGGTTAGGTCAGTTGGGATGGAAGCCTTTGGAATCTTCCATCCTCCAACTACCTCCTTCTAGATCTCTTGGCCGTTCCAACCGATTTGGCTCGGATGGAAGGCCTAACTGAACTCCAGTTCAAACCATAGGTCACAGCTATGGTCCAGACTAGAGACCGTAGGTGTCAACCATGGTTCAGACTGGAGACCATAGGTCTGGGCTACGGTTCAGATTGCTTAGGCCAGAATGCCTAAATTGAGTGGTTAGAACCACTGCTCTATCTTGGAGTCTATCCAAGATCCTTCATATGGTTTTGTAGCATGTCCATATGAGTAGTCGCCCTCGGCATGGCATGTTTTAGGTGTCTACAGATGCCCCTTTTGAGATGCGTTGTGAGATTGAACAACGCTGAGCAAAATAGACCTCCTAAAATGATGTCGAAGGTTCTATGATGATCATTAGTCTGATCAACATTAGATGCCCAAGGTCCAGCAAAAGGACGCACATCCTGGAATCATTGCTTCCAACGTGGGAAGGCTTACATTTGAAAAGTCTGCACTCGTCATCAGACATTCGGGTAGCTTTGGTGCTACAATAGGAGTTAGGCCTATATAACCGACGGATGAGAGCTACAAACAAAATTTCATATTTGCTATTTACCCCAAGCAGAGGGGGAAGCTTATGATAGTTGTTAGCAATGATTCACAAGGACGAACACAATTTTGACAAGATCAAGGGATCTACGATCTTCGAGATCTTCTGTTGATTTTGATTATGACATGAAATTATGACTACCCCCTCAAGCGACGAGTCGATGAGGGTAATGACAATGTCTGAAGCGACGAAATCGCTTGACCATAATGAATGATCCTGAACAACTTTAGATTTGAGACGTTTAATGCCTTGGCTAGGCCTAGTTCAGCTTATGATTGCAACGCTTAGTAGTATTTGCATATCTCTCTCCCATGGAGCAGTCAGGCTATGATAGCCATCTTAGAGAGTCAAGATAATACAAATTCAAGAAGACTTGTGTTGAATCATATTTTCGATGATTTGCTGAAAAATGTCATAGAAGAAATGACAATTTTACCCCAAATGTCCTTATTGTGATCTACTCATCTTGTCGGATTGCATGGATCGCAAGTCGCTGCAACCGCCAAGTGTATAGGATAAATCATTGAATACGAGGCGCATTTGGTTTTTCATTTGTTTGATTTTTTTTTGTGTTGAATTTTGTATTTATTGGATTAATCTTGGTGCTTTTAATGTCACCAAATTTGCAATTTTGATCATTTATTTTGATTTTTGTCCATTGGGAGTCATTAATTTACCTTTTTAGACCTTCCCATGGTGGGTTTTTAGCGCATTTATTACTAATTGCGGACCGTGGGTACGGTCGACGATTTCCACTACCAAATTTTGGGGACCGTAGGTCAGACCTACGGGTGGAAAACCCTAGTTTGCGGACCATGGGTGTCAGCTGTGGTCCACAGTGACTAGGAGAACCTATAAATTGAAATTTTATTTGCAATTTGTCATTATTTTCCTACAACCTTGAGCAATTTGAGAGCTCTGAAAGAGAGAAGACATTCCCTGATACGGAACGTTGTCCAACTCCACAACTTGTACACTCATTCTTCCCTGATGGCAGATCCTGATCAGCCGTCTACTAGCTGAGGGTAGGGTGCGGGCAAGGTAACTCGAAATCGAGACCTCACACTTAATAATAGTAAAATAAACCACACTTAATAAATGCAAAAATTGAACCTCATTAAACTGTCGGTAATGAACCCCACTAGTTTAGGCTAGATTAGGATTTTAATTTTATGCATGAGTGGTCTAGGAGGGTACCCTAAATGGGTGCCACTCCTAAACCGTAGCTGGTAGCTACGGTTCCTAGTTAGCAAAATGGGAACCACAGGTTTCAGTTGTGACCCCCAATTTGCAAATTGGGGACCACAAGTTGCAGTTGTGGTTCCCAATTTGCAAATTGGGGACCGTAATTTGTAGCTGCGGTTCCCAATTTGCAAATTGGGGACCGCAAGTTGCAGTTGCAGGCTGCAATTGCTTGTGTTTTTTGTTGTTTTTTTTTTAGCACTGCTTAGCTAGATTTAGCTTACAGTATGTATTTTTTTGCTTTTTAAAAGTTGACGTCTAGAGCGCGGGAGCCTGACTTGATGAAGACTCTCCACGAGGCCTTATCATATGATGACCGAGCATGGTTCCAAGCCATCGGGTTTGGTTATGTCATGGATCTACCCACCATTAGGGTAGATCAGGCCTATATTACTATGTTGGCCCGATGTTGGAATGCGTGGACCAACACATTTCACCTGCCTCTTGGTGAGATGACTATCACACTAGAGGATATCTACAGGATCTTCAGGATCCCTATCGATGGTGAGGCTATCATTTCCTCTACCTACACGATAAAGGATGTCATATTTGCTGCCATATTCGATGATCAGAGCACCGACGCACAGGATGATGCAGACCATGGAGGGGTGCACATCGAGGACTGGTATCGGGATGATGTCTTCTCTGCTCGAGAGGCCCTGTTCATGCACCTCATCATTCAGATTGTCCTTCTAGACTCCTCGGGTGTGAGGATTCCTTGGAACATGCTAGCCCCTACTTGGAGGGTGCTTTAGAGCTCGATGGAGGAGCCATTACTGCTAGCCTGGGGGAGCACTTTATTATGCCAGCTCTATCGAGAGCTGTACCAGATCATGGAGTGGAGCTATAAGGGCATCAACTGTAACCTTTTGCTATAGATCTAGGGGTGGTAGCATATCCGGATCGAGCATCCTGTTGACCTACCTCTGTGCATCACTACCCTAGATGCCGCTCATCAGTGCTATGCCACCTGCTGGCCTCGTGCTGAGGAGGGTGTCCATAGTAGGGCTCATGCTAGGGATACACAACATTATATCATCAATTTTGTGGCACTTGGGCTAGGGGACATCGTTTGGCACCCCTACATGGATTGTCCTGTATGGCTGGAGGTGGACGAGTGGCTACGATGGGCCCACCAAGATAGATGGCTCATCTAGCATAAGCTAGAGGTGAGAGAGTACCAATTTTTCTCTCGCATCCTACGATAGTTTGGCATGGTGCAGGACCTACCAGATATGCCCCTCAGGTATAGACGACTAGCTCTAGAGAGGGATCTCCCATTGATAGTTCCTCCACCACTAGGGGATGCACCTGATGACTTCCAGGAGTCAAGGGTTGAGACTGTTGGGACCACACCCAACTATGATGGGTGGTGGTCTCTTTTTAGATGGCATGATATCGAGCCTTTGGGCCGAGAGCCAATAGAGGTAGAGGTAGAGGCCGATCCTGATGGGCGCAGGGTGCGCCAGTGTACTGAGGGCGGTTGGGGCGTAGAGGCCACCATTGAGGACCTACCAAAGATCGACCCTAAGGAGGATGCTCTAGAGGAGGGTGAGGTCCCTCTTGATAGCGTAGAGGGATAGCTACTAGCATAGGTTGCTGACTTGCAGAGTCAGATTGGGTGATTCCATACGCAGCAGTGGGAGCGAGATACTACCATCGCCACTCTAGAGGTGAAGGTGACTGATAGGGAGTGGCACCTGACTGAGGTGCAGGGCCAGATACAGGAGCTCATGACTCGAGCTACTGACGCAGAGGCCCAGGTGTAGAGACTACAGACTGCCCTAGAGTTGGCATAGGTGTAGTGGACTATAGTAGAGGCAGAGTAGGATCTCGCTCGAGTAGTGAGGGGAGCTACTATGGGGCCTCCTTAGGCTATTATTGGGCCTCCTATGGTACCAGTAGTAGGTACACTAGTGATGTAGGATCTGACTATTGAGGTGACGTGACTGCATGGTATGGTCATGAGGACCAATGAGATGCATGCAGCCTGGCTTGCCCACATTGATCAGCTGGTCGGCTATATAGAGATGCAGGGGCTACCGATTCTTGAGGATCCTTTTGTCGTAGAGTCATAGCATACCAGATCTAGGACTTTAGGGTAGTCCATAGCTAGCTCGAGTCATAGGACTCACAGGACTGAGAGGATGCATAGGTCCTCTAGCATGCATACAACGAGGTCGTAGGCCAGGGCTAGAGATCTAGGGTAGACATCAGGGGCCTCCAGCCAGAGGACTAGCCTACTATAGCTACCAGTTTCCCATGTGTTGGGTGCGTTAGGGTTTGGAGGTAGGCAGGATCCACAGCAGGATCCACCATAGGTGCCAGGTCAGCCAGGAGAGCAGGCTCTAGAGCATAGTGTAGAGGGAGGTGGCGAGAGCTCCAGTACAGGGGGAGCAGCCTAGATCTATTTATTAGCATCTGCCTACTACAGTTTGATGTATCATTTTGTGTGTAAGGTCGAGGACCTACACAGTTGTAGCCTATGGGCATTTTGTACTCCCTATGTACTCATTTGGACACATATATATATGATATGATCTTTCATGGCTCATTATGTGTAAATGTGTATTTATTAATTTTTTATTTTATGTTTATTTGATGCACATGGATGCAATGCGTATTTAAATGCTATGTTTATATGATGCAATGTATGGATGTCATGCACTAGATAGCTACTCTTTTTTATGATGATGATATGCAGTGATCTAGATGATTAGATGTGCGACATATGATGTATGTAGATGGATGCGATGTTTATTTTTTAACGCATATTTATTTTTGCTTTGTGGGCATGCGTATATTTTATGCAGTTTATGATATGCTATGCAATGTATGGTAATGCATTATGTACAAAATCATAATCTAATGGAAATGAACTTGTATGCTTTAATCACTTAAAACATAAGGAATGAATGTAAACTGTGTATATCAATTTTCAAAATATGACACCACATAATGTATAACAATCATGCAAAATAATTGATAATTCTCATTACAAGAACTTAATCAATTAATCACCCATATATGAAATGCAGTGAAATGGATTGGTAAAATGCTTAATGAATGATTATGTCATTTCGTACTATATAATCAGTGGTCGTCTAAACATCATTTCTGATCTTCATGCGGTATCTATCTTATATATTTGATTGTACTTTGTAAAATGCATTTTGATTAATGAATGACTCGTATTTCTGTAGTCTAATGATATTTGATATTTTGTTGCTATTGGAGCACCTTTTTGGGTTTTTCCTTGAGACTCAAACACTCTAGTAGACCTCTCCAAAAATCACATACTAACTATACCAGGCTTATATTGGACAAGGCTTTTGTCGTGATAGACCCAACTATTCATAATCCCTGTGTGTGCATGTGAGTATTTTTAGATAGATCGTAAGCATACCCCGTATGTCAGTCGGGACTCTTTCAACCCATATGTGAGATAGGGTTCCTCATACGATCGTATCATCCTTGTTTCAGCTTTGATTAGACTTATACAGCTAGACAATCCTAAGTACCTAGAGCTAGCTCATCTTGCAAATTGATCAGGGCTACCCCTCCAAATGCAGGCGAGACTCTTTCAACCCATTGCTACGTTTGGGGATCACCCAATAGAACTACCCCTCCGATTGCAGGCGGGACTCTTCCAACCCATTGCTGCGATCGGGGATCACTCTATGGCTTTCAAAAGGTGTACAATCCAGGGATTCAAGTTCTCACCCTTCTTACTTGCTCAGATGTAGTGATAAAAATCACTGTTAGTCCACGTGTTATCGCTTTCTTTGAGCAAGGGATTTTTATAGTGCTTTTGATTCACTATGTCACTTTATATTTTGAACTTGAAATTTGTATATTTTTTTTTTGCACTTTGTAACTTGGGATTTAACTTTTGTGACTTTGGGATGTATAGGGGAAATTCTTGTCCTTTTGCCAAAGTACACCTTTCTAGACCGACTATTTGCAAGATAAGCAGGTCGTGAGACCCATCTCTCTAGAGACCTAAGACTGCTTTCACGGCTTTCATCCTCTCTCGTCTTAGCAGGATTTTATATTGTTTTGCTTAGTGATGGGATTTTGATATGTCGAGGCACTATCCCAACTAATGACCTTGTCTATAACAGCAAAGCAAGCTTTCTACAATATCTGAAGAACCCACTAGGTATGGTTGAGTGATAGGAAAACTTAATACACATAGGTCTCCACAATAGGTATCGTGTACGAATGCAATGAATTATGATAAATGCAAGGGTGCATGATTGTCATACAAATGTGTGACTGTTTGTAAAACTTTGATAAACGCACTACACTCTACTATGGAATGCAATGGATGACAAATGCCTAAATGCAATATGATGATGTGAATGCATGTGTGAATGTAGATGAAAATGCAAATGCAAATGTTTTTGGATTTTAAGCTTTATCAAATTTTTTGGACTTTTATATATTTTTCTTGATTTTTATAGGTTTTTGAGCTTTCATATTTGACCAAGCGACGAGTACATGTCCTTGGAGATTTTTAGGGTTGACCAAGCGATTTTTAGAAATCCTTGGAGCCTTTTGACTTGACCAAAGGTTTTACAGCCACCTTTGGAACCTTTTAGTTGACCAAACTCTCAACAAGAGGGCGTGGAGCCTTTTGGGATGACCGAGAAGTTATAGGAACTCTCGGAGCCTTTGGGTTGACCAAGCGATTTTTGGGAATCCTTGGAGCCTTTTGACTTGACCAAAGGTTTTACAACCGCCTTTGGAACCTTTTAGTTGACCAAACTCTCAGCAAGAGGGCGTGGAGCCTTTTGGGATGACCGAGAAGTTATAGGAACTCTCGGAGCCTTTGGGTTGACCAAGCAATTTTTGGGAATCCTTGGAGCCTTTTGACTTGACCAAGCTTCTTAATCAGATAGCTTGGGGCCTTTTGGGATGACCGAGCAGTTTAGAAACTCTCGGCTTTTGGGTTGACCAAAGCTTCGGATGCCTTTGGTGCCTTTTCTTGACCAAGCTTCTTAATCAGATAGCTTGGGGCCTTTTGGGGTGACCAAGAGTTTAGACAAAACCTCTTGGGGCTTTTGGGTTGACCAAAGGGCTTATAGATGCCTTTGGTGCCTTTACTTGACCAAGCTTCTTAATCAGATAGCTTGGGGCCTTTTGGGGTGACCGAGCGGTTTAGACAAAACCCTCGGGGCTTTTGGGTTGACCAAAGGGCTTACAGATGCCTTTGGTGCCTTTACTACACTATTAAGCATAGAACACCTTAAGATGGATGATATTGAGAGGTTCAAGCTCGTCCACACCCTCTAGCGATGTTAGGCGATAGGTACCTGGACCAATATTTTTAGATATGATGTAAGGCCCTAGCTAGTTAGCCATGAATTTGTCTCGCATGTCAGGCGGAAAATTTGAGTTCTATTGGTTTTCTTTTAGCACAAGATCCCCAACTTCAAAGTCTCTCTAGTGGACTTTGATATTGTAAGCTCATTTTAATCATTCCTAATAAACGTGGAGATGCTCGAGGGCATTCATGTGACGTTCATCAAGCAACGTCAATTGATCGAGGTGAGCTTGCCATGCGGTGTCATCATCGATGAACTCTTTCAATGCGACATGCAACATTGGAATTTCCAACTCTAAGGGCATAATGGCCTCAATGCCATATACTAGTGAAAATGGCGTTGCCCCAATGGGCATCTGAATGCTAGTCCTGTAAGCCCATAGTGCAAGGGGCAGCTGTATATGCCAATCCTTGTGGTGTTCTTGCACTATCTTTTTCAAGATGGCTACCACAGTCTTGTTTGAGGCCTCAGCTTGCCCGTTTGCTTGTGGATAATATGGAGTTGCAAAACTATGTTGAATGTGGTATTTAGATGTTAAAGCCCACACAATTTTGTTCTTAAAAGAAGTTCCATTATCCGAAATGATTTTGGATGGTATCCCAAAATGACATATGATATGCTCGAGAATAAATTCTATGATGCGAGCTCCAGTGGTCATTGTAAGGGGAATGGCTTCCACCCACTTTGTAAAATACTCAGTAGCCATGATAATGAATGTATGTCGGCTTGATGATGGAGGGGAAATCTTGCCAATCAGATCTAATCCCCACTGAGCAAATGGCCAAGCCGCCTGAATGGGTTGTAAGGCCTGTGATGGCAAGTGCATAAGATTAGCATGATGCTGACATTTAACGCATTTCTTGACATACACATTGCAATCCTTCTCCATAGTGGGCCAATAATAACCCATGCGAAGGATGCGTTTGATGATAGCCATGCCATTGAAATGGCCATCGCACGTACCATCGTGAGCTTCTAAAATTGCCCAAGATGACTCTTGGGGCTCAAGACATCGAAGGAGGACTCCTTCGTAGTTGCGTCGGTACAAAATATCTCCTATCAAGACATACTTAGTCACTTTCTGTTTAAATGTGCATCTTGCGGCATGCGACAATCCTTCTGGAATCATACCAAGTTTTAGGAAGTCTTGGATTTGCAACATCCAGCTTTGACAAGCCTCAACTTTGATTGCTAATATGGCCTACTCCCCCTACGTATTTAGCTTTGCAAATGCAGACTGGGAAACAACCTTGTGGTGAATGGTAGTACCACTCCCCGTAGGACTCTGAGAAGTCAATGACTCCTAGGGTGCCTGCTTAAGAAAGTCTTCTGCTCTATGAAACCAATCAGTTGTTGGTTCCACAACAATCATGTTGACTGACTCTTTGTTATTAAAGGTTGCACGCTCCACTGCTGGGTGCGAGAGCATTCTAACATGGATGGTAGTAAACTCGATAGATGGATTCTGAGGGATCAAGGACCCCAAAGATGCCATGGTGTCTACGAACCTATTTGATGAATGAGGGATTGCCTCGATGTCATACCATTCAAGTTTAGCTAGATAAGTGGCAACAAGATCTTTGTAGGCTTTCAGCATGGGACATCGACACTGAAAGAGCCCCTTAACCTGGTTAACTATGAGCAGAGAATCACCAAAAATTTTTAGTCTTTTAATACCCATGGCGATGGCTGTGTGGAGGCCCAGAAGTAGGGCTTCGTATTCAACATTATTGTTGGTGCACGAAAAGTTTAACTTGAATGACAAGGGCATTGGAGCTCCTTGTGGCATGAAAAACACTATTCCTGCACCACCCCCTTGCTCACACTTCGAACCTTCAAAGAACAATGTCATATCAGCATTATTCTCTGGTTCCTCAGGTTTGAGAGCTTCGGATATTATGAAGACCGCATCATCTGGAAGCTCAATGGTTAGAGGCCTACTGTTGGACAGTGGTGCCTCAACCAGTTGATCAGCTATGACTTGTCCCTTGATGGAATTTTGTCTGATGAATTGCAAATCAAATTCTATCAATAGCATGATCCACTTTGTAGTACGTGTGTTATGATATGTCTTGCTCATCATGTACTGCAAAGGATTCTATTTCGATATAACATATGTTGTATGACTTAGCATGTAATGCCGCAATTTCCTGGTAGCGAACACTACTGCTAAACAAAGTTTTTCAACATATGCATATCCTGACTCATAACTCACCAAGGTGTGACTGATGTAATATACGACTTGCTCTTTGCCTTGCACATTATTTTGGGCTAACATGGTCCCTAATGCAAAGTTGGTTGCCGATATATATAGCAGAAAAGGCTCATCCGGCCTTGGTGGAGCTAGTACTGGCGATGTTGCTAGGTATTGCTTAATCTCAGCAAAGGCTGCTTGGCAGTCCTTGTCCCAATCAAATGGGACCCCCTTGTGTAGCAGTCGATTCATGGGTCGACACTTATCCGATAATTGAGCGATGAATCACTTTATGGATGCTACTTTGCCCTGAAGGCTTCTTAATTCTCTGATATTAGTGGGAGGACGCATCTCTAGAATAGTCATGACCTTTGTTGGGTCTACTTCGATGCCTCACTTAGAAATGATGAATCCCAAGAGTTTACCTGAAGTTACGCCAAATACGCACTTCTTAGGATTCAGCCTGACATTGTGCTCTATCAAGTGATCGAAGACCTTCCTTAAGACCTCCGCATGCTCTGCTCATAGCAATGACTTAGCTAGTAAGTCATCGATATAATATTCTAAGATTTTATGCATATAGTCATGAAAAATATATGTCATAGCCCACTGATATGTGGCACCAACATTTTTAAGACCGAATGGCATAACTTTATAGCAAAATGTCCCCCATGGCGTTATGAACACGGTTTTATGCTGATCTTCGGGTTTAATCCGAATCTGGTTATATCCAAAAAAACTGTCCATAAGGGAGAGCATTTCGTGACCTGTAGTGGCGTCTACCAGAGCATCGATATTTGGCAATGAAAATGAATCTTTGGGTGTTGCCTTGTTGAGATCTCTAAAATCTATACAAATACGGACCCTTCCATCTGGATTTCCTATGGGCACCATATTGGAAACCCACTCTAGATAGTCGATGGAGATGACGAACTCTACATCCAACAACTTTTGCAACTCATATTTTACCATTAAGGCTACTGTTGGATGCATCTTTCTAAGTTTTTTCTTGACTGGCTTCTTCGATAGATCTAGCGAAAGGTTATGAGTAACCAATTTTGGATCTAGACCCGACATGTCTTTGTAAGTCCAAGCAAAGAGATCATGTCTCTCTTTCAGTAGAGGGATGATGCTATCATGCTCATCCAGAGTGAGACTCTCTCCAAATATAACCTTCTTTGGATTGGTGGGATCTTTATTGATATCCACATCGAAGGTTTTCTCTATTGACATATGTGATCCCTCCTCAAGCTGGTGAGGCATAGGAATCAGATGGATGTCATCAGCCGGGTTCACATGTTCCTCTTGGGAAGTATTCTCGATGTGACAAACATCATGAGTGCAACCTGGTGTGAAATGAAATGGTTGCAACATTTCTTCATTTGGGAAGAAATCTTTAGGTTGGACTAGCGAATCAACGTGATCCCAATCGATAGCATCCATGTTTAGATGCATCGGTTTGGACGGATCTGCTAGATTGTGGAGTGGAGTGGTCAAATCGATAGAGACCATATTGATGGAATGGAATTGATCTCTGAAACCACATGGATAGAACTCTATCTCTGAAGCACAACTTTCATACCCAAGATCTGGTTCAGATGGTACGAGCACAAACGGATCCTCTCTGTGGGATGCCCATATAATTGGATCATCCCGGTGCACTGGTTGCAGAATGGGATCTCTCGGCTCAAGGAGCTCCGTGTACGTAGGTAGACCAGGAAGGAGTTCTTGATACCTCTCTTTGAGCTCTCTTCTTTCCCTTAGGCTGTGATGGAGATTGATCTCTTGATGGAAACCTATAGCTATAATAGGTGGGGGACCTCTAGGTGGAGGCCTATTACATAAGTGGTGAGGTCCCAGATAGGCCATCTCCATTGAGTCCTCATCATCATTGTTCAAATACAATCTGTCACTTCCCTCCTCTTCTAAGGAGGGATTAGGCAGATGTGGTCCCATGTATCTGATCCTACGGTCGCTATCATCACTATCTGGATAAATTTGATAGAATGATCATATATATGATACTATCACGTAAAATGGTGCTGCTCCTTCCTAAGAGCACTCAATGTTGGGAAGGACTTCCTCCATAACATGCTTTGATTCCCTAGGAAATAGATATTATGGATACACGAGCTTGGAATCAATCCTCTCATCTACATCACTATGGTTGCAACCATGGATGGGCCACTCTGTTGTGTCTATGCACAATGAGAGATCTACTGGGTGAGGCTTTAAGTAAGCCTCCTCTATTTCATATTTGTAATCACTATCGACTATGGAGCAGTCGTTCACCTCTTCCACTTGTTCCATAGGTAATAGATGGCGTATAAACACCAGACCTAGAAAAGGAGGTCTGATTTCCTCCTTGGATTGATCATCGTTTGAGGACTCATCATCTACATCATAACTAGGTCCACTCATCTCGAAGGTGGATTCCTCTCCATCATCATTGCAAAGATATCTTGATTTGAGATCGCCTACAGCATGGGGGTCATGCCCCTGCATACCAGTGTCGATAGCACCACAGATTTGGTTACCCAGGTTGTCTCTGGGGTTGTCCTCTAAGGGCCCGTCATGGTATGAATTAGGTGGCCCTATGGTAACAAATGATACCCTCTGGCGAGTCCTCCAATAGCTAGAAGGATCAGGGTGATATGGATTAAAATCCACATTGTCCCCCAAACTCAAGTACATGTGATCTAAGGATGCAACAAGCAAATCATCATGACCTTGTACTTGTAACCCTAGCCTGAACCTATCAATGGCCAACTGATAATGAGGTTCAAGCAGAGTTCTCCATCCTTTTTTGAAAAGACCAAGGCTGTGCCCATGCCAATGATACGACTCAAAAATGTGCATGGCTTATTTTAGGTTGGACAGATAGTGCACATTCATAGCGAATGGCTCGCCATTGTCCTCATCTACGAATATTCTGGTGGGTGCTTGATCCAACCCTGCATAGATCAAGTTTTTCTGGTTGGGTGGCTCACCCAATAGCACTACGTATCCAATCAAAAATTTATGGGTGTGCGATTGGCCCATCTCTTGCACAATTTTTATGATAGGTCTGAAAGTAACATTTTGCATAAGATACTCATCCAACCCCATGCTGGCCAGATGAACAGTCACCTGTAGTGTAAATGACCCCATTGAAGATGTAGGCGAAGCAGGCTGATGTGCCTCCTTGAATTTGTATTGAGGCTCTTCCACATCCATGGGATTGGGAGTCTCATTGGTGACTGATTTGGGCACATGATTTTCTACTTTCTCACCCAATTTTACCTTTAGCTTCTTGACTTGTTGATGCATCGCCAATGTAGATGACTTTAGAGAAGTTACAGTTGTGTGCTTAGATCTATGTGACACAGATGTTGATGGTTGAGCACGGGTTGTTGTTTTACCTATTGGAATATTAATCGATGAGACAAGTCAGATATCCAAGTGCATCTATGGGAGTACAAAACCCCCAAGAAAATCTGCTAAGTTCACAAACTTGAATGGTTCATCCGAGGACACTACGTGAACTTGTCCCTTATGAATGTATTTCAAACACTGATGCAAGATAGAGGGGATGCAATGCATTTCATGAATCCAAGGCCTCCTAAGCAGAATGTTATACTGCATGGTGCTCTCTATCACGTGACACATCATAGAGATGGTCTTGAGTCCCACCTAAATAGGTAGATAAATTGTACTAACCGTCAAGCATAGCACATCGTTAAATGCTCTCAAAGTAAAGGTGGTAGGTACAATGTGTGACTTGGGTAGCTTGAGGTGGCTCAGTGCCTTGGTTGTAATTATGTTGATCGAGGACCCAATGTCAATCAAGACCCTTTTGAAATGCATGTGGTTAACACATGCGATGATATGCAACGACAGGTCAGGTGTAATAGTAGAAACCATCTTCACTTCATGATCATAAAATTGTATCGTGGGTTCCTGACACTGTTGTACATGTCCCACAAAATTTTTAAATGCATGGTAATCTTGGGAATGTACCTCAATGGACCTTAGAATGTCCATAAGATTCTCCTTATGGTTAGGGGACTACAGAATAAGCTCATATATTGACAACTTCATAGGAGTTGTCTGTAGGTTCTGAATTAGCTTGCTCTTTATGGTCACCATCGGTCTAGCTGGTGGGCCTGGCAAATTTTGATCTGGTCATTGATCTGGTGTAGCTTGTATTATAATGGGAGCATGAGGTCAATTCGGTTGGTCGTACCTCCCATGTCTAGTAACAATATTGACCATACCTACAAACCCCTGGGTAGGTGGTTTGATTCGCACTTGATTGACCTGGCTGACATTGTTACGAGGTACATCATGATTAGGTAGAAGATTCTTGAAAATCCCCATGTTTCTATTTTTGAGCATCTGTGGGTTTCCTGGTACTACCAGCTCTCCTTTCTATATCATGTTCTACACTATGTGTTTGAAGGACCAACATATCTCGATATCGTGGCCTTTTACTCTGTGGAATATGCAGAATAGATCGTCTTGATGCCACTTTTATTTTGGCACATTAAGATCTACTAATTTGACCTCAAGCAATCGTATGGCCTTGGCCTCACACAGTTGATGAAAAATTGAAGTCATCGATTTTGTCAAGGGTGTGAACTGGCGAGGTGGGTGCTCTTATTTGTTTTTGCCCTTATAGTTGTTTTTGTGTGTCTCGTAACACGTAGGAGGAGGTTGAGCTTGATAATTAGGATTTTTTTGTCCCTTGTCTTCTCCTACGAGATTCAGCACTACTTGATTCACGTTGGCCTACTTACCATGCTATTTTGTAGTACTATTTTTAAACCCCTCTTTCCTAGTTTTTAGCTTCAAGTTGCATTCTTGCAACTTGATGTCCTAAATCACCCTGGATTGCACCATGACTTCCTCAAATGTGGGGTACTACTGTAGCTGCAACAATAGTGAGATGTGCTTAGCACAACTCCTTGTAAACATTCGAGTTAGTTTGGCCGCAGGAATAGGGAATGGCAACTTTGCCATTATTCTATGCCATCTCTTTTCGTATTGCTTGATGGGCTCATTGTCGCATTGAGCTAGCATAGCAAAATTAGAAATGTTGGATTATTTATTTACACAAAATGAATAGCATTCAAGAAATGCATTGACCAACTGTTTGAAACCAATAATACTATGTTTCTTGAGTTGGTTGAACCACTCTCTTACTGGGCTAGAAAGTGTCATAATGAAAGTGCGCAACAACAAGGCATCCTAACTCTCTAACTGGAAACACGTGTCTAGAAAACTCGTAAGATGTTGTTGTGCATCCTTATCACCCTTAATTTTTTCCAATTGGGGCATATCAAAATGCTCGGGATATGGAGGTGTAGGCACCGAGGGGTCTAGAGGTTCATTGTGTATCTTCCTCAATGTCAACTTTTGCATAGCCATGCCTTGCCTCTCTATTGATTTGACCTTATCAACCAAAATCTCGTAATCTTGGGAATGTACCTCAATGGACCTTAGAATGTCCATAAGATTCTCCTTATGTTTAGGGGACTACAAAATAAGCTCATATATTGACAACTTCGTAGGAGTTGTCTATAGGTTCTGAATTAGCTTGCTCTTTATGGTCACCATCGGTCTAGCTGGTGGGCCTGGCATATTTTGATCTGGTCATTGATCTGGTGTAGCTTGTATTATAATGGGAGCATGAGGTCAATTCGGTTGGTCGTACCTCCCATGTCTAGTAACAATATTGACCATACCTACAAACCCCTGGGTAGGTGGTTTGATTCACACTTGATTGACCTGGCTGACATTGTTACGAGGTACATCATGATTAGGTAGAAGATTCTTGAAAATCCCCATGTTTCT
Source organism: Wollemia nobilis (assembly GCA_028583015.1). Taxonomy (NCBI): domain Eukaryota; kingdom Viridiplantae; phylum Streptophyta; class Pinopsida; order Araucariales; family Araucariaceae; genus Wollemia; species Wollemia nobilis. The sequence goes on along the minus strand of JAQPPZ010016480.1, from coordinate 6,076,794 downwards.
ATTTTTGAGCATCTGTGGGTTGCTTGGTACTACCAACTCTCCTTTCTATATCATGTTCTACACTATGTGTTTGAAGGACCAACATATCTCGATATCATGGCCTTTTACTTTGTGGAATATGCAGAATAGATCGTCTTGATGCCACTTTTATTTTGGCACATTCAGATCTACTAATTTGACCTCAAGCAATCATATGGCCTTGGCCTCACACAGTTGATGAAAAATTGAAGTCATCGATTTTGTCAAGGGTGTGAACTGGCGAGGTGGGTGCTCTTATTTGTTTTTGCCCTTATAGTTGTTTTTGTGTGTCTCGTAACACGTAGGAGGAGGTTGAGCTTGATAATTAGGCTTTTGTTGTCCCTTGTATTCTCATACGAGATTCAGCACTACTTGATTCACGTTGGCCTACTTACCGTGCTATTTTGTAGTACTATTTTTAAACCCCTCTTTCCTAGTTTTTAGCTTCAAGTTGCATTCTTGCAACTTGATGTCCTAAATCACCCTCGGATTGCACCATGACTTCCTCAAATGTGGGGTACTACCGTAGTCGCAACAATAGTGAGATGTGCTTAGCACAACTCCTTGTAAACATTTGAGTCGGCTTTGGTCACGAGGAATAGGGAATGGCAACTTTGCCATTATTCTATGCCATCTCTTTTCGTATTGCTTGATGGGCTCATTGTCGCATTGAGCTAGCATAGCAAAATTAGAAATGTTGGATTATTTCTTTATGCAAAATGAATAGCATTCAAGAAATGCATCGGCCAACTGTTTGAAACCAATAATACTATGTTTCTTGAGTTGGTTGAACCACTCTTGGGAATGTACCTCAATGGACTAGAAAGTGTCGTAATGAAAGTGCGCAACAACAAGGCATCCTAACTCTCTAACTAGAAACACGTGTCTAGAAAACTCGTAAGATGTTGTTGTGCATCCTTATCACCCTTAATTTTTTCCAATTGGGGCATATCAAAATGCTCAGGCTATGGAGGTGTAGGCACCGAGGGGTCTAGAGGTTCATTGTGTATCTTCCTCAATGTCAACTTTTGCATAGCCATGCCTTGCCTCTCTATTGATTTGACCTTATCGACCAAAATCTCGTATGCCTTAGAAGACAACAATTCCTCCTCCCTAAACTACTGTGGAGGCAGTCTAGGAGGTAATGTCTTCTTTGGGGAAGGTGGAGGACATGGATCTTCCTCCTCCTCAACCTGAGAACTCTTAGGGTAGCCCTGATCGTATTTGTCTGCATCTACGTGCTCATGCTACCTCTGTCTAAGATCATTGAGTGACGACAGTCACTCCCTCTATTGGGCATTGGCATGAGTACGAGTGTCTCTTCGCTCCTCATGCATATCAGCTAGGGACACAACCCTTCTATGCACACGCTCTCTATGGTCCTTGAGAGGGTATAGGCCAGCCCTGGCTTGCCAATCCTCCTGATCTATGTGCTTCTTCTGAGATAGAATACACTCTTCATGCATGTGTTGATCATAGAATCTCTATCGTAAGATCATTTGCACTTGAAGATTTTTGTCTTCAATATGCTGCCTCTCTAGGCAAGCATCATCCAATTGATCTTGGAGTAGCTGACATCTTTGCTCGAACACCAGTTTGTGTGATCTATTGATCTAGTCGGCCATAGGAGGCCTTCGATGTGCATGCTCTGTGCAAGCTACCTTATGGGTTTTGTACCCATTAGATAGATATGTGGACGATGGACATGTGACATGAGGGCACTTAGAAGCCTCTCCATGCTCTTTAGTGATCTTGATACAACTGCCACTATGCTCACTCAGAGCATGAGTGGGCAGAGTTGTAGGCTTGTAGCCTAGCTACTTAAGAACACTACCTAGACCATCTAGCTATCTAGACCTCCATCGCTCATGCGATGGTGTTCCATTATCTCCCACCTTTGATATATCAATGGTGATCTCGCATGGTGAGCCACGCGTGGAAGTATGGGTGGACTTATGCTCAAAAATGAGCCTATCCTCTTGCCCCTAAATGGGTGGATCTCTAAATCATCTATACTCTAACAGTGGAGGGTTAGAACCTCTTGTGGACCTAGTATATATGGTAACCAACTTGGTCCATTGCACCACATATTCCTCGATTGATCCCATGGACGCACGTACAGTATGGTCTCGATAATGGCTTTGGGGTAGAGCATCCTTTTGTTGAGAAGCTTTGTGCTCAGTCCTATACCTAAAGGAGTGTACTAAAGCTCATCTATTGGGGGTCCGCTCAATGGGATCTCCCTGTGTCGAGTTGTCACCTCTAATGCCAGTCGAACATCGTTCGGTTCACTCATGTGTATGAGGACTCGAAACATACTATTGTGAACCAGTTGGGGATTGATCATGGGCATCGGTCCTAGACCTTTTACGATCACCCTATGTGTTCACCATTTGTGTTTCTGACGTCTAGATGTATTTTATTATGCAGATAATATAAAAAAATGGTGATTATCTCATTTAAATGTTTTATTGTGAGCCCTAAACTATTTGATGTTGTTTTTAGATGTGTTGTATTAGTGTTAGAAACTCTTTGCATGTTTTGAAATATTATTGGATTTTAAACTCAGTTAAATTGGCTTTCACCTATATACTCACACAAGCTAAATATGGTAATGACATCCATACTCAACGAAGTAGCATAGGTACTACCAACCCTCACCCATCACATCGTACGTCGTGATACACCCTTCTGAGGAAGAGTGCATGCTATTTTGCATGGATAGGACAGTTCTTCGATCGGCATTGGCAAAGAGAGGGTCCCGATAGTATAATTTTAAATGAGCCAACCAAATGGTAATAACATCCACTGTTGGTCTCGATCAAGCGGGTTGTACGTAATAGCCCAAATCCACTGATGTTTAAATGATACGTGATGTGTGTGGTTCCTTTTATTTTTCAAAAATGACAAAAGCATCACAGAGCATAATGACCATTCCTACATGAAAGGAAAAAGGAACGTTTCACATTTAGGAATAATGCATGCTAATGTCCTACATGATATTTTGACGATGCAATTATAATGACATGGCCGCTGATTGGACCTCAAGCATGCAATCGACACACAATACTTATCAAGGTCAATGTATTTAGGGGCAGACTACACTTAGAGGTCTATTATTCCCAAAAATGCCTTCCCATTGAACATAAATCAAATATAAATTAGGACTTATTCATTGACTCCTTATCTTTTGTTCCTAATTTGCAGCGATTCGATGATGTCTGGAAAGATACAAAGCAAAAAATTGAATACATAAGGTGAAATTAGGACCTACCTTAGCTCCTGCTTTGTTGCCCACTAATTTATTTGTTGTATGCTTCTTCCTTTGTGAACCGTAGGTCCAACCTGTAGGCTATAGTGGAGACCGTAGGTTACAGCTACGGGCCAAAAAATAACCGCAGCTGAAAGCTGCAGTTAGCACCTGTGGACAAAAAAAACCAAGAACAGTTAGAATTCGAGCTAAAATTGTGGGGTGCCATCGTGATCACCATATGTGACCACCAAAAAGGCTCACACCTATTTATGTCCTATGTTAATAATTGACAAAAGCATAACATGGATACAAGAACAAGAAATTAACAATAGATGAATCAATAAAACACGCTTCATTCCATTATATTCAAAGTCAAAATCAAATTACAAGTACATCCCTCTTAGGGATAATCATCTTGATACAATATTACAATATGAGTGTGTAATTGTTTCCCTCTTAAGGGTAGGTGTGATCAAAATATCCCTCAGGGTGACACGAATTGCCTTGGGGTAGAGCTAACCCCCTTCTCCGTGATGTGGAAGGATTATGATATAGGCTCCTTTCTGCACGTTTCTCCCTACGAACAAGAAAAAAAAATGCATGATTATATAGATTGATAGCCTCTCATGATGAGGCCCTTTAAAGGATTATACATGTAAATGCCATCAAACTAATGAAACAAGAACGCATAAAGAAAGGTTCTACGCTATTCTAATTATATCAAGAATTACACTACAATATACAAAACATGAATAAAAACATGATGCATTGAACAAATATTGAATTGAAAGCAATAAAACATCAAAAGGATTCAATAGACTTCTAACCACTACAACACATAAAATACCTAATTCCTACAATCAAAGTTTCTCTAAAAGTGCAATTTAACCTATGAAAGAACTAATCTGACTAACCTATGTAGTAAAAAGTAGATTGAGTAAGGTGATCTCTAACCTATTGCAAACCATAACTGTGAGGGGCAATATGCACTGTAAACCATGGCTGAAAGTCATGGTTTGACCTCTGATGTGTTTTCCCTCAAAATTAGGGGCCGTGGGATGGATCTCATTGTCAAAATTGTTGTTCAAGGGTTGCCTTTGTTGTCTTTTAACAAATTTGGCAGTAAAATTGCTATGAAGGGCCTTCGTTCGCTCAAATTTGCATTTCTTGATCCTTCTAGGCACCTAGGGCATCCATGGATAATTGATCGTTGAATAGATAGCAAAGGGGTTCCCAAATGCACAAGGTCGTTATGCAATTTGACAATGCTTCGTTGCTCTCTTGATCAACTAGTTTGCTCAATAATTTGATAGTGCTTTGCTATGCAAATTATCTCTCCTCAGTATTATCTTCCCCATTGAAAAGGGGGGTACTTCTAGCTTGCCCCTAGGGCTAGGGGTGGCTTCATGGAGAAGCCAAGATCAAGAAGGTTGGTTAGGTCAGTTGGGATGGAGGCCTTTGGAATATTTCATCCTCCAACTGCATCCTTCTAGATCTCTTGGATGTTACAACCGATTTGGCTCAGATGGAAGGCCTAACTAAACTCTAGTTCAAATCGTAGGTCATAGGTTAGGTCCAGAATGGAGACCACATGTGTCAACCATGGTTCATACTGGAGACCATAGGTTTGGGCTACGATTTAGACTGCTTAGGCTAGAATGCCTAAATTGAGTGGTTAGAACCACTGCTCTATCTTGGAGTCTATCCAAGATCCTTCATATGGTTTGTAGCATGTCCATATGAGTAGTCTCCCTCGACGTGGTGCATTTTAGGTGTCTACAGTACCTAAGGTTGTACATTTACGTGATCCAAATGATGTAATATAATCTAACTCTAACACCCCCTGTATTATATTATTTGGGTATTGAAGATTTCAATCTTCAATATGGATCTTTGTCTTTAGTATTATCTTTGATTTTATCAGGTACTTTCATCAATTGATTTTTGCTCTGGAGTCCTCATGTATCTAACCTTTCTTCTTCTTTAGCTTTTTTTTTAGTCTGATTTTTGCATTCCGATAGATGATAGTATTGTTGCTAGATCTCTACAAGAATGGTTTTCATTCTTTATGCTTACTCTGTACATAAACCTTTTTCAAGATATCAAGATAAGATCTTAGATTAGTGGATATTTAAGTATCACCACTACATGAGGATTGAAATATCATTTTTAAGTATGATTCACTTAGTTCAAATTTCCTTTCATGAGCTTCTGTTGAACTTTGTGTTTTTTTATTATCAATCTTGTAGCATTTTTATGAAAGTAATGCCATATACAAAATGCTTACAAAATCTAGGGAAAGTAGAATGTCATCCCTTCCATTCTCAATTGCTTCTTTGAGTTGAGATTGTAGATATTGTTCCATGGTATCAAAGTCATCATCTAATGCTTCATTGTAAATCATTTTTGAAGTAAGATCTAAATATAGTTCACCTTTTATAAGTAGATTCATGATTCCAATTTTTATGGCACATGTTTTTTCCTTTCTAAAGAGATTATTCATGTGTTTGTTTGTTGTATTCCTTGGGATAGAAATCCTTGAAGAAGTGATTTGATTGGAATATAATCTTATGAGATAGAATATACTAAGTGGTCTACCTTATAAATTCTTAGTTATGAGTTTGATTTGATAAAGCCTTTGTAGAGTTTAGGTTTTGTAGGCTTCCTTATATATCCCTAGTTAAGATATGTGAATTAGTAGAGTCCTTTTAGATTTTGTAGAGACCTTATGCTTCCCAAATGGATTGTGTACTTGATAATCTTTGAAGAATGCTATTGTTATCAAGTTTTGTAGAATACCTTTCGTCTCCCTAGTAGTTTTGAAAATGCTATATGATAGATAAAGTGCTTTTGAGAATGATAGTTCAATTTTGAATTTATTTTATAAATTTTTATGAATAGCAAAAATCAACTTCTTTTACACCTTATTACTCCTATTGAACTTGAGCACTTTATTTTTTGATGAGATTTACTAGTTGGATTTCTTTTATTCCTTTAATGTATTTTGCGACGAATATACCAATTAATTTCCAACTCTTAATGTTCTTTAATAAACCTCTTTTTATAGACTTTAATAATTTGATATTTATTGTTTCTAATTTCCATTTTCCTACTTTGATGTAGTATTCCTTATAACTTACTAATGTGGAATATTATAAAACAATTATTTTCAATAATAGAAATTCAAGTAGAAATCCTTATTTCTCCCATGTTTTAATATTGCAAATATTTAGGCTAATTTTTTAGTTATTTTACCATAGATATTTCTTCCAAATATGGTTTATTTCTATTAATATTTAAACCTTATAATATACCTTATAACTCCCTATTTAATGAAAGCAATCTTGATGAATTATAAACCTTACCTTTAGTGCTATATTTCCAAAGTTTTTAGTGTAGGTTCTGGACGTGTATGACAGACCTCTTAATGCCTTCTTCTTGAATGCTATGGTGAATGTTAATTCACATTTGAATTCAGGTTTGGATGGTGGTGCTTCAACTCTTGATATTTGACCTTCCTTGAATGCCTTGACCAGAGCTTTTAATGCTCTTTACCTCTCCTCCAAACTATGATTTTGGCTACTGTAAGTGCTATGAATCCTTAAAATACTCTGAATGATATCCTCTACAGTTTTTTATGCCTTTGAATAGATGGAGGATCTTGGAATTTATGACAAATCAGTTACTCTTGAGTGCTTGAGATACTTTTTGTGAAACTTTACCACGTAGATGAGTGTTACGATCTTGGGCGAGCACTCATTTTTCTTCTTCCTTTGTAACATTTTATTTTTAATGGATGGGTGTTTGTGTGGGAAACATTTTAATTTCATTCTAAGTGAGAAGTTTCACCTTTCCTTCATGCATAGGATTTTTAGCGTAACACTTATCCAATGTATCTTGTAATCTCCCTATTAACGAAGCAACATTGTGAGCTATTCCTTTGCTCAATGGAGCTTGATATGAGATGATTCTAGTGACACCTTGAGATATTGGAGCAATGATCAGGGTTATGCATAGTGGTTATTTTCGTAAAATTGGCTAAAATTAGGATTTTCAAAATTTAGAATTGGCTAATATTTGGGACTTTTGACCAGGGTCCATTAGCCAAAAAGTTTTGGGTACAAATTTTTTTTGGGTCGATTCGCCCCAATTTTATAATAATTTGACCATTTTAAGTTTAAATTTTCAACATTTCCCCTAATAATAGTGAACCTTCTACATGTGTTTTGAAAATATTCACCTGGATTTTGAAAACAATTCGCCAAATTTTTATAAATATATTTTGGGTCCAACCCCTTACGCATAACCCTGGCAATGATTTTCAATGCTTGAGTGAAGTTTTGGGGCTACTCTAATGGTTCTCCTTGGATGTATGTCCTTCAACCTATTCTACCTTCTCTTTAGTAGATGTTATTGCCTTTTGATGTAATGCTTCTTCTTTCTTTGTTTACTTGTAGGTTCGATTGTCCACAACGTAGTAGATGTGAGCCTTTTGAGCGACTCTATTCTCTTGCATGGAGAATGATTTTACATGACTACCTTAGAGTATTTTTCTTATTTTAAAGAGTGTGCCTCTTTGGCACAAAAGACTTGTCCTCTTTCTGACGTAGAGTAGACAAATGTAAATACTTTGTATATAAGATATATTTTTTGCACCTCCTTTTGCAATATGATTTTCTTGATCTTATGGCAGTTTTTTGAAACAGGTAATGGTAGATTTGATTTTATCTCTTTTTCTAGACAAATCTTTCCGTTTCTTGGTGACTTTGGTAATAAAACCAAGCTATTAACCACTTAGATAGAATCTCTTTCTTGTAGAAGTAATTTCTACACCTTTTTGTAAATAGCCTTTAGTGCACTTTGAATCTAATATTCACCAAGTCTCGATTTGAAGCTTCTATTGTTGTTTTTGATAGTGGCTTTTCTTCTTCACTCCTTGGAGGAATATTATCTATTTTTATGGCTTCTTTGGTCCATGATATGCTACAGGTTTTGTGCACCAATAGTGAATTTAGACACTTTAATAATTTATTGGTTTTTGTGCCCTTGATCCTTTAATCAACAAACACAAACATACCTTTTTTGAGAGTAATCAATGTAGTGCAAATGATCTTAATAATACCTTTTTAATGTACTAATAATATCACCTTATCACTTAAATAAAATCTTAAAATAATCTCAGATGCACTTAATAATATTTACAATTTTTAAGAGTAATTTGTAATGAACCCTTAATAAGTATTCTACAAATTTTTATTACAATCGATATTGTAGGATATAGTATTCTCGCTTTCTAGATAGCAAATAGATAGATAATAATTTCTTTATCTCAAAAATATCCAACTATTAATTGTGAAAATAACCCTTAAAAGGAATTTTTTCTTTTTACACTTGAAGAATATAATGCAATCTATTCTTCTGCAACTTTTAATCCAAATATGGTGCTTAATGGAATTTGCTAATGAACCCTAGTTTGAAGTTCAACTAATTGCACCCTAGTTGCTTAATTATAATGGTTTTTGTGTATGATGTCTTCATGTTTGGATTCACCAAGTTATTGCTTTGTAGTGGATGGATACACAACTTATTTGTTGGCTATCATGAATAGCTTTCTCCTTAACCAATCTCTAACCTTGAAATTTCTATCTTGAGCCTTGGATTTGGTTGCTTAATCCTTCCAGTGATCTTCTAATTTCTACTATAGATTCAAAGAACTCCTTTTTATAAACTATGTCTTCTTTCTATTAGATGCAATCTCCAAATCTTCTAGATTTTGTAGGCTCATTTTATCTAAATCTTCCTTCAAGATTCTTATCAAATTTCAACTTCAAACAGGATCTTCTTCTTCTCAAGATTATGATTTTCTTGAGGTCTTCACTAGATTATTCTTCTAGAATTTGGTACTCCTTGCCAAATTATTCTTCTAGGATTTGACACTCCTTGCCAAATTCTTCTTTATGGGATTTCACACTCCTTGCAAAATTTTTCTTCTCGAATTTGGCACTTGTTTCTAAATTATTCTTCTATTGGGTTTATTGTCAAATGATGATAATTATCCCAAGTCCTTCACTATCAATAACATTTCCTTAGTGGTGGAATTATCCAATAAGTTCTCCTAGGAAATCTTTTGATGATGCTTCTACGAGCTCTGCAATAAGGCTTTCCAAGCATTATTCTTTTTCCTCCTTGAGACCTCTCCAAAGTTTTTTATCTTACAACTTCTCTAGTATTCCACCCGAGATATTTCCTTCAAAATTTTGCTTCTGAAAGTGATGGTTATGAGATCTTCTCGGATCTCTAATTTTGCTACTTATGGATTATGGAATAGGACTTTTCTGGTCATTTTTCTTTCTTCTTAAAATAGAAGTTCTTCAATGAGATCTACTTTGGATCTCTTCAAATCCTTCTAAAAGAAGTCTTTAATTAGTAAAGTAGATCACAAATCTCCTATTTCCTAGACTCTTCTAAGGAGAATTCTTTAGGAACCCCTTTCTAGAGTTTTCTTCTGAATTTAGGTTTCTATCTTCTAAATCAGGATATATTCTTTGAAGTTTTCTTCAGGATTAAGGCTTCTATGACTTTTTTTTTCTAGGTTTTTTTGGCCTATTCTTCTTCTGCACTTTGCAAGTATTGATATTGAAAGAAGATCACCAATCTCCTCTCTCTTCCTTCACTCAGCTTCTGGAGTATCTTCTTCCTTGAGTCTACTATAAGGCTACTATGGCATTTTTTTAACTTCTACAATTTGCAATATTGTAGCTCTTGTAATGGGACATTTCTCGAGGTCTTTGAAAACTTTAGTCTTCTACCTTATTTTTGTAATTGTTGGAATGATTATTGAAGATGTTCTTTCTAACTCTCTTGTAGGAAGCTTCCTGAATTTTTCTTGAATCTCCTTTTCTTGCAACAAGCTGTTAGAAACTAAAACAAAAGAATTTGTAATTTTGGAGATAATAATCTTCACTAGTTGATTTGTCAAACTAGTGGCTTGAATGTTGAGTCTTAGTCTTCATGATTTTTTTTACAACTCTGTGAAAATATTCTAGCCATATATAATCTTAGATTTTTTGCAACTAATATTTATTTTAGTATTCACTTTCTTAATCCTTTTGACTACTGTGATTATTTCTATCAAATAATCCTAATGGTACCTTTTGCATGTAATGGCAAATATGCAAGCCAACAATAGTAACAGTGACTCTCCCTATTCCTCTTGATCTACTAGAATTCTCTTATGATGGATGTAGGTCCTCCTATCCCGAAGCATCATGGCTCTGATACCACTGTTAGATTTTGAGGACGTATACTATGGAGAGATCTAACACAGGTCCTAATAAAATACAAGAAATATGAAATAAAGTGAAACAACAATATCACTAAAATATGGTATAAATAGAAATAATGAAATTACAATGTAGTATGGAGGAAATGGACACTCCATTACTATGATCTAAATAGTTACAAGGAACTCCTTATGGGAGCACCACTATCTACTACACTACACTAGATGATAACTTGAATTTCTATCTTCTTTATCATATAATCTACCACTATGAGGCCCTTTATATAGGAAGATATATTCCTTGGCCAACACTCTACCTAGTTGTACAAGGGGACACCTTGCACATTACAACTTGCACATTGCCACTTTTGCATTTATTACATTGCATGAAGTAACTAGATAAATTCCCCCTAAAGTAATCTCCTATCCTAACTATGTACCTAAGGTGGTATATTTACATGATCTAAATGATGTAATATACTCTAACTCTAACAAGTATGTGAAATTGTTAGTTTCTTCATCACTAGAGGGTTATTATGATGTGAATGTGATTATATTATTTCCATTAAAGTATGGTAGACAAATTTTGATAATGTTATAGTACAAAAATAAATTGATTTTTCTTGAAAGTTTAATACCCTATCAATTTATTGTTAGATCTTATAATAGTTTCCAAAAAATGGAATAAAAAAATATATAGTATCTCTTGAAAAGAAACACACAAAATTAAGAATGAGGAATACATAATATATTTGGGGTGTTCATGGATACCAAAAAATCTCGCTAAATAAAAATGAAGTTACACTCCAATCTATAAGCAAAATGGTTAGTAGGAAGGGGTATTTATACCTATTGGACTAAAATTTACCATTGTTGTGGAAAGGCATTGCACTTGTTGATTTTAGCCAAGGTTTAGAAATGGGATGAAACAAGATTTTTGTATGTTTCAGCCTCCGAAGAAGACCGAATCCTTTGAAATAATTTCTTTGGAAAAAGGATAGGAAAAGAGTAAGGGTTAGGAATGAGTAAGGGTTTGAAAGGTGGTCGGGGTATAGTGTAACAACATTGGATCTTACAGAGTAATTCACTATCTAGCCAATTACATGAAACTTAACAGATCAACCATTATCAATTATGATTATAGGTTCATTTAGCTCATTACATTCACTTTAATCATTCCAAGGATTCAAGCAATTAGCAATCCAATAGGTGACTAAAGTTTGCTTTAATAGAATAAACTAAGTACTGAATATAACAAAAATGACTTAAACAAAATGTACAAAGGCTCTAATAATTTCAATTACTTAAATTATTAGCAATCCAATAGGTAATCCAGATAGTATAATTACTTTAACAGAATACACTAACATTTAAGAAATTTTGCTTTTTTAGTCTATTCAAAAATTTGACACACATGTTTGGTGCCTCTTGAGGGATTTCCACTCATTGGAATTTAGAACTCAACTAGTATTTCTTCTTAACCATGCACTTATGAAGAAGAAAAGGAGCTAAAAGAAATAAAAGATAAAATAACGAGGAGAAAGAAGTAGGAAAGAGAAATACATCCAGTATTTGCCACAAGGGGAGACATAGTTGTGGATTATAGAAAGTAGGAGACAAGAGATGATGAAGATATATAAATGTAAAAAGAGGGAAAAATAATGGTACATAGAGGAATAACTAAAGAAAAGGAGAGGGACACAACACTATGTACTAATAGTTCTTGGTAAAATTAGAAACTAAGCAAGGTAAGAATGCAAAATTAACAAAGCAATATATAGGTGAATATAGGAAGCAAAATATTTGGCAAACGAGAAAATTAAAGAAAAGGAAGAAAAGAGGGAGATATGATGCAAGGGGATACCTGGATTATGGGACATCCCCAAAAAATTGTACCTCCATGAGCATACTCCACTATAGTTGAAAGTTTTTTTAATTCCAGGTAAGGTGCATTAAGCAAACATTCTAGGTGCTTGTATGCCAAATTCACCATTCTTGTGCCCTTTTATTTTTTCATGCAATTGAGTAGGAACCTTCTGTACCTATCACTTACAATAATGCAAGGTTTCAATTTGACTTTATGATCCATAGCTAAACTTAAGAGCACTTATTTTTATTTTAGAGGTATGCTACGCTTTATATAATAAATATTTAGGTAGTAGCTTTACCACTTGGCTTTCCACAATGATTGCATAGTCGTGCTTTGTGATTGGGCACCTTTTTCAAACAAAATTAGCTTGTGCATATTATTTTATTGTATATTTTATTTAACATTTCCAAGATATCTAAGCTCATCACACATAGAAAAAAGTATTTGATGATGTGTTTCTTTCATCATCTTGTCAGCTCTGCTCATGTCATGTCATGACTATTGGTATCTTTTATACCACCTACCTAGTTTTTCTTATCTTTTCCATTGGTCTATGGTAGAGGGAATGATAATGAAGAGAAAATTGTAGATTACACTATGTGGAAATAATGGAAGATATGGATGAAGTGTGTGAAATTATGACTATGATATCTACACATGTGAGTTGTGCAGGCTTACACAACTTTATTTTTCCAGGCTCTAAAATGTTTCTCAGGCTAATCGATATTGAAGGTTGTTCATTGTATTAGCCTTGGTGTTTGTTTCTTGGAACCTTATTATATGTATATAAGGTTGCTAGGAAAGCATTACTTTATTAGGCTAATTGTTTAATTTACAAGCTATATTCATATTTTTATTTACTTATTGACTATTTACACAAACATATGGTGAACTTACCCAACCTAGTAAGAGGGATTTATGCAATATATCCTATGAATTTACAATTCCTGATCATATGATACCAAACTTGAGCTTCTCTTCTTGATTGATTCTCATGAAATCACAACTATCTTTAGACACTTCCAGAGGCCAAATGAATTTACTTGGTTTTCCTAACCTTCCTTATTTTGGGTATGTATAGGAACCATAGATGATTTTCTTAGATTGAGATCTATATCATAGAGTTATGACCTATTCAACATCTATAAATACTTTAGAAGCATATTCATCATCGAATTGCTTCATACTAGATTTATTCTTCTTTGCTTATGTTATTTTTTCACGTGTTGAATTCAATTAGGCAACTAGAACTATTGAGGCTCATGATATTTCATGGTTTGGAAAGAAGCATAATTGACTATTGAATCTAATTATTCTCTTAGAAAAATATTATTTGTGCTAACATTATAGCACTATAGCTCTCACCATATATGTTATGAGTCTTTTTTCTAGTCATTTATTTCTATTTCCACATCTCAAACATTTTTCTTTGGAAAGGATACTTTTAGCTCTTCATATTATTCAATGCAGAAGGGGTCCAAACCTTGGCTAGGTATCTTGACTATCTTCCAAATACAAGAGATAATCATGTGACCTTGATCTTGACTCAAGAAAATTCTAATTTACTCCAAAACAATATTTGGACGACATGCCAAACAGGGGAGGTACATCAATAATAACTATATATTGTATTACCACAAGGCCTAAGCATCCATGTATTATTATAAAAAATATTTTAAGATATCAAATGATCTTATAGTCTTTACCTTAAATTGAAACTGCTCAAATTCCATTGTACTAATGCTTAACTCCAAGCTTTTTACGAACTTCTAATGGCATAACTATAATTTTAGCTTTTGAATCTACTACACAATTATGTAGTATGCATATTTCCAGAGAGAGAGATAAATAAAATGGGGTAGACTAGCTTCTTTGTATACCCAAGGATATCCTCTTTGTTGCTAGATTACCATGTTTTTTTACTCTTCAGGAGATAGCCCAACTAGGTCTACTTCTTCAGCCACTAATAAATATTTACTCCATTCTTCTTGTGTTGGAATAGAGGTTTCAAATAAAATTTGAAACAATTTCATGGTTTCTACCCTCTATTTCTAAGTCATATCTAGAAACTACTTCTTATATGATTCAATTATTTTTTGGCCTAGTAATTTTACCTCTGGCATTGATACTTGAATATATGATTGAGCTTATTTTTATTTACTTTATGTAGCTAGAAATAGAGTATGACTGAAACTATGTACCACTTCTTGTTGGTTATTAGAAGAGGTATTTTATTTCCAGAATTCTTGCTCGGGTATTGTAGTAAAAACCATTATATATTTTTTCAATGGATATTTTTGAGGGCACATAATATGTGATCTTCATTCTTTAGCATAAACCTCATTGTGTGATAGGTTTGCACATAGCTGAAATATGAATTACCTTATCCTTATCATCATCAATACATTTCTCTATAGCTTTCTTTATGATGCACTTTACACCAATAGAGTACAAACAACTAGTATACTAGTGTGAATGCTATTATATAAGCCCAAAATTATCAAATTCATATATCCTAGGCTAAGATACTTGCTCTTCAATTCTTCTAATATATTTAGTTAAATTTTGAATCATTACTTTTATTTGGAATATATTACATAATTTGGTACATGCTAATGTACCACCTTGGGTACATTTTTATATTAGGAATGTGTCTTAGATTAGGGTTTTAGTATTTAATTTATACAATGTAATAAATGCATAAGTATTGTTAGAATGTGCATTGTATTTGATGATTTAAATGGGCATGTTAGTCCATGTGCACATGAGTCCATAGAATAGGAAAGTGAAGAGTCACAAGAGGATAGAAGGCCAAGAGTACTCCATATGAAAAGTAACTTCTCATTATATAAATAGGCGTATATGTAAGTGTGATAAAACCACATACACACAATGTAGAGGAGAAGTAAAGTAGAGATACAATATAGAGCATGTATGAAGTATGGAGAGTTTAAGATCTCCATTCTATATCAAAATACTATTTTTGTGAGATTTTTTAATGGTAGTTTTTTGAGTTATTATAGAAGTCTTTCATGAGTTTTATATACTTTAAATACTACCATTATCTTATATAAGATATAGTAAACTTATTCTAGATCTTGTGGTTGCTTTTTATTAAGTATTTAGTATCAAAATCTAATTGTGGTATCAGAGCCACAAGAGAGATTGAGAGGATATAGAGAAATCTAATTTTTAGAATATTTAAAATTTCTTTTTGGCTATACTCTTTCCACATAGTTGCAAGAAAACACGTGAATACTTGGACTCAATAAGGATTGTTTTCTACTATATTGGAGGATATCTAGTGAAGGGATTAGTTGCAGCAATAACATAGAATATTAGATATTAAGGAGACCCAAGAAGGAGGTCCTCATAGAATATTGGAGATTGGAGATTGAGGAGACCTAAGAAGGAGGTTCCCATAGAATATTGAAGAGTACAGATTGCATATTGAAGAAACAAGAAAACAACTCTATTACAGATTGAGGAGGAGACACAAGAAAGAGGTCTCATTGAAGAACTTCTAGATTTGGAAGATAGAATATTGAATATTTAAGATAGAGGAGGACTAAGAAAAAGTCCTATTGAATATTTGAGAAGCTACAAAATTTGAAGATCCAAGAGAAGAGATCTCAAGCAAAATTAGAAGGAGAAAGAAGAAGAAGTCTAGAGAAGCCCTATTAAAGAAGTTAAAGAAGTGGTCATTAGAGAATATTTGAAGAAATCTCAAGGTAGAAGATTGCAAGTAGGAGAAGCTCTTGAAAAGAAGAATTTGGGATAATTATCACCATTTGACAACAAGCCCAAAAGGAAGATGGATTTGGCAAGAATTTTGCCAAATTTTGGAAAGGAGTTTTAAAAATATCAAGACATTCAAATTCTTGAGGAAGAGGCTAGCAAATAGGCCAAATCTGAAGTCAAAATTTGAAAATAATATTGAAGGAGAAAGAATATATAAGAGAACCCCACATTTAGTTTTTTTGAAGATAGTCATAAATGATTTGAAGGATTATTTATAGAGAAGAATATTTCTAATTTTTGCAGCAGAAGTTGAAGAGTCACAGGACAAAAAATTGAAGGTGACATAGAGTTGCAAATTGAAGAAGAATTGGGTAGATTTTGAAGTGCCCTTGAACAGCCAATTGAAGGAAGTCTTGAAAACAAAAGAAGGTAAAAATATGGAGGAATTAAATGTTGTTTTTCAATAACAATATAAATAAGAAGAAATCAGATTTAGAGAGTAGTGAATTGAAGGCCTTATAGCTGCAAAATTGGTCAACATTAGAAGGAGAAAAGAGAGATACAATTTGGAAATGTTTAGGGCATATTTGAGAGAGCTTTGAACAGAAAAACATAGGAATATTTGGAAGCATTTGAAGGAGGATAATTGCTGGAAATTATAAATACATTTGTAGAACAAGAAGGCAATATTTGCATCTACAAATTTTAGAGGTTGGGAGAAAAAATTTGGAGGATAATTGAAGGTCCAACAATAAAATTTTAGGTAGCAATTTAAATGCTAAGAGGAAAATTATTTAGGAAAAAATTAGAGATACATAATTAATAATTTTAGGGAAGAAAATCAAAAGGAATTGAAGCTACAAAGTTTAAAAATTTTAGACGAAAAAAAGGTGAATCAAATCACCAAGAAAAGGAGGCCAAAAGGTATGCAATATTGGTGCTATAAAAGTTCATTATTTGAATGTTCACATTAGTTTATTATAAATTTTCTAAAAGCACCACATTTGATTTTTTTAAAGTAGAAAAATGAAGGCTTCAAATTTTAAGAAGATTGCATCATTGCTATCTTAGAACCTGCACAATACAATATAAAAATATAGAGTTAAAAGTTAGCTTGAAAGGGAGTAATAAGGAGAAAGGAAGATCATATATATAAGTGCAAAATCTATTGAATGAAAGAAGGCTAAATAAGTGCTAAAAAAATAGGATTAAGGTATATAAAGACACCAAGTAAGGCACTATATATTGCAAAATATAGTGGTAAGAAATAGCCACTAAATAAGTGGTAAAACCACCATATTGAAGGAGATAGTCATTTTCACCATTTGACCAAATGAGGAGCATTGGAAACCACCATCAAGTTTTGGTGAAGAATAGCCACCAAAGGAGTGGTAGAACCACCAAGGAGAAGTGGAGCCATCACATTGAGAAGGGTAACCACCAAGTTAAGAAGTGAAATCACCTTACAAGTCAAGGAGGAGTGTCATTTCAGTCAGCCACTAGAGGAGCAACCAAAATCTCCATCTTAAGCCATTGAATCATCGTATACATACACATGTGAGCATGCAATTGAGGAGAATTTGAGAGGAATTCAAAAGGATGTGGGTAAGACAACAGGGTTGGTTGGAATCACAATAGCCAAAGGAGAAGAAAATGTTGGCTTCCATAAATGCCAACATTCTAGAGAGAACATGGTGACTACTACATGGTGAGGTAAAAAACATGCTTAGTTACTTGGGCATTGCCTTGAAAGAATTCACAGGAGGTTAGTGCAATAGTAAGCATTAAAAAATAAAAAGCATTGTAAATACGGAGAAGAGCCATTTAAAAAGGTTGTTGAAAATATTCTTGTCACTTGGAACATCGAAGGAGAAGCACCAAGGGTTATTGGTAGGTGAAAATACCTTACAAAAACATTAAATACATTGGAGGAGGTTACATTGTAGAGGGTAGAGTGAAAGGAAGAACATAGCCTAAAAATATTGAATCCCAAGCTTGTAGTTGAAGAGCACCTAAAGGAGAAAACTATTTTGAGCATGAGAAGCTCATAATTGAAGGTGAAGTTATTGCTAAGTTTGAAGAACATATTCAGAGCCCATTCACCAAGGAGACCAATGTGTTCAAGGAATGTAAGAAAGGCAAAGGTATTACTGAGTTTGGAGAAGATCATTCACCAAGGAGACCAATGTGTTCGAGGAGTGCACACATGGAGAAGATTGAGAGCTTTAAAGCTCCTATGTGGAGGATGTCAAGAGCCTCAAACCTATTCACAAGAGGAAGTGAAAGGTCACCAAGAATGAAGGAGTCAAGAACATAGATTTCATGGAGAATGTAGCCTACAATATAGTGCGACTGTGTAGAGGAATTAATTGTTGCTGATAGAGAAGCCTACAAGCAACCAGAGGAAGGTCAAAGCTTTGAAAAATTATATTAGCGTGTGTCATTTGAAAGGAGGTACATAAAATTTTATTTAATTCAATTATTGCAAAGTTTAAGGAGTCATAAGGGATATTACTTCTAACTATTCTAAGGTTGAGATTAATTAATCTAGTATATTTTAGATTAATTGAATTAATGGAGAGATAAGACAACAAATTGAATATTTAGAACCTTAGAAACTATATTGAAGTATTTTGGAAATACAATTTAAAGGTTTTAGAATTATCTCATTCTATTTGAAATTCAAGCCACATTGAAATATTTGCAAATAGTTTAACTTGGAGGAATAAGGATTTCTACATAAACTAGGAATATTAAAATTTGCAAATATATTTATTTTCTAAATTTCTTATTTGGGAGTTATAAGGACTTCAACATAAAATTAGTTTTTTTAAATTTAAAAACCATATTATTGAAAATTTGAGAGATATAAAGCTTACAACATAGAGCCTTTTGAAAGTTGGAAAATTACATTGATATTAGTCTCTTGTTCAAATTAACGAGACATAAGGAATCCAAATTAAAGTTCTTGAAAGTAGATAGTCTTATCAAAATTGAAATTGCATTAAAATTGTCTTTAAGCTTTCTATTCATAATTAGGGAGACAAAAGAATTTCAACTCAAAGGATAATTTAGAAAGCTAAGTATTTTATCAAAGATATATTATATTCAAAATATTAGGGAGATATAAGGTAGTCTACAAGTATCATCATGACAACAAATAAATTCATTCTTTCAGAATCCCAACTTCTTAAAGGACCTAATTACACTTCATGGAAAAACAAAGTGAGGTCAATATTAATAGTTGAAAAGATTTGGGATATTGTTAAAGGAGAAAAAACTAAACCTATTGCAGATGCTAGAGAGATTCAAAAGTATGAAGAAGATGAAGCAAAAACACTTATGATAATAACATTTGCAATTACATATGATATACAACCATACATTAGTTTAGCAATAACCTCTACAGAAGCTTGGAATACTTTAGCCAATATATTTTAAGGAAATAATAAATCCACTATCTTGAATCTTCAAACCCAATTGCATTCTCTAAAATTTAATAGTGGTGAAAGTATAGAATTATTTCTAATAAAAGTGGCAGATATAAAAGGAAAATTGTTAACCTTAGGAGAAAAGGTAGAAGACAAGTTTCTTGTCCAAGTAACCCTAAGAGCACTTCTAGAAAGCTACAAGCATCTAGTCACATCTTTAAAAATTCTAAGTAAAGATACATCATTCAATGAGTTAGTCAATATACTACATGAATATGAGGTGGAAAATTTAGTGAAAGATGAAATGACTAACAATGCCTTAGTCTCAAAAGATAATCCACAAGGAAATATTGCTTCATTCTCAAGGGGTATATCTAAATGGAATAATTGATGTATTTAAGTATGCAAAAATAAAGGACATAGTACAAATTATTGTAGATTCAATCCAAGAAATCAGTATCAAGGGAATAAAACAAATTTTGGAAGCCAATCAAATAGGCCATTTCAATCAAGACAATATTAAAATCAATATAATTCACATCAACAACAATTTCAGCATCCATATACTTCTCAGAATCAATACAATAAACCTCAACTAAAATATAGATAAGGAAAAAAAAAGGGACACTTAACTCAAGATATTTAGGAAATTCAAGAACTGGAAGAACATACAGAAGAACATGAATGTAAAGCTCTTTCAGAAAAAATAGAATTTTATGAAGAAACTAATTATTTACTTGATCAAGATACATATAGGGATCAAAATGAAGAAAGCAGAAAATAAGAGCTCAAGTTCCAAAACGGTTTGAAGACTATATTGAATTATAAAGTCTTCAATAACCAAATAATGTAATACATGGAGGTGTTGGAATATATTACATTATTTGGTACATGCTAATATACCACCTTGGGTACATCTTTAGATTAGGAATGTGTCTTAGATTAGGGTTTGAGTATTTACTTTATGCAATGTAATAAATGCACAAGTATTGTTAGAATGTGCAATGTATTTAATGATGTAAATGTGCATGTTAGTCCATGTGCACATGAGTCCATAGAATAGGAAAGTGAAGAGTCACAGGAAGATAGAAGGCCAAGAGTACTCCATATGAAGAGTCACTTATAATTATATAAATAGGCATATATGTAAGTGTGATAAACACACATACACACAATATAGAGGATAAGTAAAGTAGATATACAATGTAGAGCATATATGATGTATGGGGAGTTTAAGATCTCCATTCCATATCAAAATATAGTTTTTTTGAGTTTTTTTTTTAATGGTAGTTTTCTGAGTTATTGTAGAAATATTTCATGAGTTTTATATGCTTTAAATATTGCCATTATATTATATTTGATATAGCATGTTTATTATAGATCTTGTGGTTGATTTTCATTAAGTATTTAGTATCAAAATCTAACACTTTCAACTCTTTTTTAGTTTGGGACTGATTTTCTTGCATGGTAGAGATACCAAAGACTTTAGGTGCTTGAGGTGAAAGTGACTTAGGCTCTTCATAATATGGTGTATAATATGTTCTTGGAGAAAGGTCAAGAGGATACTGGTTTTTCTAGGAGAAATTTTACTTCTTGTAATTAGCATATCCTTAGCTAGTATAACCTCTTGAAAAATCTAAGGGAATCTTATTTCTATAGTATGTTGAATGAGGATACTTAGATTAGGATGGAATGGATGAATATAATAGAGATAATATTGGTTTGGTAAGGAATGTAACTCTCAGGGAATTCTCTCATGAGGGACTCTTCAGATGAATGAAAAGTGATTAAGTAATAGGAATGGATCCCCAAGGTCATCAAACTCATTGATAAGAACTTTAGCTAGTTTAACCTAAGTATTGATGCTCTCATCTTCCAAGGATCTATACCATAATAACACTTTGTATTTTAAAGAGAGGATGAGTAATATAATAATTACATATTCAAAGACAATATGATAAACAATAGTTAAAGAAGCTATGTCTTGACAATGCTCATATTGTAATTTTTCCTTTGCCTTCATAATTGGGTAGAGTTTTTAGGGATTTTTTTGTATTTCATGAAGAATTAGGATGTTGAGGGGGCCAATATCATACCATGGTGGACAAAATTTTTGAGCCATGGGAATGGCATAACCTATTTATAGAAAATTCTAAGTTTAATTTTCAAGAGAGGTATGAGAAACTACTTATTATGCAATGGATACTCTAATTTTTTGTTGCAAATACTATATTCATATGAATATGAGATAAATAGAATTGATGATTTTATTACAATATAATTTTAGATTTTATCTCAAAATAGGAGTTTCCAGATGAAAATACATTCTATGAAATTAAGGTAAATATTGTTCACCTAATCTTGATTCCTTCATAAGGGTGAAATGAATTTGATCACTTTGTCCCATTGGGTATGTTAGAAACAACTACACTGTTGGACTAAAATTTTCCATTGTTGTGGAAAGGTGTTATACCCGTTGATTTTAGCCAAAGCATAGGAATTGGGTGAAACAAGATTGCTCTATGTTTCAACCTCTGGAGAAGGTAAATTCCTTTGAGATAATTGCTTTAGAATAAATGATAGAAAAAGATTAAGGACTAGGAAGGAGTAAAGGGTTAAATAGAAGTAAGGGTTTGAAAGGTGGTCAAGGTATAATGTAATATCATTACATATTACAGAGTAATTCACTATCTAGCTAATTACATGAAACTTAACAAATCAACCATTTCCAATTATAATTAAAGGTTCATTTATCTCATTACATTCACTTTAATCATTCCAAGGATTCAACAATTAGCAATCCAATAGGTAACTAAAGTTTACTTTAACAAAATAAAGTAAGTGTTGAATGCAACATAAATGACTTAATTTTTTTTATAAAGGATCTAATCATTCCAAGGATTTCAATTTTTAGAAATCCAATAGGTAATCCAAAAAACAAAATTACTTTAACATAATATACTAATGATTAGGTATAATAGAAATGACTTAGAGAAAATCATACACATAAAAGCTATAAATGTATAGTAATGAAGACCAAACAAATATCACTTCATATATCAACAACTATTACAATGCAATACCAAACAAGGACTATAGAGCCAATCCCTATAATGAGGTCTCTATTCATATTTATAGGTTGCTCATTGAATCTTGCAGTGTAAGATTTACATTTAGTTATGAAAAAAAGGTTATAAACAACTAGACAAGATTTTCTCGAAGTAAAAGTGGTCAGTCTAGATCCTATTCTGCACATGAATTTGAATTTGGTTCATTGATCTACATTAGCCTTATGCAAGTGGCTACATTATTGGAGCTAACTAGAATCAAATAGTGAGAACCATGGTGGTTGCGAGTCTAAGAATGATATTTAACTAAAAGTTTCTCAAAATTAGGCTCTTCGTTTGCTTATAATGCTCCTTTAGGATTAAATCATGATTTCAAGAAATTTCAACATTGGATGCCTATTTCTTTTGTATTGTTTACTTCATATGCATGGTCTTGGGATTTTTTAGAGGATGGTAACATCATCAACTTGAGTGGTATGAGTTTGAGCATATTTTAGCTTTATTTTCTTGTATCTCTATCTTAGGTACTTTTTGGCTATTGATGGAGTTACAAATGTGATCTTGGAAATTTTGATGTCATCACAGGGTCTTGCATGATTTTAAGCATTGTGGTATTAGGCAGTCTTTGAATTTTGACTTTTATGCACCTTTGTTCGATCACGAATTTGGTCAATCCTGATACTATGGACTTAGCTTCTTCTACTTTTATTTCAAACATTATCAATATCCTAGTTCTAGGTGATCAAATTTTTGCACCATAAGATTTTACACATTTTGGTGGGAAAAAAGCTCCAGATGATGCCCTTGTTCCCATCCTAAGCATTCCTGGTCCTATGTTACCTTGACAATATTGCAATACATTATGAATTTTAGGGTTTGAAAGATATTCCTCCTTTAATTTTTTAATGTGGTCAAAAATTTGACACACAATACCCAATTATAAGTTATCTTTAGTTCAATATTATAACACCAACCATTAGGAATAATATATTACAAAAAATTAGAAAATCACATTTTTCAATGTTTATATCGGCCCAAAGGGAAAATATGAATAATAAAAGTACCAAATTTGGCCATGGCCCTAGGAGAAGATTTACCACCACATATTCTAGCATCCCTTCTTATATTGAATGGGGGATATGGAAGGAGAACCTTGCTTGTCATACCCTATTAAGGGACACTTTTCAACTTCAAGAATCTCTTGCATGCACACAAAAATCATATCAGGCATGACCATGGTTAGAATATCCACTACTTACTCTAATAAAGGTATAAAAATTAGATCAAGCATCCCATGTGCATGAAACTATATCACAAAGTTCATATATATCTTGATGTACTTTACCCATTGATAGAACACTAGATTGTAAATAAGCTATATGGTGTTCTAATTGTCACATCAAAGAGTGGTTGGAAAACTCTATGAATGTCAATATTCTCTAAAATCATGAGCATCCACCTAAGATGATTAGCTACCTCATTGGAAGTAAAAAAATTAACTTCTATAAAGACTAAAAAATAGTGGATTAGTGTCTATATTACCAAGAAAATATTCTAAATACCAAATAGAACACAAAGCCTATGGTGGATCGTCTCTCATCCAAGTCACCAACCCAATAAACATCTAAAAATCATGTTAAAATTAGAGGGGAGTCAATGGAGTAGTAAATACCCATTTTATAGGTTCCTTGAATGTACCTAAGAATCATGTTAGTTATTATATTGGGGTGCCTACATATATCTAAAATAATGACATAAAAAAAGGTATATTATGTCTAGTGTAAGTAAGATAAAGAAGTCTTCCCACAAAATATTGATATTATGTATCATTCACTAAAGGAGTGGTATAGTCAACCCAAAACTTCAGGCTTGAGACAAAAAGAGTCTGAGTAGATTTGTAATCCTCCATACTTAAATATTAACGAAGATTCAAAGCAAAATTGGTTGTGAAATGGTGATGCCAAAATATGTCTAATCAATATAAATCCTCAAAAAATAATGCAAAGGACCTAAATTTTTCATCTCAAAAGTGGAACAAAGCCATGAATTCATGTCTTAGATCAAAATAGAAGAGATACCAATGATGAGAAGATCCTTAACATACAACACAATCACCAAAGCTTCCCCATAATGATCTTTTATGTAAATACTATGTTCAACCTCACATTGTTGAAACCTATAATTATATAAAAAGGAATGGATCTTCTCAAACCATGCATGATGATCCCACTTAAGTCTATACAAGGACCTAGTCATATGATAAACCAATAGAATTGGACCCTCAAGCTTAAAACCAGGTGACTGGTACATGTATATTTTACCTTGAATAAAATCATGTAGGAAGGTACTCTTCACATCCATATGATGTATCTTCCATCCATATGAGATAACAATGGAGAATTCACCTTGATAGAGTCCATCCTTCCCATAGGTATAGTGCACTCCACCCTATTGAGAGAATCCTTTGGCAACAAGGCATACCTTGTGAATTTTTACATGATCATCCCATGTATATTTGGTCCCATATACTCATGTACAACCAATAACATTCTTCCCTTCTATATGAGGAACCACTCCCAAGTTTTGTTCTTCATAAGATCTTCATCCTCTACAAAAATAACATCTTCCCATTCTAGCTAATACTTAGCCTGAGAATATGTGAGAGGATCCTAAGAATGAGCTACCTTCTATAAAAATCCTTGAGAAGGAGCCATTGGATGCCACTTGGTATTATGTTAACCCACTTGGTGTAAACTAAGAAAGAATCATGTGCATTCTATGATAACTCAACATCAAAATCTAAAACTAAAGAATACAACGCTGAGTCACCACTCACCTCATCATACAAGACTAATAAGGAAATAATATAGTATAAAATAAATAAATAAATAAATAAATAAATATATATATATATATATTAATATCTAAATATTATTATAAGCATGTATGACCACTATATAAACATAAAATAAAAAGGGTCAACTTTTGTAAATATAAAATTGGCCACCTTTCCTCCTTTCATGGCCATCCCTATTCAAATCATGCAATCATATGTGTGAAGGCTTTTCAAAATTTGTAATTTATATATTGTCTTTTAATTAAATATAAATTTGGATATTTATAGCCACTTCCAGTAATGAATGCAGGCTAGAGTTTGCTAATTGCTTAGTTTGTGTGATGTGGTATCCATATTATATTTGGTATCAGAGTAGTACACTCAATTGGGAGAATGTATCCTCTTCCCTCATGTCAATTTGGTTCAGATAGAGAATGATAAATTTCCTACTAGTTTGATCTTGACATTGGTGCATGAATTTGGTTTGTCTAGTCTTTGTGTTTTATGGTTTTCTATGTTAGCCAAAGCCAAAGAAGGATGCTTGGACATTGTTTTGAGACATTGAAATTGAAATAGTACAAAACTGCCCAATGCAAAAAAATTAGTAGAAGGTATGGTATTAGTGATATAACGAAAAAGGTAGAATATAAGCATGAATGGCTTATGCGGCAAAAAAATAATGGTATTAAATAACAATGAGATTTTTCTCCCTTAGTTGATGATAATTGTTGGTTGATGGCTAAAGTCTATGTTGATTAATTTTGTTTGTGCTTCGCAAGTTTACAAAAGTAAAGGTTGCATAAAAATTAATGTAGTTTGTTAGCTGAGCATGAAACAAGTTTGAAATACCTAGATGAGTTAATTTGCAATCTAGAATATTTTTCAAGCTTCATGGACGTGTTTTAAAGGTGGTTTTATAGCCCAATGTTTGGTTGATTTAAATTTGAAGGTTGTGAGTAAATTTATGATGCAGTAAATAGTGATGTTGAAGCATTAATAGGAGATATAAGGCAAAATAATATTGGGTGTACTTTTAATTATCTTCATTGGAATATTGGAAAATTGGAGAAGCAATTGGTAGCCCATGGAAATACATTTCACAAACAAACTTTGAAGTAATAGGAAATTCTTAGAGAAATATGATACTCGACAATGCATCAAGAATTTCTAAGGTACAAAATTTTTCTCAACAAGGATGGTGAGAAACTGATGGATAATTATTCGACTGGATATTGGCATGAAATAGTTTATTTATATCAAGTTAATTAGTACAACAATAGGCAAGTATTTCCAAAAGTAAAATTTCTTCTTTTGCATGAAACTATCAATCAATGGTTGTTTTCTTGTACTTAAGAGCCACAATTGTCACCTGAAGTCTGGTCATTGTAGTTCTAAGTCACTACACATTCAAAAGCAAAAGTCTGAGTCATTGCCAAACACATGGAAAAAGTCCCAATAAAAAAATTCTAATAAACGAAAGGTAAAATATCATGAGCTATATGTTTGAAAGTGAAAGGTTTTTGAGTCACAAATAAAAGGTAAAATCAAAAGTCCCGATTGTAAACCGAAATCAAGCAACACCAATACACAAGATAAAATAATCAAAAGCATAGAAATAACACAAGATTGCACAATATGGATAAAATTTTATTAACACAGACGGATCTCAAAATTATACAATCAATGTGCCCCAATGTGAGGTTTTACAATGCTTTTGTGATACAATTTTTAAAAATTCTAGGGTTCTTCAAAACCCTATGTCAATACATTTTTGGTGTCTTTGTGCTCATCTTCGATCCAAATGAGGTTGAAGGTGGGATTTTGTATCCTAAAAGGGCCACCCTAGACTCCACAACTTCCAAAAATATGATCCTTATAAAAAACAACAAATATTAGTAATAACTACAAGGGCTCCATTGCGTGAGACCCTCATAATAATAAAAATTACCAAACCCTAGATGTTGTAGAATGAAACTATAAATATAACATAAGAACGTAAAATAAATGTTTACCTTGTCACTTGAAATATTTACTTCTATAAATGATGGTCGTGAGGATTCCCGAATGGTACCCGAGGGTTGGAGGACTGCAGATCTACTATGAGGAATACCCAGAGGTATTATGTGATGGTGGTAGATGCACTAGGGTATTATGTGATGGTAGAAGATGCAAAAGGTTCCAAAAATACACAGAGGCATTATGGTGGCTCTAGGGTGTGTTCGAGGGTCAAGGAAAGTGTTGCAAAACCAAATTAGGTTTTACACAGGTTATGCGGTAGTAGAAATGGGGGTGATGATGGAGGGAAAGAATAATGGTGAGATGGCTAGGGTAGATTTGCTTAATGGTATCTAAGAATTATTTGTGAATGTTCATCGATAAAATTCAATCTCATAAGATCAGGGACTTAGGATTAAGCTTTAGGAATATTAGGGGTTTGAGTCATCAAAATGACTACTCTTTTATAATATTCCCTTGGGCATGTTAGGGTTTGATGACACAAAATATGTGGCCAAGATTAAAACATGAAGAAGGGTGGAGATTAAATCTGGGTAAGTGGCATGGATTGAGGTGGATGGTTAAGATTAACAACGTGGTGGAGGGCTAGGACTAATTTATATAAATACATATATATTTATTTAATATATAAAATATTAATATTTAAATATATAATAAACAATACATACATACATACATACATACATACATACATACATATATATATACATACATATATATATATATATATACATATATATATATATATATATATATATATATATATACATATATATATATATATATATATATATATATATAATGGGTGTTTGTGATTGAAGGACACAAATGGATGACAAGTGGCTATATTTTGGTGTCTACACTGATAAAGGTACAAAAGGAATAAAGTCCCTAATAGCTAGAGATAAGCAATCCCAAGAGATGATTTTTTTTTTAGGAAAATAACATTGATGCCCCATAAGTCAAATCAATAAGGTGCACATTATTCAAGGATGATTGTACTTCCTACAGAATATCTTATATCTTTGAGAAAATAAAACAACAACAAGGACTCATAACATAAGCAACTCAACGATCCAAAATATTAATTGAAGCAATATTATATTTCCAAGTGATGGGAATTCCCATAAAGTGGGTAGATGGCAATAAAAATAGTAGTTGTTCATCCAAGGGCTCAGGATCAACTAACATTCAAATATAGAGGATCTCAAAGGAAGTAATAATCAGATAATACATGCCTTAGTATCTAAAACAACAACCACCTATAAATATTTGCAGGAGTTCTAGAGGGAAACCCCTCCCCTTGTAATATTCAAATAAGAGTAGTTTTAGCTTTGTAAAGGATTGACAATTTTTCAATTGTGTACATTTGTAGGATTTTATTTCTTTTCTCTCTATAAAAATAGTTGTGGTTCTTGAGTAACTTGTGGGTAATCTCGAACCCCCACTTCTAGAACAATCTATGTAAGATTTTTCTTGTATTCAAATATACATGGGAGCCTGTATCTATTTTTTGGTATTTGCCTACAGACTTGTTTCTATGTATGTGTATGTGTTTATGATCCTTTGCTTGAATATAATATTTTTTAAATGTATCTATGTGTTAGGGGCCTACGTCTATTTTTGTACTGAGTCACTAACTAGCTTGACTCTCTTACGATATCTACCTTCCCAAGCATGCATATAATTGGTAGATCTCGATTGCACTTCATTGTGTCAAGGAGAAGAAGTATTCACCATTGGAACATAGTGTTTAGGCCTATTTTTGTAGGAATATATTTTTGGATCTCTTGGATCATCGCTCTCCTTTTATTTGTGTTATTTTATTTTGTTTTTATTTTCCCAGTTTATGCTAGTTTGTTTTTATTTCCCTTTATTTTATTGTAACCTTTTCTCCTTTTTTGAGCAACTAGCACCTTGAAGATTACATCTTAAGAAATATCCAACCTTGTAAAAACTCTCAAAGGATCCCAATTGAGACAAATCCCGTGCTCTTGGTTGTAACCCATTGCGTTGCTCTATGAAAGGCATGATTGTCCTAGGTAGGGACAATCAAAGACAATAATAATTTAATGGCATACTCATTAGGACCCTAGTGACACATAATTAGTCCTAAAATCATGAAAATAAGTAGGTATGAGACTTGGTTAGGGTATTTGTCTATTCCTATTTGTTGAAGTACCTATTTTCTCATCTAGTGACTTCACTCTAAAACAAACACTAGAAGAAGTTGTTGCTAAATATATCAAACTGAGGTTCAAGTAAAGGCCTTTGTCTACCCACTTTCTAGAAGCAAGAAACTGCATTCAAATTGTGACTTCATAAAAATCCAAAGGATCCATAGGTCCAACATGGATGTCCCATCTCAAGAGCTATCCCTAGACTAGGGAGAAAATAACCTACTATGACCTCTAGATCCATTGACTATTTAGGGAAAACTTCTAGTATCTATGTTGGAAATTTTTCTTGAATATATTGGTGAAGGCCCAACATCCCCATTGGAGCACTTGCACGAAATGTATTTTTGTACCAGGTGCATAACATCACAAGGCATGATGTGGCCCTCAAGTTGTTGGTGGCTTCTCTGAAAGGTAAGGCTCACCCAAAGTATGATACTCTATCTTCATACTCAATATATAACTAGAATTAGTTGGCTACCTTGGTTATGAGGGAATTCAAAAAATAGACAAACAAAGTGGAACCTAAGTTAAGCACTCCTCCTAAAGATGCATCAAAAAGAAAGTTGCACAATATCCATATGGAAGATAAAAACAAGATCTACAACTTCCTTGAACAATAAGAGTAGATTATCAAAGGAGGTTATCCACATACATCATAGATAACATGAGTCTATAAATAGCTAAAGTTTGAGAGGGCTCATTATGAGGAGAAATGTTTTTGGTTAGATCTCCTCTACCATTTTGGTGACCAAGTAGGATGACGAGCAGTATTCATCTTGGATACCCCCTTTTAAAGAGGTTGAGCAAGAGAATGCAAAGAACCTCTTTATTTGAGAGGTTTAAAGTACTTCAAGAGGCTAGATCAATGATTGGGGAACTGAACTCAAGGGTTCAAACCATAGAAATATCTTTGGCACCTTCCTACTTGGGGTGGTAAAGTTGCAAAAAGGTCCCAATTTCATTAGGGTGATTATATTTCACCCATGAAACTAGAGGAAAATAAAGAAAAGTATTGAATAGCTAGTGGAGGGTCCTTGAATCTATGCTCAATGGATAAATTCCACTCACTTAAAAATGTATACATATGTACAATAGGTGATCTCAGTTTCAAGAGATAGCGAAAGTCCCAACCACCTATAGAATTTTAAAAGGATGGTTTGATCACTAGAAAATTTTAGTTTTAGGGGAATTTTTTTTTAATCTATGCCCAATGGAGTAAGGTACCATTTTTTGGGCTTCTTATATTTAATAGGCTAAATATTTCCTAAGAGATACTAGAAATGTAGTGATAAATCACATCTTCAAAAGTGAAATTCTAAATCATGAACAAGCACATGGAAAATGGCCCGATTAGAAAATCCTAATCAACAGAAGGCTAGATCTCATGAGCTAAAAATATTAAAAATTAAAACGTTATCAAGTCATGGATAAAATAAAAAAACAAAAGTATCAAAAAAAGTACAAAATAAAAAAAATCTCAAAGAGCTATAGATAAGTGACCCTAAGAGATGAAGAAAAAATCCCAAAGAAAATAGCATCAATGCCCCAAAAACCAAATCAACAAGGTGCACATTTTTTGAGGAGGATTGTTCTTCTTGAAAAATATCTTATATTACCCAGGTGTTGTAGGTGAGTTGGAGAGGAGAGGGCAATCCTACAAGGGAGGTCCCAGGTTCAAATCTCCACCCTACCAAAAAGCTAAATTGGGTATCTAAAATCCAATTGATAATGTTGGTGCGGGTAGGGTCGGGTGTGACCCCCGGGTGACTTTGATGGTGTAGAACCCCCTATTCGTGGTCTCTCAGACCAAGGCGGCTCCGCAAGGGGTTTTTCGCTTTAAAAAAAATATATATATATATATTATATCTCTAAGAGAGGATAACAACAACATGGAGACACAATAGAAGCAACTCAAATATCTAGAATATTAATTGAAGCAATCTTCTACACCCAGGTGATGGGAATTCCTAGAAAGTGGGTAGATGGTAATAAAGGCGGTAGTTGTTCATCCAAGGGATTAGGATCAACTAAAATTTAAATCTAGAGTATCTCAAAGGGATAAGTAATCAAACAAGACATGACTCAATATATAAACTAGCAGCCACTTAGAAATCTCTACATGAGTTATGGGAGGAAACCCCTTCCCTTGTAATCTATTAATAGCATTAGTTTTGGCTTTGTAAAGGATCGACAAGTTTGTAATTGTGTACATTTATAGGATTTTATTTCATTTATCTATTTAAAAATATTTGTGGTTCCTGAGTGGCTTGTGGGAAATCTTGAACCCTCATTTCTAGTATATTCTATGTAAGAGTTTTATTGCATTTTTATATACATGAGTGAAAGTTCTTAAGGTGGAGAGATAAAAAAATAGCAATAAAGCAATTCTGATCTAAGATAAAAAGAAAATTAATGGAGCATGGATATCACCCAAAAATGATCCAAGAGTGTTTAGTGATTAAGCTAAACCAATTTTGAATACCAAACTATGAAATATCCTCAACCAAAAGCTCCAATTTCAGCAAACTATGTTGCTGGTCCAAACTATTAAATTAGATCTAGAATTGAAAAAAGTGCACAAATATAAACTTAAAAAATCTCCATATAAAAGCTCCACAATAGTGCACTTTAAAAAAATTTGACTCGTCTATATTTTAAAAATATTCCAATTACAAAATATATAATAATCAATTAACCTTGATCATGCAAAATAACTAAAAAATCTAAAAAGTAGCTTTTTAAAAAAAATAACTTTTATTATGCCACTTAACATGTTTTTTATTTATGAATAAGCACCCAATTTAAGATATTTTTTCATGTGTTTTATTTTAGTTACAACTCATATATTAATTTAATAATTATGGGATAATTTTGACATCAACCTCAACAATCCCCCCTTTGATGTCAAAGGAATAAATGTTCAATTTTTTTTTTTATTCTCCCATGAGTCACCTTCAACAAGCCCTTTGTGAGTATATCAACAACTTGATCCTCACTCTTACCATACTCAATGAAAAAAAAAATTCATGTACCAAGTCTGATAAAATGGTGCTTCAACTCTATGTGTTTGGTCCTTGCATGGAAAACTTGATTTTTGGAAAATTATATTTCCCCATTGTTATCACAAAAAAATTTTATAGGCTCATTTTGAGTCTCACAAAAATCCTTCAATATTCTCCTCAGTGAAATCCCTTGAGTACAATTTAAAATAAGGGTTTCATATTTTGCTTTAGTGGAAGAGAATGCCACTATACTTTGCTTCTTGGATGACCAAGAAATCAACCCACTTCCCAAGGTGAAATAATGCCTTATAGTGTATTTTTGGTCATCAGTAGAACATCTACAATATGAATCAACATACCCAACCAACCTTGAATATCTTCCTGATCTATAGTGTATGCCATGTTCAAATGTTCCCTTCACATATCTAAAGATTCATTTCACCACTTGCATATGCCTTTGAGTTGGCAAGCTCATAAATTGGGAACTTAGTGAAACTACATAGGTAATGTTGAATCTTGTGGATGTAAGGTACATCAATCCACCCGCCATAATTTTGAAAGTCTTCTCATCAACAAGAGGACTCCCATCCTCTTTCATAAGCTTCTCCCCACTAGAGATAGGAGTATCGACTACCTTACAGTCTAGAAATGAATATTTCTTCAACATGTCATTGGCATACTTGGCTTGGCATATGAAGATCTCATATTCCTTTTTTTGTACTTCCATGACAAATAAAGTATTGCATTTCTCCAATATTAGGCATATCAAAATCACTTTTCATGCTCTCCTTGAAGTCTTGCATCATAGCCTTGGAATTTCTTGTAAAAATGAGATCATTAACATAAAGATAAACATAAAACATGTTAGTGTCTACAATTTTCATGTAAAGAGTTGGTTAATTTTTGCTCCTTTCAAATTCATTTTTAGAGAAACAACTATCTTTGACTACCAAGCTCTTGGAGCTTGTTTCAGCCCATAAAGTACCATTTTCAACTTGTATACCAATGTTCTTTACCCTTTATTTCATAACCTTGTGGCTGCTCCACATATACCTCTTCTTCAATATCACCATTCAAGAATGCACTCTTAACATCCATCTGGTGAACTTCCCATACTTTCTGAGTAGCAACTAAAACCATCAATTAAATAGTATCTTGGTGAGCCACAGGAGCAAAAGTCTCCTCATAGTCTACTCTATATGTTTGTGCATACCTTTTTGCTACTAGTCTAGCTTTGTGTTTGTCTATTGTTCCATCACTATGAAACTTGGTCTTGTAGAACCATTTTGCACCAATCACATCCATTCGTAGTCTGAATGAGATTCCATGTCTCATTTATCTCAATGGACTCCATATCAACATTCATATCCTCAACCCATTATTTCCTTTAAAGAGTCCTTGCATAGTTCCTCAGTTTACAAGAAATGCAATATAATGCATAGTAAGTCATTTTATATTCAATATTATTATCTTATTGAGCTTGAATTATTTTTGTTCTCATCTGATAGTTTTGACCTAACATCGTACTTGTTGTATGTGGAAGCAACAACCTCTTGTTTTTTACTTGGATTGAAGTTGGTGGTAAACTAGTCTCTTGGTAAGAACTAATATTGTTGTCATTAACTCTAGGAACTTGTGGAATATCTTGATTGACCTCCATTTCTTCATAAAAATGTTGCTCCTATTCAATAATAACCTCTAAATTCTTCAGGTTATAATAAGAAAACACATAATTCTAAAAACATTACAATCCCTAGAAACAACATTTTTATTACTAATTGGATTAAAAAACTGTAAGCCTTAATAGCATCACTATACCCTATAAAAAAGTGAGGCTCACTCTTGGGGTATAATTTTTCCTTTTAGCATCATCAATGTGAATAAATTATAAATATCCAAATACTCTAAGATGAGCCATTATGTGCTTCTTGTTGGAAATATTGAGTTGTCATTGATGTCAAAGGGTGCTTGGTATTCAAGGCAGAAATATTCTTTAAGGATGAGAAGTTTACAAGGTTGAATAAAGCAAACAATGGACAATTATTCAAGGTAAGGTATATCTCAAAGTAAAGGAATATAATATTTAAATATTATAAAGAGAAGGTTCAAAAGCTTGAGACACAAATATTTAAAAAGAAGGGCAAAGGTTTTTAAATAAGGACAAAGGTTGGGACAAAGGTTTTGCTGATAAGCTGGTCAATTTGGGTGTCAATGGTGATGAACTTTTCAAATGAGAACACGGTGTCCCAAGTGAAGTAGAGGAGGTTATTCAACAAGAATACCAAGAATGATAGTCGAATTTACCAACAGGGAAGACATTGTAAGTTTGAAGGCTATGAGTATTCCCGTCTCTTTTTTGAAATGAACTCACAATAAAAATTATTCGAGTTGTCAGTCTTGGTGGATGCTACTTGGAAATACAATAAAGAGTAATGGGGACAGTAAAATTTTAGATAACATGGCTCCTATTCATCTTAGTAATTTGAGGTTGGTTGATAATCATAGGGCAGGAAAAAAATGATAATATAAGACTTCTAACCAGAGCCACGTGGACCACCAGATAGCCACCGCCATAAATATAGCCAGCATGTTCATTTCTCCAAGGTTGATTGGCCAAGATGGGATGTGGTCCCAAAGCATGTCATATATGGAAGAAAGCAATTACCAAAGAATTATTAAGAGTAACTATCAATATAGAGTTTGTGGGAGTTTTTTCAGTACTTTGCTATGTGTATCTGTAGCTTTTTGTTTCTCCACTGTTTCAAAGAAGCGATCTGTGTCTGTTTCTTTTTTTTATAATTATGATGCAGGTGTGTTTTCTAGGGGTATACCCAAAATTTTGTATGGGAAGTTTTTTTTTGATAACAGGATATGTGCCTTACTGGATGTAATGGCTTTGGCGACATGTAGATTTTACATATATAGGATCCTTAGTAAGGACATGTTCATCAACAGCCCTGGGCTAATTTTTGTAAAAGGTTTTGGGTCAACTTGTAAAACTCGGTATTAATGCTATAGTATATTATCTACCAAAAAGAGATTTAAATATTTAATGTTATAAAAGAATGTTATAATATTTAATTTAAATATTAACCCAAAGTTTATTGAAAAGGAAGTTGGTGCCAACGTTCATGGAGGTATTATAAAGTTTTCGAAAAAAATAAATATGGGCTGACCTCTTAGGGCACCACAAGAAAGAGTATAAATATAAGATTGAAATTCATGCTACAAATGGTTTTTGATGAGAAATACTTCATTGATGTTCATTGCCCCTTTGAGAGAGTGAGTTCACTATTGTTCATTGCCCCTTTGAGAGAGTGAGTTCATTGTTGTTCATTGCCATTTTGAGAGAGTGAGTTTACTGCATTTGTTATGTCTTTTCACCATTGTTCATAAAAGCCTTCACTGTATTTATAAGAGCTCCTTGTTATAATTTGTGAAAGACACTTGTTGTGCGTACACTCCTAACTCTTCATAGGGAAAAAAGGCATTATAAAATGTGCTAACCCAGATGAGATAAAATTTTGGAGATATCCCATGGATCCTAGTAGGGGACTTCAACTCACCCCTGCATAGCTCAGATAAGAATGGAGGAACCATGATCACCCACAAGAAAATAGAGGACCTAAGACACTTTATAGACTCCAATGTCCTCATGTATATCTAGATGCAGGGATCCCTGTTCACTTGGAGCAATAGGAGAAAAGGTAACAACCTTATTCAGGAGTGCCTTAACCGAGTCCTATTATCCTAGGAAGACCTATCACTCTTCGAGGATGCTAGTTTGCTAGCCCTACTTAAAATTGGGTCTAACCACAACCCTATCTTGTTAGAAATTGATACAAAATCTCAGTTCAAGACCCCTTCAGGTTCGAGTCAATGTGGACCCAACACATCGATCTCAAAAATCAGATAACTTTATGGTGGAAGATAAAATTCCTGGGAACAACCACCAACTAGTTAATGCAAAAACTCAGGTTTATTAAAGGAAATTTGAAAATATGAACTAAGGAAACCTTTGGAAACATATTTGAAGTTAAGAACTAGGTCAAGACCATAATTAACCTGATTGAGGATAGTTTTTAGAAGGGAGTAGGTAATGACGATCTCCGTGATGAAGAAAGAGGGCTGCTGACTAATTGCCATAACATTCTCAACAAGGAGGAAATATTTTAGCACCAAAATTCCAAAAAATTGTGGCTTAGGGAAGGGGATTCTAATTCCAAGTTCTTCCACATCTCCACCCTTAGGCATAGGGGTGCCAACAATATTAAAATCCTAGTCAAGTAGGATGGGTCTTCTACTTTGGACATACACCAGATCAGGGAGGAAGCGGTCAACCACTTCAGAAGTCTCCTAGACCCCCCCATATCCCAGTCCCCCTTATATAGGGAAGCTTTGATTACTAATATTCCCACCATCATCCCCTAGGAT
Organism: Wollemia nobilis; assembly: GCA_028583015.1. NCBI lineage: Eukaryota > Viridiplantae > Streptophyta > Pinopsida > Araucariales > Araucariaceae > Wollemia > Wollemia nobilis. The sequence continues at coordinate 6,039,663 of JAQPPZ010016480.1, read as the reverse complement.
ACTAATGACTTCCTCCTAAGATCCCTCACCCATAAGGAAATCCATCAAGCTCTATTTTCCATGAATTCGGATAAAGCTCCCGGTCCAGATGGGTTCCCTCCCATATTTTTCCAAACCTTCTGGGACATTGTGGGTTCATACTTGTGCAACTCCATCATTGAAATGTAGTCTTCCAAAGCCATTCCTAGAGATGTCAACTCCACCTTCTTGTTCTTGATATCCAAAGGTGATAATCCCTAGTCCCTCTTAGACTAACACCCCATAAGCCTATGCAATGTCACCTATAAGATACTATCCAAAGCCTTGGATAACCAGCTATCTAGCATCCTCCCCTCAATTATTTACCCTTTCCAAGGGAGCATCAAAGGCTACAACATCATTAATGGTGTCATCACTATGCACGAGCTGATCCATTCTGCCCATGTATCCAAGTCTGCCACTTTTTTCCTCAAAATGGACATGGGACTTCCTCACCCAAATCTTCCTCAAATTTAGGTTCCATGAATCTTGGGTTAATCTAATTTATAAGTTCATATATTACTCTTGGTTCTCGATCTTGCTGAACAGTTTCATAGCTGGCTAATTCCCAATCTCCATAGGTCTTAGACAGGGTGACCCACTGTCTCCCATTCTCTTCATCATTTTGGTAGAGAGCTTGGGAAGAGCCATCAAGATTTCATGTTCCAATAATTTGATTTTGGGCATCAAAGCTGCCTCTAGTGTCATGCCCTCCACCCATCAATAATTCATGGATGATACCTTTTTGGTAACAAAAGCCTCTATTTTTGATGTTAAAAGTATCAAAACCATTGATAAACTGTCATTAAGCACATCATTAATTCTCAATGAATTTGTCAATCCAGGGCAATGTACAAGGTTATCTATGAAAGAAATGAACAAGGCTATAATTTAAGGTCAATTGGGAGTAGTAAGTCTTATTGGTGGAACTGATTATGTGGAGGTTTTTAGGTCTCTTCTACCTCTAAATTGCATAAATTGAACTTTAATATAATTGCAAGAATGAAAAATAATTGTTGATTACAAAAATGAAACCTTAGTTACAGCTACAAGAATGAAATCTAATTAAGTTGCAGAATTAAAACCCTAGTTATAGTTGCAAAATTGGAAACCTAATTACAGTTGCAAAATGAAAGTCTATTCACTCTTGCAATAATGAAAAATAAAATTAAGTCATGTCAATACTTTGTAATAGAAGGTTGTCAATCTTCTGTGCAGGGGTTGACAACAAAAATAATAACGTAGAAAAATTGCAAAAAATTGTAAATTGTTGGAAACAGAAATTGCAATAAATTGGAAATTTGTTGGAAAGCAAAAAGACTAATCAGATCTACTACTAATCACATCACAAAAGTATCTTCAATAAAAAATAAATTATTAGGACTAAAATGGATGTTAACTACTACAAAAAAATGAAATTGACAAGTTTCACAACTTATTCTGCTACAACAAAATTAGAACAAAACCTGTTTGTTAGTCCTCCTCCTAGGTCTAGAAGTGGCTAGCATAATTTTCTAGAAGAAGGTATGAGTTCCTATTTTTCTAAATATTAATCACACTCAAACATAAAAAAATGAATAGAAAAACTTGTACTTTATTGATTCAGAACATGATTACAAATCTGCTGCTAAAACCTGTTACAGAACTATAACAGTCTCAATTTTCTTGCTTATTATCTATCTATCTTTTATCTACTACTATTTCTACTATTATTATTTATTATCTCAACCTGTATGGGAGCTATATTTTATAGATGCTTAAAATCTAATTACAACAGAAAATATACTCTGCAAATCAATTCCTGTTATTCTGTAGTATTCCCTGGGTTTATCCTAGAAGAGGACCTTTTCCATAAATTATGGCTTTGGATGGCAAGGATGGAAAAATTAGATGGGATATATTTTACTTTAACCTCCTTAGCCTTATTTCCATTTTTCCACCATCAAAAATGAGTCAACAGGTCAAAAAGTGATTTATGTTCTCAATCCGGAGCTAAGTGGCTCAATCTGAAGATATTTGCTCAATCTGAAGAGACTATATTTCTCAATCCAAAGATCTTTGAAATGACAAACCATGTACTCTTAAATTGATTGCAGCTGCATTTCTCAGGTGGATTAGTCTTTAGTATCATATTGCAATAGCCTTCATTCCTCTTCATGTGTGAATTCTATGCCTTGCCATTCATTGGTAGTTGGCTGGAATTTACATAGGAAAACTAGTTTCTGCTGCACAGTAACGGTTCTTTGCACTATTTTCTAAATTCAAATAAATTAATGCTTGAGAAACATCAAAATAAGAATAGTAAAGTGTTGCTATCAACCTAAGCATAGTCAAGGCAAAGTGACATAAAACTACACAAAAACTGTAAAAAACAACATATAATATTCCAAACACATCAATCATGCAAACAATTAATACACAACATATTAGATCAAATTAATTAGTATATAAAGTAAATCACAGATTTTCAGGCAAGTTTTAGTTGTTCAAAACATGCTATGATGGAGGTATTTCTAGGCCTCATCATTTTCCCCCAAACTTATATTAATGCATGTCCTCATGCATTATGTTGGGCTATAGAATCACAGATATCCATATTCAAGTTCCATTATCTGTAGAGCAACTTTTTGCCTATATAGTATCCTCCATTCTCCTGAAGGTTTCTGAGCCAATTTTCAAACTGCTCATCTGGTTGAGGATCCTCTTCAAAATAGTAGGGAACTGGAGTAATGATGGTTGGAGGCTTAAATCTAAGACCTCCCAGTTATGTTGCATAATTTCAATAAGTTGTATCACCCCTTATGCTCTTCTTCTAGACCATTCCAAATTAATGGGGGAGATAGGCTCCCTTTTCCGTAAAGACATGGAAAGTTCTACCCATTTGTTTCTGCAATGTGATAATACTGGAATAAAATTGTCATTATAGAAATTCTAGAATTTAGTTACATAGTCCCTCAAATTTCTCAAATACATCATTTTGATATCATCCCTGTTCATCATGAGAAAATGTTCTCTGGTGATAATTTAATGATTTGGTTGAATTGCTCTGACTAACAATTCAACACTTAATTCAATTTCCTTGATTTACCTTTTTTCTTGGTCCTAGTAAAACTAATTTTGTAAGGTAGACATAAAAGCTCTCAATTGCACATCTCCTATGCAAATATGGGGGTGGAAATCTACATCCTTTGGAATGAAAAAGCTGTGCAGAATGAATCACATAGCAATTTTTTTTGTTCTGTAGGACTGTTGAAGTAAGCTTCCAAAAACTCTTTATATTTTTCTAGTTTATAAGAGAGACCTGAGCTAATTCTCATAACCTGCCATCTCAGATATATCTCCTTCAGAATGAGACTATAAAACCTAGAAGGTCTTCTGAATTGAACCAAAAATTCAGCAATTTGACACAGGTCAGTTACTTTTTCATTCAATGCATTGATTTTTGTGTCCTTTGTCTCCAACTATTTTCCTACCAGTTTCAATTTCTCAACCTATGTGGCAAGATTTTCATATTTGATCATCCAGTTAGCAATGTCTGTATTATACTGCTCCAGGGATACAATATTGGGTGGTCTAATTACAGGTTGAAACTTAGGCAACAGTTCCACCTATACCCATTTTTCTACCACTTCTACTGGTTGGACATTTTATAACAATTCTACTTGTATCCCTTTTATTGCTACTTCTATTGGTTGGAAATATGACAACAATTCTACTTGTATCCCTACTTCTACAAAAATCTTATTTAGAGGAGCACTTGATTATTTACATTTTTTTGTTCAAAATTCTCCTATGCTAGTGTTTCTTGTAGACATAACTATTGTGACTCTCCACAGATATTCTTTTTTGGGCCCTTGATCGATTCTAGAGCATCTCCGGATTGAGAAGGTGTTGCTTCAGAATGGAAGGGCACTGCTTTGGAATGAGCTCTTGTGTTTTCATCCAAAGATACCTCTATCAAGGGGGAAGAATTATCTGGCCTATATAATCCAAGTAGTAATTGAGCCAACTCTTCCTCATTATCTGCTTTAGTTGACTGTTTTTCAAATTGTAAATGTCTGCTCTTTAGTTCCTCCACTTCATGCTATAACTCTGCAATTCTTTTTTTCATGTTTTTTAATGATATTTTTCTTCTCCTCAACCCATCTGGTTTGTGTTTTAATCACACTTTTGGTTTCTCTCAACTATTCTACAATGTCCACCTCCTCTTCTTTTGATTTAAAATCTGATGCTGATAAATTATCTACAGTTTTTTACTCAACCATTATCTCACTTTCTGTTTCAACTGTTCGGTCATATTCAGAAGGTTCCATAAGGTTATCTATGATTGCATCCAAGTTTGCATCAATTTCAAAATTGTATTGTCCAGAATATTCCTCAACCAATTGTTCAAAAAATTCTAAAAAATCCTCCAAGGTGGTATTTACAGTGGCTGGTTGTATTTCTGTGACATCAAGACTACCTTGGTATTTTTCCTCTTCAATCATCTATTTTTTTGTTTCTTTCAGGTGGAGTCTTATAGACCTCTTGGTTCCTAGTGTATACTTTATCTTCTTACTCTATTTTCTTGTGTCAATAGGGGCTGTAGGAATTGTATCAGGTTCTGGTGGAATTTTCTCTACTTCCACTTTTGTCTCTTCTCCAATTTTGCTGGGAACTTCACTCCCATGTTCTATCAGATCAACAATATTCTCAAAAAAATGGACCCTCTTTTGTTTTCCTTTTCTGTTTCCAGTTCTAGACCCTCTCTTAGTTTGTGAGGTTGAAGGTTCTGGGGAAAGGTACTCTATTGCTTTTGTAGCAATATCTATAGCAGCATCTGTTTCCTCCTCTACAGTAGCATCTGTGTCTTCTTCCTCCTCATCCTCTTTTCTAAAGACTACATCAGTTAGAGCAGAGTAAAACCTATCAAAGATTCTTAGGTTTTCTCTGAAATGATGCTTGCAGATCAATTTGATAAGACCATGGTGGCGAGGGCTCCCTTTTCCCTCTTGATAGCATTTTGCTTGTTTTGCAGCTCCTGGTGTAGATATAGGGGAAGATTTACCCTAAACCTCAAGTTGTTGCCTACCATGTCTAAGGTGGTTCAAAAATTTAAAATGATGCCCTGATAAAACTACATACTACCCTTCACAGGTTAAAAACTTGATTACCCATGTGGCTACTTCATCCTAGGGTTTTTGCAAGTTTGTCCTTGTTACACCCTTACACATGTTATTTATCAAGTATTTTGGTTGTTTATCATCTTCTTCTAGAAATTGACTAACTATGTTTGCTAGTGTATTCTTGTCAGTTCTAGAAATTTGAAGACCCTCTAATGGAAGTTCAGTAATTTGACTAAGAACTTCAAGGGTTACCTCAATTCTCATGCCTTGATGTGCACCCTATTGTTTCTGAATGTGCGGGCAAATTCGATAGCCAAATATTCAGAGCTTCCATCGAATTTGTCTAAAAATGGCATAAACCCTCCATCTTCAAAAATTTGCAACACTTCTGGAATCTCTTGAAGGATGGTAGTATCTACTAGTTCCATTTTTATCTTTCATCCCATTTTTTGTTCTTGTTGTGCTAAAAATACTTCTCACCTCTGCTGTTACAGTCGTCTGCTAGGTCACTGGTTTCTGATTTTTGTAGAATTAAAGGGTTTTATCTTTAGATTTGTAATGTTTTGTTCTTCTTCAGAAATAAATCCTTGTAATCATGTTGCATCAGTTATTATGTATTTGAAATGAAGAGTGGCATGCTTCCCTATTTTTGACTTGGACAACTATCCATCAATCATTGGATAAATGTCCTTACCGTCAAATCTCCTTAGCTCATTCAATCTGCATGCGATTTTCCCACATGCATGGTTATCAGCAACGAATGGTGGTTGCACATTATTAGTTATTTTCTCTGTGATTTCATACTTCCTCGAGATGAGATAAATATCACCGCAAACCAGTTGACATGTGTCAATGATCACATGGAGTCAAAATTTTTGCTGATCATGTCTTTTCTCCCTCCTTGGATGCCATGTGGAAACATAACATTAAGTGCTCACTCTGAAGATTATATTTTATTCCGAAGATAAATTTTATTCCAAAGACAAAGGTTCACTCCGAAGACAAAGCATGACTTATCATTCTGAAGACAGTTTTCAATCCGAAGACAAGGCTGGACTTGTCATTCCAAAGATAATTTTTAATCCGAAGACAAGGCTGGACTTGTCATTCCAAAGACAATTTTTAATCCGAAGACAAGGCTGGACTTGTCATTCTAAAGATACAATGCAACAGTCATTTCATAGATACAATGCAACAGTCATTTTGAAGATACAGTAGAAGCCAACATTTTTCTTTTAAAACATGTTTTGATTATACGAACTCTTATGAACACTTTTATACTAATGGTTAATTGTCATATACTATATATCAAATATTTACAATGAGAAAAGTGCAAGAAACATATACCTGGTTAAAACAAGTTAATGCAAGTTTTTGAAAGATGAATGCTTTTGTTGATGCTCTACTGAGGCTTATGCAATACTTCAAAAACAAATGTATTTGATGAATTTGTACAACAGTGACTCAAAAGTTTTCAAGGTTATGCATGCCAGAAAACTGGTTTTCATGCATACCAACTCAGTAGTGCCTTAGAAAAAGGTTTTCACTGTTGAGTTATTCATTTTTCTCTCTCTTTTTTTCTTCTTTTTTTTACCTCTCCTTTTCTCTTTTTTTTTTTATTCTGATTATGCCCATGAAGGAATTCACAACTAGAATTTATTCATATTTTTATTTTCTGATTTTTTTATTTTTTTTGTATTTTTCTATTTTCTTAAAATCCATGATTATGCTCAACCTGTGGCAATTGTGGTGGAAGAAGGAATCTCTTCTACCTGTTGTGCATCCAAGCTATCAATTTGTTGCAAGAAATCCTCCTTATTCAGAGGTGTATGGTACACTTGAAGGCGATGTCCATTCACTACCAACTTTCTCTATGAATCATCAATGGGAGAGAGGCGAGTTGCTCCGTTGTCAAATACTTCTTCAATCTGGTACGGTCCAAGCCATCTAGTCCTTAGTTTTCTAGGGAAGTCCACATAGCGAGAATCAAAAAACAAAGCCCAATCTCCTTGCTAAAATTTTCTCTATTGTAGGTGGCCATCATGCCATAGCTTCCTCTGCTCCTGAATTACTTCAGTTTGGTGGAGAGCATCCAACCAAAGTTCATCCAATGCATTCAACTACAAATCCTGTTCGTCTGTGCTTGTGACAATTCAATTCCAATTTCCAATGTTGTACGCAATGTTAGTAGCTCAAATTCAATAGGTAGGAGGGGATTTTCACCAAAAACCATTTCATAAGGTGTGAATCCAGTAGTGGATTTCCAAGTAGTATTGTAAGCCCAAATTGCTTCAGGTAATTTATCTAGCCAGTTTCTCCTATGAACAACTACTATTTTCGTCAAGATCTATTCCAATTATTTGTTTGTTACCTCAACTTGGCCATTTGTTTGTGGGTGGTAAGGTGATGATTTCCTATGTTTGATTTCATACAACTCTGTAAAATCCTCAATAACTTTAGATGCAAATTGGGGTCCTTGGTCTGTGGTGATAGATTGTGGAGCTTCAAATCTCTGAAAATTTTGGTTATACAAGAAATTAGTGACCTTCTCTTCACGAGCATGTTTGAAAGCACGCACCTCTACCCACTTTGTTAGGTAATTAGTGCATACTAGAATATGCACATTTCCTTGAGAAGGTGGATCAATAGGTCCCATAAAATCAAGCCCCCACCTCTCAAATGGTTCTAAAACCACTTGAGGCTGTAGTGGTATTTCATTTGTGTGAGTGGGTTTCCCTATTCTTTGGCATGCATCACAATGTTTGATGTACTTTTTCACATCCTTGTGAAGAGATGGCCAATAATATCATGTTCCTAAAATTTTCCTAATTGTGCTTTTTATAGAATAGTGTCCACCGGAGGGTTCATCATGACAAGCCCTAAGGATATCATATACCTCATCCTTTCGGATGCACCTATGTAACACATGGTCAGGACTACTCTTGAAAAGCATACCTTGAATCCATTCAAAAGAAGAGCTCTGTTTGATCAATTATTTTCTTTCTTTGGAAGTAAAATATGGGGGAACTTTCCCTGTGACCAAATAGTTGGCTATATCTGCAAACCAAGGTGATTGGACAAATATAGCAAATAATTTTTCATCAGGAAAAGTGCCCTCCACTAATTCTCCTTCCTCTGTGTTCTACAACCTAGATAAAAAATCTGCTACAACATTGGCTTTTCCTAGTTTATTGATTATTGTGGTATCAAATTCATACAACAACATTAACCAATAGATAATCCTTGCACTCACAATAAGCTTATTCATCAAATATTTAATGGTTGTGTGATATGTGTGAGTGAATATTTGATAACCTGTGATGTAATGCTTAAATTTATTGATGGCATAGATTACTGCCAAGAATTCTTTCTCAGTTGTGGTATAATTTTTTTTAGCTCTTGTCAAGTTTTTGCTAATGTATTAGATAGCATAGTGTTCACCATTGTCTATTTGTCCCAATGCTACTCCAATTGTAGTATTGGAAGCATCGGTCTGTATATGAAATGGTAATGTCCAGGTAGGTCCTCTTAACGTAGGTGGAGTTACTAATTTTTCTTTTAGAGCTTCAAATGATTCTTGACACTTTGCAGTCTAGGAGAATTCAAAATCTTTAGTCAATAGGGGAAACATGGGATGGCCTATTGTGCTAAAGCTAGGAATAAACCTACGGTAAAACCAATGTGTCCTAGGAAGCTTCTGATACCAGTATGAGTTTTAGGAGGGAGAAGGTTCTTGATAATTTCCACCTTCTTTGGATCAACCTGAATCGCTTGAGGAGAGATGTGATGACCGAGAAATATTCCTTCCTCCATCATCATAAAAAAATTGTCTAGATTTAAGGATAACTGGTAGGTTTCATAGCGAGTTAAAACTTTATCAAGGTGTTCCAATATAAAGTCAAAATTCTGTTCACAGACTGTGAAATCATCCATGTATATTTCAACACTATTGGTAGTCAGATCAGAAAATATGGTTAACACTACTTTCTGAAATGTTGCTGGGGCATTACACAAACCAAAGGTATGAACCTATAGGAAAATGTTCCCCATGGATGGGTAAAGGTTGTTTTCTCTTGATCTTCAAGTGCAACCTGAATTTGATTATATCCACTAATCCATCAAGAAAACAAAAATATATCTTTCCAAAAAGAGTATCTAACACCTGATCTATGAATGGCAATGGAAAATGATATTTGTATGTCACTTTGTTCAGTTCTATATAGTCTATACATACTCTCATTTTTTCATTTTTCTTAGGCACTATAACCTATGGAGAGACCCACCGGCTATCAGAAATTGGATAAATGAATCATACTTCCAAAAGTTTTTCAATTTCTTCTTTCACAATATCCCTCGGGCATTTATCTCTCTTTAGTTGGTATTCTTATACTGAAAGAGAATAATGGATCCGTATTGATACGTGCTTTGCACCTTTAGATATAAGCTGCTCCCTCTATTATAATCGGGAGAAACGGAAAGCATAAATGGAGGCTTTTCTTCAAGGAAGCGAGTATCCCGTACCGGCGGGCACAACTACTATGGGTCAGGCAATCTCAGTTTTTTTAATAGGTGGATTGGGCCCTATCTTTCCCTATCTGTCATTTCTCAACCAGTTTCAGATGGACGCCTGATTTGCCAAACAATAGAACAAGTAGGAGTGGGGACGAAGTAAAAGAACTAGGTCGACTAAGCCAAGCTATATGAGAGATGATCCAGTGGTGATTAATTCATAGAAGAGCACTGGAGGCCGCCCATAGATGGATGGGTAAGTGAATGGGAAGTTGAATCGCATTCTGGGCAAATTCGTCAGGTTCGGGTTCCCTCTGTTCAATTTAAATCAATTGGGCAGATCATATTATTAAGCCGATAAACTATAGGCTGCTAATTTGTCTCTCCACTGTTTGAAAAGCAATTTTTCGGAGAAGACTGACTGGCTGGGTTAAAATAAATGTTAGGTTTCCGGGTGTGACAGACATAAAGCAGTGACCATTGTTGGAACTCGGGCAGTGGTCATTAGCTATGAGAGGGATATGTCCAAGCCAAATTGTTCCAATCCCTTTTCCTATATTAACGGTAAAGTTTCGGCTGTTAGTGAACGGGTTACTAACTCCTGCCCATTATAGAGTAGGGCCCAATAAAGGGAAAGCTGCTTGACCATTTCAAAACGGTCGCTCCAGAAAGAAACTAGATGGAAAGAGGTGACCTCACTCATAAGGAGAACTCTTTGCTAGCCTGCTCCTTAGAATGGGGGGTAGAAGGACCTCTAGGCGAGTTGTTATGCCCAAGACATTGAGTTGAGTTATCTCATCTTAGCAGACTCCTTATGTTTGGGTTTGGGTTTGGGAAGGGAATCGCTTTCAGAAAAGCAAAGAAAAGAACCCTACCTTAAAGAACCCTACCTTATAAACCGGGAATTCTCTCGAAATAGAGGGAATGCTCTCGAAGGGGATGCTCTCGAAGGGGATGCTCTCGAATCACCGGCCAGCAATAAATAGAAAGGGAGGTCCGAAAGCTCTCCTCTCAAGAAAGGTAGGGAATGCAATCCTCTCCTCTCAAGAAAGGTAGGGAATGCTCTCCCCTCCTCTCCTCTCCTCTCACTGGCCAGCAATCCACTTTTAGAAAGAGAGGGATCCCGACTCGAAATAGAGGGAATGCTCTTTTCCGACCAGAAAGAAATATTCCAAGACATGCAAGTGCATCTGGAATTCTCTCTAGCCAGAAAGCTCTTCTCTTTTCACCGGTAATCCCATCCCCTCTGTATTCCATCTATTTCGAGAACGGTGGGAGAGAGTAGGGGCATTCATGGATCTTTTTTTGGGTTAGTGACACAGTTTCAGTTGAAACATTACCAACTGGTATGCTCCCGATTCGGATTCATCAGGCTCGACTTCAACTTCGTACTTAGTTAGTAGTTAGTTCTACTTCTGTTTCCAATTCAGCTTTCCAGATACTGGAATGAATGAAACTTCAACTTTTGATGCGATTCCTTAGTCCACTTATTATTCAAGCCAAGAGAAGGGGTTGCTTTTAGATCGAGAATTCTAGATGAAGGAATAGAAAACCTAGCTACTAATTCCGATCGAAACGGTTGTATAGGGTAGGGGGTTCGTTCTACGGATCCTGATTCTGTTTATGAGTCGTCTGTTCAGACATGAATTTGTTTCTTATTTCGATCCAGTTGGTCGCTTGCGACAAGGAAGGCGCAGCCAACTCGCAACTTTATATTATAGTTGCTCCGGCAGAAATCTTTGAGACGGACATCTGTGATATGATAAATCCTTTCCGGGCACGGGATGAAGACACAATTCCAGAGAACGGATTCTTCGCTCGCTCGCCCCACCGCTTCGATTATGGCTATGCGGTAGCTCTGATCGATGAAGAGCGGTTCATTCGCTTGTGATTGATCTGGCACCGAAGAGAATGCGATCATCGCTCTGGCTAGGAGATTTTTACGGAATGGATCACAGCGAACAACGTACATATTCATGAGGAAGCCGTTTCATCACTAGAGCCTTTTAAAAGACGCCCCGCCGCCCTCTCTTTTAAAAGTACCTTAAAAGCAAGCTCTCAACTGCTCACAGCGAACCGGGAGAGGGGGTTTTAAAATAGAGGGGCCGCTTGCACAGCTGGAGCCCTTCTCCCTCTTCCCATCCAACGTCTCCCATCGACCGTATATGATGAGCGAGTATATAATTAGTAGCATATCTCTACACGATAGAGCTGCGAGGACAAGGATTCTTTCTTGTTGCCGGCTCACGAGGTCTTAAGGGCAAGGGCAAGGGAGTATTTTCGAGGGGAGAGGCCTTTTCTTTTCAAATAGAGAGGTTGAAACGGAAAAGGAAGGAAAAGCTAAGAAAAGAGAAGAGCTTGATAGAGAGGTTGAAACGGAAAAGGAAGGATTGAAACGGAAAAGGAAGGAAAAAGCTTATCGAAAAATAAGGGAAAGCGGAAAAGCCCTTTCAAATAAAAGCCGGAAAATAAAGGGAAGCCGACCTCCCAGAAAATCAAAGACAAGAAAAGGAAAATCAAAGACAAGAAAAGCGCAGAGATTGAGAGCAAATAAAAGGAAGGAAAAGGAACCGAAAAGCAACTCTTCTCTTATTTCTGATAGAGAGGAGAGGAAAAGGAACTGAAAAGGCTAGGTTGGGCTGGAGGGTTTGGCTTGATAAAAAGTGAAGAACCGCCGAAAAAGAGGAAACGGAAAAGGAAGGGTCTCTATAATCGGACTGGGTTGGGCTTGGGTGATAGTGATAATCATTTAGAGGGATTTCTTCTCTAAGTTGTGATTTTGTATATGAGGATCCAACTTCCTTAGCTGTTCTTTAGTTTAGGGAGATAGTTTAGGGAGAGTTTAGGGAGACTTTCACCTGCCATCAAAAGATATTCCTTCGCCATCTTTAATATTAATACTTGGGTTCCCCTTTAAAATAAGAGCTTGTCCGGGCCCCATGTTTTAAAAAGGAGAGGGGCCTTTGCCTTTAAAATAGTTCCGTTCCGTTCCCCCTCCCCTCGGCTTTTAAAAGCTAAAAGCCGGTTTTATAAAGAATAACAATGAAAGAATGGGCCTGGGCTCGGGTTCTCTCACTGCCTCTCTTCTAGCAATGACTGGATATGGGTAGGACTTGCCTTGGGGTCAAACAGCCCATTCACTCTTTATAAGGTCTCCGGGGCCTTGCCCTAGGTATGGCTCGGGTCTCCCCGCCTTACCCCGAGACAAGAGATCATGGGAAGAGGGTTTAGCTCCGCTGTATCCAATTCCATCAGCTTCCCAGTTCATCGTTTCAATCGGTATAGAGTTCGGATGGGTAGGAGGTGTGGCGACACCTCGGAATATCATTCTTTCGTCGAAGGGTGCCTTAGCCTGCCCACAGCCCTCTCTATTTCAAGAGGAGATAGAGGCGATAACCTTTCTCGCGCACATACTTAGAGCTCTTTGAATGGGTCCGACAGCGGCACTTACTGTATAGAATAGGATGGGGCTGTCGCTTCTACCGCTGATGAACCACTTGATTCCCCAGCAATGTTTCCAGGGGCGGAAGCGTAAGCGGGGTTTAGGTTGTGTTTGACCGTCGCGTACTTCCCCCATTTTAAGAGCACTGATTTCGCTTCGGAAGAAGCCCATGCTTTTCCCTTTCAATTCCCCGCTCCCGAACTTTCACTTGAGGACCAGCTACCGATCCAGGGCCACCAGGACTCGAGCTCCACGCACTCCCCGGCTGGAGCACCTCTCGTACTTCATCACTATAACGAATAACGAAACTTTTAATAAGCGCACTACCTTACCTGCTCGAATAAGAACATGGGCCAAAAGGTAGAGAAGGTAGAAGGAACCCGCCCCGGCCAAACACAACAGAAAAGAGGTCTGAAAGCTGAGGGAGAGACCTCAAGCCGAGACGAGGAGTAAGCGACTCTTCTAGCCTTCAAAAGATACGATGAAGCGAATTATTTTAGAAATGAGCAACCGCTCGAATGAAGAAACTCCCTCGACCTCCCTTAAATAAGGATAGAGCTTAAGAGTGCCCTTTTGAAATAAAGAGAGGGCTATCTTAAGAGTGCTTACTTAAGCCCTAAAGGCCCTATCAATCGGGGGAACTCGGGGGCCACTCACCCCACTTGGGAAAGGCGCCGCCTCTGGGCCCACTTTCACATTCCCTCTGGGGGCAGCCAGCTTTAAGGATTATTCACGGCTGGCCCGGCCACCAAAGAGCAGGATTGTGACCCCTCTCTCATATAAGGATTGGAGCTTTTTCAGAATTACGTGGTTACCGGATGTGGGTAGTGGTGACCGGTGACCGGATGTGGATCCTTGAATTCCGATATTCCATTCCAGGCAGGATCAGATATCCCATGCCCTTTTGGAATCTAAAAGCCATTCATCATTGTTTTGGGCTGATCACTTCAGGTATCTCCCCATGGTTCTTTCGGAAAAGAGGGAAGAGGTTTATAAGAGCCTTTTTCCCAGAAGAGTTTCTAAGAGCTTTTCTAAGAGCTTTTCTAACAAAACAATTAAAATAAAAGCCCTCCCCCTTTTTAAATAGAGAGCATGTGATTAGCCACTTTGATGGCCTCATAATTCGAGAGGTTCTTCCCACCGCCTTATAATCCTAGAGGGGGGAATAGAGATGAGATAGACTCGACCTCTTTAAAAGGGAATTAAAAGCCCTTTCTGCATTCGGCTTTATGCCCACATGCTTTCATAAAGAATAAAAATTTTTTCATAGGTTCCATGCCGAACCTGATGATAGAAATGGAGGACTCATCAAGCTCCAAACCCTCAAAAATTGTTCTTCCATAGAGAGCAATGAAAGAAGGAAATTTCCATGAGGCGATAAAGGATTCAGAAAGTATTATGCCCGGGGGAGAAGCGTGAGCCCTCTCTTATATAAGGATCGCGTTCAATCTGCCGCCTTAAATAAGGATAGAGAGCCCGCCCTTCCTCTGCATGGTCCAGCAGCTCGCACCCAGCAACCTTTTTAAAATAGAGAGGTGAATTCATTCATGAGGTGGCCAGTGCCATGCATGCAGCAGAGAGCCGTATTGATGGGGGGAGATATACTATCTGCCTGCAAGGGTCCCTCGAATCTATGGCACGGAAAGACGGCTATTATTCGCGTTTATAAAGGAGACAAATTAATGAATGCCTTATATAATAGAGAGGGTTTTAATTTTAAGGATGCCGGCGGTCAGAGAATCGTACAGGCTTTAGAGATATATCCGAGGGGCCTCTCTATTTTAAAGGGGTCGAAAAAAGGTTTCGTTCCTCCGTGTGAGAGAGAAGAAGGCGATTCTGAGACCCATCAATCCAGCCATGAGCAGGTTGGAGAGAGCTCCTTATATAAGAGGTCCATCTAACCGCCACTGGCTTTGTCCTGCTGCTCTTCGAAGCTTACGTTCACTCATATCCTAAGGGTTGGAATTTTATTTTAAGAGCCCTTTAATATAATATAATATAATACTTGGGGCTTTAAAAGAGAAGTTTTTTCCCCTTTTAAAATCTTCAAAGGCAGATCTGATACTCAAAAAACGAGCTTGTTTTGGCCATTGTTTTTCCAGTAAGTCATTCATACCTTAATGGGGAGAGGGGCTTAGCCGGTCTTGAGCTCATTATCCCCCTGATTTCTTTAATCTATTATTAATCTATCATTATCGAAGACGATCAACGACCTCGACTTCATCTATCCAGATCCAGTCATGCCGCTCACTAATCAACTGGGACTTTCTTTCAATCTGCCCCTCTCATCGCCTTTTTAAAACCCTGGGCGGGCATTCTTTTCTGCAGTTATAGCATCCCTCTCTGTAGTCAGAGCACCCCGGCTTTTAAAAGGCCCTTTTAAACATGGGGAGCTGCCCCTATTTCTGAAAAAGGGGCGTCAATCCTGCCAGCTGCTGGACTTGATTTTCTAGAGTAGCTTTAAAGGATTTTAAGAGCTATCTCTTAAACTCAGATCTTCTTGCGAGGGGACTGACTTCAACTCTTCTGCCAGCTCCTGGATTTTATCATCCTTGGCCTGAATGAAGGCCTTTTGCTGGTTGATGGTTGCTGCTCTTAAAATGAAAAGGGATGCATGCCACTTTATGAGGTGAGGTTTTCTCCCTTTCCCCTCGACCCCTCTATTTTAAAAAGGAGATAGGGTGCGAGCTGTGGAACTTCTTGCATTCCATGGCTTTTTGAAAGCTCTTTAAATAAACGCGAGAGGCTTCTTCAGCCTCTTCCTCTTCCTCTTCCTCTTCCTCTTTGCCTTTTAAATGGTGGGGGTGGGGTGGGGTGGGGTGGGGTGGGGGTATCTTGCCTTCTGGCCTCACTCCGTCTATATCAATCGATACTGCAGAGGCGATATAATCATCAGGCTGGAGCTGGTCAGCTGGCTGGGATCCGGCTTTTTTGATGCTATGTGCAATTCGAAGCGGGCCCTCTATCTATGAGCTGTTAGTTCACTCGCCCGGGCTCCCCTTGAAATGGAGGCAGGAGGCAGGACTGAGACGCTCTTTTCCTTGCTTCCTCTCAAAAAGCATCTCTTCGCCCTTTCTATCTATAATGCAACCTCTCCATTCTAAAAGGGGTGTTGTTACGGGGCCCGGCTGCAACATTCATTATTGAACCAGCCTTTTCTCCTTCAAACCAGCGAATGGGCTACTCTGTGGGGTGGAAGGAACGGTGGATGTTGAAGGAATGGTGGAGGGAGCTGTTTGAGTGGAGACGGCAGCTGAAGATTGACCGGATGAGATGACAGGAATCGTTTGGGATAACGATGGAGGGGATGGTGTAGATGATGATGAAGGTGTTTGAGGTGGGGAGGTGGATAAATCCACCATGAGAGGAACTTGAGATGATGAAGATACATCAGCACTTGTTTAAAAGGTGCTGAATGCATCCGGGAGGGATCAGCACTTGTTTAAAAGGTCAAAAGCTCGCTCTAAATATCTTTTAAAGGGCTGAGGCTTAAAATAAAATAGAAAGGGCGAACCAGCCACTTTAGAATAGAATATGCCACTTGCGTCCTCTGCCGGGCAGCTCCAGTGGCGGATTGGATCTCTTTTCGCTTGTACGTGACAGTCTCCTTTGGATTCGAGAGACCGATCTGATGGCTCTCTCCTCTCTCAATTAAAAGGGTTGCAGCTTGTCTCAATTGAAAGGGCCGCTGCCGGAGGTACCGATGCTGATGTTGCTGGAGGAAAAGATGCCCGGCGCCTCTCTGTTTTAAAAAGGTAACTCTCTATCTCGCTCTCTATTCTAAAAAGGGGCTCGGGGCCCTATCTATTTTAAAAAGGGGGTTTTGGGCCCGGGGTTTTGGGAAGAAGGGCCCAAAACCCCCATGGCGAGAGAGCCTGCCCACTCCCGCCCCTCGGGTTTTCGGATAGAGAGCGGACCTTTTAAATCAATAAGCGCCCTCTCCTCTTTAAGACATTCATTCCGTTCCTATTTTTGAAAGCTGATCCCAGTTTCAAAGAGCTCTAAAATTTCCCATGTTGCACTAAGTTACCTACGGAGGTATGCATACGGTCCGGGGACACTTTAGGGTGAACACCCATCCAAGCAAGTAGGGTCGATAGTTCAGCATTTAGGCCGTAACATTGAGCAAGCCTGAATCTTTTAAAAGCGATGCGAACTATTACATTAAAGTGCTCTCCGAACCGAGCTGGATAGAAATGCCCTCATTCTAAATCAGGAAGGGAATGAATGTTTTAAGGAGGAGAGGGCGCTTATTGATTTAAAAGGTCCGCTCTCTATCCGAAAACCCATACCCTTAGAGTCCTTGTTTTCGCACAGTTCTGTAAACGAATGATCGGGCAAAAAATCACAACTTAGAGAAGAAATCCCCTTTCCTCTTCCTGCAAAAAATTTATTATCTACAAAATCCTTTATTAGGGAGAGGCCTCATACATCCCATGGCAAAGAGATTATCTGTGACGTATGAAGGCAACAAAAATGGTTCTGAGGTGAAGCCAAATATCCTTATGAATGAGCCAGTCGCTCCCAAGTACCAGTCTCCGATTCTCAGTGTCCCTGAATGCAAACTTGCACGGGCTTGGCCTGATAACCTTGTTATTGGCCCTGCTATTAAATGAAAAGTGCTCTAGGGCGGGAATCAGGAAATACTCATGAAAGTCATGATATGAATGCTGGACCTTTAGTGAATTTGTCCATTCAATAACTGGTGGCCTTGGTCCCTGAGTATCAACCTGACTCCACAAATGCTGGAACCCTGGAACCCCTCTAATAAACGAGCTTTGTCGAAAGTAAATCATCCACACCAGATAGGGGCAGGGGCGCCCCTGTCTGCAGGTAATTTGATAGCTGCCTATGGATGGCCTCAGCCTTACCTTTCAGAGAGGTTCAGCATCTACAAAGAAACGGTTATCCTTGGGAGTCCACTGCTCCACCGAATACAGCAATGCAAGCTGCAGTTTATCCGCCTTCTTCTCGTCTGGTAGGCCCAAAATGAATGCAATGGCAGACAATTTGAAAATAGAGAGGCTGCGCATAATCTCTGAATCGATATAAGCCCCTCTCCCTAAAATAAAAGTCTTTTAAAGGGCTTTTTAAAACGGGCAGGGCAGAGTTGAAACAAAACGAAACATGGGGGCCAGGGTAAAAAGGGGCAAAACAGAGGGTTTTAAAGGCTATTTAATTCAATTTAATTTAAAGGCCTCGGGCGAGAACCTCAAAGTTTAAAGAGCTTTTCTCGTGGCAAATCATTTCCTCTCTCTATTTTAAAAGCTTGCTCTCTATTTCAAAAGAGGAGGCGACCCAAAGGTATGGAAATTCAGCAGAACCTCAAAGTTTGAAGGGCTTTTCCGGGACAAAAACAACAGTAGTTCGGTTTAATCACTAGCTCCTACTGCCGTAAGGCGAATTCTATCCAATCACTAGCTCCTACTACCGTAAGGCGAATTCTATCTATTCTATTAAATAGAACTTTTATGGTATGGGTATCAACCTTACTTCGACGTGCTTCCGGGAATAACCTTTTAATGATGGGCCTCATAGTCATAAGCTTGCCTTGGGGTAAGGAATCATGGGAAGAGGTTTTAGCACCGGTGTATCCGATTCCAAGTTTCAACCGAGAGCTCGGATGGGTGGGAAGTGTGGCGACACCTTAAATGGAGTAACATTCTCTCGTCGAAGCCAAATCGCCATTTAAAGGTAGGGCATGGTTCGCAGGTACTGGCATGTGCCCTTTTTCGTAGATTTACAGAACTTATAAACTTTTTTTGAGCCTCCACTTTTTTTTGAGAGCTTCGTCTCTAAGCCTCTATGAATCAATTCAGCCCAGCGAGACCCCCACCATTTGATTTGAAAGGGCTCCGATGCCATGGAGTTGGATCATGAGCTAGTAACTATCTCGAAAAAAGCGGCCAAGTATGGCGGCTATTAAAGAAGAGCTTTAGAACTTTTTAATAAGGCACGAGGGAGAAAGAAATAACCTCTATATACAGATTTACAGTCTGTGGCTAATCCTTTATTCGACAACAAACCTTTGTTCTCTCCCATTATTGATTCGACATCAATCTCGTATTTGAGAGTGTTCTTTCAACTGTTTAACTATAACAACCGGCAACTATTCTTTTAATTCAATAAAGCAGCTATCTACTATTAATCTTTCCAACCAATAGCCTCGATCAACAAATGAGAAGCTTGCCCTCGATTGACTAGAATTGATAGTCGACCCGAACCTTCCCTTTCCAACCTGCCTTCTAGAGACAACGAATTCAAGAAAGAAGAAGAGTTGCTAATGCGTATATAATAACAATTGAATGTTGGCCTAATAAGACGATAAGGCCTTCTATTTCTACCGACCAACTTTAATAGCCCGTGGATAAATAAGCCCGTGGATAAATAAGCCCGGTAATGGAATAATAAGCCCGGCGGTTATTTGAATTATCCGCTTATTCAATCGTTACCTATCCATCTCCCCCTCTAACACTCGTTACTATATGGAGTCTATTATTAACGTATTACTACCCTAACTCATCCCGATTCCATGATAGGGATAATGGTGAGGGAAGTGTAACCATTATAGCGGGGCAATTCCAATAATTCCGCCCAAGGATCCCGGGTCATCCCACATGCGGAAGTAGGAATTTGGCCATCGAGATAGGATGAACGGACAACCAATCACTCTGGTTTCTCTGTTCAACCAAAAAAAGGCATTGAAATACGAATCATTAGCAGGTCATGAGGCCGCTGTAATGCAAGGAATAATTGGGCAAAGGCTGAAACCCCCCACTCTCGAATTCAAGGGAAGGAATGCAGAGGGCTTTTCTTTGAGGGCTATTCTTTTCTTTTAAAATATCTCTATTCTTCTCTGTCTCCACGCCTCCTTCCCTGCCTCCCTCTCTATTAAATTAAAGGCAATCCCTCTTAAAGGCAATCCCTCTCTATGCAATCCCTCTCTATGCAATCCCTCTCTATGCAATCCCTCTCTATTAAAGGCAATCCCTCTCTATGCAATCCCTCTTTATGCAATCCCTCTCTATGCAAAAAGGCAATCCCTCTCTATTAAATTAAAGGCAATCCCTTCCTATTGAAGTCTATTTCTTAAGGAGGGGACTTGACCTCTATCAAGTTAGGGGAATGAAACGCTTTTTCAAAAGATAGCGCTCTTACTTACTAATGGAATAATACTGCCCTTCCTCCCAAGCGCTCTTTGCCCGAATCATGGCCTTTCACTCACTTCAGCTATGGACCCGACCCTTCTCCAAAAGACAGATAATCCAACTCCGACGAAGACTGCTCCAACTCCAACTTAAGCTGAAAGAGACTCTATCCAGATTCAACAGATATGCCGCCGGTGACTGACTGACTGTCCGCTCCCCCCTATTTTAAAAGCTTTTTGGTAGCTTTAAAAATCTGCCGCCGATTAGGCTGCTAGCATCAAGATTTTAAAGAGCCATTAAATTAAAGGTTCCGTTCCCACTCCTCATTCCGGTTCTCCTCTTTCTGTTTCCGATGGATATTGCTACGCACTGCATATGGCCGTTGACAAATAATAAAGAGAAAGATCCACTATCCACTATAGCATCCCCCATGCATGCTACTCCGAATCCTTCCATTCCCCTCCATTGAGAGAAAGCAGCAAAGCCCAATCAAAAAGTCCCCCTTTTTAAATCGTTTCGGTGTCAGGTCTGTCTTCTCCAGGCACTGAGCTCCTGTGGTCTGAAACAACAACGCCATCAAAAAAGGTTGCGGCCGGTGAGATGTGAAAAGATGGGAAAGGAAAGCTACTGAAGCTTTTTAAGGCGCTCTGGGCTCTCTATCTATAATCGTAAAAGCTGGGAAGGTGGCTTTTTAAAGTTGTGATTGTGAGTGATTAACCGGAATGCTCTAACTATCTGCTGCCCCAACGAATTCGTCCGCCTCTGCTCCCGGTGGTAATGCTACTGGAAGATATGAAAATGCTGAATGCTGTTATGGGTGCTCCTGTGGTCGATGACCCGATTCTCCAATAGCGAAATCAGTTCACTGAGTTAAACTAAGGGATGACCCGAATCCCCTCCCCTCCCCTCCCCCACTATTTAAGAGGCAAAGGCAAAGGCGAAAGGGAAGAAAGAATAAAGGTCGGGGGCAAGATCGCGAGAACACTCAGGGCTGGGCTCTCGGAGATCAAGGGCCTGAAGTGACCCATGATGCTATGCCATCTATGTTACGTGTAGAAGTGATTGATTTCGGAGTCTCTGCCGTATGCGGTTAGAGTCGGCCCTGGACAATGGTCACAATGTTGAATGCCTCCAAGCCTATTCACTCCATTTATTGGCCTTGTATAAGAGAGGGCCCCTCCCTCACCTTTTTTTTAAAGAGGTCGAGGACCAGCGCATTGACAAGATTCCCACTCTCATAAATGACTCTGAATAAGCAAAGAGCTCTTTATCCATAATCTTAAAAGGGAGGGGCGCTTCGCTTTAGAACTTTAAGGCTCACCCATCTATGCCCACCCATGCATGCTATGCCCTAGCCAGAATGGTGTAGGTCAATTACATGATTCCATTCTGTTGTTGGACGTCTCTATTCCAAAGGTGACGCTTTGAAAGGTGAATCGGGGCCGGTTCAACCTTGAGGTAGAGGAGGTTGAGGAGGGAGATCACTCGACCGGCTGATTGATATAGGCGCCGGCATGGACCACCAAGGTATCCGGATTTGTCCCCCCCATTCCGTGAGACCTCCTGCCAGTACCAAGAGAGCCGCCCTCGCTTCCTTTTGATTGAGCCCACTGCCTCTCTCTATTTTAAAAGGGGCTAAGCACCCCGCCTTATATTATGAAGGTAAGCGATCTCCTTCCCTGTTTTAAAAGGGCTTTTAAAAGGGGACTTTTATTAATTAATCAATAAGTCGAGCGCGGCTTGTTTGCCTTTTAAACAGGGGGGAGAGGAGAGCGGACCCGAGATAAATTCCCTCTACCTATCGGTAGAGGGACTTTTTTGGTGCCCATTCATAGCGAACCAGGGCTACGACTACGACTGCGAAAAGGGAGGAGGCCTCGGAAGTGGAAAAAGCTGTTGGTGGGCCTTTTAATTCAATAGGGAGAGTAGGGTTGATCAGGCCCAACCCCCTTTAAAATAGAGAGGTACAGGGAGACGGAGTGGGAGGAGCGGGAGCGAACAGCACCTATTTTAACCTCTCTATTTTTAAAGGACAATCGGCCGGTAGGACCAGAAGAAACGAGAGGGCCTTCTCGAGCGTGGGAAGAGTAGCCACAGTGTTATTCATTATAGCAAACAGACTCCTTAAGATTGAAGGGCCGTAGTAAACCGCTTCGATATGGCATTGAACGGAATCTCTTGAGCGAGATCGGACATACATCTATCTAATCCACCAGGGGTTCGTACGTAACTCATCAATATCAATCCGTCCTTACTAATTCAAGAGTCGAGCTCTCCCCCTCTCCCCGAGCTCTCTCCCTCTCCCCCCGGGACAAATCAACAGAGGGGTCTTCAAAGCGCTCGTCAAATCCTAGAAGCGACTGCTTCGGAGATTCAACAACCTTTTGATCCTAAGTGAATAGGAATGGAATGTTCCGGAAAAGCATCTATCTCTATTATTTGATCCTTTTGCGGAATCGCATGTACGGGTACTGTCCGGTTAGGACCTACCTACTTGTTCTCAAAGGCGCGGGAGAAGGGGAGAAAAGCGCTTTCGGGATCAATTCACTTGATCGAGGCGGGGCAAGAGAGGGAATAAATTCCGTGTGTGTGGATCAGAAGTCGGAGATCTACGAAGCGCTTCTTATTCGCCGGCAGAGATCGGAGCATGCGAGTCAGGATGCTCCTTTTTCTTTTTGAAATAGAGGGGGTCGAGTAAGCGCCAATCGCTCGGGTAGGCTGCCCTCTCTATTTTAAAAGGGGCTATCTCCTTCTAGGTTTGCTTTCAGATCTTCAGGGCCCTATTATATTGAATTAAAAGCGAGTGCCCTTTGAATGTTTTGCTGTGTTTGGTGACCCAGGCACTGAATTTCAAGCCCTTTTGATAAGGATCATATGCCATACTAAAGATCATTCTTAACTTGAGGCTGGTCAGTGCTCTCTATTTCAAGCTATGTCAGCTCCTGCATCTCGGGTTGCCTTGTGCCCCACCCGGATTATAAGGGCCCACTGTCCTTTCTTGGAAGCTGTGGCACATCCCTCTCTATTTCAAGGTTGCATAGTTGTCTGATTAACTCTAACCAGAACAATGAATTGAGGACAATTTTATTTTAAGGGTTCCCCTTTTAAACATGGGGGGGCGCCCTTTTGAAATAGAGAGGGGACCCAAACATCCTAATGTATTTGAATTCCTGCTCATAGAACCTTTTGAATGGCCAGGCCATAATTTTAGAGGAGAGGAGAGGAGAGGGATGGGAGGGGGAATTCAATAGAGGGCAAAAGGGAAAGAATAATCAGAAGAAAACGAATCTACGCCTCCTGACTCAATCATTTATGCTATTGGAACGTTTTGATATGCACCAAATAACCAATCATCACTAGAGCGAGATATCCGATAATTATGAAAATATGAATAGTGTTTTTTTATGCTGCAACGACTTAAGAGCAAGAGGGAATAGCAAGAAGAGGCGACCTTATTAATGAGGAGGGCCCCCTCTCAATTTTCGAAGTGTGGCTAGATAGAGGAGCTATGGCTGGTAGGTAAAATCAGTATTAGACTAGAATGAGCATGCATCTAGAGGGAAGTCTATGGGAACCTTTGAGTATACACCCCTCTATTTCAAAGCGAAGAAAACTCACTGGATCCTATCATTCTGGAAAAGGAATCAAGGGATAGGCGTTTAGGATCAGAAAGAATAGGGGGAGGGCGTTATGACTAGACTAGATATGCAGAGAAATAGAATGAAATTGGGATGGCGTGGGGAAGCTATGTCTGATTGATGGAAAAGTGGAGTACAGCTGTAAAATTTTGCTGGCACCAACAAATCGCAATATCCAGCTGGAGACAGTAATAACCGGTTTTGGAACCAGAATCTGCTATAAAAGCAACAGCAGCGGACAAGAACATGATCAAGCATTCAGAGAAACACATTTTTTGTTTTGCTAAGGTAGACTAGAGTGCCCTAGGTTGTGTTATTGTATTTTCTTCTGTGTCTAATTCTCTCGTCCATCTCTTATTTCTTCCCCTGTACTCTGCAGGATTTGTGACAGGAAGGTGCTCAAAAAGCTGAGGATATTCCCAGGACTGTTGAGCCAGAAACTCAGAGGCTTCTGCTGTTGCCATACTGGAACAGAGAAGTCAGGAAACTATGTTACATCATTTGAACAGAGGGAACTATTGTATTAAGCATTTTTACAGAGTTTAATGGCATTCTGCCAACTCTGCTTGTAATCAATTTTCAATAAATTAATACAATTCTGGGGGTCTTTCTTGTCATTTCTCGTCTTGTACTGTTTGTGACATTGCAATGGGTTACATTATTTGAATGCATTGTAATCGTTTCTTTCGTTGGATAAACTGTTAATCTTGTTACGTTATTCGAATAGGATTAGCAGAGCCAATTCTTTCTCATCCCTTTCTTTCTTGTCTTTTAAAAATGTTTAATCGGCTACAATACCCCAA